>CM068553.1:5099258-5699258 GCA_035048495.1 Euptelea pleiosperma | reverse complement strand
CTCAGATTTAAGGTCTAGCATGCTTTGCCTGGACCTTGTCCGTGCCTAGGTCCAGCCCATTAACGATCTTTCATGACATGGGGGGCATGGATAACTGGTCTTTTTTCCGTGAAAACACGAAATAGAGAAAGATAGTGAGACCTGTTATCAGTGCAGGTAACAGTACAACATGTGTAGATTAATCTAGTATTATTATTTAATTTTTAAGGTTGATTTAGAGGAGATAAATGTGGAGTGCTTCTTATCTTTCGGAAAAATTTTAGATGCAGTTGATGCAGAGGGCTCTCGTGGCCCTACATATCTCACCTTTTTTGGGCCCACTAACAGCATGGATGTGTAGGCCACCCCTGGTGGATATACATACCAATAATCAGTTTGATTTATAATAAATAGCCATTGGATTAAGTATCCAAAAAATGCAAAAATACATGTTTGAATCCAGCGGCTAGAATAAATCCTAAAAAAGTTCTAAAACATAGGCCCTGCTTGTTTCAATGCAAATCGGATTCAATGCACCCACTTGCCACAGTTTTAAAATTACAAGTGATTGGGCGGGAGTGTGCAAATGAACTGGGTGCAAGTGGTTGCCAAGTCCTTGCAAACTCTTTAAGAAAATGGATGCAATCATGTGCAGCCCATAAACTGTGATAAGTGACTGCAATGCAACTCACCGCATTTGCACCGGAGTCCAGAATGCAACCCAGTGCAGCGAACCAAACAGGGCCATAGTTTGATGTGAAGTCTCGACCCAAGCTGAGCCAAGAAATTAATAAATTAGGTGAAACACTCACTCTTCCAAATATATAACAACCTACTCGTCATCCCCCTCTTTCGTCTACAACAGGCGGTAATCACCCACCACATTTCCGAATTCAAAATATCAAAGGGATTTGACACCGGAGACGTGTCTCTTAAAAAATCTAGGATACCGACTTCTGTATCAAAATTTTGATGCAGAAGTCCCTCAATTTGCCATGTAGTAGACTCTTTCGGGCCCACTGCCTCCATGAATGTTTGGCTCACATCTTGGTGGACCCACAAACCAAAAATCAGTTTGATTAGTAGTTCCTAGCCATTGGATTTGAGGACTTTTCATCATGGGCTTGGAACCAACTCATAGACCTGTTCATAAAGCCCATGATAAAAAAATGCTCAAATCATACTGCAAGAAATCACCAATCACGCTGATTTTTTGTGTAGGTATATCATAGTGTGGGCCAGACATTCAAGTGGCAAGTGGGCCTGCACGAGCCTATTAAGTTACAATCATACTATCTCAAGGTTGATTGCCGAATTGAAACGTGTGGTCGAGACGTGGACCATCAAATTCAATTTCCCCCAAAACCAAGAGTCGTGATCCACAGACCTAAATTTTTGGACATAAAATCTCGTTCCGTGGACCCGGAGAATCCAATGATGGTTGATAGTGCTGATCCGGCATTCACTGTTGCCAAAGCAAAACCACCATTGGATTCTCGGAGCTTGGATGAAAATTTATGTCCAAAAATATAGGCCGTCGGAACCTGTTCCATCATACAAAGCCTAGATCTTAAAATTTACTATCTCATCTATCTTGTATGGATTCTTCTAAATGGGCAAAGTACCTGCGTATGAATTCAACACCTCATGGATTCTTCTAAGCGGGCAAAACACCGTGTCGGAATTCAACACCTTATGGATTTTAATATGATACTTACCTAAATTCTTCTTTTTTACTATTAAAGTTCTCGATAATATAACATTATATATTACTGATCATAAAATATCATCTCGCATTTTTATTATATGAACGAACAATTGCTTTGTTTCACATTTTTAAAAGGTTCGACAACACAACATAGTTTCTCATTCTCCCTTATCATCATGATATTTTATTTTATTTTTTATATTTTTGAAACTGTGAGTATCCGGGCCTTTTAGAGCACCTGACTAGCCCCCCGGGGCACGATAATCACCCCTTCCACACGTGCCGGATTGTATTGGTAGAGTTAATGTGGACTGAGCCACTTATTTCCCTACTTCTTCCAAAGGGTGACCCCAAGGAGACTATCATCATGATATTAGAATTATAACTGTGAGATTTTTAAACTATGACCCTTCCAAGAGCTGTCCCACCCATTGTTTAAAAAGAGGGCCATTATAACAGATTCGGACCTACCCTGTTAGGCCGTTACATTAAACGCTAAAAAAATAACAGCCATTATTTTCATTATATTGGTTATTTTTGAAAATAATGACCGTTATTTTATTAAAAGATTGTGAAAAAAAAGGATCGTTATTTCCGTTATAAATTTTATTGAAAATCTTAAATTCAAATCTTGAATTTTAGTGCCCTTTTTTTTCCCGTTATTTCCCCTTTTCCTGTTTTTTGCCCTGTATGTTACAATTCGGCACAGCGGCCTTTCTATCGGGAAAAAAAACAGAAGTAACGCCCCCCAGTCCATTATACGGGTATAATGGCCCCTTTTATACCTTGGTCCCACCCAATAAACAGTGTAGATCCACGAGATGTTGCGTCTTATACATACATGATTTCGGGTATGGCTAATAGAGGATATCAAACCATGGGCCCGAGTCATCCTAAGATGGACCACACCCACCATTAGGAACACATGGCCCACCAATTCAATATCTAACTGTTTTGCTACCTTGAAGAAAAAAGAGAAACGAATATTTCTCAAAAATTATCAACGAGATGTTGAGAATAATTAATGAGGGAGAAACAAAACATTTAATCCATTTGATTGCGAAGCACACGGAGCTAACTTTTCCAGCACATAAAACATGTATTCAAGTGTAGATGGAAATATAATTCAGTGTTTGGTTTATGCACCGAACTTGGGGAGTTTTGCAGCTGAGATTTGAGCAAGGAAATGCTCGGCAACTATCCGCCGTTGGATCTTCCCTGTAGCAGTCCTTGGGAGAGTATCGGTGATGAAGATCCTCTTGGGAACCTTGAAACTTGCAAGGTTCTTCTTGCAAAACCTCAATACATCTGCCTCCTCCATTTTCGACCCTTCTCTTGGAATTATCGCACAGTTTATCTGTATAATAATACTATCTAATTAATTCTGTTCAAACAAGGAACGGAAAACATTTAACTCGTACGTGGGTGGGACCACCGGTGGGTCCCAATCTCAATCTATAAGTACATAAGATATTTGCAGGTTTGGCGATAGTAGAACGTATTTTCCGTCCAACCGCAGTTAGAGTATAACAACCTATTAGGAAAATCTCGTCTCTCTATCCATAAAACGACACCGGAAAAAACTAGTATGCAAATGGTTACATAGTTGTGTATGCGGCCAGAAAGCGCCACGTAATAAACAAACCCATAGTTAACGGAGCAGTTCTTTGATGCAGCCTTCTGTATCAAAATTTTGATGCAGAAGTCCCTCAAATTGCAACGTAATATAGACTCGTTCGGGGCCACTTGCCACTTGAATGTCTGGCTCGAATCCAATTGCTGTGAAACAGTAATCACACTGATTTTTGTCGTGTGGGTCCACAAAGATGTGAGCCAAACATTCATGGAGGCAGTGGGCCCCAAAGAGTCTACTACGTGGCAAGTTGAGGGACTTCTCGGTATCATAGATTTTTCCCTGGTTAGGAAATAGATGTAACAAGGTATGCCCGAAACTTTTGCAAATGCGGAAGCACGATTTTTGTTACTCACCACTGTCATCTGGGCCCACTGATCGCATGGATGTTTATCCCACCCCTTGGTGGATATGCACACCAAAAATCATCCTGATTGGTAATCCACAACCATTAGATTTTAGCACTTTTTAAGGCGTTCGTATAGCCGTTGAATGCAACCACTGTTTTTAGTACTAAAACAAACGGCAAAAATCATCAAACAAGCTGATTTTTTGTATGTGTCTACAAAGGGGTGGGCTAAACATCCATACAGTCAGTGAGCCCAGATGGCATCGGTGACTACAAAGAATGCCGCTTCCGCATTTGAAAAGATATCAGGTATACCTTGTTATATCATGACCCTAACCCTGGTTGCATAAACATGAGTAAAACTTCTTTATTGTAGCTTCTGTCACAACAAAGTTGCAAATCACACAATCACAGCCAATGAGTTCTCGGCACACGTACACCTCAAAGCAAAAGCACGTGTGTACGTGCCGAGAACTCATTGGCTTGTGATCGTGTGATTTACAGTTTGTCAAACATCGAGTTAACACAAGATTTGGTTGTTACGTGTCGCCTTTTGCAGGACCGCAGTTAGGACTCTTAGGAAAGTCTGTTGTCTCTTTGTCCGTAGTAAAGTGCACCCGTAACGGGAAAAGCCATTATGCAAATGGTTGCATACTTTATAGTTAACATGGGGTATACTGGTATAGTTGTTACGTGTCGTCTTGTGACACCCCGGTACACAGCTCCCTCGGTTGAACACAGAGAGCAATGCGCGCGTTGTTGTTATATGCCACGTTAATGTTCGTACAGCATGTCAAATTTAATGGTGCGATCCATCTCTATCAACCGGGGCACGTGTGGCCCATGTAAGATCATGGCCATTAAATGTGGCAATTGATGATAATAATGAAAGGAAGAGAATTGGGTTTTTACCTCCTCGCCATATTTATCGTCTGGGACCCCGAACGCAACCGCCTGAGCGACGTCTGGATGAGACAAAAGAACTGAGTCCACCTCAATTGGTGATATCTTCTCCCCTAATGAAATCATATTAACATTTCAGTACTTTCTCCATTTAAACAAAAATACAAAAATAAAAAAAACGAACGATCTGTATTCTAATTTACCCGTTTGATGACCATAGAATAGTTTTGAAGGGTATTTTAGTCAGTAGAAAATAGTTACCTCCACGGTTGATAAGCTCCTTGATACGGCCTACCAGATGCAAGTAACCATCCGCGTCAACAAACCCGATGTCTCCGGTATGAAACCACCCGAACTTGTAAGCCTCCTTATTGGCGTCAGGGTTGTTTTTGTACCCCTTGGTTACGTTTAGCCCCCTTATACATACCTCCCCATTAACCTGCGCCGTTTGTGAAACACCGTTCTCATCCAAGATCGTCATCTCCTGCCCCACCGCTTTCCCAACCGACCCAGACTTGTGCGGACCAATCTCAGGCAACGGGTTTGACGCCATAAGATGCGCCGCCTCCGTCATAGCGTACGCCTCCAAGACCGGCGCGCCGAAAGCCTCCTCGAGCCGAGCTAATATTGCCGGCGCGAGAGCCGCGCTGCAGCTCCGTATGAACCGTAGCTTCGGGTAATCAGGCTCGGGTTTGCTGAGATGGCGATCTAAGATGATCTGGTGAATAGTAGGGACAGCAGTGTACCATGTAGCGTTGTATTTGAGCATGTCAGACCAGAAGGTGGAAGCCGAGAATCGTCCCGCGGCGGGAAGAGTTACTGCGGCTCCTGCGCCAAGCGAACTCAGCAATCCGGCGAGTAACCCGTGCACGTGAAAGAGCGGTAGAACGATAACGGTTGAGTCCGATTCGTTGAGTTTGTAGACCGACTTGATGTTTTGGACCGAGCTGGCGAGGTTGAGCTGGGTCAAAGGCACGCCTTTTGGTCGATTAGTGGTGCCGGAGGTGTGAAGGAATAGCGAAACATCGGATGGTTCATTGACGATTCCGGAGACAGAATGAACCAATGAGTCGGACGTCGACTCGTGGGACGAAGAAGAGAGAGTGATCTTGTCATCGGCGCTAGAGAGAATGGCGCGGATGTGAGGGATATTGAGTTTCGCAGCTGCGGCCTTAGCTGGCTCGTTTCCATCTTGGGAAGTGAGCAAGAGCTTCGATTCCGAGTCGGATAAATAGAACTCGAACTCTTCCTGGATGTAGGCCTGGTTGAGCGGTGCAGCTGTGGCTCGGGCTCGGATCACAGCCAAGAACATAATCACAAACTGCAAATAATAAATAAATAAATAAAATCATGACAAATCTCGAATTCGTCGAAAAAAGCTTATAAAAATCCTTTTTTTTTTTGTCGTTGTTTACAATTACTAATTTAATCTCCGCCGAAAATCCTCGAAAGTGTCGAAATATTTCCGAAAGGAAAATATATAGATCGATAAACAAATTAAATATCTCAAAATATTTTCCTTAAATACCGAATTTTCCATATCTTTATAATTTAGAGAAAAACGAAGATAAAACAGAGTGTATTTAATAAATCAGCAAAATAAGAAAAGAAGAGGAGATGAACCTCGACGGTGTTTGGGAAGGTAAGAGCGACGACATCACCAGCTTTAACGCCGGAGGCAACAAGGCGAGAGGCAGCTTGCTCAATTTGGTCTTGTAACTGCGAGTGTGTCAGATCGAACTTGCCGGAAACTGACAAAGCTCGCCTGGAGGGAAATTCTCCGGCAGCCTGCTTCAACAATCCAGTGAGCGTCATGTTCTCCATTATTTTCCGCAAACGAAAAACGAGATAGAAAGAAAAGAATAAATCGAAAGATGGGTTTGAGAGAGGGCGACACGGTGGCTATATATAGGGCTTTGGAGGGTTCTGGCGCCTGGGAAGTGGTGTGAGAGCGATTTCAGCGGTGGACGATCGCTGTGTTCATTTTGGGAAGATATGCCACGTGGCAAATTAGGATGGTAAGTTTGCGATCCTGTGCGCCAAGGATTGGCTAACTACTCACCTCCCACACCTCCTGGTTGACCACGTACCCACTTGAAACTCAGTTTTCAAAAAAAAAAAAATTTGGTCCATTAAACATGGGATACGTGGCAAACAGGGAGATGTGGGAGTTAGGTAAGTTACCCAATGCCATGCAGTAGAGGATCTGAATTCTATGTCGACACCGTACACGTGGATGTATTGCATGACGTTTTTCTTTTTCTTTTTAATTTTTAAAGGATTATTTTATACCAAGAAAAGGTAATGTTCGAATGTCGTTTACCTGAATTTGAAAGGAGAGGTCTGTAAAATTACCTTAATACCCTAATAATTTGGATGTGAGGAAGCCCTCGTGGATAAAGAAAAAAAAACATAAAATTTACCCGTTCGCGTGCTGCTGCTGCGAATAGTTTGCAATACGGAGTGCGACAAAAATATGGTGCAGGAAATTTTTTGTCTTATAAAATGAATTTTCATGTTCAAAACTAAATAATGCCGAAAAAGTTCATGAATTATTAGAGAATAATACTATCTTGGTAAAAAATGCGCGAATTTTTCATTACCTTTGAGTAGTACGTTGTCCAGTTCATTTGTTCGGGATAATTCGTTCAGTCCCGATTCGCAAATAATTCAAGAATTTACTAACTATAATATAAGATACAGACTGATAGTAAGAAGAAAAAAAAAACGATTTATTACGAAATTGCCCTTAGGGTATATAACATGCTTACCCTCAAAGTGCTGAGGAAAAACAATGCTCATCTTTTTAATTTACACTGATAAATGCAAAATCAATCGACGGTGCATGACTCTTCTAAAGTATTCAAATTCTTCCAATCAAGATTACGTACCTCAACAGTGTTAGTAGTTTCTATTTAGCGTTTAGGACCCGATGACATGTAATTGAACACTCTTTATGCTGATGTACTGAATCGGTCATATGGTGATTCCAAGCCATTGATTTAGATCATTTTTTCGTAAAGATCTAGGACCCAATGATTTTCACTTATTGGCTTTTATACGAAGTCCACGATAAAAAATAATACAAATATAAACAATCAAACTGATTTTTGGGGATGTGGGTACGTTAAAAGGGTGGACGAAATGTACAAAAAGTGTGACATGTCATGACACCGTCATGTTTATGTCTTTGAGTAATGAAAAATCATTGAACGAACGGTTGCGATCATGTGATCAATATGCTTCAATGAACGTGGGGTCCATTGGAAGAATCGAGGGACAGACATGAAACATAAATATGGTAGAAAGAGTGTTTAGGGGAAGAAAATATATATGAATTAACGTAAAAGGGAGTGTTATTGATGAAGGGCAGATTAGTCAATTTATTTTTAACTGATTTCTACGTCACGTATGTGCACATGAAAGGGAAACACTAAGCATCCAATGACGAACCGCCGCGAGTTGCAGAGAAACTGATATTCTATGTGATTCCGAGAGCACTTTGTATTTTTTTTTTTATTTCTTTGTACTTAAATTACTTTTTCGTTCGAGGAGTAGGTGTGCTTTTACGAGTTTAAATATAATTGATTAAAGCTGTCTTTGTTTGATGACAATTCAATTACAAGCCGCACAAGTCCAATATTACGTATAAAGTCGGGCAATAGAGTGGGTGCCTTTGGCCAGTTACGGAGCCAGGAGCCAGGGGTCTACCGTCTACCACCGTCAATTTTGAATATTGTTTGGCCATCCTTAAGCAGACCACACAATATGAGCCATGATGCAACATTTTAGTTGACCATCCTCAACTTTAAATGGTAGGCCATCCTTAAGCCTCAAGTGAACCATAGTATGAGCCACGGGCAACTTTTAGCATGCTCCAACGTCGTGTCTCAGCCGATCGATCCCGGTCTATCTCGATCAGAGCCCACCGATCTGATCCAAATCAGGTTCTGTCTCGCCCCGAGATCACTGTTTTACAAAGGAGTCTCACTTTGTCTCAGGCGAGATCGACCGATCCTGTTCTGGATAGGACCAATCTGGTCGGGAGCAGAATATACCGATCCAGCCTCTCATACCGAGACTTTCATTCATGGGACCAATGGCCATATGGATTTTTGTCCCATCCCTAGGTGGGACCTACATAAAAAAAAAAATTAGCCCTGTTAACCTTTGGATCTGCGTACCCCAAATAATGCAAGAATCCAACGGTTAAAAATACTCATTAAAAAGAGTCCAATCCAATGGTTAACAATCATTAATCAGGTTAATTTTTGGTCTGTAGGTTCACCTAGGGATGGGCAAAAGATTCATATAGTCATGGTCACTGAGAGTGTGTCACGTGGCTCATACTATGATCTGTCATCAATGTTGATGATCAAATATTTACTCAAACAAATTGACTCTTGAGCGGTGGAGAATAATTAAAAAGTTGACCGGGCTTTAATCACCCGCCTCTATATAGGGGGTAATTCTATCAATTAAAAATGTAAATAGCAGTTATTGACATGTTGACCAGCTTAGCCCGCCCTTGAACAAAATCCTGACTTGGCCGCTGCCTTGGACAAAAGCACTTACACGGCTGGGCTTTAAGAAGTTATTATGTTACACATGTATTGAGGTTGATGCACTACACTATTCTAAAAATAAACACGTGGCTCACTCGGGTGGGTCTCGTATTGTATTAAGTGGGTCTCACTCTCACATGCTTAGGTAGGCCCCACACAATCAATGATTTGTATAATATAAGTGGTACATATCATGTGACCCATGTATAATGTCAATCAAATGGGCTCCATATGATTCCACGTGGGCCAATGTGTCATTTAATCCACTATCAAGTGGGACTCCACATTCCAAGTGTCCACATATGCTAAGTGGCAGCATATCAAGGTCCAACAGGTCCACGTGTTATGTGATTAACGTATCATGTGGGTCCCACATGTCATATAGGCTCCTACTTTCCATTACTGAATCATGCGTAGGTGAAATAGGTTTTCCGCCTGGACGCAACTTTTAGAGCCAATGCAACTCACCTCGTTGTTCCACTTGGTTGCGCCAAACACATGTTTTGGTCGAAACCATGCGAATGAAGCCTGAAGTTTAAAAAGATCAAGAATTGATTCTGTACTTCTCAGACGAATGGGAAGAATTTGTGAATCCACTCACCATCATCATCATCATTTTGACGTGCGGACCCCGATGTCGCTGATTATGGCTCTATAACATGGCGCACCATGGAGCTTATTGGTGATTGGAACCATTAAGTGTTAAAACGAATTAAGCTGTTTGGAATAAGTTAATATAGTCATCAGATCAATGGGAAACTCTTGTAGGGCCATAGCCCAAATATTGTAATAATCAGATGATCTTAACCATTCAATCAACATATATGTTACATTTTATGTATACCCTGCTCTGTTTTTTTTTTATCCTTCCAAGAGGATATCCCCAATTTCTTCGGACATTCTTATAATATTCCACAAAATTTTATTATTTTTGAGATATCGTTTGACAGGCATTTTATTAAATAAAGATTTATCGAAGTACACGTCAAAGGCTGGTCGGCATGTCCACAATTCTTTTGATTTCTTCAGTGAAAAATGATATTTCAGAACGGTTTAGTCAATATATCACTTGAATATTTGTTTCCACTAGGAATTGGAGCCGACAATTGGACTTGGGATGAGCAAATGCAGAAGTTGGTCCCCATGTTCAAGAAGTGTTTAAACTTGAAAATGAAAACGTTATCCTTCCTACTTGCATGCTTGCCCAAAGCTTAGAAAGAAGAAAACATGATTCGCAATATAAGGAGGTACTTACGTGAATCTTAGGATTGTTCCCTCAATTGTTTTTGTGTAATCAGGAGGTACTTATCTCCTTAAAAACCGTAGTTCAAAAATATCAGGATCGGTCTAGGGATCCGAGGGCTCCTATCCCGATCCGGATCGGGGGTCGAGGTCACGAGTGAAAAGACGAGTCCTCGGAATGCAAGCCAAAAGAAAAAAATAGGCATACAAGAGAAATGAGAATTTGGTTGATTTAATGCACCCAATGCGAATACAATTCAATAGGTTTCACGGGTACATGTCAATTTTGAGCCTTTAACCGCAAACTGTGCCCTTAGTCCATTTTGGCTCAACAGTGCTTAGGGGTTGTCACGGGTACATGTCAGATGCAGGTGCACTTAGCTTCGGAATTGAAACTAAGCGCCGTTGAGGAAAAAAAACCTCTCTTTTGAGATACCTTTGTGTCCAATTTTGTCCACTCGAAGCGAATGGTCTTCTTTCCACGCTACAATCCTAGTATCGGAAATCCTAAGATCCTAGGTTTGTAATACGCACCAATCACTTTTCCGTTTTGAGCACTATTGAACACGTAGATCACTAAGTTACGCCGTGCGCGTTAACGCACTACATCTAATGACGGCCCTTTCAAACTTCTGCTAATTCTATTTTCGACCTTTGCTCTCTCCAATGGACAAGAATCGTTTCTAGAATACTTTTCTTAGGGCAAGCAATTGGGTCCCACTTAAGTTCACGTATGTCCAAACTTTCAGCAGTTGATATGGCTCAGATTTCTAAGGTACGCGTGTCATTATAATTATCATTCACTTAATTTGTCATTTAATAGATGGCCTCATGGGCACACCTCTCTAAGCCTGCTGCCTGCCTCATCGAGTCTTCCTTTATCCAAGATAGACCCAAACGAACGTCTAGCATCCTGCATGGCTGCGCTGATGACCTATCAAAATGGAGTGAGATCCACTATTTGTTGTTTTTCATCTCGGATACCAAAATCTGCTTGATCAGGTGTTTACAACCGTCTGATCTATATATCTTTTTTGAGGATTGTTGGTCATATGTCTACAAACCATAATTTGGGCATGGGAGATCTCCTAGGTTAATCCACATCCTTGCACGTGTGAGGTAAAGATCGGATTGGCCCTATAGGTCTCAAGCTGCCTTATAATGGCTGGGGTCCAGGCCACCATCAATGCAACTTGCACCTCCTTAGTTAGTAAGTTCAACCATTATAGAGATTAGAGGGTGACCGATGTGGACTTCATAAGCTCCCAGCCTATAAAGTGCTTTGAACGTGAGACAGCTGGGTTGTGGTGGGACCCATAGAGGGTTCATTGGATGTTGAAGATTCAGTTAAAACAAACTAACGTAAGCCCTTACGTGTCTGACGAACCTCGGCCGTCGGACCCAGTCAAACCCCGCGCGGGGAGTGGGAAAAAAAGTTCATTCCTGCTGATGTGGTGACAAAAGTTTGATCCACCATGGCACCATCGGTTTCTACAATCCCACGTCCTCTTTCGGGTCCACTGCCTATGGATGTTTGGCCACCTCTTGCTGGCCCTGCGCCAAAATTAGTCTGATTGGTGGTATCTAGGCATTAGTTTTGAGAATTTTTTTAATAAATATTAGAATCTAACGGATAGAAATCTCCACCGAGGCTCTCTTTTTTTTTTTGTCTTTTGCTCCTAGGAGGTGGGCCAATTGGCCCCAAAGAGAGTGCCATACCACAGAATATATAGTTGTGGGGCTGTTCTTTGATACCGACTTCGGTATCAAATTTTTGATGCCGAAGTCCCTCAATTTGCGACGAAGTAGACTCTGTCGGGCCAACTGACTGCATGAATATTTGGCCCACATCTTGGTGGACCCACACACCAAAAATCATTATGATTGGTGATTTCTAGCCGTAGGATTTGAGCACTTTTCATCATGGGCTTTATGACAGGCCAATGAGTTGGTTCCAAGCCCATCATGAAAAAGTACTCAGATCCAATGGCTAGGAATCACTAATCATACTGATTTTTGGTGTGTGGGTCCACCAAGATGTGGGCCAAATATTCATAGAGTCAGTGAGCCCTAAAAAGTCTACTATGTGGCAAATTGAGGGACTTCGGCATAAAAACTTTGATACCGAAGTCGGTATCATAGATTTTCCCATAGTTGTGGGAGCCGTAATCATCACTTGGTCAGAGTTAGCCTACAATCAGCTTACTCATGTGAACCTAAAATTTATGCATCGATGCCATTTTATCCCGAGTCTCATATGCTATGCTCCACCCAATTGGCTTACAAGTTCCTTCGATGAGTTACGCCTGATTCTCGTCATGCTCGTAGGGTTCCCACACTCATCAGGACTCATCTTGAACACCTGACTAGCGATCAACATATATTGTTGGGCATATTATCAATGAATGTTTGCCCCTTTATTGATGTCCTCGAAATTGTCCAGCTCTATATCTCGAGCTCTTTCGTTGCTGGCTGATCGAGCTATGTACTCCCTCAAATACCCTTGTTATATGTAACTTTTTAGAGAATGCTTCAGAGTTCAACATCTTCGACCCTTGTGTCATTTGTACCGGTGGTAAGCATAAAAGTGGTTCAAATTGACATACTATGCCTGTTTCGGCCGGGGTAAGAACGGTTTGCCCTGTATCTTAACTAGGATATGGTCAATAGATGTGTTCGATAGGGTGCTTCACGTCTCTATAAGTGCTTACCCAAACAACCAAAATAGCTTAACTCAATAACTTCACATATAAGTGATATTCGGTAGTTGGTAAGAAAAGGTTAGCCTCGATCTTCTCGCAAAACAACTCAACTTAAAAACAATTTTATTTCACAAAAATGAAAAGATTGAATATCCTCACGAGTCAATTGTGACGTGAACAACTTTTCTCGTGCTTGTAATAGTAATGAAATGTTTACCTTTATTGTTATTGACACGTTTGGTAACAATTATGGGAAAATGGATTCTCAGTCCAAAACCAATTATATCAAGAACTTTCTGCAACTCTACTTTTCATGATCCATTCCCAGATTTAGATCCGACTTGTATCTATGTATGATCGAGAACCAAATTCGATTGCAAAATATGTAGATTAATTCATATCAAAATTAGACTTTTAATATCATGATCCATATCAAGTTTTGGATATCCGACTCGGATCTAGGTAGATTTGGATCCAGATTCCACTTTAAATATCATGATACATATCTAGATTTGGATCTGGGTTGGATCAAGGTAGATCAATATCCAATTTTGACTTTTAATATCACGATCCATGTTCGGATTAAGATTCGGGTCGGTTCCATGACACCAAATTTGACTTGAAAGCAAATTGGATTAATTTGCATGAATCCGTATTTGACCCATTTTTCATTTATCATATCTCAATGATCAAAACCCATTAAATACGTGTTTGAATCTGATCAAAAAGGGGCAAGCACTGACTAACTTCTTGATTCACAGAGCCCCCAAGAGCAGAGCATGCCTCAGGCGCACCACCTTAAAGAAGATAGCACTTCAACAATGATCGAGTTTTTATACCCTGAAACCAAGTTAAACTCGAACTTTTCCCCTTCCAAATCTTTGCCGTATGCCAAATTGCTAACTATGGTTGCGATACATAATTACGCTGGGTTGAGGCCTCATGTTATGAAGAAAGCGCAATTGATGCCAGCTCGAATATGAGGTATTGGACCGATCTTGGGCTTGAGTTGTTTTAGTTTAATTTGGGCTAGGCTCAGGCTTGGGCCTAGCTTCTTAGTTGCTAGGCTCGTTTTAGGCTGGGCCACTAGAGCTCAGCCCATATATATCTCTAACCACAACACACACACGTGCCATTAGGTAGGGTTGTCAATGTATCAGACCAATCCGATAACCCTATCCGATCTGATCCAATAATATCGGGTCTGGACCTTTAAGTTGCCATCAGATAAGTTATTAGATCGGTCTTGGACCCACCCTAATCAGATCCGTTTAGGACCCATCCGAACTAATGTATTTTAATATACCTTTTTACAATCCGATAAGATATCTTTGCTCCTTTTTTTTAATGTTTTGTAGCCACCTTCCATCAAACCTTTTAGTATCATCAGATTTCGAATTGGATCAGATCTGGCCTGGATCTAGCTTATGTGTTATCTGATCGGTCCCACATCAACTTCGATATGATTCAAACCCAATCCATTGACAGCCCTACTACCATTAGGTATATCTCTTTCTGTTTGACCTTTCACTAGGGGGCTGCAACTTGGGCAGGTTCAACTCAGGGCCATCTCGATGCAAGTTGTGGCATAAGGCGAAAACTTCATATGAGGCATTTTTTATATTTAATATATTAATATATATATATATAGTATTAATTAAAAATTTTAACTCTCTATATAGTAGAAAAATCTTATTTAACAACTATTCATGATAATCAAGAGCTGCGGAAAAAATTTAGATGGAGAGGATTCGAGCGGCCCTACATAGATCATTTTTTGGGCTTAATGACTGCCTGGATGTTCAGCCTACCTATTGGTGGATAAATACTAAATATCAGCTCGATTGATGATTTCTAACCATTGGATTTACTACTCAAAAAACATGCATGAATCCAATGGCTAAAATCAATCCCAAAAGTACTAAAATCTATGGCTAGAGATAACCAATCATGTTAATTTTTGGTTTGTGCATCCAACACGGGGTGGGCTAAACATTCAAGTGGTTAGTGGGCTGGGGCCTTCTCTCACCTGGGCTGAGGGACTTCTATCACTTGGGGCCTAAGGCGACCACATTATTGGCCTTTAGGTAGAGACGGCAACATTGGGCTCGGGTTGGGTTGGTCCTTCAGTACTTAGGTTGGACTCGGGCCTTGATTTTGACAATCCGATAAAAATTGGGTTGGGCTCGGGCTGAGGCTTTGGGCAACCTGATCCAACCTGAGCCCAACAATACACCACTACAAATATAAATGTATATCTTTTGTTAAGGATCGGTCTTAAGGGACGCCCTTTTTCTCACCCGTCTCGTGTTACTGTGCTCAGCCGTTGGAATCCAACGGTGGTTGTCAGCGCCGAGCTGGCATCACTTTTTCACTTTTTGGGGCACTGTGACCAAGAGCACGAACACCAAGAGGGGTCAGAAAAAGGGGGTCCTCGGTGCCTGAGGCTTTTTAAATTGGGAGAAGGCTTATGATGTTGCTGAATGACGATATCGGACTTTTTCGATTCACACTCACCCAGTTACATGTTGTGGCTAAATTAAATCTATTTTACATTAAATACTCTGATTGTAAGCCTAACGTAAGTGCCCAGCCAAAAAAATCTTACACATTAATGCTATTGACTGGGCCTTATTTTAAGTTTTTAAAAGTCAAGCCAATCCTAGATCGTGAAGTTTTATTTTAGGCCCACATCCAGAAGGCAGTACATGGGCCAGATGGGCCTTGTGTTTAATTAATTATAAACCACAATTTAATGTGTCTAAAAGTCAAACCTCATGTTTGGATCATGGACTTTCAGGTTAGAACCAAAATGGGTTGCGCTTGACAGCCCATTGGACGGCGTATCCCATTGGCAACCCTAATTGGGCCAATCAATGAGATAGAATGAAGGTTAATGGGCTTTCTTTACATATCATAACTCATTATATGCATAAAATCTATTTTAGAAGAAAAAAAAGATTTTTGGTTTTTTTTTTTAGGCTTTCCATTTCATATTGGTAAATAAACATGATTTGTGCTTCATGATGGGATCTTCACAATGCATGGCATCACGAACGACGACAAATCAGCATGCATCCTTCCAATTGGGTGTTGACGCATACACACCTCAGCAAAACCTATTGATTCATCAGCTTCAATTTCATGGGGCATCCTTAGGACTAAAGACTAGCCGTATTGAATATGGAACAGAAGAAAGGAGAAGAGAATACCTTTGTCTTCACACTAGATCCTTTCACATGAGATTTCTCAAAACTGAACTTTAATTTCATTCATCAATAAAATAATTTTATAGCTATGAAAGTTTTTATATAAAGATAAAAATTTAAATCTAATCTCGACCATCCAAAATAACTAATAAGGTCAATTGGCTAAAATAAAATATGGTCCCACTTAGCAACTAAGCAAAAATTACAATAAAGCTCAAAATTATTAGCTAATTGCTAAGACACCCAAAACAAATAATTAAATAAAATTAACACTAAAATCAACTAAAGCTAACAAATAGATCCCTATTGCAGCCCACGTACATCTTTCAATGTGGAATTTCAAGATGCTATGTATGTGGGATCTTCCTCTCTTAATATCATGGACAACTCGATCTGAGGCCCACGTGGAAGTCATCAAAGTCTAATGACACAGGCATGGCTCCAGTTCTTCTCCTCTGGTACACTCTAGGTAGGATGATCTGATGTCCTCATCACTAAAAGTGTTTGAACTTGATTTGGATATAAAGTGCTAAAATTATTAAAATTACTAAGGAGTGCACATACCATACGCTTCAAGGGTCATTAGAACCCACACATCTTGGTCCATGCCATGAATGCCCGCTTGGATTGATCGATGCCGAATACAAATGGTACTAATTTTGAATCTGTCTCAACTGCATTTGGGATGCCATGCAATTTGGATGTGTACCTTGTAGTCTGCTATCCACAAAACAACTCTAAAATAACATCCCGCAATATGGTCCATGCATTTCAGGTGCTAGAGTAATATGGCACTAATGGTTTACACTGCGATGCATCACGTGGGGAAAAGACTATAAATCCAAAAATTGACAGATTGAGACCTTTGGATGTGTATCGACATCTTGATGTGATTTGCATCCTACCACAACTAAACTTGCATATGCACTGGGCAGCACAAGGGGTAACCAAGTCCGGCCCGCCTTAACCCAGGATTGGCTTGCCTGTGCACAAGTAAACCCAAGAATGAACATGTGCCATTAGGTACGGTTGTCAATGTATCAGAATATTGCTCCATTTACCCGATCTGATCTGATCCGATAATATTAGGTCTGGAGCTAGCTTATATTATCGGTTCAGATCTGGACCTAGAAGTTGTGATCCGATAAGATACCGATCAGTTTTGGATCCACCCTAACCAAAAACCTTTTAGTGTTATCGGATTTTGAATTGGATCGGATATGGTCTGGATCTAACTTATGTGTTATCTGATCAGTCCCGAATCAACTCCAATCCAATCAGAAACTGATCCATTGACAGCCCTACCATAAGGTATATCTCTTCCTGTTTGACTTTTCACCACTTATTTGTCAAATAAATGAACAAATAGTAATAATATATAAATAAAATCATTAAGAAAAAAAAAACATAAGAATAAGAAAAGAAAGGAAAACTCGGGAATTGTATATGAAGCCCATTAACATCCAGACATGACTGGGAGGAACAGCTGTAGAGTATAAAGGCCCATCGGCCCAGCATATATAATTAGTACTCTCAGCCCTATGTCACACTACCTGGGCCTGACCCACAAACCTAAGTATCTAGCCCGAAGGCGTTTGTTTGCAGCCTTGGACATCTTTGATCCATTCAACCAGTCGATAATAATGAGTTTTACCAAAGCAACAAAGAAAAAATCACATCTTTTACAATTTAATGGCTGCTACACTCTATTCTTTGAAGTACTCAGTAGTTACAGAGAAACAATCTTTTTTCTTCAACTAGATAAAGAAAAATAATTTTTCGATATGACAATTTCGATCAGATACATCCGCCGATGTAGTGCTTTTACGTCAAGTTGGCAGCTGATGTAAAATTTTGCAATATTTTATAATAAATTTTGGGATAAGGCTTATGATGATGATGATGATGAATGACGATATTGAAATTTTGATCGAAACCTGAGGGTTGGGTGGAGATGGGTCACCCCTGGGGCCACCCCTGGGATATTTCCCAGTAGACCTCGCACGTGTGGAAGGCCCCCGTGGGACTTAGTCGGGTGCTCTAAGAGGCCAGGATACCCGCGGTTAAAAAAAAAAAAAAAAAGATTTTGATCGAGATATAAGAATTCACAGCCTATATTAAATACTCAGATTGTAAGCCTTATATCTTTAATATAGGATTAAGTCCTTATATTAACATAGGCCCATCTTTTGAGTTTTGAGTGATTGAAAATCAAGCCATTCTTGGATTGTG
Source organism: Euptelea pleiosperma (assembly GCA_035048495.1). Lineage (NCBI taxonomy): Eukaryota > Viridiplantae > Streptophyta > Magnoliopsida > Ranunculales > Eupteleaceae > Euptelea > Euptelea pleiosperma. The sequence continues at coordinate 5,680,736 of CM068553.1, read as the reverse complement.
AAGTTTTAATTAGGCCCACATACAGAAGGCAATACATGGGCCAGATGGGCCTTGTTTAATTAATTATAAACCACAATTTTATGGGTCTAAAAGTCAAACCTCATGTTTGAATCATGAAATTTCAGGTTAGAACCAAATCGAACCAAAATGGGCTGCGCTTGACAGCCCATTGGAAGGTTTATCGCATTGGCAACCCTAATTGAGCTGATCAACAAGATAGAATGAAGGTTAATGGGCTTTCTTTACATATCATACCACATTATATGCTTAAAATCTATTTTGGAAGAAAAACCACATTTTTTTGGTTTTTCGCTTTCCATTCCATGATGGGGTCTCCACAATGCATGGCATCGAAAGACGACAAATCAGCCCACCCTTCCAATTGGGTATCAGCACATGCACACCTCAGCTTCATTTTCACGGGGCGTGCTTCCGACTAAAAACTGGACTTAGTTGTTGTATCTTAGCCTCGTAATGGTCCAACCGATTCAATGGGTAAACCAGTTCATCAGTAACATGCGACACGGTCAATCATTTTATAAATTAATGGTATGGATTGAAACACTTGCCATAGCCTTATTGAACATTTCCTAGATGCACAAAATATTGCTTTCGGGATCCAAATTTAGAATTATTTTCGTCATGCCACTACTACTAAAATGCCGTTAAGCAGAAGTCCAAACATTATCGACAAAAATAAATAAAAAGATATGTAAATATTTTGTTCACGTATATAATTACAAATCGTATTCGAAAGTCAAGTTCATTTATGGTGTTTTTTGTAGGCGTCTCGGTCTATATATTTGAAATTACATGTATGCATCAGCATAAGTTGAACTTGGGCTTAATTAGTAATTAAAAATATTTTCATTCGGAGACCTTTTAACGAAATGAATGTAGACATTTTATCTCGCTTTCATAACGATCATAAAAAAATAAAAAATATCTCATTTTCATTGAATAACGAACTCCCGAAGAAACGGAATCTTTGTAAGACTACTAGATTTCTTTATAGATTCTTTTGGATTCTCAATAGACAATAGGGAACAAAACAAACATTTCCCGTGTCAAAGAAGAAAAAAAAGAGACTCGTAACACAAAGTTTACACCGTGACGTAATCATCTTCCTTTATTCACGCGTGGTACTTGCAGTGTAGTATAGAGATACTACACTACAATTCGAAGTCTCAGCTGCCGATCCTGTTCTGGACCGAGTGATCCAGATCGGGATCGGAGCCCACTGATCTAATCCAGAACGTGATCGACGAGATGAGTCGATCATGTTCTGGATTGAACTGATATGGATTGGGATCGGACCCATCAATGCTGTTTTCGATCCGGAGACTTGGAACAATGTACTACATAGGTGGAGATTTTATAATAAATTTATAAACTAATGAAGGGATCTTGTCGTCTCATATTTTTAAGTATTTGGGTTTGGAGCTGTCGTGCAAGTAACAAACATATATGGGTATGCTTAGAAGGTAACATACGTATGTTGAGTGCAGTATTCTTTGATGCAAAGGATGGTTGTCCTCTATAAATATGATAACCCCTCTTGTCTTCAAACCCCTCTCTCTCTCTCTCTCTCTCTCTCTCTCTCTCTCTCAGCTTCTGTTCTTCATCATCCTTCTCCCTTGTCTCAAATCTTTCTATGACCTCTTCCAAACCCTAAGGTAATGTTCTAAACCCTAATTTACAGCTCTCTCTCTCTCTCTCTCTCTCTCTCTCTCTCTCTCAGCTTCTGTTCTTCATCATCCTTCTTTCTATGACCTCTTCCAAACCCTAAGGTAATGTTCTAAACCCTAATTTACAGCTCTCTCTCTCTCTCTCTCTCTCTCATGGACTCTTACACAGTATGGAATATGGATCGAACAATATATACTTTCACATTTTAGGAATACCCTTGACCTAATCTGATTGTCATTGATTCACTTTAAAACGTGACTTGCACCTAAGGACTAAAATATTGCAGATACAGCATTAATGGCGCTTGATTCAAGTCACACTTTAAGGTGAGTCAGCTCACTGTCCAGCCCGCTTCCTCTAACAGTCAGGTCTGGTCTTGACATTTTGCAGCCCGGCTGGCCTCCCAGGCCCTCGACAATTGAATAGTGTCCCCTCTCCATTGTGCCCAACGTTTGACCACTGCACACCCCAACAGTTCGAAATTAAACGGTGATATTGGGGTCAATTTGTCTAAGGATTGCCACTCCTTGATGGATACACCCACCAAAAAGCATTCTGGCTGGTTATCTCTTGGTACCTTTTAATTGGATTCAAGGATTGCTTGGGTACTACATCCAACGGTTAGAAAGCATCAATCAAGCTTGACTTTGTTTTAGAACGATCTAAGGTTGGGACAAACATCTTAGCGGTAAAGGGGACCCAAATTTTTTTGTACCACGTGGCATTTAGAGGCCCACTCATCCTGATTTTAAATCATCTAATTTTTTTTCCACATGATTGATACTGGGGATAGGAACAGATTGTAACTTTTCCAAACATGTTTATCAGATATGCATTAATGTGTCAAGCATGCAATGATGTAATCTTTGAGCCTTTGAGGGGACGAAGTCCCACATAAGGGAAAAATATGGGATACAAAATTTTGATGCAGAAGTCCCTAAATTTGCCACGTAGTAGACTCTTGCGGGTCCACTGGGCCACTGAATGTTTGGTCCACACATTGGTGGATCCACACACCAAAAATTAGTGTGATTAGTGATTCTTAGCCAATTGATTTTTGCACTTTTTCATAATGGGCTTGGAACCAACTCATAGGCCTGTTCATAAAGCCCATGATCAAAAAAGTGCTCAAATCCTATGGCTAGAAATCACCAATCAAACTGATTTTTGGTGTGTAGGTCTATCATAGTGTGGGCCAAACATTCAGGGGGCAAGGGAGCCTGAACGAGTCTACTACGTTTCAATTTGAGAGACTTCTGCATCAAAAGTTTGATACGAAAGTCTGCATCGAAAAACATCCCCCACAAAAGATATCAACCGTTGGAATTTAACAGCCTTGTAATTTGTTTTTTCTCGAGGAAGAGAAGAGAGAAAGAAACCGCTTCAATTCAAAGCAAAGCAAAGCTTGTGTGAAGGAAGGTTCAATCGATCATGGCGAGCAAGTTTTTGGCCATGGCTTGCATTCGAAATGAGAGCTCTCGAGATTTGTCTCCTCGACCCCATTACCCTTCTATGCCCAAATACCCGAAAGGGGTCTCGGTTCAGGAGAATATGGAGGGTTCAGAAGCAAAGGCTTTGTTTTCAGTTATAGGAATGACTTGTGCTGCTTGTGCTGGATCGGTCGAGAAAGCTATCAAACGCCTTCCTGGAATCCAAGAAGCTGTTGTTGATGTTCTGAACAACAGAGCCCAAGTTCTGTTTTATCCCAATTTCGTTAACGTAAGTCCATCTCTGAAGTGTTTTATTTTCTTTTACTAAGATTTGATTTATGGTTTATTATTCTGTTAACTGAATTCTCCATTTGGGGAGAGAAAGAGAAACTTGAAAATCCCATTTCATATATGTATTTTTTTTGCTTCATTGGAGTGATTCTACTTGATTTCTAGGAATTTCATGTATGCATTTTGATTAAATTTGTAGAAAGTCCCATTTCATATATGTTTTTTTTTGCTTGATTAGAGTGATTTTTATCTGTTCTACTTGATTTATAGGAATTCCCCTAGCTCAATTGGTTTACTGTGTGATCAGGATTTATTCAACTATCACACCTCAATTGATGAACAAGGATCCCAATATTGAGGTTGGGACGTCGAGATCAGAATTTCTTGTTAGGTCCCTTAATTCGTTTGTTTGCCTATAAATATATTCATAAAAAAGAAAACTGGGTCTAGGCTTAATAATGCATTCGAATGTTACTATGTTGTCTTGATCGGGCTGTCTGAGAATATTGGCCTTGGTACATTCCTGGAGATGGAATTGAGGGAGAGAAAGATAGAGAATTTTCTAACCCCTTTTCCTTTTGAAAAGGTTCTATTTATTCTCTAGGGGTGAGATTGCGTCTCTCTCTGCCTGCCTGGCATACCGTTATATCTCGGGTTTCACGCACCTACTCCGAGCATGTGATGATTGGTATGGGATGGCTAGGCTGACCTCCTGCAACTCCATTCTCCCCTACCTTCAATCCTCCTCTCAATGTGCGAGAGCTTGGTACATATGAGCTATAGGGTTTTAAGATGACTAGAGGTCGGCAGTCCAATTTTTCCATAGCCCAATCTATAAGTTTATCAAGGATACATTTGGGGAAGAGCTACGAGTTTTACCCACTGTTGAATATTGATAAACAATTTTTAGATGTGAACATGCTGCTCACATCAGTTTCAGGCAGCCCTCATAGTAGGGGGCGTACGTGTCTAGTGGTGCAACGTGTACGGTGCTGAATGCCATGTCAGCTTTTGGCACCCACATTGACATACTGCACCTCAACCAGGAGGTCATAGGTTCAAGTCCAGTTTATCAACAAAAATATAAAATTAAGCTTTTGTATATTTTGGTTGTTTGGGTTCGGGTTAGAATGGTTGAGTGATGTGGACCTTTCTCTCGTGTAGTTTTAATTTGTAGAAAAATGGAAGCAAGAGAGGAAAAGCTTAGACATTCTTTTGATGATTAAACGAGTGAGTTCATTTGCATGTGTTTAAGATTTTGTGAAACACAATTATAGTTAAATCAAGAATGTGGCCCATGTTGCTCCAAGGATCTTGTTGTTTTTTTGGTGTCCAATCTCATGTTCTTGCAAGTCCTTTTCGCTCATATATTTATCTTTTGAAGAAAATCTATTGTTCATGTTACCAAATAATTATAAATTTTAATCTAAACACACTGTAGGGATTTCTAGTAGATGTGAAGTTGTGAATATGGGATTTTTGGGTGGTGTGAAGTGAAAATTCCATCTCAATTAGAGCCCATGAATTAACTCACTAGGTGGAGGCTGAGTTTGACTCTGGTGAATTGACATGGAGTTCATACTTGTACAGTTTTTCTTTGTTGAACTCATGAACCGAGTTATAGAGTTTGGTGTCTCTTTTCATTTCCCTCTCCAATGAGGGACGACAATAGTCATTAGAAGTGCAAAGCTTGTACTGGGGCAACAATGGAGAAGGAAATGTTTCCAATCCTGGACCCAACCTCTATCCCTTTTATTTTGATGATAACTATATTATTCAAGAAAATGGGATGGCATTTAGTATATCACAAACAAATAACAAAGGCATCGTAATTAAGTACTAAAATTTCAGAAAATACAAGATTGTATTATCCAAATCATTTAGGACTTGTTTGAGTTTTGTTATGAGTCATTCAATGCAATACTGGTATATAACAATTTCACAATTTATCATCTGAGACACTTTATATTGCTCACTATTACTAATTACTTATACTACTGCTACTGCTACTGCTAATGCTAATCCTAATGCACACTACTACTACATGAAAAGAACCAACTTGATGCCATACTTCTTATTCGCACCCACCTGAGCAATAACTACTAACGTAGATTTTATGTTGGTGAAGTAAATTATTTTTTATTAGCATCTACTCTTATTCATTTCTACAATTAAGTATAGAAACTTCAGATATTCACATTCTTTGTAAGTGTCGAGGTGAGCTAGCATTTATTAAAATTTATTTTGTTCTTGCTTTGAGATTAGTCATCTGCTTTTCTTCTTTTCCCTCACTTCATCAGATTTATTTAGGAACATGTATTTCTCCAAAGATGTTAGTTTGATGGCATGGCTTCGTTTTCCATTTTCTTGTTGCACCAATCAATCTAAGAAACAATTTTTACGTCACTTGCATTCTATAGGAGGAGACAATTCGAGAAACCATTGAAGATGTTGGATTTCAGGCCACATTGATCGAGGAGGAGGTGAACGAGGGTTCCTTGCAAATATGCCGAATACGCATAAAAGGAATGACTTGCACTTCATGCTCAGGAACTATTGAATCTTCTCTAAAAGGTATTCATGGTGTACAAAAAGCCCAAGTTGCATTAGCAACCGAAGAAGCAGAAATCCGATATGATCCAAAGATCATAAGCCACAACCATCTATTGGAAGCAATTGAGGATATTGGTTTTGCGTCTACACTTATTAGTACAGGGGTAGATAGGAGCAAGATACAGCTCAAAGTAGATGGAGTACTCACCGATCGCTCAATGAGGTTGATTGAAGATTCTCTTCGAGCACTCCCAGGAGTTGAAGATATAGACATTGATCCCATGCTTCATAAAATTTCCATTGCTTATAAGCCAGATAAAACAGGACCCAGAAATTTAATCCAAGTGATTGATTCAACGGGATCTGGCCGTTTCAAGGCAATGATATTTCCTGAAGGAGGAGGGGGAAGAGAACCTCATAGACAGAAAGAGATTAAGCAATACTATAAATCCTTCCTTTGGAGTCTGATTTTTACCATCCCGGTATTCCTTACCTCCATGGTGTTCATGTATATCCCTGGTATTAAGCATGGATTAGATGCAAAGGTTGTAAACATGTTGAGTATTGGGATGATTTTGAGATGGATACTATCCACACCAGTACAATTCATCATTGGTCGACGATTCTACACTGGGTCATACAAGGCATTGCGCCACAAGTCTGCAAACATGGATGTTTTGATTGCTTTGGGAACCAATGCAGCCTACTTTTATTCAGTTTACTCAGTGTTGCGAGCAGCGACTTCACAAAACTTCAAGGGCACAGATTTCTTTGAAACTAGCTCGATGCTCATTTCATTTATTTTACTTGGGAAATATTTGGAAGTTTTAGCCAAGGGGAAGACATCCGAGGCCATTGCCAAGCTTATGGACTTGGCACCCGAGACAGCAATGTTGTTAACTCTTGACAATGAAGGAAACGTGACAAGTGAGCAAGAAATTGATAGTAGATTGATCCAAAAGAATGACGTGGTCAAGGTAATGCCTGGATCAAAGGTAGCTTCAGATGGTTTTGTTATATGGGGACAAAGCCATGTCAATGAGAGTATGATAACAGGAGAAGCCCGACCAGTTGCGAAGAGAAAAGGTGATACTGTGATTGGAGGGACTTTGAATGAGAATGGGGTGTTACATGTTCAGGCAACAAGAGTCGGATCTGAAAGTTCTTTGTCGCAGATTGTTCGACTCGTTGAATCGGCACAATTGGCCAAAGCTCCTGTGCAAAAGTTTGCTGACCGTATCTCAATGTATTTTGTGCCTCTGGTGAGTATGTATGCATTCTCCTTTTTGTTGCTATGTCTTTGTTATAAGTGCATATGTCCTTAACACAGGTTTAAATATACAAAAAATATTGTCGTTTTAATTAGAAATCAGATGAAATGCTTTGTTAATTCAGAAGTAGAGTTAAAGCTATTCCCTTTGCTAGTTGGAGGCAACGTCACACGAACACTTCAAATGGAGGATGATGAACTAATTATTTAGCCCAGCTTCAGTACCAATTTCATCCTCTAATTCTGTTATAAATAGGCTAAATCAATGATTGAATTTGTTATTTTTTCCTAAAACTGAAATTTTTTATGTAGACTATAGAATAGAATTTAGAAGATGATGAACTGATGACACAATTCTGAGGTGAGTTCAGGTAGATATTTAAACATATGCAAATTAGTGTAGTTTTGATACAAGTCTCGAACAATTGATCATATTTCACTTTTTCAGGTTATTATCCTTGCCGTCTCCACTTGGTTTGCCTGGTTTTTAGCTGGAAAATTAAATGCCTACCCAAAATCTTGGATACCTTCTTCGATGGATATCTTTCAGCTCGCTCTTCAATTTGGCATCTCTGTCATGGTCATAGCATGCCCATGTGCTCTAGGCCTGGCAACTCCCACTGCAGTTATGGTTGGTACGGGAGTTGGTGCTTCTCAAGGTGTACTGATCAAAGGGGGGCAAGCATTGGAGAGTGCACATAAGGTCAGCATGAATATTGTACATCAGAAGGTCTTGATTTTAACTACCTATTAAAAGATCAGAATTTCTAAATCCAAATCAACTTATAGAAATCTCGGATCTTAGACTCATCATTTACTGTAGTTAAATGGTTTGAATGGGAAAGCTTAATAATTCTAAACACTCCTCTTGAGAAACCACTCTAAAATCAACTGTATGGATTCAAAGTGCAAAATGCACCTTACAAATACTGATTTCTACGTAAATTCAAGCACTAGAGGTCCAATTTTCATCTTTTCTTACTAATTTTTTATTTTATTTTTTGATTTTGGTGGTTCTAAATGACTGTTTTGCTAATATTTTAGTTTTTCCTCTCCTTCCTTATTTTGCTATTGCATGTCATTTTCACCGTCGTCCTAGTTCTGTTTTATTTTACAGTGGAACTCTTAAAAAACTGGGCTTATATTTGTAGGTGAATTGCATTGTGTTTGACAAGACGGGGACTCTCACCATCGGAAAGCCAGTGGTTGTTAGAACAAAGCTCTTGCAAAACATGGTACCCCGTGATTTCTATGAACTGGTTGCTGCAACTGAGGTAGGCTTTACTTGCTCTGTTTTTCGGTCTGATAACTCCTTTCTATTATAAAGGTCAATTATACAGAGCTTAGCTTGACATTTTTTTTCTTGTCTTTCTTCTCAAGCTAACCAAACAAACAATGACTTTTGATGATGTTGGGATGCTGTAATCTTATTAGGTAAACAGTGAGCACCCACTAGCCAAAGCCATTGTCGAGTATGCCAAGAAATTTAGTGAAGATGAAGAGAACCATGTCTGGCCAGAAGCACGAGAATTTGTCTCCATTACTGGCCACGGTGTGAAAGCCACTGTTCAAAACAAAGAAATAATTGTGGGAAACAAGAGTCTGATGTTGGATTGCCAAATCCCAATTCCAGTCAATGCTGAAGATATCCTAGTAGAAACCGAAGAGATGGCACAAACTGGGGTTCTGGTATCTATAGATAGAGAGGTGATTGGAGTAATATCCATATCCGATCCATTGAAGCCAGGAGCTCAAGATGTCATATCAATGCTCAAGTCCATGAATGTGAGGAGCATTATGGTGACAGGTGATAACTGGGGCACCGCAAATTCCATCGCTGATGAGGTCGGGATCAAAACTGTTGTGGCAGAAGCCAAGCCTGACCAGAAAGCTGAAAAAGTAAAGGAATTGCAGGTATGTAAGGTTAATGCTGATTTGCTCACAGTTGTTAACTGTATGTTACACTGCATTTGTGTATATGACTAAAACGCCTGTATATTTTAGCTAACGTTCATTTATCTTTTCTCATTTTCATCTGTACTTAACCTTTTGAACTTAGATTTGGAATATCCCATACTTAAATATTTTTCCTAGTAAAATTTTAGTTGGTGATCTTATGGCATGATGATAATTTCAAATTTTCCTTCTATCTCTAGAGTTTGGGCTTTATCGTGGCAATGGTTGGAGATGGCATCAATGACTCGCCAGCACTTGTGGCTGCTGATGTCGGAATGGCAATTGGTGCTGGTACAGACATCGCCATCGAGGCAGCTGACATTGTTCTCATGAAGAGCAACTTGGAGGATGTGATCACTGCCATAGATCTCTCCAGGAAAACTTTCTCTCGCATCCGTCTGAACTACATTTGGGCTCTCGGTTATAATCTCCTAGGTATCCCAATTGCCGCTGGGGCCCTTTTCCCATCCACCAGAATCCGTCTACCACCATGGGTTGCTGGGGCTGCAATGGCAGCTTCCTCACTCAGTGTTGTTTTCTGTTCTCTCTTGTTGAAGAACTACAAAAGACCGAAGAAGTTGGACAACCTTGAGATAAGTGGGATAAAGATTGAATAATCGATTGCTATAGAGTTCCTTTAGCTTTGTATATATGTATGTCTAGGAGTGAGGTTTGCTGAAGAATTAAACTGTCATGTTTGTATATACTAATAAATGGCCCATGCCCACGGCACTCTCCGACAAAAGCGTTTGCAAAAATTGGATGCCTCTGGCACTCAAACGGTATAACGGACTGAGGCGTTGCAGTTTTTTTCCATTATAACTCAAGCATCATCTCAGCTGTTGTTATCAAGGTAACACCCAACCCTGAATAGATCTTACTTCTGCTACTCCCCTTCTACATGTTCTAGAGGTGTTGAAAACTTAAAAAATGTCCACAGTATCATTTCTTGTAAGTTACAACCCAAGGTCGGGCCTAGATTTTCCAGCCCTCAGGTTGGTCAGGTTAGTCGGGTTGGTCGAGTTGGTCAATTTCTTAATTTTTTTTTATTGATTGGGAAGGTTGCTAAAAAAAATTCATATTAAAATTTTTTATTGGTCAATACAATGACTTTAATGCTAGCCATTAAATAATAGCTTCATTTCCACATCCTATAAATAATATGTACATTTATATTCGTCATCTTTACAGGTTTATTCATATAAGAATTACAGGTTCAAAATTTTTCATATAAATTTGCTCATACAAATGAAAAATAATTTGCATCCAGCCGCAAATAGTAACACAATTGCGAATGGTAATACAAGTTCACAGCAGAACGAGACCTACAAATTGGCGAAACTCGCGGCCTCCACCAAGACTAAAAAGTATCTACATAATTAGCAACATAACAATGAGCTTTTCAACTGCCCACCTTCTCATACAGAATTGAAGTCAAGTCATTGGTGCTATGATGCACCTCTTGTAGTGGCTCACCTCCATAGATTTGTCTCAAGCGTGTCTTTGATAATGTGTGTTTGTGATATTCTCAACCATGCTTATGACAAGTTTTAGAGAGCTAGGGGGCTCACTAGGCCAACTCTCCAAATGGAACGTTTCCACAATTGGGAGGTTAAGCATGTGTGGAGAGAGGCTAATAAATTAGCTTGACCCACCGTGTTGTGACTTGATTTACAGTATTATAGCACCATCAAGCTCCAGAAAACATAACAAAAATGTATTTTGTTCTTGCTTTGAGATTAGTCATCTGCTTTTCTTTTCTTTTTTTTCTCTCACCCTATCATATTTATCTAGGAACATGTATTTGTCCAAAGATGTTAGCTTGATGAAGTTGCAAACAGTTGACAACCAAACCCCTGGTTAACCCTGGTTAAGGAGAGGTTGCGAAAACATTGGATTAACAGGATGTTTGGCTGTTACGTGTCACCTTCTGGCTACATTTGCATACTAGTATATTTTTTTCCAGTCAATCCCAACCCCTCCATTTTTTTTTTGTAGACCCAAAATTTTCCTATGCAGGTCCTTTAGCAGGAAATCTGGTGGGGTGGAACGGGTTAGTGGTTGTCCTATGCAGGTCCTTTAGCAGGAAATCTGGTGGGGTGGAACGGGTTAGTGGTTGTCCTATGCAGGTCCTTTAGCAGGAAATCTGGTGGGGTGGAACGGGTTAGTGGTTGTCAAGGTGCTCCTTTTCGATTAATTTCTTGAAACCATTTTTTATATATTGTAGGAGAAAACCCCTCATCTCCTCTGATCTCTACATTTGGCAATCTATTTTGCAAATTAACCCTCTTTTTCAATCTACGTTATCATGGAAGAACCATTAACCCATATTTTTTTCTTCTACAAGAGTTGGGTAAAAGTAAACCCTAACCCCCCCGTCTCCCACAGAAGAGAAAAAATATCAAAAAGTCTCCTTCAATGATATAAACTGAAATTTCAAGATCTCAAACTGCTACGCATCAGATTATCCTCCTCTTCACAGGTCTCCTCCAAAAACAAACTTGAAATAATCCATTTAATATCTTATTAGCTTAATCATCTTCTTATGCTCTCTGCTATGTTTCAAGTTGAGGAATTACCAATCTGTGTCGGAACGACTGAGGATCATTAGATCATCTTTGAAACTGGCCTGGCAATACAACGAGGCAAAACTAAGTATTTTCTCTCTATCTTCTTCACAGCAGTCGCAGGTTATGCAATGGGTACTTACAGAGTTCCAACTGATGATGGAAAATGAGAGAGTGTGTTCTCTTTTACTTTTTTGGGTACACTAGTATGCAGAAAAAACCAGAACCGACATATGTAGTAATGATAAAAATGTAAGTTCTTTTTCAAAATTTTAGTATGAAATCATTTTATTCACAATTTTTATATAACACAGGTACCCAATTCCCGATGGGAAAACTGAATATTTTTTGGTTCGGATTCTGGAACCACTTGTTTAGGAACTGAACAGTCGTACCAGAACATAATAGTTCTGGTTCTGGGTACATTGATACCTGAACTGGAACTGACCCGTTGACACCCCTAACCACAAACAAATTGACCCTGGAACTCCAAGGGTTGATTTACTATGACTCCGTACACTTAAATCCAAACTCCAGTTTTACATAAATTAAATGCTTCTGCGGGACTGGAAATCATCATATCATTTATGTCTTATCCTAAATATTTGGCATTGGCAACATAAGTCCTTTTTCTCAACCAAAAGTTCACAATCTCTAATTTATTAGTACCATCGTATATATGGTCATGCTTTATATACGAGCTTTGATAGAACATACTATATCCTTACAGATCTTGCCGATAGATTATTAGATCATGAATCTATACCACATTCTCAGAGCTTCGACGGCAACATGGCTTTTATGCTTGACCCGGACTCGTAGTTTGCTGCGATGGGTTGCTTGTGTAATCTTGCTTTGGCATTGAAGAGAATTGCATGTACTTCCTCGAAATGAGGGCTTGTTGCATGTCTTGTATCCTCAATCCACTGCAAAACTTTTTTGTGTGGGCCTAATATTCGATTGCGATCCTTCTCATCCAAAAGCTGAACCCAACCAATACATTAGAAATCCATTTTGAATTCTTCTTCCAAACTACAGTTATTATAATAAAAAGGGCATTAAATTTACTTTTAGCGCAACCAGAACTTGGAAGCATGCTACCAGGACTTTAAAGAAGTTGGATGAGCAACAATTCATAATTTATTTGACTGCACCATCGATATATTGTGCATATAATGGTGTTTCCTCTTAGAGCTCTATTACTTGAGAAAACTGAGAACATACTTCAGACAGGAAATTTTCCATATCCAAGAAATACAAATAAGGAGGAAGATCTTTTACCTCCAGTTGCATAATTTCACACACAAGGCTGAGATCTGCAATTGATGGTTGAAAGCTACCCACTAAGAACTTCCCATTCCCTTTGAGCCAAATGGATTCAATTTTTGACAGGGATGAGGTCAAAATTTTCTCAGCTTCAACAGCTGCTCGTGGATTCAAAGGAAGACCAAGTGAAGGTGCTAGTACAGTATTTAGAACAACGGAAGCTGTAGATAGATACCCAGCATCAAATAAGAAAGCCATGCTCACATGACAATTTACCAAATCATCCATCAGAAAAAAAGGAGATAAGGAAACAAGTTCAAAACTAGATTTGGATGAAGGTTCTATATCCATCACTGAAAATCTATACTACTCAACTGCTAGTATTCTCCATTAATCAATGCAAACAAATCAAGAGAAATTTGGTGCTTGCAGTTGTCACTCCACTGATTCAATCTGTAATTGCATGAAAAAGGTCTTGCCCAAAAATATCAATCAACAAATCCTTAGACCAACTAAATGCGTGGTATTAGTTAATTGAATTATACTATGTGCCAAGCTGACTGGCAGAATGAGAAATTACTCTATTTTTCAAGGATTAATTGTAAAGCCTATCTTTAGAATGACAATTAATCATGGAAACTACTCTATTTTCAAGGGAAATGACAAGTAATTTCCAAGTGAGTTCATGACTCATGAGTTCAACCCTGGCTTACCTACCAAAAAATAGGTAGATCTAAACTAAGTGTTTTTCATTAGTTTTCTGAAATTTATCTACAACCTTTCTTCATTAATTGCCTCAAGATTCAAAACTCCAGCAATTCTTCAAAGTTGAAGAAAGACAACCACTTATATTTAACGAGATTCTTGTCATTAGTAAGAAGTGGGAGCATAGCTTCACAAGTAGAATTTACAGCACCTGCACCACGGCGTAAATTGGAATGATGCCAATCCAGAACTGAGTTGAGCTTAGCTCTCTTGAAAAGATCAGATGGATACCTTACAAAGAGTGAAGATAAAACCTTGAATAGAAGCAGGATGAAAAGCATGTGATATATGAGAACAAAAACGATACTGAGATATAAATATATAACCAAAACCTAACACCAGTAGGGGTGTCAATTTTACCCATTTAACCGGAATCGAAAACACCGGTTCCGGCTCCACATTTTTGGGAACCGATTAAAAAGTAACCGGAACCGGAACCAGAATCGAACCGACAATAACGGTTCCGGTTCTGGGTAGCCTAATACGGAACCGAAACCAATAAGAACCGGAACCGAACCGATAAGAACCGGTACCAATAAATAAATATAATGTGAATATTCTCATATTCTCAAGATTTGGCCCAATATACCCGGAACCGGAACCGGAACGGGAACCGACATAAATACATAGTCAGTTCCAGTTCCGGATCCATCTCTTTGAGAACCGGAACCGATTGTTCCGGTTCTGGTCATCTTAGGAACCGAACCGGAACCAACCCGTTGACACCCCTAAACACTAGTCAGATGGATGAGATGTTTAAATTATTAAATTGCAATATCAGTAAAAGTAATGTTGTAATTTCATAAAGATATGAAAAGCTGCTTAAAATTGCAGTTCAACTAACCAATGATCTGCAACTCCTGGGAATACACAAGCAAGGTAGCTCAGAATCGCATGACTGCACAATATTTAATAGGAAATAGTCATCACAGAGTTAAGATGAAGAACAACAGAAGATATAACAAACAAACAAAAAACAGATGGCAGATTAGCAGCAATCAATATCTTTATATAAGCCTATAGTCTATACAAGGTTTAAAAGGGGCCGTTATAACGATATGAGGACGGGGGGCATTGCCATGTTTTCCATTATAACGAATTGTAACGCTCAAGGGCAAAAACGGAAAATAACATAAAAAATGGCGCTGAAATTCAAATTTTGAAATTTGAAATTCAAATTAAAAAAAAAAACGAAAATAACAAGAAAAATAACAGAAATAACAGCGGTTTTTTTCTAAAAAATCTCTAGAAAATAACGGTCGTTATTTTCGTCATGAGGGAAAAATAACGGCCGTTATTTTTTTAGCATTTTAATGGTTCATAACGTAAGGGGGAGGTTCGAATTGGTTATAACGGCCGTTTTTTAAACCATGTGGTCTATAGTTGGGGAAGCGAAAGACAAATAAGACAACAAAAGTATTGGACTATTTTATTTGTAGACCCCAAGGTAGTTAAAGGCACAAGGCGCACTTAAGGCGCTAGGACCTCTAGCGCCTGAGGCGCAAGGCGAGGCACGCGCCTGATTGAAGCGAGGCACAATATTAAAAATTATAATAAATACAAAAAAATAAAGAAAAATAACATCATAAAATAACAAAATAAGTAATCATTATGCCTTAAAACATAAAAAATAGCAAATGTCGAAAATCTCAAGTAACCCAAAAGCAATTCTAGTTAACATTGTCATTATCTAAATACAAAACAAGCAATCAAAAAGCCATAAAACATAAAAGATAGCAAATGTTCAAAATTTAAAATAGCCCACAATTAGTTCTAGTTAACATTGTCATCGTTTAAAATATAATCATTAGTTTAATCCTCATCATCATCAGATGTGTTAGCCTCCTCAATATATTCTTCTTCTTCTGTCTCATCCGAATTGGCCTCTTCCTCTTTCGGCTCCCTTATTAAAGCCCTTGCTCTTACTCTTGACCTTGATTGTGATCTAGTATTTGATGTTGATTCACCAACTCCAGCAACTCTCGCAACAACACTCCATGTCAAGCTATCATCCTCAAACACGTTCTGCTACTCCACCTTCTATTTCCATCTCCCAAAGTAGTCATTCATTGCTTTCATCAATGTCTTTCAATGAGATAGGTTCAATTGTATCTCTCTAATCATATCGATGTTTAATATAATAGGCCAAAGAACAAAACTTTTACAAAAAAATACGTATTTTAGTGAGGCGCGCGCCTGATGTGCCTAGAGCCTGGTTTGAGGGGCGCGCCTTACTAAATGTGCCTTGCCTTGACCCTTCTATGGCGCTTTAGGTGTGCCTTGCGCCTCAGGCGCGCGCCTTGACTACAGAGGTAGACCCATGAAAGAACCACATATTATTCAAATTCAACATCAGCTAGTTGCATATGAAAGCAAGACTTGAAATCAAGAAGAGACATCCAATGGATGAAGACTTCAGAAATGTGCAACTTGAACTACAATAGTTGAAAAAGAGAAAAGCCTAATAGAGCATATTGAGACATGATGAATTACTTACATGGCCCTTCAACCTATATAATTGAAAAGTAAATTAGTAATTATAATAACTATAATAGGAATAATAGAAAATGAAAAGAGAACTCAATAAACTAAAAATTCAAAAGAAATTATGGAAAAACTATCCATATTTTTTATCTCCATTTACTGTAAATTATCTGTATTAAGATATTAAAATCATATACCATTTTGAGTTGATGTAAAAGACCCATTGTAAGAGATTGCGACAAGAAACTCAGACATACTAAACAGGGTCTACAGACATGGGGACAAAATTCTATAAAGAGTGTCCACTTGAGCTGCAAAACATGAGATCTTGTTGCTTTGTTTTTCAGGAAGAAGCCTACTGGCAGTTGCTGGAACTTTAAAGCCAAAACAAAGGAAGCTGATTTTATTAGAAGGTGCAGGAAATTTTCATGTCGAAGAGGTCAACATATGAGTACTAAATTTGGACGAGCCCTTTCAAAGATGACTGAACAGGGATTCTCTGCTGTTGTGTCTACCGTCCTGGATTCGGCAAGATGTATTTAACATGTTCCCTAGAAGTGATCTCACTGTTAATTTTTCTGCCATTTCACAAAGACAGCTCTGGATGAAGCATGACCCCAGAGATTGTTTTGACGAGTTATGTAATTCTTGAGATTGGTTTTCTTAAAAGTAAGTCTGATTACAGAGTTCTGAATCAAAGCTTCTTTTCTGTTATTATTAACCTATTGATGCATGTTAGTGTAATCAGAATTATTTGAATATCATGATTCAAATCAAGTCCTACCCGAACATTGCATCTTAGGGTTGAAACGCTTTGTGAGGGTTTTTCCTTTGGATCTTACAACTTATTTTTTATTGATCAATAATGTAACTTTATAAAAAGGAAAAGAATCAGAAAATAGCAAAACAAATCTTAGAAAACAAAGGTAAAAGAAAAAAGTAAATTTACAACAGGAGCTCCACTCCACTTTAAAATCAGCAACATATGCCTCCCTTAGCAAGAGAATCATTCATATAAGATTAAAGTTAGATCTTATGACTTTTTAATTCTAAGATTTAGTGGGTCATCATTTCAGGGAGAACTGGAAACATATACCCTATTCGTCAAATTTTAAAAGATTTAGGTTAAATCTTATGACTTTTGAATTCAAAGATTTAGCAGGTCAAGGTTTCAGGTGGAAGTGGAAATTGTTTATATCTATATCATATTTTAAGATCCTTTTCCATTTTCGTTCTACAGCTATGTTGGAAAAGAAAAAGATCCACAAGGTTTATGCACTTTGGGAACAGATTTTTTGTTTTTTATCTTTCCTGGATAACAACCTCACTACCTTCATATGATATATATTTCATCCAAAAACTAATCCAAAATTGATGTATGATGACGACCACAGAGGAACAGGAATTACCTCTCAAAAAGCTTAAATCTTCCATCGACTATAGCTGGAACTTGTCCCATGGGGTTGATTGCTGAAAAGTCCATGGGAACTGTTATTATCACAAATATGTATATATATGCCATGAGCAGTTTCTTTTTGTATGCTAAAGAAAATGTCAGAGGTATAACAACTGAAATGCATTTAGTGCTCAAATCATAAATAAATGTTTCAACTAACCCACCTACATAATGTGTTTCAATACAAGTTAATGTTCAAGTGGACACTAATCTCATGTGAGTTCCATTATAATGGTTTTAACACGTCCACTACTTACTCGAGCTTCTCCACATGACAAACAATTTCAGAAAATTTTTTATTTGCTAAAATTTAGCACCATATTTGAAAAAATTCCAAGTGA
The DNA here is from genome assembly GCA_035048495.1 of Euptelea pleiosperma. Lineage (NCBI taxonomy): Eukaryota > Viridiplantae > Streptophyta > Magnoliopsida > Ranunculales > Eupteleaceae > Euptelea > Euptelea pleiosperma. Next base: position 5,662,668 of record CM068553.1, on the reverse strand, counting down.
ACTTCAAAACACAATTGTATCTATACATTTCCAATAGTTTCCCATTGTCTACCATCAATCCTGATGAATAAAGAGATGGTTAAGATCTATTAACATTAACAATGATAAGGACACACGTGTCGGTGTCCAACGCGGATAAGAGGCATCTGTGAAGGCAATGTAAAAAACCCAACAGGCAGACACGTCAATACGCATGTATTGCAATAGAGTATTTTAGTAATACCTAAATCAAAAGCAATTTTAACAAATATTAAGAAAGAAATATATGAAAAGTTAAAGGAAAAATCTCTATTCGTTGTGGAGCTATCCAATAACGTAATATATTTTTTTTTTTGATAAGTACTAACATAATAATTATAAGTAGATTTATAAGAGGGAAGACTATTTAACAATTATAGCCATGTTTAACAACTTAACAAAGTACTGTATGAATGATGGAAAACACCAACCCTATTTTAGAAATTACACTTAATAAAAAAAATCATTAAAATTAAAGGTGACACTAGCGTATGTGTCGGGATATGTCCGTGTGTCGACATCTCCAACAGAACAAAAAACCGTAGAAGTGTCATATCTTGTTACATAGATTAAGATTATTCTTGCACATTCTGAATGGAATTAGATGCGCATAATCTGCCCTAGTCATTTAAATTGGTGTCGTATGTGGATTCAAAAGTTGTACAACTAATACAACCCAAAATTTTCCAAGGTATACTTTATCTATATTTGGATCTCCAATTTATACTAGATTGGTCGACACGTGGTCCTGTGCTTTTGGCAGGGGTTACTTTGTATGAACTAATACACATGTGCTTATGAATGCATATATACATATACATTAGTGTAAACAATCGGTGATCAACTTGTAATTCGGATTGTCAATTAGATTTTGGCCGGGGCTCTGAGAATCCACAATTCTACTTTACAAAGGACTGCTCCATACTCCAATTTCTAAAAAAAAATAAAAAAAATCGAGCTTTCAATCAACTCCAAGTCAAACTCCGAAACCATAAAAATCAATATCTGGGTCAAACCTTTATAGACATAAAAATATGACAAACATTGCAGTCTTGCTGAACATAAGAAGAAACAAAGTAAACTTTCTCATTTTTAGAAATCAAAAGCAAATGAAGAACAAAATAACATGAAAAAGAGCAATAATTCCATGAACCTACCTTTGAAGTCAGGCGATAGATGTTCACGTTTGGAGAGGGCTACTCTGATTTCCTCAAAATCGATTCCATTAATCCTAAATCACCAATTAAGCAAAAATAATAAAAATAATAATAAATAACAAATAAATCGCACACAGAAGCTCAAACATAAATAATTAAGTCTTTTTCCCCCAAAAGGGATCGTAAGAAGAATACCTACAATTATCAAAATATAAAGGAATTAAACGAATATTTAACATAATAAACCAATCTATGAATCGTTCATGTAATTTCCTCAACAAAAAATATTCAGAAACAATCAGAATCACACAAAATTTGCATTTTTCTTGGTCAGATAAGAGAGACAGAGAGTGAGAGAAACAGAGAGCGTACTTGCAGAAGATAATAACAGCACGAGATGGTTGGGACATTCGGTCCGCATAGATTTTCAGCTTCATTTTTTCCTCTTTTTCCCCTTCTTTGAGTCCTTCTCTAATTCTATCTTCTCGGATCAGAATCACGTTTTAGGCTCTTAGCTGCTCACGTTCCAGTAGTTATGAGTCATGACTTATGCGGAATCGTGGATGATGTTAGTGATCCGGCGAGAAAATCGAGTAAAATTTCTGTCACAGCGCATAATACGAGCCACGTGGTACACTCTTAGTGGACGCTGACCGATGGATGTTTGGCCAGTCCCTCGGTGGACCTGTAAACCAAAAATGAGCAAAACTTCTGTCACCATCTAATTGCAAATCACACAATCACAGCCAATGAGTTCTCGGCACGTACACCTAATTGCAAAGCACATGGTACGTTGCAAAAAGCACTTGTGTACTTGCCGAGAACCCATTGGCTTGTGATTGTGTGATTTATTCGTGTGACAGAAGTTTTACTCACCAAAAATCAGCCTGATTAGTGATTTCTAAGCGATTCCATTGAAGTTATTTTCATGGGTTGATTTTAACATTAAGAATTTGAACATTATTTTGATACAAAGATCCGAAGGTTGTAAATCATTAATCAGGTTGATTTTTGGTTTGCAGGTCCACCAAGGCCGTCTCCGTACAAGTTGAGGCCTAAGGGGATAACTCTATATAAAGGCTTTTTCTATATTTAATATGTTAATAAAGGGTCGGGATGGGGTGACAACTATTTTTGACAACCTTTTGACGAACCCACATAGAAGATGAATCAATGGCTGATTTTTGGTGAGGATGATCTCTATGGTGAGAAGATCATCCTCACAAAACTTCAAATCATTCCAATATTCATAGGCTGGTTTAGAAGTTGAAGAATTATGGACCGTTTATTTTTTTTTCCATGTAACTTGAAAACTATATTTGATGGGGTTAGAAATTTCAGAATGGGCTGATTTTTTTGCTGGGGCAATCTTTATGGTGAGGAGATCATCCTCACTAAAAATCAGTGTGGGCAAGTTAAATCTTTAGATTTATTTAGAAAATAGTTAAAATGTTATATTTAGATATTGAATTAGAAAGCTACTGCGTAGCCCAAGGTGTGCTGGCAACTAATAAAAATTGCCAACAACAGGTACTATGGACACGTCCATGCACCCCAGCCCATGTGATCATCACTCTCAAACTAAACCCCCAAAACAAACTTGTTACAAAATTAAATGGAAGTGGAAATGTCCCCCCAAAATCAAGATAATGTGCTGGCTGGCCTTCATGGATAGACTTCCCACTAAAGCCATGCTACTTCACCAACAAATTATTGATAATGGCTCGTCAGATTTGTGCAACACCCTTGAAACAATTGGGCATATCTTCTTGGAGTGCCCGATGGCAATTCACACATGGAAGAAGATATTCCCAAGAGAAACTGAAAAACAAGATCTTTTCTTAAATCTGATTGAATGGATTGCATTTCTCCTAAGCAGGGAGGCGGCCATTTTGCGCCCCTTTGAAAACCACAAAACAACAACCAAGACAATCGTCAATGACGCCAGGCAATATAAAAATGCTTTCAGGGAACTTACAAGACAGCCCCAGCCATGGAAGGAAGCAACAATGTCAAGAGCAGCCACACAGAAGGAAAGAAGGAGAAACTGATTAGATGGAACCCGCCAAAGGAATTGTGGATAAAGTTAAATTTTGAGGCTCAATTCTCCCGATTTCAGGTCAAGTTGCCATTGGAGGAGTGCTAAGAGATGGGTCCGATCAATGCATAGCCACCTTTGCATAGAAAATAGGAAAAACAACAATAACTGAGGCAGAATACAGGGCCCTCAGAGATTTCCTAATGTGTATGGGAGAGATTTGCTCTCATATTTACAATCGTTGGTCAGCTAGGATTGTGACGAGATTTACTTTCCTTAACAGTATTCACCTCGCGAGCCAACTAAACGTCAAAAAACTAATTATCCAAGGGGATTCGGATACAGTAATTAACAGTCTGAACAACAGCTAGCATATATAAGCCATGGAGACTATGGAATCTGACAAAGAACGTCCTTGACATTCTTCAGAATGCCGGGATCAAATGGAAGGCACTCCACAACTATACAGAAGGAAATCAAGTGGCAAACAAGTTGGCCAGTCTAGGCCATAAATTCCAGGAAAAGAAAGTGTGGGTTGGGTCATATCCCCAAGATACCGGACTTACCATCTTTGAGGATATAGCTGGCAGATGTATTACTTGGCTTGTGTGGGATGTTTAAATTCTCTTCCTCATACCCAAAAATAGAAACAGAAAACCGTTACTATAGACCGTGTTGCCCCCCCTCAACTCACAGTTGCTCTCTGGGCCCACTGATCGCATGGATGTTTAGCCCACCCCTTGGTGTATATGCACACCCAAAATCACTCTGATATGCAATCTCTAGCAATTAGATTTCAGTACTAAAAATTTTGGATACTAAATCCAACGACTAAAATTATCAAACAAGCTGATTTTTAGTATGAATGTCTACCAAAGGAAAGGCTAACATCCATAAGGTTAGTGGGCCCATCTGCCCCACTTAGACGGTCGCTTGCCGCCTCCCCCGGGACAAAATCCGGGATCGGCCACTGAAGGGAAGCATAACTCAGTTTCTCTAATCTTGATTTTTATGTCCAGAGACTTGAGAAATGGACTTAAAAAGACGTTCTGTTTTTCCTCCCAAGTATGGACTATGGAGTTATGCTAATGGAATTAAATCAGTTCAGATCTGGAAAGTCAACAAATTTTTTATTATCGTTTTTCCACTTTGAATTTTTGATAATAATCTTAGTGTTTCGTAATGACATCTCATGCATCCACTTGGTATTTGTATTAAAGAAATTAAATATCGATGTAGTGCGTGTTGCAGGAGTAAAACTTGTGTCACAAGATGTTGTGACGGAAGCCGGTCACAGGATTCAATATGAGCCATGTGGCATACTATTAGAGGATTATGACCGTATGGATGTTTGGCCAGTTTCTCGGTGGACGGGTACACAAAAAATCAAATTGATTAGTGATTTCTAACCGATTCAGTTGAAGTTATTTTTATGGGTTGATTTTAACGGTAGGAATCTAATCATTATTGAGCGTTATTTGGGTGCAACAATCCAAAGGTTTTAAATCACTAATCAGACTGATTTTTGGTTTGTAGGTCCATCGAGGGACTGGCCAAACATCCATACGGTCAGATCCCTCTGATCTTGTGCCACGTGGCTATTATTGAGTGCTGCGACCGGCTTCCGTCACAACATCGTGTGGCACAAGTTTTACTCGTGTTGCAGTAGATAACACCCCAGTCCCAGAGTCCCATGCTCTCAAGACGATTCACATGTTCTCTATGTGGTCCTCATGTGGGCCCACTGACAGTGTGTGATGAATCAGTGTTGACCAGACTAACCTATGGACGGTCTCCACGTGGGAAGATCCAGACCGTCTTATGCCCGTACGTTGTCAGTTTGTCATCACGAGTTTCCCTCCTTTGTTCGCAATGAATAGCATTTACTCGTTATTGTGGACGAGATATGGGACGAACCTTGGAGGTTGGGAGTCTTGGGACCATCAAAATAAAGACCTGCTATAGCCTTTAAATTACGAAATTACCCTCGTATGGGAATCCAGGTTCCAACTTCCAAATTTTAAGTGGCCCTGTCACTGTAGTTTTTGGGAAAATACGGATTTTTTTTTGCTGTAGTTAAAGCGTTAAGCGTTGTGGGTCGCAAGATTTAAAGGGGACCGTTATAACGGTATAACGGACTGGGGGCGTTACCATTTTTTCCGTTATAATGGCCGTTATAACGAAAAAAATGCTCAGTGGCAAAAACGAAAAAAAAAATGGGAAAAGATGGAAAATAACGGAAAAAATGGCGAATTTCAAATTTTCAAAAATGGAAAATAACAGAAAAAAATGAAATATAACAGAAAATAAAGGGAAAAAATGAAAATAACGGCCATTTTTTCACAAAATTTTCCAAAAAATAACGGTCGTTATTTTTGTTATAACGAAAAAATAACAGAAAATAATGGCTGTTATTTTCTGGGCGTTTTAACGGTCCATAATGTAACGGGGTAGGTCAGAATCCGTTGTAACGGCCGTTATTTTCGTTATAACTGCCGTTTTTTAAACCTTGGTAGGGCGCTTGAAAAAATAATGCTTGAATCCAACAGCTAAAATCATCCCATAAAAAGATTTAAATCCAACAGCTAGATATCATCAATCACGCTGATTTTGATGAAGTTCCATCATGTGGTGGGCCAATCATCCATGGGTTAGTGGGTCCAAAAGTTTATGGCAATATATTGTCGAACATTTGGAGCATACACGTAGGTAACTGACTAGGGTTCCAACCGTTTCGGCGGGCCGCTGCTGGATGGACCATAAGCCAAAATTCACACCATTCGATCAAGAGCTAAACTTGGATAATTGCGAAAAAAAAATGTGGCCAACGATAAGTAACAAAATCGTCTATTGAGAGCGAGAGAGCACACAAAATGTCGTTCTATTGGAAATTGGGGACAAGGTGGCCCACAGGATAAAAGGGAAAGAACACTAATTTCTTGTGACCTTTCAATGGCTTTTCTGAAGTGAACATCCTTGGTTGATGCATGGACTTATCCACTGCCCTAGCCCCAAGAGCGACGGGTTATGGACGTTTACCTATCGGTCTACCCTTAAGGCTCAGGCTCTCTCGGAGTCTTGTGCTCTCGGCCATGGATTTCACAAATCCAACTGTGGTTGAGCGCTGGTAAAAAGTGAATGTTAACTCATCACAAGAAACTCGTTTAAACTGGCATTTCCCAAGAAATTCATTTTCATTTCCCATTTTTTGATGGGTAGGCTCAACGGACACAGATTTTCACAAAGAAAAGAAATCGTCAAGGGCCACTATATAAATTAGAACTTTTGGAATTGGATGATTTTTAGTGAGGATGGTCTCTAGCTATGGTGAGGAGATCACCCTCACTAAAATTCAAATCATTTTGATATTCGAAACATCTATATAACAAAACAGGAAAGTTGTCTCCCCACTTATACCCCCTCTTATCTATTTTGACAAAAGACAGCCAAGATCTTTTCCCCCAATTGACGATGGATCTCAGCCACTCACACCTGATTTTGGCAAATGCTTTGACGGAGTGCCGAGGGCACGGGCCACCCATAATAAATATAACAAGTGATGACTGATTTTCTTATACCCCCTCTTATCTTATATGGCTTCAATAATGAGTGGTTGAGATCCACTAGGCTTCATATCAATGGCTGAGATTAACTCTCACACAATTTTGACAAACACTTTGTCGAAAAGTGCCGCGGCAGGGGCCACCCACGCATAAAACAAGACAACTCAGTTGTATTCTCCTATCTTATCCATCCATCTAATGTGGACGATTAGATAAAGATTGGTTGAGATCAAATCCATCGATCTAATGTGGACGGTTAGATTTCAGCTACTCAATCCACCTCATTTGACCTCAATTTATTCAAAATTTGAATTTCAACGCCATTATTTTTTGTTATTTCTATTATTTTCCCATTTCCCCCTCTATGCGTTACAATCCCTTATAATAGCCGTTATAATGTAAAAAATGGTAACGCTTCAGTCCGTTATACCGTTTGAGTGTTGAAGGCACCCAATTTTTGCAAACGCTTTTGTCGGAGATCAAGTGCCGAGGGCACGGGCCATTTACTAATCTATATAATAAAATAATTTAGTTGTCTCCCTACTGATACCTCCTCTTATAAGCACCAACAAAGAAGGATCGAGATCTAATCCTTCTCCAAATGGACGGTGGATCTCCGCTACTCACTTGATTTGGATAAATTCTTTGTCGAGGAGTGCCGATGGCACGGGGCACCCACTACTAGTTTACAAGTTGAATAATTATGGATTGTCTATATTTTACAATTAACTTGAAACCCACATCTGCTGATATTAGAAATTTCATAATGGGCTGATTTTTTGTAGGAGTGATCTATACGGTGAGGAGATCATCATCACAAAAAATCAGCCAATGACTTATCTTCCATGTTGGTACACCAAAATTGCGTGTGAAATTATTTGTCAGCTGAGCCTGAACCTTTTTTTGATAAACCCTCTGAAACATTACCTGTTTCTTAAACAGATGAAAGCTTTTGTCTCCAATCTCTCCCCATCTCTCGCACACAACAAAGTAATGAATACACTATCAGACTATGATTCCCGCTTGATATATCTCTCCGTTAGTTTGTCTACATGATAAATCAACTTATTTACTTTAATAGTCATTCTCTTTAATTGCCAAACAAAAATAAATTAAGAAATTGACCTTCTCTGTCACATGATTTTTGTGGTCGTTGAAATATGATTTTTAATTTAACAAAATATACAAATATGACATGAATTGAACCCTATAGGTTAATTTTAGACATGGAAAATCTCTTAAGTTAGCCTATTGCAATGGTACATAGAGAATTTAAGACTCCCCGTCAATGAGTACCTACCTAACATTTCCATATATCCTTTCTTTGTACGTTTTCATTGTCGTTTCCTAATCGTTTCAAATTCCTGTATTACATGAGATTCTTAACCGCCGTTTTACCTAATGTTTCCCGCAACCAGTTCTCTTTTTGGCAACCATCATTTTACATTGAATGACTTTTCCTTAACACGTTTTTCTACATCGCCCAAGTATTCTGAGTAAAACTTCTATCACAGCGTTCCTCCGTCACAATGCAAAACATAGGCCACATGGCACATTCTTAGTGGACATTGATCGTATGGATGTTTGGCCAGTCCCTCAGTGGATCTCTAAACCAAATATCAGCTTGATTCGTGATATTTAAGCGATTCGATTGAAGTTATTTTAATGGGTTGATTTTAAAAGTAAGAATTCGAGCATTATTTGGGTGCAAAGATCCAAAGGTTGTAAATCACTAATCAGGCTGATTTTTTTATTTATAGGTCCACCGAGGGACTGGCCAAACATCAATACGGTCAGCCTCCACTAAAAGTGTTCCACGTGGCTTATGTTTTGCATTGTGACAGAAGCATCTGTCAGAACGAACACTGTGATAGAAGTTTCACTCAAGTATTCTCGTCTAAGTCGTAAAAAAAAACTAGTAGTCACAACTTATTAATCACTGAGTTTACAATGTAAGGGTGCTTTTGAAGCGTGGACCCCCTTGGCCTTTTGTCTTGAATGAATCGAGATACCTTCGAAAAAGAAAAAGTAAAGTAAAATTCCAAAAAAGTCCCTATTTAAATTAAATTGATAGGTCCCACCCAACTCCCCAAACACGTTTTCTGCGTTTAGGAGCTATTGATGAAAACAAAACTTAAAAAGTCTGAAACCTTTAGTGGACTATAAATTTTAGTGCTTTTTCATTTAATCCAATTACCAAAAAAAGGAGAGTGAATCATGTGTCGTGGCCCCACATGCCAAACTGCAACTTCCTCCGTTTTTTTAGTTCTAAATGTCTAAAATGCCCTCAAGCATATGTCCACAGGATAAAAATATGTGCGGTTGAAGTCGTTGACCGTTAGATTCAAGAAATCCACTCTCCGAGACAACAATTACTTTATCCTTTGCAAGTTCAGTAAAACTTCGGTCACAGCCCACAGTACGAACCACGTGGCATATTATTAGAGGGTGCAGACTGTATGAATGTTTAGCCAGTCCCTCGGTGGACCTGCAAACCAAAAAAATCAGCCTTGATTAGTAATTTACACCACCCAAATAACGCTCAATAATTCTCAAATTCCTACGGTCAAAATCAACCCATGAAAATAACTTCAATCCAACACTTAGAAATCACCAATCAGGTTTATTTTTGGTTTGTAGGTCCACCTAGTGATTGGCCAAACATCCATACGGTCAGCATCTACTAATAGTGTGCCACTTGACTCGTATAGTGAGCTGTGACCTGGCTTCGATCACCACACACTGTGATCGAAGTTTTTCTCTTGCAAGTTGTTGTCTGTTGGACCATGGATCTCTTGAATCCAATAGCCAATAGACTCAACCACACATCTTCTCCTTTTTTCCTGTTATCCATGGGTAGCATTTTCCAATAATTTATTCTAAAGTGCCTTTTTTTATAATTAAAGCAAAATAATTGTTCATGAAAATGATTAAAAAGATTTTAATTAGAACTTTTTAATTGATCCAAAAAATCTGAAAGGAAAATATTAGTGGCCTTTTGAGAATGTCATCCATCATTTTGAAAAGGACAGTCACAGAACCCACGCTACTTTCAATTTGGAGCTTAGAAATCAGAATATCATACATGTATGGACCAAAAAATAAAAAATTTTCCTAAAAGGATGCCAAGTCAATTTTCCAAAGTTCAGAAATATAGAGACAGCATTTATAACAGAGTTGGGGCGTTACCATTTTTCTATTATAATGGATTGTAACACAGCGACAAAAATTGTGCTAAATTTCAATAAAATTTATAATGACAAATAATAAAAAAAATGGAAAATAACTGACATTTTTTAAACAATTATTTTCAGAAAATAACGGCTGTTATAATGAAAATAATGGCTGTTATTTTCTGAGCGTTAAAATGGTACACAATGTAAGAGGGGAGGTCTGAATCCGTTACAACGGCCGTTATTTTCGTTATAATGGCCTTTCTTACAAAATGGCTGTTATAATGGTCATGCCCCAATCCAATATGTTTTTCCCATTATAACACCCGAGACTGAAAATGGGATATCCATTACAACGCCGTTATTAACGAAAATAACAGCTTTTATTTTGAAAATCATTAGAAGTTTTAAAAAAATAATAATATTGTGATTAATTTGTACTATGGTTTTAAAAACGGCCGTTTAAACGGTAACGCCCCAAGCCATTTTCTGTTAAAACCGTTTAAACACGTTTTAACGTTTTTGAATTTAACGGCCGTTTTTCTGTTTTAACGGCCGTTAAAATCGTTTAAACCATGGTTTTAAAAACGGCCGTTTAAACGGTAACGCCCCAAGCCCGTTTCTGTTTAAACCCGTTTTATCGGACTTGAAAAAAACAGCCGTTTTTTTGTTTCAACGGCCGTTAAAATCGTTTAAACAGCCGTTTAATTTCGAAAAATTTTGTGAAAAAAATGGCTGTTAAAACCGTTTAATTCCGTTAAATTTCATTTTTTTTTTAATTTTCAAATTTCAAAATTTGAATTTCAGCGCCACTTTTTCCGTTAAAATCGTTAAAATCCGTTTAATTCCATTTTTTCCCATTTTTTTCCATTTTTGCCCCTGACCGTTTCAATCCGTTTAAACGGTTTAAACGGTAATGCCCCCAGTCCGTTTAACCATTAAAACGGCCTCCTTTAAACCTTGGTTTAAACGGCCGTTAAAATCATTCAAACAGCAGTTAAATTCTGAAAAAAATGGCTGTTAAATCAGTTTAATTCCTTTAAAATCCGTTAAATTTCTGTTAAATTCCATTTTTAAAAAAAATTTAAATTTCAAAATTTGAATTTCAGCACCATTTTTTCATTTTTTTCTGTTAAAATCCGTTTAATTCCATTTTTCAATTTTTTTCCATTTTTGCCCCTGACGGTTTTAATCCGTTAACCCGGTAACTCCCCCAGTCCGTTTAACCGTTAAAACGGCCTCCTTTAAAGTTTAAACCTTGATTTGTACTCAGGCATGACCGCATGAGTGATGTGACCCCATTATAAGAGTCATAATAATAGCGTTAAGGGACTCTTGTAGCATTATAATGGACCATTTAAAACCTTTTTTTTTATACTTCTTATCCTTAAAATGCCCCTCTCACTTAACATCCTTTTATTTATTTTATAATTCTAATTTTCTGGAAGGGAGGGGAAAGAAAGGCTTTTACGAGCTATCAGAAGTAAAAAATTTCTCTGAGAAAATAAATTCTTTTATTTAAACAAAAATAATGTGGTGGTGTTCTGTTATTTTGTGGGTCAACGTAGGCGAAATTCGTCATTTCGCTGTCATCTAACTGAAGTTGCTCCTAGCCAACTTATTATCCGTTAAAATTTAGAAAACAAAAGAAAATGTGAGAGCGTCTGCGCCTGTCAACGCCGATAAAACGATTTTCCCAGTTTTAAAACGATTGTCGTTCCCTCTGCGAACCATCACAGAACCATCTTTAGTTTTTTTTTTTTTTTTTCAATTATTTCATCTCTCTCTCTCTCTCTCTCTCTCTCTCTCTCTCTCTCTCTCTGTTTTGGCTCCACGCGGTGTGGTTCTGCTGCATAAATCGACAACTCTCTCTCTTTCAATGGTAGATTTATAATGCTTCCTTTCACAGAGCAGAAAATTAGACGGACGATAAGATTTCTTTTGAGCTCGAGATCTGAAGAAATAAGCATAAATCTAAGAATTTAGTTGAGAAAAAGGTGATTTTTCTCTATTTTCGCCTTTTGTTTTTTGGCTGTAATCTGTTATGGTGTTCGAGATGTAAACTTCAATGAACTTGCATTCGCTGAAACCTCTCTCTCTCTCTCTCTTGCGTGTTTTAGTTTTAATGGTGTATTTATTTTATTTTAGCTCTTTCTATGGTCTAAAATGGTTGTAAATGAAGGATTATGTGTAGTTGTTTGGTTTGGCTACTGAAAGTACTAAGTAGAGAAAAGTCGGTTTTTGAGGGCTTTTTGGAGCTTCAGATCAGTTGAAATGTGAGAAATCTGAGAAATTTGTTGAGAAAAGTGAAGGAAGCAAAACTCTGTTTATCTAGTCTTGATGTAATGTCTGAGAGACTTGAGGAATCGGCTTAAAAAGATTTTCTTTTATCCTTGAATCAAGCAACTTGTCTCTGATTTTCTGTGTTTTTTTTTTTTTTCAAAATTCTTTTAAAAATCTGTAATCACAGATAATAGAGATTTGATCTCTTCGATTCGTTTTTCATGCATGATCTGAAACAGGTGAAGTTTCTGCCATTCGTTCCTTTTGTTTTCCTTTCTCTGTTGTAGTTGAGAGGCTTATCTTTTATTTTTTTTGGTTAGTCTCTGTTTCGTGTATTTGGTGGAATCAGCCGATGAAAGGTGATTTTTATGTAATTTGGCTTTAAGGATCTTTAGCTGAAAAGTTTGATCTGAGTATTTTTCTTTGCTGAGATCCTTATCTGAGGGAGTTGGACTGATTTTCCTGGAAAAAGTACTTATTCCTTTGCTTTCTGGATCTCGATTTGTCTGGTATTTCCTGGAAATCTGTCTTTTCTTGCTTTCTGGTCTTGAGATGAAGAGAGTTAAGGTCTGTTTGGATCGCCATGTTTGGGCAAATAAATATATTTTCAAACCAAAAGAGAGAGGGAGGAGATAGTAAAACTCACTCTCAACTTTGTTAGTCTTTTCTCTGTTTGTGCTCTTGAAAAGGTGAAGCCACTCCTGAAAATAGTTACTTCTCTTAAAAACTTAACTTGTTTCTTTGAGATTCCAAAGTTAGTTGCTGATATATTTATGTTTTATTACCTACTGATGTGGCCATGTTTCGTTGTATCACTGTTTTGCGAGGTCCTTGATTATTCGGACCTTAATTTTGTGTTAACAAATTGAGCTTCTGTTATGAGCATGAGGTTTATAACTGCTTTAGATCTGTGTTTGTTGAAAGTTCACCATAGTATTTGCTTATGGAAGTGGCTTTATTGTTGCGTCTTAACAACTCTGTACGCACTATACCTGCTGCATCTTTCACTGGCTGTGGAAATATGGAGTATAGACTCTGTTCCTCTTATAAATAATAGAGCCTTATTTTTTGCTTTTTTTTATCAAATTATTTCGTAAATCGCAAGCTTTGCAATTCTCGTGTATGAGAATCAGTAGCTTCTCCAAATCTTTGACATAACAATAATTTTTTCCCAAGAATTGAAATTGACCTTGAAGTTACGAGCACTTATCAGAGATGGAAGCTTGACATTTTTGTGACTTGTGCATAAGTGCCATTCAATAAATCATGGATCATTAAGTTTGCAAACTCAATGATATATTTTCTCAACCAAGTGCATAAAATGGAATTTTTTTTTCTCGCTATGAGTTTATCTGAGGAAGTATATCTGATCTTTTTCTAGCTAAGCATGGGGCAGTTTTCATAAGAGTACACAGGAAATGTGAGGGTTATATATGTGATTTCTGAAATTGATATATTGCCCCGGAAATTTCCTATGCACCTCTAAATTTCATGGATCATTGAAAATATATGTATCAGAATTGTAGGTTTAATGACATGCTCTGATATCTACTGTTTTGATTTCACTTTGTAAGTTCTTCCTAAAGGTTTGGAACCATTAACCTGATTTACTTGCTATTCTTTATGGGAAACTATCCTCAAACTGCTACGCCTTTAACATCCTGTGAAGTAGTGCGAAAATTGTGAGAGATTTTTCCTTTTTGTCAATTTTATGCTATTGTCCCTATAATCTGTTATAGAGTTGTCAAGCTTTGGAAATTTTTGCTACAAGTAAAAGCCTTGTAAACCTGGGTCAATTGTCCAGATATTTCTTAGAGTCAAAAAGCATCCTTTAGATTCTCCTCAAGTCATTGGATCTTTCCTCAATACATTGGAACTGACATAAAATTTGCTCAAGTGTTGTGAACATCATGCTTAGGACCGCTCATTGTTTTAATAAATGTTTAGTTATAAAAGACACTTGATTTCCCATGATGTGAGTCATGTGACTGTTTTAATAATAAAACTCCGAAAGCAGAGCTCTTTCTTCTGTGTTAAATTTGCAATTATGTGGTTTTGTATGGCCAGCAAAATCTGATAAGTCTTTGCTAATTATTTGATATTGGTATCCTAATGAGGTATCTTAGTTCGTTCTGAAGGCCCATTTTAGTTTTTGATATTGCTGGGTTTTGGATATATTTGTGTAGAACCTTGAATCTTTCCCTGCCTTAGTATTCTCTTCCTTGTCTTTGAATTTTAGCAAAACTTTGTCTACGTTGTTGTCAAACAAAACTCTAGGCTGTGCCAAGAAAAATCTCATAGGGGTTGTATAGCAAGGAAATTGTCAAGTTCAGTTCTTTGGTGATACAACTACTACCTAAACAAGAAACTCATGGTGACATCCTTGTTGGTTCAGGTTCAGCTATGTTCTACTTGCCAACAGAAAACAATTGGGTTCCCAGAAGCATCTATGGCAGGCGGCAGCTCACTATGAATGGCTATAAGATGCCAATGACACATATGGCCTTTTAAAACGTGATTAGTTTGCTTTCCATGGTACCGAGCTTTGGAGGTCTCTCTATTGTCAAATTCATGGTTTTTGAAGGACCCACCTTCACTCAGGATCACCATGTGTAGAATTTGAAATCTTAGAAATTTCAGTAAATCACAGCTGAATGTGGTAACTAGTTGCATTAAGTATTTGGCCATTCTAAAAATTTGGGAGGTCTAGGGTTGTTTTGGACTGCCCTGCTACTCCTTTAACACCACCAATGAGTATATCCATTTCCTTATTGTACGAGATTATTGCAGTACCTGCTATGCTTATTGTATATGCCAACTTCACTGCTATGTTTGTGAAGCATGGGCACGGGGTGTTAGACATGATGAACCTAGCAAACCTGATACACCAAAATGTGCTTAAGAGTTAAAGATTCAAATGACAGCATCAAAAGATCTATCTTGTTACATAGATATAAGCTTATATAAGTTTACTATAGGATGATGGAAGTCTTATAACGATTAAGACTATATGAGCTAAGATGCTGGATTCCATGATGGACACAAAATTTGTGTTCTGCATCCTGTCCCATACATGTGAACTGACCTACTCTTTGGTATCAAATCCCAAATTCACGTAGAACTTTAGCCTTCCGACCAAGAGCTAAAGAGCATTGTTAACAGTTGAGAAAAAAGTCTTAGCATCAGAAGGTTAGGAGTGATGGATTTTGGCCTTTGGCCCATTCAAGAGGTGTCCCATAGAATGGGCATTTGGATCAATGAGTAGGTGGGTAACATGTATATACATGACATGGAAGTTTCCATGGTGTACATTAGGAAGCAGAACAACTTCCACAAAGTAGAGATTCATCGTTGGCTTGTTAGGTAATGATCATTGTTACCATTTCAGCTCAGTAGACTAGGGTGACTTTGTTCTGATCGTAGAATTTTATGCTTTCCAATATTATAGCTTTCTAACCATAAGAAAAAGGTTGTATCTTTACATGTGCTCAAAGAAAGAGTTTGGTTCCCCTTGTATGTAAATTCTGACCAGCTTGTTCCACGAGCTTCTGTTAGCTACCCGTTTTGAATTTTGTTTCTGTTTTATTACTCCGTACATAATTGTTTTGCTCTACTTCTTCTTAACTATTTGTTTTTCTGTTACCTTGTTGTGTTTGACAACTAATCCATATTAAAAATTTTATGTTCAGATACCAGTGGGATCTTGTCGACTCTCTCCCCAGTAGTTTAAATCCCTTCACCAACCCTATCCACCAACTGAAAATAATATACGTCCACCATGAACAACCTCAAGCTAGGGGTGGAGGTGGTGAGTGCCCACAACCTTATGCCCAAAGATGGGCAGGGTTCATCTAGCGCCTTTGTTGAGCTACAGTTCGACGGCCAGAAGTTCCGTACCACAGTCAAAGAGAAAGATCTGAACCCTGTTTGGAATGAAAGCTTCTACTTCAACATCTCAGACCCAACCAACCTTCCCAACCTTGCCCTTGAAGCCTATATCTACAACAATACACAAGCCACCCACTCCAAGTCCTTCCTCGGGAGGGTCCGCCTCACTGGGACATCTTTCGTCCCCTACTCTGATGCTGTTGTCTTGCACTACCCCTTGGAGAAGCGTGGCATATTCTCACATGTGAAAGGAGAGCTCGGCCTCAAGGTCTATTTCACTGATGACCCGTCCATAAAATTCCCCCACCCTGCAGTGGAATCCTTACCGAATTCTGATCCACATTCAACCCAAGCTACTCAAACACGGGGACAAAAAGTTCCGAATCTGATTCTAAACCCTTTTTCTAATGACAAAGCGGAGTCGAGACACACCTTCCATCACCTCCCAAACCAGCATCACCAGCAGCAACAGCAGCATCATACGACTACAGCAACCCCACAACCAGTGAAGTATGCAGCTGATGAGATGAAAGCTGAGCCACAGCAGCCAAAGATTATCCGCATGTATTCGTCATCATCATCGCAACCAGTTGATTATGCACTTAAAGAGACCAGCCCATTCCTTGGAGGGGGACAGATTGTTGGGGGCCGTGTTATACGTGCCGACAAGCCTTCCAGCACTTATGACCTTGTTGAGCAAATGCAGTTCCTCTTTGTACGAGTCGTTAAGGCCCGTGACCTTCCTTCCATGGACATTACAGGGAGCCTTGACCCATATGTTGAGGTGAAGGTTGGGAACTTCAAAGGGAAGACAAAACACTTTGAAAAAAAGCAAAACCCCGAGTGGAACGAGGTGTTCGCCTTTAAAGCAAGAGAGGTAGATGTGATCGAAGTTGTGGTCAAGGACAAGGATCTGGTCAAAGATGACTTTGTGGGCATGGTCAGGTTTGATGTCATTGATGTCCCCACGCGGGTCCCTCCAGATAGTCCACTGGCTCCAGAGTGGTACCGGCTTGAGGACAAGAAGAGGGAGAAGACGAAAGGCGAGCTGATGCTTGCTGTCTGGATTGGCACACAAGCTGATGAGGCATTCCCTGATGCATGGCATTCTGATGCAGCAACACCCGTTGATAGCTCTGCTGACCCCACACACATACGCTCAAAGGTCTACCATGCCCCACGCCTATGGTATGTACGTGTGAATGTTATAGAGGCACAAGACTTGGTTGTAACTGAGAAGAACCGTTTGCCAGAAGTGTACGTCAGGGTCCAGATTGGTAACCAGGTGTTAAAAACAAGGGTAGTTCAGACCCAGACACTGAGCCCACTCTGGAACGAAGAGTTTTTGTTTGTTGCTGCTGAACCCTTTGAAGATCACCTTGTCCTTTCAGTTGAAGATCGTGTGGGAGCCAGCAAAGATGAGATAATCGGGAGGGCAATCATACCACTGAGCATGGTTGAGAAGCGTGCAGATGATCGGATCTTTCACAACCGATGGGTCGGCCTTGAAAAGCCAGTTGCCATTGATGTTGACCAGTTGAAGAAAGAGAAGTTCTCCAGCCGGCTCCATCTACGTGTCTGTCTTGATGGAGGATACCATGTGCTTGATGAGTCGACACACTACAGCAGTGATCTCCGCCCCACAGCGAAGCAGCTGTGGAAGCCGGCAATCGGTGTCTTGGAGCTTGGTATCCTGAAAGCAGAGGGGCTACACCCAATGAAAACACGAGACGGAAAGGGTACATCGGATACATACTGTGTAGCAAAGTACAGTCACAAATGGGTGCGTACACGCACAATCATCAACAGCCTGACCCCAAATTACAATGAGCAGTACACATGGGAGGTGTATGATCCGGCTACAGTACTTACCATAGGCGTATTTGACAATGCCCAGCTTGGGGAAAAGGGTTCGAACTCTAACAAGGACATGAAGATTGGGAAGGTCCGGATACGTATCTCAACGCTTGAGACAGGCCGTGTATATACGCACTCATATCCATTGCTGGTCCTACAACCCTCGGGCGTAAAGAAGATGGGGGAGTTGCATCTGGCAATACGATTTTCATGCACATCATTGGTGAACATGATGTATATATACTCCCGGCCCCTGTTGCCGAAGATGCACTATATACGGCCATTAACAGTAGGACAGCTTGAAATGCTGCGCCATCAGGCTGTGAACATTGTGGCCGCACGGCTGAGCCGAGCAGAGCCGCCTCTTCGTAAAGAGGTGGTTGAGTACATGTCTGATGTGGATTCGCACCTGTGGAGCATGCGACGCAGCAAGGCAAACTTCTTCCGGCTAATGACTGTGTTCTCGGGTTTGTTTGCTGTCAGTAAATGGTTTGGGGACGTGTGCATGTGGAAGAATCCTATCACCACAGTTCTTGTCCATGTGCTGTTCGTGATGCTTGTCTGCTTCCCTGAACTGATATTGCCTACTGTGTTTCTATACATGTTTCTTATAGGGATATGGAACTTCCGGTACCGGCCACGATACCCTCCACACATGAACACACGGATCTCATATGCAGAGGCAGTGCACCCCGATGAGCTTGATGAGGAATTTGACTCATTTCCGACTTCACGTAACCCAGAGCTTGTTCGACTGAGGTATGATCGGCTGAGAAGTGTAGCGGGGAGGATACAGACAGTGGTGGGGGACTTAGCAACACAAGGGGAGCGGGTCCAGGCACTGCTAAGCTGGCGGGATCCGCGAGCAACAGCAATCTTCGTCACATTCTGCCTGGTAGCGGCACTTATGCTGTATGTGACGCCTTTCCAGGTGATAGCAGTCCTGGCGGGGTTCTTCTTGATGAGGCATCCCAGGTTCCGTCATCGGTTACCGTCAATTCCAATCAACTTCTTCCGTCGGCTGCCTGCGAGGACGGATAGTATGCTGTAAATATTGATTTCCGTTGTGGTGTCGGATTCTGGTTAGTGTTCTTCGGTATGTTCTACTTTCTGTATATTGTTTTCTTTTGGTCGCCAAAGCTCCAGGTAAGAACTCAAGACAGTTACGAGGAACACGAATAATTATGGTTTTTCTACGACCAGGAGTTTTAGAGTTAATCACAGGAGATAATTTCATATGGCTGACTTTTGGTGGATTGGGAAAAAAAAAAAAAAAGAGTAAGAGCAACGAACGGTTCAAAACAACCTGATCATGTTTTGATCCTCTTGATTGGGGCTGCTATTCAATTTTTGAACTGTAGTCATGGGTTTGCAAACTCTCTCAATGTCCAATCCTGATTGGAAAGCGGGGATGCAATGTTGGGCTTCGATATGCTCCATCGAAAATTTTTAGATGCAGAGCAGTCAATGCAGAGGATTCTCGTGGCCGTAGTTTTTTGGGCCCACGAAGTTTAGCCCACCCCTTGTTTGATATACATACCAAAAGGCAAAAATAAACCAGATAGAATACTCTTTTTAGGATTGATTCTAGCTGTTGGATTCAATCATGCTTTTTGGGTACTAAATCCAACGGCTAGAAATCATTGTTCAGGCTGATTTTTAGTGTGTTTATCCACCAATGATTTGGTAATCATCCATGTGGTCAGTGGATCCAACAAAATGAGCTATGTAAGGCCTTGTGTTTGAAAACTCGACTTGAAAGTCTACCGAGTTGAGTTAACTCGAAGACTCGAACTCGACCCGAAGTAACTCGACTCGAGTAATATATTAATCATATATAGATATATTAATATTATATTTATAAGATGGTGTTCGAAAAACTTATTTGGTGCGTCAATTAAAAAACAACGCACCAAAGCCGTTGTTTATTCGATTCAAGTTTATTTCAAGTCAACACAAAACTCAACAGAGTCGAGTTGACTCACTAAGGCCACGAGAGTCCTGTACATCTAAATGTTTTCCCACCAGGTAAACGCATGGGCATGTATGTTCATTGTTTAGTGCACTTGTTGGGCCTGGGCCGGGCCAGGCTGGGCTCATTGGACCTGGCCTCAAAAGGGCGACTAAACGAACCAGCTTGTATTTATTAAATTTTATATAAAAAAAAAGAGAAATTTGAAAAAAAAACAACATTTGAAGAAAAAAGGGAGATAATATTTTATATTCTCCTTATGGCCTTTGTACGATTTCAGTCCACAAGATTTTTTTTTTCTTTTCGACGTTAATGGGTAAAAATATTTTATATTCTCTTTTGCAAGAAACGCCCTTCATCAAGACGTAAATGTTTTATTTTTATTTTAGACAGTAGTGAAGATTTGCTAGAGATTTGATAAAATTGGATTCTCCTTATTTTGAAAATATTGTTTTCTTAATTTTTTCTACAACACGTTATTTAATTTTTTGACTAAAATTGGTTTAATCCTTTTTTCTAAATTTTCTCTACAACACCTTATTTAATTATTTCTATTTGACTAAAATCGATTCCAACAATGGGTCAGGTCCTTCGGTTCGAAGACCGTCGGGTTTTAAATGAAATAGTCAAATGTACATCCAACGGCCATTACAGAAGCGTATTGTGCTGATGATATCTGATGTGATTTTGATGTGAGATACTCAAATGTACATCCTACGACCATTACAGAAGCGTATCATGCTGATGATGTGCCACTTTTGTGGGACCACCATTGTGGTTCCAGTTGGGAAAACATCCGACAGCCTACAATGCTGTCTTCATCATGGTAGATGTGAGTCAAGACATTAGCTCTACGACCACCGAGTAAAACTTGGCTGACCCGCGATGGTCAATGAAGCCTTGACCGCCCACAGTATGAGCCACGTGGAACATTTTTAGAAGATCGATGTTTGGCTAATCCCTAGGTGGATCTACAAACCAAAAATCTGCCTGATTAGTGAATTTTAAGTGTTGGATTGGAATCATTTTCATGGAGTTGATTTTAACCGTCAGAATTTGAGCATTATTCACCATAATTTGGGTACAAGATCGTAAGGTTTGAAATCACTGATCAAGCTGATTTTTGGTTCGTAGGTCCCAAACATTCATATGGCCTGCGTCCTCTAAAAATGTGCCATGTGGCTCATATTGTGGGCGGCCACGCTTCACTGACTGTCGCTGCTCAACCAAGTTTTACTCTAGCTCCATCATGGTGTACGAATGGCTTGAGGATGATCTGATTTATTCAGATGCACGACGCGATTGAATGACTATGATCTTATGAGAATTCGCTCTCATTGTTGCATTGTTTGTCGCATAAAAACAAGTGCCATGTGGCACTCTTCTGGGCCCACTGATGTTTGGCCACAGTTGTTGGACCCACACACCAAAAGTCAGCATGATAAGTGTTTTTCATGGACTGATTTCTGGTTATTGGATTCTACAATTTTTGTTGGGACTCGGATTAAATGGCTAGAAATCACCAACAAAGCTAAGGTTTGGGCCAAACATTCATGGATCAGTGGGCCCGGAAATGCATGCCCATGGCGACTTTTTTTTGCCATCCAGTGTCAAAAAGACAGCGACCCACCCACCAAAAAAATTCCTTGATAGAGACGGAGTTGACCAACAGCAGACGTGCTACAGCAACAGGGACTAGGAAGTCCCACCCTTCAATGGGTCCCTCAATGGGTCCCACTTGAGGGATTATAAAACAATCAACCTACGTAGATGACAACCATCTGTTCTATATTGTTTTTTGGGCCGGCCGTCATTATTTTCTTGGTCATCCATTGATTTGTGATGACAATCAATCATTTGCATTCTTTTGGTCCATCAAATAAACAATTTGGTGATCAATTGTCCACAACCTCTCTACATCAAATGAAAGTAATCATCAGATGGATGTTGACTTTCGAGGTTGACTTTCGACATGGAGGAGTTCATGATCATCAAGGATAGGACCAATCATACGGTACATCCCCACAACTCTGCATGTTGCCGCGTGTCCATGTACAGAGAATTCCACTTCCACAACATAAAATATGGTAGGTATAGCAAAGTACAACCGAACGTGCACTCGTATATATAGGGCCCACTAATTCTACGTGCTTCCATGTTCACGTTACAGAGACTCCTGCCGCTTCCCTCACTAGTAGAAAAACCAGAAACAACGCTAAGCACAGAGTCCAGAGTCCAGAGTCCAGACTCCAGACTAAGATGGCCATTTCTATCTCAAAGAGGAGAACTAGAGAAACCAAGAAATCAAAACAGAAAGAAAATACTCCCTCCAATCCATTCTTATGTCGATTTCTTTATCGAATCCCAGCTGCACTTCTCCTCTTAATTCTTCTCTTTCTTTGGTCTTCTTCCACCACTGTAATATCTGGCTCCTTCGTCCATTTCTGTGTCTCCTCTCGAAAGCTCAACAACCTCTACTGTCTCTCTGCAGGAGCCCAACCCAACTTTGAACTCCCAATTCCCATCATCAACAACAATACTACTACTACTACTACTACCACTCTCAACGTCGTCCTCGACAGAACGAAGGAGATCGTAGATGTCCCAATTCCGTATATCGACCGCAAAATCAACAACAGCGACGATAGTAGCCATATCGACTACGGTAGAGATGAGGAGCTTGTGAATGCAGTTAAGGTAGTTGAAGAACAGTTACAAGTTCATCGTTCTTGGACGTCAAATTCGAATCATTCGATTTGCGATGGACGTGGGATTTTTGTCTATGAATTACCCACAAAATTCAATAAAGATGTGGTGGAGCAATGTGGTGATATGGTTCCTTGTGATTATTTCACTAATGAGGCAATGGGTGAACCCATTTCAAAGCTGGGGAAGGGGTGGTTCAAAACTCATCAGTACTCGCTCGAACCGATCTTCCATTCGAGGGTGTTAAAGCATCCTTGTAGAGTTTACAATGAGGATGAAGCCAAGCTTTTCTATGTCCCCTTCTATGGCGGATTAGATATCTTGAGGTGGCATTTTAAAAATGTCACAGATGAAGTCAAGGATTTGTTGGGGTTAGAACTCATAAAGTGGCTCGAGACAAAGAGAATGTGGGTTCGAAACTCTGGGAAGGACCATTTCTTCGTCTTGGGGAAGATTTCTTGGGATTTCAGGAGAAGGAATGATTCTTCATGGGGGACTAGATTCTTACAGCTTGATCAGATGCAAAACCCATTAAAGCTCTTGATCGAACGACAACCTTGGCACGTCAATGACATCGGAATTCCTCATCCAACCTACTTCCATCCGCATTCGGATAACGATATTAGTGAATGGCAGTTGAAGATTATTCGATCGAATCGTAAGAACCTCGTAAGTTTTGCGGGTGCGGCGCGGCCCGATGCACCGGAGAACATAAGATCGGTATTGATCAAGCAATGTACCTCGAGGGATGATGGGAATTGTCAGTTCCTTGATTGTAATTTGGGTGGGTGCAGGCAACCCGAATCAGTTATCGAGCTGTTCATGGAGTCAGAATTCTGCCTGCAGCCTCCGGGTGATAGTCCGACAAGGAAATCCGTGTTCGATTCTATGGTATCGGGTTGCATTCCGGTGCTGTTTGATCCTTTCACGGCCTACTACCAATACCCGTGGCACTTACCGGAGGATCACGAACGATATTCGGTGTTTATAGATCAAGAAGAAGTAAGGGAGATGAAGGTGGATGTGGTGGAGAGACTGATGAACGTTTCATGGAGGGAAAGAGAGAATATGAGGAGATATATAGTGTCTGAGCTACTGCCTGGATTGGTTTATGGAGATTCAAGTTCACAGTTTGAGGAGTTTCAGGATGCTTTCTCTATCTCCATGAACAATCTGCTTGATCGAGTGACCAAATCTGAATCAATCCTTTAGTTTTCCTTGTTCGATTTTTATTTATTATAATTTGATTTGTTTTTTTGAATAGAAAGCATGTAAGATAGTGGGATCATAATTCATGAACTGTTTCGGATTTTTGGGATCCATGATTGTTTGGGGTAAAGAAGAAGAAATACATGATGTTCCTAAGGTATACTATCAAAGATGCTCCTCCATACATCCCATGACTATGACCATCCTTGTCAGACCATTAGATGGAGGTATGTCCAGAGACTCACACAGATTCCACTATGCTATGAGGCAAGAATAGATTGTCCTGATCAACCGAGATATATATAACCTCAAGACAAAATTAGGATTTTCGTATCTCTATGGAAAAAGTACGAAAACACCTGTAAAGAAAAGAAAAAAAAAACCTCCCAGGACGATGCCCCCCAAACCCCTCTTTAAGCAGAGGGCACGCTGCCCCACCTGCAACCCTGGCTAGCCAACTCACCGAGAAGCTAAGCTGCGGTGTCGTGCTTTCATGTACAGTACTCTAGCACCATCAGGCTCCACATAACATAACAATGACGACAATACTAATACTGCCCTACTTTTAATAGTAGGTACTTCCCACATCTAGGAGTGTTAATGGGTTATTAGGACCTGCCCACTATAGCACTAGGCTTGGGCAGTATTAATATGTACATCAGGCCGATTTTGGCTTAGTTTTAACTTTTAAAGTAAAATAGGATCGGGTCTGCTCTAATCTAATGCTCTGAACCATTATACCACTACAAGAAATATGGCTTTTAGCGACAGCCAACGTAAACCATCGCTATAGCAACTTTTAGTGATGGACTTTTTCTTGACTGTCGCTATAGGGTGTATAGTTATTGGCACGCTAATTTTGGATGGAAAAATGGACTTTTAGCTATGACCTATAGTGACGTTTTTTTATATGGCCATCGCTATATGTTTTGGTAACAGCGAAGGCCACGTAATAACCTTCGCTATAAGGATTATTAATTGAGGAGGTTGTTAATGTGGAGTCCTACATTGGAAACATAAATTATTTTTAGGGGGTTATTGTTCACATAGAGATAAATTAATATAAATATCAAATGGGTTATCATAGAAATTATCAAATGGAGACTTACCATTCAATGGGCACCACGTGGGAGAGGTGAAAAAAAAAAATAAAAAGAATGGGTTCAAGCCCTTGGCTAGCTCAATTGGTTGACATTCCATACTGCAACAATGAGATTGCAGATCTGGTTCAGCTTATCTCCTGTAAAAAAAAAAAAAAGAAATCAGTAAAATGTTTGATTTATAGATCAGATAGTTAGGGTCATTGGATATAAAAAAAAAAAACTAAAAATAAGTTGTGACAAAATAGTTAAAAATGTGTGGATTTCCCACTTGGAAAAAATGGGTTCCTTTCCCAAGGAAATTTGGGGATGGGGTTGCTGAAGAAAATAATTGGAAAAATGTGACCAGCTATTTAGTGGGATTTAATTAAAGAGGACTTGCTGTTAGTTAATAGGATTAATGTGGACTTATTACATTATAAACACTAGGGGAACGCCACGTGCCATGCACGTTCACCTTACACGTGGTACTCTTAGAGATGACGGACCGTAACGATGTTTGGCCCATCCCTAGGTGGATCTACATGTAAAAAATCAGCTTGATTAGTGAATTTTAAGGATTTGATTGGAGTGGTTTCCATTGGTTGATTTTTAACCGTAGATTTCGAGCATTATTTGGGGTATTCAGATCCAAAGGTTTGAAATCACTAATCAGTCCGCTTAAGGATGGGACAAACATCTATACGGTCAATGGTCTCTAAGAATGTGCGACGTGGCTTATATTATGGTCCCTCGTGGAGTTTGGCCATACCCCCAACACACACTACCCCAACCCAAGTTTTAATTTCTTGGCAAGATTTTTGCTTTAAAGTAGAGTGGCCTTTTAATTGTCACATGAGTGACAAGCCCCCATTGTTGCTTTATAATAGTATAGATGGTCACTAGGTCAAGGAGGAAACTTGGGTTTGAAGACTTTGACCAATTTTTAACTTTGTAATGGGTTGCAAAACGTGACCTAAATTTGGGGAATTTCACTAAATTTGGAGTTCCAAGCTAACTATTTGCCTCGAAAATCTTCCCCATCGACAATATCATAATGAAGTACAATGGGGAAGATCTTCGAGGCAAAGAGTTAACTTGGAACCCCAGATTTAGTGAAATTCCCCAAATTTAGCCCACGTTTTAAGCAAAGAGATATTGTCAACCTTGGTTAGCAAACTTAAGGAAAATTATTTTAATTATGATGAGGGACTTGGAGGAATGTGGACTATAATATTTTCACTTAAAATCAATGTTATTAAACCCGCTCGGCCCTGCCGGTTGAACAGGTAACCCAGTCACAAAACCGGGTTGGGTTGATCCCGACCCAGCAATATATGAAAAAACCGTTCTAATTCTTGTAACCCACTCGACCCAGCTGGTTGAACCAGTGATCCGGATGACCCGGACACGGGTTGAACCAGTGACCCAGGGTGGTCCACCATGGAATGGGCAAAACATTCATGGGCCAGTGGGCCCCAAAGAGTTGCCATGTGGTGGGCTGACCTAGTCGACCTGGTGGTTGAACCAGTGACCCAGTCCCTTGACCGGTTCAATGACCGGTCCGGGTATGATAACATTGCTTAAAATAACCTAATTTGACAATACCAAAAAAATAAGAAAATTGGGAAATCCCAAACTTGGGTATTTTCCACAGCCCACAAAATCGTGGAAATTTACTTATGCCTTCTTTTGTATGAGTTTATACCTATTATTGGCTGGGCTGGGCTTAGCTACTAATGTTTGGGGCTGGGTTTGGACAGAGCTTGGCCTGGCCAAAACAGGCCCATAAACACCCTCAACCAATTGAAGCGTTCAATATTCTTAGAAATTATTAATGTACGTCCAAAATGTTATACTCATCTAAGAAAATTTTCTAGACCGAAATTTAGCCCTATCGGATGGTCCTAGCCATCCAACCAATTTGCCTCCAATTGAATGGATCAGTTCGAGGCGAAGAAGTCCAATCGAAAGAAGATTTAAAAAAATTTGCCTCCAATTGATAGGTCCGATCAATCGGGCTATCTCCAATCAATCGGAGGCCAAACAAGCAATATTGAAGTTCTGGCCCCCGATCAGTCCAATCGATTGATCGAGCTTATCAATTGGACTATTTGGCCTGTCAATTGGAAGAAGATTATTGCAATTCGAGGCAAAGAAGTCCAATCAAAAGAAGATTCAAAAAAAAAATTGCCTCTAATTGATAGGTACGGTCAATTGGGTTATCAATCGAGGCCAAACGAACAATATTGAAGTTCTGGCCCACAATCAATCAGGCTATCAATCGGACTATCTGGCCTACTATTAATTTGACCGTGCAGATTTCGTCTTATTTTTTTTTTTTCGTTTTCTTTTCCATTCCAATTCGTATTAGGAGGTTTCTTTTCTTGGACAAACTCTTCTTTAGGTTTTTTATTATGTTTAGCGTATAAATATACATTTGATTCATAGTTGTAGGGAGATTAATTGACTTATTAATGAAAGCTTTTGCTTAGAGCTCTTTTTTCTCTTTCCTCCTTGTGGATTCAAGGGTTTTCTTGGGTTGAAGACAATGTTCTTCTTATCACGATTTCGTGATTAACTTCACGCTTCCGCTACATCATACTTACAACACGTACAATTTCCTTGCATGCAAATTTTAGAATGAAGTTTAGCTTTCATAGGGAGGATATATATCACGGGTTGTGATAGGTGCAACCACCACTTGGAAGAGGATGCATGTATTTTTCTTTTGCGCAAAAAGTTCTAGGGTATGGCATGGATATGATTTCTCTCTTAATTGTTCTTCAGCAATGGCTATACAATCTTATTGAAGCCTAGCCCAGGGCCGGCTCTACCTTAAGGCCACTAAGGTGGTCGACCCAGCGTGAGAGAAGGCCCCCAGCCCAACTCCCATTGCAAGAAGTATTAAAATCTAATGGTTAGAGATTACTAATCAGGGTGATTGGTGGGCTAAACAACCACGTGGTCAGTGGGCCCATATGGCAGCGGTAAAAAAAATCGTGCTTCCTCACCCCAAAAGCATGAGGTATACCTTTCTACATTTTTTTCCTTGTAGAGTTTTAAATCTTTTAACAGAAAATTTTTTAAACGAAAAAATATTTAAAAGTATTTACAAAAACAATGTTTTGAAATTTACAAATAAAAAAGTAACTAAACACCCTTTGAAATGGCATCTCTTCCTGACAAAATTAAGGCTGCCATTAAAGCTGAAAAGCCTGACAAAATAAAGGCTGCCATTAAAGCTGAAAAGGTTGACAATCACCCGGACAAATCTAGTATCCAACTGTTTGCGAACATTGTATCCACCATTGAATGCTCTTTGAAAAACGTGTTTTTAATTTATAAAATATTTTTTTTAAAACTTCGAAATAACACATTTTTCAAGGGACATCCAACAGTACTGACAATTATTGCATACTTTTAATTCTGCAAACAGTTGCATACTAGATTTGTCCCTTTGCCCGTAGAGGAGTAAAACGTCCTTCACAATACTGAGCCACGTGGCACAGTCTAGTGGACGCAGACCATGTGGATGTTTGGCCAATCACTAGGTGGACCTACACACTCATATAGAGTTTTCCCCTTAGGCCTCAACTTGGTCGAGCCGCATGCACTTAACTATGGAGGTTATGGATTTGGAGGAATGAGATGGTGCACAACCAGTCAAGCCTTCCCAAATCCATCCCGCAGTACATCGCGGCATCTCAGTCCAATAACCACCCGGATCATCATTCCCCGTCCATTTAGTTATTGACCCCCACCTCCTCCTGGCTGGCTGAAAATGAATGCGAACGCAGCGTGGGACAAGAAGTCTCTAAAATCGGACCTAGGTTTCATCAGTCGTGACTCTAACCGTAACCTTATCCTAGCAGGTGGATTTCCTGGACGAGCACGCTCTGTTGCGGCGGCAGGTGTATTCCCCGTTGGATTTAAGAATTTTCTTATTATGGGCTTTGACCCAATGTTTTTCATCCATGGGCTTATTGATGGAGTCCATGATGGAAAAAGGCTCAAATCTAATAGCTAGGAATGAAGGGGTGAGCCGAATTTTCAGGTGTCAGTGGGCCCAAAATTGTGCCATCTGGGAATATTTGATGTGATCAAAATGGAGGACAATTATTTTACTTTCTCAGTGCCATCTTACGACATTATCCTTTCACGCAAATTCCTTAGTTCCTATCTTTGGGGATACGGGATACCCATTGGATAGATATACGAGTGGTCCTTATTACCACCCATTTGAGAGCCAGCCCATTTTTGCCGAAGAACTTTGATGAAAAGATCATGTTCAAATCCAATGGCTATAAATCACCAATCAGGCTAATTTTTGTAGGGTAGGTGCACCAAGGGATGGGCCAAACATTCGGATTCTCCTGACCAATCTAAGATGTTGATGTGAACACGATAGACTTTCATCAAACAGTGCTAAATATCACTGACAACGGAACAAGGATACAACGAGTAAAACTTCGCTGACTGGGGAAGGTCAGTGAAGCCGCTGACTACCCACATATGAGCCACGTGGCACATTTTTAGAGGATACTGAATGTATGGATGTGGGGCCAATCCCAAGGTGGACTGATTAGTGATTTCAAACCTTTCGATCCATGTACTCAAAATAATGCTAATAATGCTCAAATTTTTGCGCTTAGAAATCAGTGATCAGGTTGATTTTGGTTTGTAAGTCCACTTTGGGATTGGCCAAACCATGGTTATAAAAACGGCTGTTTAAATGGTAACGTCCCAAGCCTGTTTCCGTTGAAACTGTTTTAAACAAGTTTTATCGGTTTTGAATAAAACAGCCGTTTTTTTTTTTTTTTTTTTTGTTTTAATGGCCGTTAAAATCGTTTAAACAGCCGTTTAATTCTGAAAATTTTTGTGAAAGAAAAATGGCCGCTAAATTCATTCCGTTAAAATCCGTTTAATTTTTATTTTTTTCTAATTTTCAAATTTGAATTTCAGCCCCAATTTTTCTATTTTTTTCCGTTAAAATCCATTTAATTCTATTTTTTTCCATATTTGACCCTGGCCGTTTCAATCCGTTTTATTGGCCGTTTAAACGATAATGCCCTAGTCGGTCCGGAGAAAATGTCAGACGCGTACGTCAATCCCTTAACCCAACCAGCGTTAAAGCCCTGGTTAGTGGTTAATAAGGGGTACTTGTGTACATTTTGGGAGGGGGACATCAAAGTTTGAAGTCCCCCGGGGCCATCAAATTTTTTCTCATCCGTTTAACCGTTAAAACAGCCTCCTTTAAACCTTGGGCCAAACATCCATACGATCAGTATTCTCTAAAAATGTGCCACGTGGCTCATATTGTGGGCGGTCAGAAGTTTTAAGTTTGGTCGGTGATGTAACAAGGTATACCTGATATCTTTTCATTTGCGGAAGCGGCATTTTTGGTAGTCACTGCTGCCATCTGGACCCACTGACCGCATGGATGTTTAGCCCACCCCTTAATAGACATTCAAATCAAAAATCAGCTTGTTTAATGATTTTTAGCGGTTGGATTTAGTGCTCAAAATATGGTTGCATTCAACGGATATAAGAACGCCTAAAAAGTTCTAAAAAATGCTAAAATCTTATGGTTATAGATTACCAAGCAAGGTGACTTTTAGTGTGTATATCCACCAAGGGGTGGGATAAACATCCATCGGGTCAGTGGGCCCAGATGACAGTGGTGAGTAACAAAAATCGTGCTTCCGCATTTGCTACAGTTTCAGGCATACCTTGTTACATCTTTTTCCTTTTAAGTTTGGGTCGTGATGTAACAAGGTATACCTGAGATCGTTTCATTTGCGGAAGCGGCATTTTTGGTAGTCGCCACTGCCATTTGGGCCCACTGACCGCATGGATGTTTAGCCCACCCTTTAATAGACATTTATACAAAAAATCAGCTTGTTTAATGATTTTTAGCCGTTGGTTTTAGTACTCAAAAATGGTTGTATTCAACGGCTATAAGAACGCCTTAAATGGTGCTAAAAAGTGTTAAAATCTAATGGTTATAAATTACCAATCAAGGTGATTTTTGGTATGTATATCCACCAAGGGGTGGGATAAACATCCAAGCGGTCAGTGGGCCCAGATGGCAGCGGTGACTACCAAAAATGCCGCTTCCGCAAATGAACAGTTTCAGGCATACCTTGTTACATCTTTTTCCTTTAAGTTTTAACTTTACTCGACAGGGACCCTCCCAACTCCCAAGTGTGTAACTCCTGAGCCACACGTGTGCTTTGCTGTCTCTGCACGCAGATCCTATAATACGGAGAACAGAGTAAAACAAAGAGCTGTTTCTTCATTTGAGCTCTCTTGCTGCTCCATTCGATGTTCTACTCTTCTTCTTCGGCTCGCGTCGTTCTCAATCGCAGAAATGTCAATCTCTGTAATCTTTGCTTTTCTCTGAACATTTATCCACAATTTCTAAGCGGACCCATTTATCTTTTTTGCAGGTTCCTTCATCTTCTTCGTCTTCTCCCTCCATTACAAGAGGGTTCCCCTATTTTTCTTCCTCTCTTATCTCCTCTTCTCCATTGAAATCAGCTTTTTCAAAGGAAAGCCTGTCCATGAAGGACCACAGATCTATCCACGACTTTACTGTCAAGGTTAGTCTGTTTGTTCGATGTTGAAGCTCTGTTACGTTTCAATTTCCGTGATTTTTAGTCGATGGGGTTGTGGTTTAATGAAGTTTTGATGATGGGTTTATGAGATATAGCTAAATTCTCTAATGGGTTCACTGGTTTTTGAGAAATTTGAGGGTTCATTATGGGTTTGTGCGGTTTTTCTTGTCTGGTAAAGTTGAGACTTGAGAGAGAGATTTGTAATACTTAGTTATATTCTTTTGCTTCTGGTTGTATAGTCGTTAGATGGGTTTCTGAAATTTGATATTCACTTCTCAAAAACGAAATTAGTGATTGTCACAAGAATTCGTAAGATCTTGCTCTCTACTTTGGAGTTTTGATTTCTATCAGAATACTGTGCTAGTGTTTATGAAATTTGGTTTAGGGTTGTTATAGGGCCACCTATCTTTGGACACTTAAAACGGAAAATAACGGCCGTTCTAACAAAAATAACGGTCATTATTTTTTAAACCATGATTATAGGATCACCTGTCCTTGGCCAACTGTTAATGAGAGTTCCAGGCTACCTAAGGTTTGGGAGTTTAGGTAGGGCCCAGCCGCCCAGGTAGGGTTCCTCGAACTTTGGCCCGACCCAAATTGGGTCGGGCTACCCGAACACAGTGGTTGTCTCCCCACTTATACGGTTATACCCCTGTCTTATAGGCTTCAACAAAGAAGGGCCTAGATCTCATCCCCAAATGGATGGTGGATATTAGCCACTCATACCCAATTTTGGCAAATGCTTTGTTGAGGAGTGCCGAGGGCACAGGCCACCCACTAGTCCATACAATAACGGAGCTCAGTTGTCTTCACCTCAGGGCCAAGATCTTATCCCCCAACTAGACGGTGGATCTCAGCCACTCACACCCGATTGTGGCAAATGCTTTGTGGGGGAGTGATCCTGTGATATCCCATCATATATCCTTATATTTATATAAATAGATACTATTTTTAGCATTCTTTAAAATATAATGCTGGGTCCAAGAGTCCTATTTTTCAGGGTTCATTGGATCCAATTCTCTGTACTTGTGTCAGATCCAACAGTCAGTAAACTCTGGATCTGTAGGAGGTTCGGGTTGAGGATAAATTTTTATGGTTTTCTTTGACTTGTAGGATGGTAGGGGAAATGATGTGGATCTTAGTATTTACAAGGGAAAGGTTCTGTTAATTGTCAATGTTGTATCACAATGGTAAAACCTCATTTTTGTTGCCTTTTTTTTTTTTTTTTGAATTTTGATTCAGTTTGGATGATTTAAATCATACCCTCAATTCTGTGTTGTTCTAATTTGTTATTGTTCTTCATCTGGTTACTGCAGCAGAATGTCCGAATCGAACTACGATGAGCTGAATAAGTTATACGAGAAGTACAAGAATCAAGGTTTGGGATCTTTGTTCTTGTTTCTTAGAGCATCTTCATCGCTAAAATGCCAAAAAGGCCATCTCAATTCTATATTTTGAGACAGCTACAGCTACAGTGCCATGTTGCTTGATTTGGCACGGCATGCTCCAATGGTGCAATGCTATTTTTCGATTGGAGTCATTTTCATGGATTGATTTTAACGTGGGAATTTGACCATTATTTGGGGTTCAAGATCGAAAGGTTTGAAATCACTAGCAGGCTGACTTTTCGTTTGTGGGTCCACCTAGGGATTGGCCAAACATTCATACGATCAGCATCCTCTAAAAATGTGCCACGTGGACTGCTGATCAGCCAATCATAGGTTGATTTTAACCGTGGGATTTTGAGCATTATTTGGGGTACAAGATCCAAAGGTTTGAATGGTCAAAGAGTTAAAACCCATAAAGTCACATGCTATAATTTAGCATTAGGATAGCACAGTGTTGGAGCACCCGTTTTTGGGAAAAATAGTAGATGCAAGCGGACTTTGGATGCAGTCGATGCAGAGGGGTCTCGGGGCCCTACTCTGCATCGACTGCATCCGAAGTCCTCTCCATCTAAATTTTTTCCCCGCCGTGTCAAATTTTAGCAAGGTGAGATAGCACAGCGTTGGAGATGCTCTTAGCATAAACTATCTAACTTTTTTTATTTATCAGGAAAATAGAAGTTTGGAATTCATCTTTCCTGTTTGTATTTATAACTTTTGCCATGTTTGAAATTCATAGAAGGGGTTGACTTCATTTGTTCTTGGTACAGGTCTAGAAATACTGGCATTTCCATGCAATCAGTTTGACCAGCAGGAGCCAGGAAATATTGAGCAGATCTTAGAGGTTGTTTGCACTCGCTTCAGAGCTGAGTTTCCCATCTTTGACAAGGTAAAGTTAGGAAAGTTTTGGTGCCTTTCTGCATTCTATTGGAGAATAACATTGTAATAAGTTGTGTGAGATGCACCTTATCATTATTGGTATATTTTATCACATATTCTCTCGGTTGTTAAGATTAGGATAAATCTTAATTTAATATCCTAAATCATAGTAAATATTATCCTAATCTTGAAAACAGAGAGAATATGCGATTAGATATACCAATAATGATATGGTGCATCTCACACAACTTATTACAATGTTATTCTCTAATATGTTCTGTCACAACAGATACCCTCCAAGTGATCTTCCTAGCATTCATGGTTTACCACAACCTAGGCATTTTGGTTTATGATCATGGACAACCCTCACTTTGTATTTGTTCTTGTTTTAGATCGAGGTGAATGGGGAAAATGCTGCTCCACTGTACAAGTTCTTGAAGTCGAACAAAAATCGTACCTCTGCAGAGAGCATCAAAGGGAATTTCTCCAAGTTCTTGGTTCACAAGGACGGACATGTGATCAACCGTTATTCTCCTACGATTTCCCTTCTCAGCATCGAGGTAAATCCCATCCGTTTGCGTCGCTTTTGATCGATTAATTGGCAGACTGATGCTGTTTTTTTAACTTGTGTTTTTGTAGAAGCATATCAAGAAGCTATTGGGCGTCTCCTAAGTTGCCGGGATGTAGGGCTATATTTGAGCCCCTAGGAAAGGATGTTTGCATTTCAGTGTTTTCTTGCCATTAGAGATACCTGATTATCATAGTTCATTAGATCTCAACAAATATGTAGTTAGCCATTTATGCCTGAGCACTGACCTATGGGTTGGAAGCAGTGTTATCAGACCCAGACCAGCCCGGCCGGTCTAAACGGTCACCAAACTGGTCCAGTGAGTTTTATGATTGGGGATATAGATGCGGTTTGTATGAGGAGATTGTCGTATGTACAATGCCTTGCTTGCTAAGCTTGTATGTCTAAAAATGTGAAGGAAATTACAGGGTGTGTTTGGTTGTGGAGTTTAAGTTGCGTGGTACTGATTTAAATGGGAGATGATAAGTTTCTCCAAACTCCGAACTGAGATATGTCGTTAATATGGGCATAAACGGAGTGTTGTATTCAATTAGGGCTGCAACTTTGGTTGGGTTGGGTTGAGCTCAACCCGACCTTTAGATCATCTTCCAACCAGAGCCCAAGTCCAATTCGAGGTTGGGCTTGACATGCGCAGCCCGAGTCCAACTTGACCGGGCTAATCAGGTGGGTCGAATGAGAAAAAGAGGGTGTGAGGGAGGGGCCCACTAGTAGAGAGAAATGAGAGAGATGGGTGAGAAATATGGAGAGGAGAAGAGAGGGAGAGGTGAGAGACAATAGGAGAGAGAGAGAGATGGAGAGGAATAGAGGTGTAACTCGGTAGGATTGGGGCTCAACACGAGCCCAACCTGACCATCAAGCCCGAGTCCCACCCGAGGTTGGGCCTAACATGTTTAGCCTGAGGCCAACCCGATCAGGTTGGCCAAGTTCGTCGGGTTTGTATTGTGGTTGACCATGATCAGCCTTGGTGCAACTTAGTTAACTTACAGTGGAAATCAAAGGCATTTGCTAAGGAGACCCCGACATCATTGCCCTTTTGGCGATGCCATGATAAGCCCAGAATCACATCATTGACCAGTACAGGTAGCCTTGAAGTGATCTGGTAACTTAATATGATGGTTCTTGGGTTATCACATCATTGTCCAGCGTACAACGGTTTATTTCCAGAACCTTCAACCTCTTGCACGATCCTAGCCATCCAAATAAGACCCTTCGTTTAGACAGCATCCTTAGTCGTCCAAACTCAATGCATTGATCATTGTCCCTTATTTTCCCTTTTTCCACTTTTTGCCCCTGACCGTTACAATTCGTCATAACGGCAAAATGGTAACGCTCCCATTTCCTTATCCCGCTATAACGGCTGCTTTTTTAATCTTGGTTTTTTTTTTTTTTTGCAACAAACTGATCTTAACGGGATTATAAATAAAAAAAAAAAAGCAAAAAAACCGGTTAGATTGATCTATAAGTCGGCCATCACATTATTGTACGGCCACAACAGTTTGGCGCCAAGAACAAATCTAGCCCATATCAAATTACCAACCTGATCTTAAAGAGCGTTTGTTTGGTTTGAGATCTTGCTCTCTGTAATTCAAGTGTTGAGGTAAATTTTCATCATCCATGGTCGATTGCAATATCTCTTTTCTTGAGTTTGTTTCGTTTCTCGTATTATGTTTCTTTGTTCCTGAAAATCTTGAATCGATTTATAGTTTAAAGAAAAGATACCAATAATGCTCACAACATGTTTGTTTTTATTCAAAATCCAAATTGCAGGAAGGAGATTAATTGTTTGTAGAGCTTGAATTCAATCGGAACTATTTCTTGGGTTTCAAAGAAATTGCTGACGGATTTTTTAGAGAAAATAGTTCAAAGATGATAGTCTTGGTGTCCAAGAAGTGGAAAATCCATAACAAGCCTTTAGAATCGTTGAGCTACGAGGTGGGTAGCCATAGCAGATGGGCTGAACTTCCCGACAGGATGCTGGAAATGATCCTAAAGCGGCTAGTCCTACCCGATTATATCAGGTTCAGCGCGGTCTGCCAGTCATGGAGATTGGTCGCAAAGGAGAGATATCATCCACCAGCAGACCAATTCCCATGGTTAATGCTCTTGCCAATTGGCCTGTTGAAACCTTTGATTTTTATAGTCTATCAGAGGGTAGGATTTACAGGCTGAATCTGCCCGAGGGTGATTTGGGATTGGGAATTTGTTGGGGAGAGTATGAGGGATGGTTGATGATCCATAGAACAAATACACTTCCAACACCTGAAATTCAAAGTTTTCTCCTAAATCCAATTTCAAAGTCCAAATCCAACTTCCACCTCTGAATTCGATTCCATTTCCGATCCCTACTGATCAGTACATCATTTGTCGGGCTATTTTATCATCACCGCCTAATATTGCTGCCGATGAATGGGTGGTTGTTGGCATTTGAAGTAATGGTAAATTGGTCTTTTGTAGACCGGGAGGTCCATCATGGTCCATCTTTGAAGGGGGCCAAGAAGGAATTCAGTATCGTACAGTGGTATTTTATGATGGAAAGTCGTATGGCTTAGATTATGATGGGGTACTTTGGGATTGTGAGCTGAGCCACCATCAAACAGCAATGAATTTGAACATCCTTCCTCCAGTAGACTGGGAATCTGACTTTCTCGAATACGTGGCCGTCTCTCTGGTGGAGTCAGGTGGAGAGTTGTTGTTGGTTTCAAGAATTCGTATCTTTAATTCGGAGGATTACAATCTGGATGAATGGTATTTTCTCCCTCCTCTCACTGAAGGGTTTGAGGTATTCAGGCTGGATCGAAGAATTTCCCGGTGGGTTAAGCTAGAAAGCTTAGGTGAGCGTATGTTGTTCTTGGGCTTTGGCAGCGCAAAATCTATATCAAATGCAGATATCTTGGGTTTTAGAAGGAATTGCATCCATTTCTCAAACGAAAATTTGTTCTGTCTCACCAACTTATATGGCACTCCATGCGGCTATTGAAAGTTGAGCTGTGTTCGACATGGCGAACAGGAATATAGAGTCATCTTTCGCCACCAACTCTTACTCATTCAATACCCCTCCAATGTGGTTTATACCAAATCTTTGGTAAAGAAAATAGTCCTCTATATATTTTTGTCTTAGTGAACTTTTCTCGTACATTTTCGTCATGTTTCTGCTTTGAGTTATAGGTTTATCCCAACTTCATTTAAATTTCTTGCTTCAGTTAGCGTATCTGTGAGTTTGTTTATTGTTCTAGTTCTCATGGTGAGCAAATCGATTATTTGGGTTCCTTTGTTAAGTGAACACAAGTTGAGAAAACCATGCGAATGACATTTTCCTGTAAAGTTCAGCTAGTTTTCCCTACTTTTATTAGAGTCCTATCATATTGGTTTTTTGGCATTCAACATGTGGACTGACTGACTTCTTTTACTTGATGCAGATGTGTAGATGCTGGCTTTTCCATGTAAACAATTTGGCCAGCAGGAACCTGGAAATGGCAAGGAAATCCAATTTCTCCATTCGTTGCTTTTTCTTTGCTTGTACACTGCCTTACCATCAGAATAAACAAGTGTTCACTGCCACTGTTGTTAGGTGTATTTGATGTCCACCCCAGAACTGCCATGTTTTTTACACCCTTGTGAACCTATACACTAAAACTCAGCTTGATCGATGATTTCTAGCCATCTGATTTCAGCATTTTTCATGGGTAATTAATTTCGAACTACTGGATTTGAGCATTATTTGGATTACTCAAGTCCAACGGCTAGAAATCACCAATCAGGATTATTTTTGGTGTGTAGATCTGCTACAGGGTGAGGCAGAAATTCCCATGTCAATGGACCTGTAAGAACTTTGATGTCCATTGGTGGATATCAAAGTTCTTATCGGTAATGTGTTAGTGGGTCCATTGCGTTATAGACTGTGATGCATTACTCCGGACCCTCATCTGTTTGGATATTAGAATTTGATTCACCCTTTTCACTTTTATTGCCCATGCCACGAAAGTTGTGATCCAAACAGGCCCAAAAAAAGACTTTAAAATCAATTCTGCTGAGCAGAATGGTGGGTCGCACCATGGATTCATGCAACATCCATGCTGGAGAAAACCTCGCATTTCCAAAACATACCCTTGATGGGCCTTATCTAAGCAATCTCCGAGCCCAAAGAATTGAACCGACCGGATGAGCCAAACCATTTCGAAATTAGGCATTTTGTTTTAGAGTGAGCCTGTAGTCCAGCTCAGCTGGACAATAGCTATACAGCCGTGGCATGAGAAGTCGCCACCACGTAGAGGCGGCTGGTGGCTGTGGATATGAACCCGGAGAACAAGTTTTTTTTAAGTTCCTATCTCTTTTCCGTCACCATCTATTTTTATTAAATTCCTTTTTGTTCATTCCCTACATTATTCCAACTAATCTATATAACAAAACACAAATACTGCTCAAATGTTTGGCCAATCCCTAGGTGGACTTACAAACCAAAAATCAGCCTGATTAGTGATTTATAGGCGTTAAATCTTTGTACCTCAAATACTGCTCAAATTCCCACAGTTAGATCAACCCATGAAAATAAGTCCAATCTAACGCCTATAAATCACTAATCAGGCTGACTTTTGGTTTGTATGTCCACCTAGGAATTGGCCAAACATCCATAAGAGTGTGCCACGTGGCTCATATTGTGTCCTGTAACGGGAGCATGTCATTTTAGAGCGGTAACTGGATCCCGACCCTTGTTTTTTATAGATAAAGAAATCATTTATTAAAAACCTTGGAGGCAGAGAAGGCCTACCAAGGCTAAAAGGCAGAATATAAGCAGCAGCAAAAACACAGATCAAAAGACACCCAACACCCTCACTTACACCTTAATAATGCTCGAAATCCACAATTAAAAATAAACCATGAAAAAGACTAACATAGGGTGGACTTTAGTATAGGTTTGGAGATGGTTTTTGAATTTTTCCACCCTATTTTAGAGAAGAGAGGGTACTTTGGGCCTTTTAAATGGCCGTTAAAATGGTAACACTCCAAGCCCGTTATGTTAAGAACCATTTTGACGCTAAAAAAGTAACGGCCATTATTTTCTGAAAAATTGTGGAAAACAACGACCATTATTTTGTTTTTGAAATTTTGAAGTTCAGAGCCATTTTTTTCATTAAATTCGTTAAAATACGTTGTTATTTTTTTTTTGCCCGTCCGTTAAAATTCGTTTTTAACAGTAAGGCACCCAGTCCTTTATACCAAGGTTTAAAGGAGGCCATTTTAACGGTTAAACGGACTGGGGGCGTTACTGTTTAAACGGCCTTTAAAACAGATTGAAACGGCCAGGGGCAAAAATGAAAAAAAAAAAAATGGATTTTAACGCTTTTAACGGAAAAATAAAAAAAAGGCGCTGAAATTCAAATTTTGAAATTTGAAAAATTAAAAAAAAACGGAATTCAATGGATTTAACGGCCGTTTTTTTCACAAAATTTTTCAGAATTTAACGGCAGTTTAAACGATTTTAACGGACGTTAAAAAATAAAAATGGTCGTTAAAACAAAAAACAGCCGTTAAATTCAAAAACGTTAAAACGTGTTTAAACGGTTTTAACGGAAACGGACTCGGGGTGTTACCGTTTAAACTGCCATTTTTAAAACCATGCTCTATATCATTGGTTTTTTTTTTTTTTTTTTGGGTAATTATACCGTTAAAACGGCCTGTTTTAAACCTAGTTTGGGCCCTTTGGGGTACTGGGTAGGGTTGGAGACGCTCTTAAGAGACTATACTTCCGATTAAAACCTTGCTCCTCTCGTATATAGTATCAATTCATTCCTAAAAAGAACCCTAACATCTCCATATCTTATTAACTCTGACCTAAATTTTCTTTGCGAGGCATAGAGGAGGGATACACGGAGAGAAGGAGATGGAGATGGAGATGGAGTAGAGAAAGAGACGGTGAGTAGAGAGATTGAGTAGTTAAAAGGACAAATTGTAGGAAGGAGATTAATTGTTTGTAGAGTTTGAATTCAATCGGAACTATTTCTTGGATTTCAAAGAAATTGCTGAAGGCTGTGTGAGAGAAATGAGTTCAAAGATGATAGTCGAGGCAGGTACCCATAAAGGATGGGCTATACTTCCCGACGAGATCCTGGAGATGATCTTAAAGCAGCTAATCCTACCCGATTATATCAGGTTAAGCGCAGTTTGCCGGTCATGGAGATTGGTCGCAAAGAAGAGACGTCATCCACCAGCAGACCAACTCCCATGGCTAATGCTCGCTTCTG
Organism: Euptelea pleiosperma; assembly: GCA_035048495.1. NCBI lineage: Eukaryota > Viridiplantae > Streptophyta > Magnoliopsida > Ranunculales > Eupteleaceae > Euptelea > Euptelea pleiosperma. The sequence goes on along the minus strand of CM068553.1, from coordinate 5,622,013 downwards.
ACTGGCCTCTTGAAGCCCTTGAGTTTTTTAGTTTATCAGAGGGTAGGATTTACAAGCTGAAGCTGCCCGAGGGTGGTTTGGGAATTTCTTGGGGAGATTATGAGGGATGGTTGATGATCCATAGACCAAATACACTTCCATCATCCGAAATTCGAAGTTTTCTCCTAAATCCAATTTCAAGAGTCCAAATCGAACTTCCACCTCTGAATTCGATTCGATTTCCACGCCCTTATAGTCGGTACATCATTCCCCAGCCTATATTATCATCATCACCTAATACTGCTCTGCTGCCAATGAATGTGTGGTTGTAAGCCTCTGCAGTAATGGTACTATAATAACTTTACCATCAGTTTGTATGGCCATGGCGGCAAGTGTCAACAGCATTCACACCTACCAGGAACTCCTGAATGAATTGAACATAATATACTTCTACAAGATACAATAATGTGGAAATCTCGAAACCCCAAACTCTTAACTAAATTTGCCAAGTTATCGACATTACGCGAGGGCCTAAAAAATATGTTAGTACAAACCATTACCTACAGGTGGGCAGAAGCAAGTTTCACAGGCCCTAGAGACTTGCTCGTTTGCAGACTGCATATACACGTCACCATGCTTCTAAAGCTGGAAATCGTCATCCACGTGTTAAATCAATATCGATTTGGACAGGATTCCTCATCTCCACTGGCCGTGAACCAGGCCACCCACTCATCGCTGAACTAGCAGTGAGATTTCGGTTGGGTGGAATGCTGGTTGGGGTGGCAGATTGATCACCTGTTGGAAGATCGGAGTCCGCACCGGATTCTGAACCGACCCCAGCTTTGTTCTTTGGCTTTGAACCACTATATACAAAACTCCCTACTATCACCTGCAGTAGGTCATCCATCATAAACTACAGATCATAACATGCACATAGGCGCATATATCAGTCTTGACATTGAGAACAGAGCAGAGGCAAACAGACTGAAGTAGAACAATGAATGGAGAAACACATGATAAACAATAGCCCAATCAATTACCTGGACTGGGCTTGCAGCAATAAGCATTCCCCCAACTCCCCCACCGATGACACGGCCATCAGGACTAGAAAGTGAGACACTTAGACCACCTGTTCGACTACGGGACCCGCCATTATCAGTTAGCAAGTACGAGCCCGACAAGCATAGTATCTCAAAACGGCCCTACAGAAATTAAAACAAAACAAGCAAATTTGCTGTTCACCATTAGAAGAAAAAAAAAAGTAACAGAAGATGCAAGACAGGTTGCATTATGACAAGAAGACTGAAATAATGTACAGCTTGTAAAACGATTATAAGCTTTCTTGTTAATCCCAGTGTGTTATTCGGTTAGGAGATTACATTAGAAGATAATCATAATAATTAATAAAATGAACTAAAATCAAGCAAGTTTCTCGACAAAGCTTGCAATTATTGTTCCTAGTTACTTGAGGGTTGTCGTTAGCGCAACCTGTAGTTCAACTCGAGGGCATTAAAGAATTAGTCGAGTATTTTTGCAAACTGTGTTAGAGATGGTGTTGCAATGTGAACGAATCACTTGGTTCTCAAAAAATGGACGGGTAAACTGGAGAGGAACATGTAGGTATGGAGGCTCCTACTTCAACCTTTTTAGTGCTTAGAATAGATCAAAATCTCTGTTTCTTTAACGTCATGTAGAATTGGAAACAAAACGTTTAGGGTGACCAGAGGCCAGAGCATCGCTGAAGAGAAGTGGCGTATCCCCCCCATAAGCAATAAATCTCAAATTTATGTTGATATGTATGCATGCATGCATTTGTATATGTAATATTTATGTATGCCTATGATACCCAAATACCTTGACATGCTAAGTATGCAAGTATCAACACGGTACAATACCCATACTCGTACCGGATACTGCATGAATTCTTCTACATTATATTTCTCATTTCCTAGTTTATTATTCCAAACAATTTCCTTATTTGTTTAGCAACAAACATATACAAGTAAATTTCGATTATTTAGCGAAATATTTTGCAAAAAATTCACAAAAAGATGGGTGCAGTGGAAACATTGTATTATTCCGTGATAATTTCATGAAATATTTCAATGAATAGTTATTTTGCAATACTTTTGAGTATAAAAAAATTATATTATTTCCACTGCATTTCAAAATATTTCGACTGAACACATTGGGCTTTCTCAACACTTCACAAAAAGTGATTTTTCGTTGCAAATCTCTTCCTCCCCATTCACTCCTCTAACATCAAAAACTACAACTCAATTTGAATTCATTGGGTGAAATACTGCTCCAATCTCCCAATACATTGAATCAAAGCTAAATATGGGCACTTTTAAGATAAGTTCGAAACTTTGTCAATAAAACTCACATTGATTGTTGTTTATTGTTAGAAATAGAGAGTAAGGGTGAATAAATTTAAGGATTTTTAGGGTGAAAATATTCAAAATTTGGGAAAAGCCCCCAATTTACTTGGCTTTCACCCTAAACATTCATGGTTGACTTGGTCAGGTTAACAGTTTTTCTCCAAATATTAATTTTTCTTATTTTTTCCAAAGAGGTTATTTAATTTTTTTTAAATACAAAATTAGGCAAATGCTATACATACAGTAGATATTAACGTAAATGAATTAATTACTTAATATAAGTGTTTTTCATAATAAAATAATATTTTACTTCATAAAAAATAAATCAAAATGTAGAAAAACCTATAATATACATGAACGTAGTTGTTAATAGTTTATATCGTTTATGCATGTACTTTACATGTTTTGTGCTTTTCAGGGTGGTTCATGTGTTGTGATTTGTAACAACTAACAACATGTAATGCTTGACTCCATTCTTAATTTGCTTTTTCGTTTCTATTCTTGTAATACATTTTTGTGATATGTCGAGATGCCAAATAGGCTGCAGATATTGAATGGGAGCATGGGGTCCCACTCACCATAAATAGGCAAAAGATAAAGTGTAACTATTGTGGGAAGGAGATTAAGAGTGAGAATGTGTCTCGGTTGAAGCAAGAAGTTTCTCTAATGTGGAGATTTGTAAAAAGTTAGATTACAGATGCATAAAATCTTAAACGAGACAGCAGATGGTAAACATGAGGGAAAGAGCCAGAGAGGAGTTTCGAGAGGATGTATGCAGCATGACCACACATTGAGATTGGTCCAATCGACATTTTGGACGATGATGATATTATGACTGCCCAACAGAGATCCCTTGTTGATCAATGGAATGTTGTGTCAAATGGATGGTACACGTGTCGGAATCCTACACACACATGAGGTGTAAGAATCAGCAAACCCCAAAAAATAGGATTCGGAGACTCGCCTCAATATTTTAATTATTCAAATAGCTCCAGCCTATAATTAATAGATTTTTCCTTATTTACAAGAAGTGAAATAATTATTTAGACGAAGGTGGAAACAAAATCTTATAAAATCTTAATTTATACCTTAATTATAGGAAAAACTATTAATTATCTCACTTTTTTATATGAAATTTTAATTATTCAAATATCGAAGTGTCTGTGGTGTGTTGGTGTCCGAATCCGTGTCTAAATGTATGGACACGCAATTCGTCCGCTAGTTGGAAGTGTCCATGCGACACAGGTGGACACACGATTCGTCCGCTAGTTGGAAGTGTGTCCATGCAACACAGGTAGTATGCACAACTGAGGGAGAACTTTAATGCCAGCAAACCAAGCTTTGGGCCTTCCACTAAAGAGGTGGGTAGAAGTTCTTTAGGTGCTGGCAGCTGCCCAATCATAACTTATAGTTTTTTTTTTATAAGTATAACTTATGGGTTTTGGTCGTGCTTGGAGTATAAGAGAGGCTACAACAACCCCCACAAGATGGACTCCTTAATCCTTATTGATCCATATTCAGTTCAGTGGGAATAAGCGAAACAAAAGACTTTGAAAGATTCATGAAACATTGGCAACTTGAAAAAGAGTTGGGAAGGGCAATGTCAAAGTTTATACACTTCAACAATATTCCCCCAAATGTAGCTAGCACAATGTACTTCAACATAATGTTCAATTCGACTACTTAATGTGGGCACCCATTACACATGAGCTGAAAGGCTACACTCCTGGGAGGTAAAGGAGTTTAGTGAGTACAATGGTATCCTATAGAAGAAGTGGCCCGCATACGGAGTTACAATCATATGCGATGTTAGGACAAGGCACGTTAGAATGCCCATCTTCAATTTTATAGTGTATTGTGTCGGAAACACATTTTTCCAAAAGTCATGTTCATGCATCCAAAGACAAGAAGGATGTTAAATACATTTATAAGTTGATGCGTGAAGTGGTGGATAATATGAGCAAGGAGACTGTTGTATAGATGGTGACTAACAATGGGACTCCACATGTGAAGGCAATGAAGGAATTGATGGAGCGGTAGAACCTATTTTGGACTCCATGTACGTCCCACAGTATTGATTTGATGCTTATATATATATATATATATATATATATATATATATACCACTCTCGAGTACTCGCGATTGTTATTGGAGATGTTTTTTATACGTATTCTACATGTAAATGATAGTCTTGTAAATACCTCATAGTGAGGGGTATTTTTGTCTTTGTAATGGCCTTCATATAAATAATAGTTTTGACTTTTGAGAGTCATGTGAGCTACACATAACATCTCTTTTCTCTCTTCTCTTCTTGCATTTGTAAAACCCTAACCCTAGAAGATCATTTCATCTTGGTATCAGAGCCTCAATCAAGGATCACTGAAGGAGAATCTAATTGAGCCTCTAATTGAAGTATGAGGATGGGGACCAAGGTAGCAGCACTCCAATTGACCTAGTATAAATATTTTGTGAAGGAAATTGAAGAGAATATATTGGATGATCTAATAGAGATGCCAAGTACTTTTGATATACAACCAAGAATGAGTCCATTCATTGAAGAGGACGAATTCCACCATGCCATCCAAGAGTACAACCATGGTTCTTGTTTTCCCTCGGTGTGGCAGAGTTAAAGTCAGGGGTAGTTGTAGATGTACAATCGTTGGAGGCAATGACATGGGCCTACAGAGGATACTCTCGCAGAAGCCATGATGTCGACTTCATTGCAAAACGTTCGACTACATGAGTGTTAGTAACAATATATATGGGCAGAGTTATGGTGGAAAGAGTTTGTCTTTGGCATTGTATGAAAATGGGTACCCAAAGAGTAGCCAAAACAGACAGTCGCAGGCATCAAGATGCGAGACTCCTAGCTATTGTAAAACTATTGGATACTACTTTAGGGTTCAAGTTAATTATGGACTTTGGTACACATTGGGAGGTACCATTAATGGGAGAACCTTAGGCAAACATCTAAACTTCTTGATAATGGGTTAGCAGATATGCATCATCAACAATTCCAACAAATTGTCCAAGAATACCACGTGTACCAAAACATTATATCATTGGCCCAATATTCTAAGTACACAGGGAAACAATACTCTTTGGGTCCTAGTCGCAATTGAGATGATGGGGGACGAAGGTTTACGTGGTTATGAACTTCTTATGTGTATTTAGACATGTCATTTAATGCAATGAACTTAATGTGAGAATATTTGATGGTATAATCACTTTCATTAGTAATTATAGTTGTTCTTAGTTGTCACTCTCAAATACATGCCTTAGCATATTACAAAACACAATGGTCATTCCTCTCTACACTTCATATGGTTGTATATTACAGTTCGATGGTTTATGAGTGTGTTTTTATGCTTATTTTATCATTTTCTAAACTTTCTATAGTATTTCTATCATTTCCACAAAAATTGTATTATTTCCAAACTGGTCCAAATATTTCTATTTCCAGACTAGTCGAAATAAACCTCAAAACCGAAATTTAATACCTTGATCGTTACAAATCTTACAGTCAAACATTTGCAAGATTAGATACTAAACAATGATGCATAACTTTTAAAAATATATAAATAGCATGCTATGAATACATTGGACGGGATACTGTATCAATATCCGTGTCCTTGATTTCAAGAAATGAAGTCATATCCTTGTTTCCCATACCAGTGCTTTTATCTATATTTGGGCATATCTTAGATGGCACTATATGGTAGAACGAGATAAAGAGTTGAGTCTAACATTTTGAGGGGAGTTTTCATAGAGATGAACAAGGACGCCATGTCACATTTTATAAACTGTGCGCTAAGGGTTCTAATGGGTGAAATTGCTCAATATGGACGAAAAGGCTGACAAGAAGTCAGCTGAATTATAGATCACAAGCAGTCTATTCAACAAAGTTCTTCTTAATCCAATTTCAGTGTATGCTACAAGGTGCAGACCAGCAAAGTAGGACAAGATAAAGATTAGCCCTTGTTTGCAGCCTATGACAATGGCAACCTTTTCATTAGCAATAATAAAAGTAATCCTGGTATGGGGCGACAAAATAACTGTGTTCCTGATATGGTTGAAATATATTTACCACTTCCGAGTTTTTCTGCTCTCCATATTTCTGGTACATTTCTATGAGTAACATATGTTACAATCATTAAATCTGAGCATTATGTGTTCACAGTACGTATGCTTATCTTATCTTTCCCCGGCATTGTACCTAGAGTTCCACGTACTTTGCTTCTGATTTTAATTACATTTGTTCAGCAAGTGTTAGTGCTTATCAAATATGATGAACTTATACCAGCATGTACAAAAAATGCTATACATCAAATTACGCAAGCATAACACAACCTAGAGAACAATGTATCATCTTTACAACAATAATTACCATAATACATTGTAGCTGTTGTTTAATTTATCAGATATGATATGAAATTTCATTAAAAAAATGCCATGGCCTTCCTGTGCCAATTTTAATATTGAAATTGTTAGACTCAGATAAATCTTAACAAGAAAGAAATGCATCAACGGTAATCTTCTCTGCAAAAATGAAAAGGATCATTGACTGTTTTGAACCTCATATGTGACGGTACCACCAGAAGTTGCGGGCTGACGAAGTGTTACTGTTGAGACAGCACCAACAGCTGAAAGGATGCAGACAGCCCTTGGCCCCTGTTGTGAAAATGACATTATTTTTGTTGCAATATCCTGTATAAGAAAAGAAACAAATTCAAGTAATAACAAATGCCTTTGTGCAAGAATATCTTACTATGAATGCCATGAAAAGATATAACATTGTGCCTGAAGAAATTAAGCTTCAAAAAGTGAGTTCAAAAAGGAATTTCAGCATATTAGGAATGAATCAAGGCCTTCAACTATATTGCTACTGATTAAGTTTTAAAACCAAGTAGTAAATTCAGGAAATACTAAGCCCTTCATAATGAACGATATACTGGGATATAACAGATTTTACGGGGAACTCCACAAAAGACAGGAAATACATTGGGCCAAGTCGAGCATGATTCATGTTCTTTTCATCAATAATGTCATTCTGCTTATACCCTAATTTTTGTGAAGGACAACTTTTGAGTTGACATTACAGCTACAAAATCAACCGAGCCATTTTGAGATAATCAAGCCAGATCCCTCCAATGAACAACGACGCATTTTCACATTGTTGAGAAAATATATAAAACAACAGATCTAGCTAGTTGCTCCCTTAAACCTCATGTTTTATGCCTCCGGACACCAAAAGAAGCTTCAAGGAACAAGGAAATCTGCAATATGGCTCATAGAAGAAAAACAAATTGTCCCAACTCCTAAAGACTAAATTAAAACTTCCCTATTCTATGGAACACTTAGAAGATTTCATTATGCAATTATAGTATATATAACCATAGACGAACTAAGAAGAAATTGATAGGGATACAAGATACCTCTCCTATTGCAATGGTGATGATATGTGGAGTAAAACCCATTCCAGCTGAACCAGAGATCCATTCACCTAGCACGATATTTCACCATCAGCATATGCCATCCAGAACCCAAAAGAAATATGAAAAACACTGATAACATTTCTTTCACAAAGAAAGATTTGAGCTGTTTAATAAGGAAGGAGAAAAATACAGAACGAACTCATAAAATGTAAGAGGTGCAATGTAGGCATGTAATAGGTGCAACACGAACACATATTGAAGAAAAATCAACAAACAAAACTACTTGTCTACCTGGTAAACTACATAAAGTCAGAATCCCGCCTCTTGAAAAACTTGGAACCAAATTTGCCCCAGATAGCTAATAAAGTATGCTAGTCAACCTGGATAATCAACTTGGGAGACGCAAGTCACACAGAGAAGTGCCCAGGTACAATAACGCTATTGCACGGGTAAGGCATTTTACATTTAAATTTGAAACGACCAACACAGTTATGGCCTCCACCTTTAAGTGCACAATAACATAAGCCATGTCCAATCTATAACTAACCACCTATTGTTTCATGGCAATCGATCTTGGTGCATACCTGATACCTTGTCTTGATGTTTAATTTAGCTAAATAAAGTAAAATTAGGCGGTTGGACCGATCAAAATAAAATCGCTTAAAACGAGAAGAACTCGTTACATTGAGATGCCAATAGATGCCTCTCAACACCTCTTCAGAGGTAAGTTGTTGCTTGGATTTCCATTTTTCATACACGCTGAGTTCTGATAGAAATTCTATGAGTGTCTTTTGATGTATCAGGGATGAGAATAAATACTCCCACTAGCAGCGTTGAAACCAAAAATCACTACTGGATCAACAGTCAAGGCCTTTGACCTATCTATAACGACCTCCTTCATATCCAATGAATTCATTGAAAAGAAGGTTGTGTCAACAACTTTGTTAGAGGTTCTGAAAAGGCACACCCCATCTGCCTTTTCAAAGCAAGAAAATCTTGTTACATTGAAATGCCAATAGATGACCTCATCAACACCTCTTCAAAACTGGTGCTTCAATTTAAATTTTTGATCCCTATGAGCAGCTCTTGATATCACTTATCAAGGATGAAAATGTATTCTTCCACCAGCTCTAGGAAGCAGCATTGAAACCAAAAATCACACTGAATCAACAATCAAGGCATTCGACCTGTCTATGAAGACCTCCTTCACATCCAAGTATTCATTAAAATGAGGTTTGAAATAATTTTTTTGCCAAGGGTTTGATAAGGCACACCTCATCACCAAATGATACCCAGTTATATCAGTTCTCTATACTGGAATTTCAACAGAATCCAATGGCATTTAGCCTGTTATCATTAGGCAGCAAATAAGCTGGCAATGCACATGATGCATCATAAGATGTAGCTGATAACATAAAATATGTATCATGTGAAAAAAAAATAATCATTCAGGTCCTACCTGTTATTGAGATTGATCAAAACCAGCTACAACTCACCATTTAATCAAATTCAATTTGTACAAGTCGTGAAAAGCAAGAAAGGTCACTGAGAAATCTCACCCAGAGATGCTAATTGTTGCTTCCTCCCAGTTCCGGGTGGCCGCCCTCTCCCCCGCTTCTGGGTTGGTGAGAGCGATGCTGCTGGAGAACGAGTAGACGACGTGGGAGACAATGCCAATGATACATTCCCATCAGGTCCATATTTTCGAGGTCTTCCCCTCTTTCTCCTTACAGGCTCGCCCATCGGCATTCCGGCAGGCATACCCACATTAACACCATGAGGCAAAATTGCCGACGATGACTCTATCGGAAATGTTGATCCGACAGAACTGCCTCCGATATTTGATTGAACTGGTATACTCGGATTAGACAATGGACGAAAACCCGGTGGCCCATGTAACCCAGTGTGTGTTCCAGACCCTGATCCAGTTACCCCTCTCTGCATATAATAAGACGCCGACCCAGGTAAAGCCATGGCTTCCCTCCCATCCATGCATTTACTTTGAAAATAACCACAGAAGCACTGATGCTTAACTTCAGCAGATCAGACTCTTAAGCAACTTTAACCCATGAAAGACGCATTAAACATCCTGGGGATTGGACTTGATTGCGCCCTGATTATTGCAGCCAAAGCACAATCTTGTATCTAATTTGCTAAATTTTCACATTGACAGCTTTCATCAAAGCTCGGAAGCTTAGAAGAATGAATTATAAAGATTATAACAACTAAGGCTTCAACCAGAGGGAAAGCTTCACTTTATATTCAAATTCTTTGAAAAAATGCAAAACGAAGAACGAAGAAATAACTACAAAAGCAAAACCTCCATGAACAGAATAGCTAAATTAAAGATTAACCGTGTTTAAATCTACAATTGGGACAAGTAAAATCCTAAATTTAAACTTCATTCAGAATCTAGAGAAAAAAGTTGAACCAAAGCTCCAGCTCTGTCACTCAAACCACCCAAACGCCAAGCATTCAAGACTCTCCCGGGTAAACGAGCAAAAAAGAATCCAAATTCCAAGACACAGCTCAGATTTAAGCCAAATATCGAGTTTTTCACAGCTTGCGACACCCTAGATTCAAAGCTTCATCGGGAAGACAAACAGCAGAGAGAAAGAGACAGACCACACAAAAAAAAAACTGAAAAGCCTGAAATCTAACCAAGAAAAGCTAAAAAGTTAAAGCTTGCACAGTGCCACTCTCAACTAACCCTTCACAAACCATAAACTCTAAGCTTTTTCTGCAGAAATGCAAACCCTCAGAGCATTTAAAGCAGCTAAAACTAGTCCTAGAACCAAATGAAACAAAGCTCGAACAGTTCTACATCCAAAACTCCTAAAGAGCCGTCGATTTGCGACTCTTGCTCGTGCAGAGCTGAAGAAGCAGACATAAATAAAGAGAGGGAGAGGACTGAAGAAGAGGAACTGGAATTGGAGTAGTTTTTGAATTAAAGGTCGAACACTTTTTTACAAGTCAGGGCCGTAAATGTCTGACGTTCTGAGCAAAATTACGAAAGACGACATTGGAGGGACAGTATGCCCTAAGAACACAGGAAAGGTTACCCCCCGCTCTATGCAGGTCCTTATCGCCATGCAATTTTTAGGGCAGAGAGCACTCTGTGCTTGGAGGATACTTTTGCTTTACGGGCAGTCTCAGGGAGAGTTAAGAGAGAAACGAAAAAACGAACGTAAACAAAACGCCCAAACGGATAAAGGTGGAGAAGATATTAATGCTTTAACGGATAGCCAGATAGGGATGTTATATTGCCAGGCACGACTTTTATATTCTCAGGCATATTAAACGGATTAAGCACGAGCAGAATTTTGCTAACGGACGTCCGTCATCAACGTTGATGACTGACGTCGGACCTGAGCTGCAGACTTTTAGAGACCACTGTCCGTATGGATGTTTGGCCCATCCCAAGGTGAACCTACGTACAAATAATCAGCCAGTGATTTCAAACCTTTGGATCTTCGTATTTCAAATAATACTCAGATTACACGGATAAAAATCAACCTAAGAAAATGACTCAATCCAATGCTTAGAAATCAATAATCAGACTTCTGTTTGGTATGTTGGTCCACTTAGGGATGGGCCAAACATCTATACGGTCAGGGGTATCTAAGGCTGTGTTTGATAGCGTGTATTCAACCGAAGAGGTGTCTTGAAGGTCTGTGTCTTCAAGGTGCATACTTTTAAAGGTCAAGACCATCGTTTGATTCTACACGACCATATGAGACCCACATAAGAACAAATGTTGATAGATCACTCTGGCCCAACATAAGAACAAAGATTCATCGTTCGTGTGGACAGCACGGAATAACTAGAACTGATAAATAATGCGGGCCCCACATATTAAGGGGGTCAATAAATCATATGACCCCACATAAGAGCAAAGTTGATAGATCATATGTGAGTTCCAAATAATAGAGGGGCGTTCATAAATCATACATATGCTATATGTCAAGTGGGCCCATGCATCATAAGTGGCCCACACATTAAGTAGGTTAAGTTGGTGGTGGACGGTGAACCTTCAAAGTACATGCGTCTTCAAGACTCAGGGCAGGTGGACTTAGGCACGTTGAAGGTGCGCTACTCCATTTGTTCATAGTATACTGGGTCCGTCGTCGGTCAGCAAGTTCTACTCCATTTGTTCTTTCGTTTTTAAGCCACTAAGGGCATTTCAGGCATTTAGAGTGCATCTGCCTGGTAAGGCGATAAAGCTCCCTGACAATATAAATTCCGTTATGGATATGCACAAGTCTTGGGGTCGGACTCTGTTGACAGCCCTAAAATGACAGAATTCTGTACAAGAAACAAATATTTGCCACGTGGCACATTCTTAGAGGACTCTAACCGTATGGATGTTTGGCCAATCTCTAGATAGACCTAAAAACCAAAATTCAGCCTGATTAGTGATTTTTAGGCGTTGGATATTTGTACCTCAAATACTGCTAGAATTCCCACGGTTGAGATCAACCCATGAAAAGAAGTCCAATTCAACGTCTAGAAATCACTAATCAAGCTTAATTTTGGTTTGTTTGTCCATCTAGGGATTGGTTAAACATCCATACTGTGAGGGACCTCCAAGAGTATTCCACGTGGCATATATTGTGTCCTGTACAGAGTCCTGTCATTTTAGGGCTGTCAACCGAGCCTGACCATTTGGGATAATGGGATCGCGGAATTGAAATAGTTTTATATAGTTTGGAAGTTTATTCTTTATAATAAATCTGGATTCCGGTCTCTTTTATTTTTAAAGAAAAGAAAAGAGAGCAAGAAAAAAAAGCTCTCGTGTCTGTCGTTGTCCCTCTATTCTTCCGTTTTAATCATGACAAGTATTTGAAGAGAATTTTTTAACAATTTAAAAGTCTATGTAAACATCATATAAGACACGTGGCATCATTTAATGGTAAGATCCATCTATTTGTTGGCCCCACTTGAAAGATATTCTACGTCAAGAATCAGCTCCAGTAGATGAAATCCTATCTGATCACCGGATCTTTTTCTGTACACACGACCATCCGAGCATGTTGTTCTTTAGATTCTTCACACCTACAAGGTCTATTATGGGACCCGTTTGATTATTACTTGTGTGCCACCTGTCATGATGATGAACTTCCTATCTCCCTTGTGAAACCTTCTCGTATTGTCTCGGCTCTCAGTGTTAGCATCCTCCCCAAGGGATACCGCTCCATCATCGTCCTAAGTCCAGAAGACGAATCAAGATGAATTTTGGTGTGTAGGTCAACTTTGACTGCAGACTGTGTACAGTATGGTATCTTCGCGGAATTGTAGGCCCTCGAGATGCGTATAAGTTGAAATATTTTTGTCCCATCTGACGTGTATCTCGAGATCCATATCACGTCTACTCTAATACAGCCGATGATGAGGGACAGTCAGCTTATTACATTAAATCACAACGGGTTTCTTAGCTGTTGGATTGGAGGGCCTTTTTAAGTGTCAAAATGCACGACAGTTAACTAAAAAGGGATGGTGATGCCTCGAGTGGGATGTGCGAGTGTGATCATTTATCAATGCATTGATATGGTCAGAAGAGTCATTGGGTCATCACGTTCGCCACTCATAACTGATCTTTGACCGTCAAGAGGGAACATAACAGATAACACATCCTGCACCAATGAGTTAATGGGCCAAATTACAAAAAAATAAATGAGTTAATGGGCCCATTGGTTTTCTCGACGGGTTAGAGATGGGGTTCAATCATTCGAGTGGGAGTAAAACTTGGGACGGGATATTCACACCCACGTTTTCACTCAGCAAACCCACTTACTTGCTAAACCCACCAAAAATTATCCCTACCTCGCTACACCCAAGTCACTCTATTAACACCCGCCCACAAAAACTTAAAAAATTTTTAAAAAAAAAACTTGCAGGAAGCAATTACAGGAGAAGGAGCAGAAGAGGAGAACCTCCGCCGTCCTCTCTCTCTCACTCAGCCCGAGGATGAGAGGGAGAGAAAGAGAGAGAGAGGTACCCACCTGCGGCGACGGGCGGCCTCCATACCCTCTTCTTCTTCTTTTTTCTATTTTTTAGGATTTTTTTTTTGGATAGGTGGTATGAGTGAAAAACAAATATTTTGGGGGGTTAAGTGGGTTTTTTGAGCGAAAAGGGTGGGTGCCAATATCTCGTCCTAAAACTTCGGTCACGGATGTTTTGCCTATCACTAGGTGTACTTACAAACCAAAAATATCAGTGATTTCTAAGCGTTGGATTGAACTTAATTTCATGGGTTGATTTTAACCGTTGGAATTTGAGCATTAGTGAGCGTTATTTGGGTGCAAAGATCTAAAGGTTGTAAATCACTAACTAGGCTGATTTTTTGTTTGCAGGTCCACTGAGGGACTAGCCAAACATCCATACGGTCAGTGCCCATAGCAGTGTGCGTGCCGGTCACCCTACAAGGGGGGCCAACCCCAGGTTTACTTTATTGGGTCAGAATCCACACAACCGTTTTTAACAACCAAATTTTCACACCTCTTCTCGGGCGTGGATTCTGAGGATCCAACAGTGGTTTTGCTTTGGCAAGAGTGAAGACCAGCTCAGCACTATCAACCACTGTTGGATTCTCAGAATTCACGCCCAATAAGAGGTGTGGAAATGTGGTTGTCAAAAAAGGTTTTCCTCGTAACATATTCATTCTTTATTACATAATGGAGTTACTCGAGTTGAGTAAAACTTCGCTGGCGACGCGACTGACCACCCACAATATAAATTACGTGGCACATTTTTAGAGGACACGGACCATATGGATGTTTGGCCAATCCCTAAGAAGACCTACAATCCCAAAATCAACTTTATTAGTGATTTCAAAGAGTTGGATTGAAGTCATTTTCATGGGCTGATTTTAACTGTGGGAATTTTAGACCATTAGTTGGGGTACAAGGATCCAAAGCTTCGAAGTCACTAATCAGGCTGATTTTTGGTTTATAAGTCCACCTAGGGATTAGCCAAAAATCTATACGGTCAGCATCGTCTACGAGTTTGCCATGTTGCTCATATGTGGGTAGTAGGGGCTTCGTTGACTGTCGATGGTCAGCAAAGTTTTACTCGAGTTACCAAGCCTTTATTTGAAGGCCGTATTAAAGGATGAAAGTATTGGGATCAGTGGCCCCGATCCAGAATACGACCGGCCCCATCTCGCCCCGGACGGAGTGAAAATGCTTTGTAAAAACAGTGATCTCGGGCAAGACAGAGCCTGGTTTGGATTGGATCAGTGGGCTTCAATCCCAATCCGGATCGCCGGATCCATAACGGGATTGGCCAAGACTTTTAACCATGCCAGTATTCCCAACCGTTCCCACCACTATTGCTATTGCGCGGCACATATACCATAGTAACTTTCAAAAAAAATATGTGGAGAAATTTTTTTGGACGGATTTCGAAGCAGCCATTATGCCGCGCGCCCCGCCACATATACCCATTGTTTTGACTTCGGTTTTAAAAAGATTTTTTAATGGGTCGGGCTCCAGTTACCGCCCCAAAATGACAGGCTCCGACAGGACACAATATGAACAACGTGGCATATTATTAGAGGACTCTGGCCGTATGAATGTTTGGTCAATTCCTAGGTGGACCTACAAACCAAAGATAAGCCTGATTAGTGATTTATAGACGTTGGATCTTTGTACCTCAAATACTGCTCAAATTCCCACAGTTAAGATTAACCCATGAAAATAAGTCCAATCTAACTCCTATAAATCACTAATCAGGCTGATTGTTGGTTTGTAGGTCCACTTAGGGATCGACCAAACATCCATACGGTCAGAGTCCTCTAATAGGTGCCACGTGGCTCAGGACACACATATTGTGTCCTGTAACCGGAGCTTGTCATTTTAAGGCGGTAAATGGAGCGTGAGCCTTTTTTTAAAAAGTAACTATGGTAGAACACTCACTATGGTATATGCAGCGCGATCATTGGCACATGATCGCTGCTTCAAAAATCCGCCGCTTCAAAAACAATTCTCTTGCTTGTCGCATGAGTAGAACTTATCACAGCGTTGTGACAGAATCTTCTCTCACAACGCATAATATGAGCCACGTGCCATACTCTTGGTGGACGCTGACCGTATGGATGTTTGGCCAGTCCGTCGATGGATGTACGAACCAAAAATCAGGTTGATGAGTGATTTACAACCTTTGGATCTTTTCACCCAAATAATGCTCAAATTCATACCGTTAAAATCTATCCATGAAAATAACTTCAATTGAATCGCTAAAAATCACTAATCGGGCTGATTTTTGGTTTAGAGGTCCATCGAGGAACTGACCAAACATCCATACGGTCAGCCTCCACTAAGAGTATGCCACGTGGCTCGTATTGTGCATGGTGACGGAAGCATCTGTGACAGAAGTTTTGCTCGACTCATATGTGATTGCACGCAAAGACCCATTATTGGGTAGGTTCCCATTTTCAAAGATTTACAAGACCTGACTGTCATGTGATTACCATCATCTAATTTGGTCAATCATTAAGCCGTACGAGATCAGTTAGGCGGGACCCATCGAATGAGAGGGTCCAAATATCAATAGATCACCAAACTAAAAAGTCGTTCACTTGTCCAAACTATACCGGATATCTTTTTTTGTGGGACCCATTCAAGTGTGGGTCCCATCAAATTGCACATGCACTCTCTCTTACTCTCTTTATGTCATGCAAGGGATATTTTAGGCAAAGGTGAAAGCTCTCAAGTGAAACCACTTAAAAAGAACATGTCCTTTGCCGGTTTGCCCCCAAGTATCCCTTTCCTCCTCCCAATAGGTGGAATGATCAGTCGGAAAAAGAGAGTGACGTTGGTAACAAAGATTGGTGGAACAAGCTGTATTTCTTGAGGAATAATGGGTGGTTTAGCTGTAAATTAAGCTAAAAGGTGTTGTTGACTAAGAAACCCTAATTGTTATTTGAATTGAAACCCTAGAATGATTTTTTTTTTCTTCAAGCTTTTAGGTACCATGGTGTTAATTAATGTTTAAGGAAGATGACATGAACTTGACCCTATGTATCAAGAGATTTTAGGGTTTTAGTTTTTAAGGGTTGTTTGGTTATTGCTATTAAGTCTGTCGGTGGAAAGAATGTAGGCGCCTTTCTGGAAGAAGTCGAAAAATAAGAAAGTTTCAGCCCAAAGGGTTGTTTGGGAAGATTAGTTTAGAGGGGCAAATCTGAAAATTGTTGCAACTCAAGACACAGCTAGAAGGAGGACAAAGATGAAGTTTGAAAAGTTAGATTTGCTCACAAGGTTTGATGAAAAGAGAGGAAAAAAAAAGGTCCACTTGGGCAATTTTAGCCACTCACACCCAATTTTAGCAAACACTTTGTCAGATAGTGCCGCGGACATGAGCCACCCACTATTCTATATAACAAAACAAGAAAATTATCTTATCCCTTATCTTATCAGGCTTCATAAGATAAAGAGTGGTTGAGATCAAATCCATCCATCTAATGTTGGACGGTTGGAACTCAACCACTCACTCTTACTCCTCATGTTATGATTTTTGGAGAAATTTGAAATTTCACTATATAGACTTGAATTTAGTGTACGTTCACCTAATATGTGCCAAACATAAATAGGGTTCATGGGCCTAAAAGTAAAGAGATTTTGTGTACACTATGAATAACGAGTGTTATAAGGGGTTTGGACCTCTCAGAAAATAACGACCGTTATTTTCGTTCCTTTCTATTATTTTTCATTTTTTGCCCATATAGGTTACAATCTGTTATAACGAAAATAATGGTAATGCCCCCAATCTATTATACCGTTTGAGTGCCGAAGGCACCCAATTTTTGCAAATGCATTTTTTGGAGAGTGCCATGGGCATGAGCCATTTACTATTCTATATAACAAAACATAGTGGTTGTCTCCCCACTTATACCTCCTCTTATAGGCATCAACAAAGAAGGGCCAAGATCTAATCCTCCCCCAAATGGACAGTGGATCTCAGCTACTCATCTGGTTTTGACAAATTCTTTGTCGAGGAGTGCCGATGGCACGGGGCACCCACTAGTATATATACAAAAACAAAAGTGCCAACATACTCACCCATTCTCATACCATTAATAGCTATATTTTTAATAAAACCTATACATAATCACTGAATTATTTACCATGCTATTATTTATATATTTCCAAAATAGTTCCTTAATAACAACTTAATTACTTTCTATGTCATTACTTCCATATTTTCAAAACAACCCTTAATAACTACGTTTGGAGAACTTAAGAATTTTGATTTTCTAAGCGTGTCTTGAGTTACCACAATTTATAGATTCACTCATCCAAACTAATCTTCCATACTGCCATTTGGTCTGAAACTTTCTAATTTTGCCACTTCTTCCAAAAAAATGCCCTTAAAATAGAAATCAATAGATGAAAGAGTCTCTTCGCAAACAAAATAACTCAGCGATTAGATTGTACTTCTTGTTCAAAGCGGATAAGAACTTGTCCACCATCACCATTCCTATGGAATAAAAAAACCAAGAATCTCTCAAATTTATTATTGCTAATGGATATCAAAAATCATCATGGTATTGGGTCCACCAAGAGGCATTAGAATGCAATTACTAAAATTTAGAGGACTTTTACATCTTATTAATAACCCTATTCAACTTCGCGGTCCCAAGGCCCGATAAAGGAGTGTTATGTCAAGTTGTCAGCTGATGTAAAACTTTGACATATCCTATCGTGAATCGTGACCCTTTAATTCACTTATTGAATGGAGGAACAGGATTCAGTGTAGCCCATCCCATAATGTTGGGATAAAGTTTATTATGATGATGATGATGATGACCAATGGCTTGATTCAAATGTTCCACATTTTTTGGCTTGATGATGACCAATGGCTTGATTCAAGTCATTTATCCGAGTTTTAATCAAATTTTATACTCAGATCTATGAATCCCGTAGATAATGAATAAGACTCATGTATCTTGTCCCACGATAACAACCTTAAAATTTGTCTTCACAGATGGGAGATTTTGGTCCGCACATCTATTATCCTAATTCCCTGGGATAAAGTAACTAATGCTTTTTGACTTACAAAATGACACGCGGTCGTGGAGACCACATTCAACGAGTTAAGGGCTGATTTTTTTGTGAGAATAATCTCCTCATCATGGAGATCATCTTCATCAAAAATCAGAAATTTTTAAATCTTCTAACCTTGTCAAATATGGACCTAAATTTAACAGTGAAAATGAATGGTCCATAATTTTTCAACTTGTAATCCACGGTTCATTAGGCTACAAATGTTGGAATGGCCTGATTTTTTGTGAGGCTGATATCCACGTAGAGAAGAATATCATCCCCAAAAACCAGCCCCTTAAGTCATCTGCATGTGGGCCCCATAACAAAAGCATGAATCAACGTATCCCAGCCTTAAATTTTGACTTGTAAATTTTGGTAGTGATATTCTTTTCAACATGGATATCAACCTCACGAAAATCCAGCTCATTCTAACATATGTAGCCTTATGAAAAATGGATTGCAAGTTGAAACTTTTTGGGCCATTTTCACCGTTAAATTTAGATTCATATTTGATAGGGAGAAATTGCATGCGATACCCGTAACTGTCATTTTGTAAGTCAAAAAGCATTAGTAACTTGATCACAGCCCATATATAGCATCCCTACATTTGGGCCTTTTTGAGTCCAGATATTTGACCTGTTGGTCCCCCGACACCTGCATTGAGCCATGGGATGTCGTGTGCCACTCAACACTTGGCTCTCCTCAGTTCTCACATCTTGATCAAAGTTCTATGACCATCCATTTCTAGATAAACATAGATGCAAGGATGTGAGGTTAACAAACAACTCAAACCAGAAGTTATGGATGATTTTTTTTTTCTTTTGGGCAGGCAAGCATGTTAGTGATTAGTGGTCAGAGGATGAAGGGATGAAGGTGGGTTACTAACTCAGTTATGTGGTATCAATACTCACAAACCTTACCCTTGAATTTTATGTTGTTATCAGTGATTGTGACAGGCACTTGGAAATAAAATTACGACAAAGATATCGACACATGGGAATATTCATTCCATTGTCTATACAACTGTCAGTCATAAAATATCAAGACAAATTTAATAAGCAATGTTGTATTGATCCAGGTACGAGTGTCAGAGTCCAACACGGGGCAGAGCGTCAGATTCAAAGAACCTTGAAAAATAGGATTCATGGACTCGGCAATATACTTTAAATAATATAACACAAATTAATTATTTTTTCTATAATAATGGGAATAATAGTGGATAATTTGATAGAATGTCTTCTGATTTGTATCATACTAGGGGGTGGCCTGTGCCCACGGCACTCCCTAACAAAGCATTTGCCAAAATCGGGTGAGTGGTGGAGATCCACCGTCCACTGGGGGGATAAGATCTGGGCCATCCTTTATGAAGCCTGATAAGAGGGGGAGACAACTTCCCTGTTTTGTTATATAGATAGACGAGAATAATCATAAGTAATGTTATACTTGGTGCATAGAATGTAAAACTCATAACCTATGGTAAATGTTAATTAGTATCTTGCAAGTATGGAAATAAAAAAAAAAATAGGTATCAGAAAAGAAGGATTTGAAAGTAGGGAACAGCAACAGCAAGCAAGGATGGTGCACCCTGAGTACACAACTTGGGTGGTGATACTACATTACTCTCTCTCCCTTCATGATGCCCATTCGAGTGAAGCTGCAAAATCACCTTAGATATAGAGACCCAGATTGGGCCTGTTGATCGACAAAACCGATGAAACTGGTCGATGTCTAGACGAGAGAGAAAAGTGTCGAAGTACCCTTAAGACTTTGAGACCTGAGACGGGCCCAAGGATCGACAAAATAGAAGGAACTGCCTGATGTCTGAATTGGCTACCTTATAGTAGCTCCTGTATCCTGGTGCTTGAGATGGGCCTGGGGATCAACAAAATGGATGGAACTGGCTGATGTCTGAATTGGCTACCTTATAGCTCCTGCATCCTGGTGCTTGATACCCTCCTGGTTTTTTCCACGCCTGCCAATGGACATTCATGACAATGCTAACATGCTAATGACTGGGTTTCACCTGTCCATCACCACCTAACCACATCAGATCATGGGAAGGAACCTAGTTGGAGCTTTAAAGGATATGGACAAGAGGATGCAAGACTTAGATAACTAATCTGGCTCAGGAAAATAACGACCCTGCGGGGAAAAAAACATCTTTTTTACCCTTTTACTATCTTTTCCCTTTTGAAGGAGTTACTATTTCCGGAGCACATTTTGCTTCTTCCAAAGCTCCAATGTTTTTTTCACTGTTGTTTAAGAAGCAGAATCTGCTCTCAAAGAAGCAAATGGGAAATGCGATTGAAGAAACATTGCTGACCTGGAAGAAGTAAAATGTGTTCTGGAAATAGTTATTGCCTCTTAACATACCTTCTTAGGAAAAACTCGATGTCTATGTAACAATGACACGGATACGTGTGTCGATGTCCAACATAGATATGAGGTGACACATGTATAATAATATGATATTAGTTATATTATAATCTCTGAATGCTAAGGATTAAATATGCACCAACTAAAACTTCACGTGGTAACTCAAAACAACCAGCGGTTTTAACGGAAATATGAGCTATCCATCAGAAACGGGCATTTTCATAATTATCAGGTGCCATTAAATCAAGAGTTAAGATGAAAGCAACACGGATGCAGACTTCAGCTCGAGGGCACACAAACTACCAATAGGAACTGGTGATTTGTTTGTGTCACTCCTCTAAAGGGTTGACCTTAAGGTAAGACGAAATGAAAGATGGGTATGTAGTCTGTCCTGAGACAATGAAAATCACACAGAGAAACAAACATACTCTGCAATGGAAAACAACAATATAGTGGCAATATTGTAAGTGTGGAAGTGAAGAGATAGGTCTTCAGTGGTTGATAGCTGCCCGTGACTAACTAGCACCTATGCATATCTAGATTCACAATTTAATGATTGCTTAACCCTCAGTGTGAAGAGTTTATTTTGATTGCAAAACTGCCATCTTAGGCTAAAATTTGAACTAAAAACCCTAAACCTTTCCTTTTAACGATCATCTGCCAACATCCTTCCCCCAGTCTCTCTAGCTTCCACATGGCAACCCAAAGGATCCACCTGTAACCTATAGTCCCCAAGAACGTGCCATCGGCTACCCCCACGAATGAGTAGAATCCACCACAATTGGAGAAGCTACATCTCACATTGCTCATCCAAAGCATTTGTTGTATCAATGTCAGCTTCACTATCAAAGTCCCCGTGTTCTACTTAATCAAACCCTCAATGACAAACAAGGTTTAAAATATCGGAATCATTCAACATATTGATAATTTGAAAAACCGATACGTATACGTATTGGCACGGTATGATATATTGAAAAAATCATGATACCCTTTTTTAATCAATACGCAAAGATACATTATAACTATGTTTAATGCATAGATAACCGAAAAACATGAAGTTGGAATCAATTCCGCTACCCTACAACCATATATATACTAAAGTGAATCACATTCTTTTCACCAATACATAACAATATTCTAAGACACATTACACTAAACATGTTTAATTGCTTCGATAAGCTAAATATATAATGTTTAGTGCAATACTTATCGGCATACTCTTAAGTATCATATTGGTAACATCATAACATGAAAGGATATGTATCACACAATAAAGTATGATACACGTCAATAGTCTCGGCTTTCTTGTAGCTTTGGTGATTGGGACACGCCCTCGACTTCAAGGTCAAGTGCAAGTGGAGTCAACTTGTTCATCGCAACACCACGAGTCCCACTTGCTATTCGCTCACTAAAATCTTTCCACTTAGTGTAAACAATGATGACAAATCTATTTAAAATACTCTCTTATCAAGCAAAACCATTGAAGAAACCTTTCTTTCCATGTTTGTGCTCATGTAAACCTTTCTCAGCATCATGGAATTCAACCCAGCGTTCTCCATCCTCTAGCTAAGGTTCAACCGAACTATTTCAAAAAGGATACATATAGAGCCCTAGTATTGCTATGATGTTAGGATCAGAAGCATGACATGGGGCCCGTGGTGGTGAAACCACCATCATACCTCTCTTCCACCCTCTAACTCCCATTCTCTTCTCTTAAACCTTTTACCTCACTTCCCTTCTCTTTAAAAACAAATTAACCACATTGTTCACTTTTCTACTTCAGTCTGTAAATTGTATGCGAGAAGTTGGCTTAGAACACAGGACTATCTAGTTTGTTCCTGAAGTACCGAACATCAAAAGTGCTACCAAGTAACCAACCACAATTCACTAAAATGAAAAGCAGATCAATAACCTGAATGCTGTCCATTGCTACTCTTATCGACAATGAACATGTATGAATCAGGTCAGAGGGGAAGGAGGCAGACAGCAAAACAAGACTCTAGGCCAACACAATGGAAGGTTCAATACACTAAAACCCTCAAACCACTGCCACAATGTGACCATCCCATTTCACGCACCATTAAAAACCTAGTTCCTCCCTTTCAATCAAATTCTTAGAATACACACAATGGAAGTGATTCTAGAGCCTCTTAGAGATGTTTCGAGAAAGAAAGACCATTATAAAAAATTTCCACCCACGTAAATCTGTCTCTACCTATACCTTTTATGTTATAACTTATAAGAGCACCAAACATCTAATAAAACCCACCAGATCACATAAATCAAATAGTTCAAATAGCTTAAATTTTACTAAATAATTTAAACACACAAGATAAATACCTGTCCAATCCAAACCCGAAATAGAAAGATGATAATGCGAGTAAGAACAACAAAATATAAACAAGAACAAGATATGGCTTCACAGAACACATAATATCCTGGTGTAAAAACCCACTAAATCCATTCAATCAACATTAACATGTAAAAATGCCACAGTGAAATCAACTGGAAAGATAGAATTTCACATCTTTAAATTACAAAAGTGATATTTCCAATTTTCCATGTAGGGTGCAAATCCAATGGCAAACGAACCAAGTCTCTAAAATATATCAAACTACAACCAAATTGTGCATTTACCCACTGTTTAAAATTGAAAATTATTTGTCAACCTCCATTGCTTGGGCAGCTTTAGCCTTTGCCAGTGCTGTCAATTTCGTTTTGACTTTTCTCTTCCCGACTTGAAAACCGCCTCCACCCTTCTTCTTTTTCTTGTCACGACTATCAATCTACACAACAATCCCACAACAAAATGAAGCTTTTTTTTTTTTGTGAAAATAAGTCTTTACTTAAACAACTACAGTTTTCGCCATTAATCGATCCTACCCAATAAGCAAAACATGAAACTTAATTGGGAAACAACAGAAATAATTTCAGGAAAGGATTAATGAATGTCAAATTCAAAGAAAAATTAAAATTTTTAAAAATCCAAACCACAAATTCAATTAAAAAACACCACGAAACAACAGCAACCCAATACCAGAAAATCAATTAAAATAAGAAACACATGCGAACACCCCACAAAATCAACACCAAAAGTTCGAAAGAAGCTTACTTTCATCTTTGTTTTCTTCGCATGTAGCTTCACTGCCTTCTTTTCTCGTTCTTCTTTCTCTCCTGATTTACAAGAGAATCATAGATATATAAGAAACCTATAATAAAAATTAATAAGGGCAACAAAGTGAAAAAGGAACGAGCTTTACTTTGAAGCTCGAATTCGTGCTGCCTTTTCCTTCGCGATAGACTATTCTTCTTCGACATCCCTCTCTCTCTCTCTCTCTCTGCAGCTCTGGTCTGGTTTCTAATTTCTTCGGTGCACACTAAAACCCTAAAGAATTTTTACGGCAGATGTTGTTTTTATAAAAAGGTTTACAAATACCACTCTTAATTAAATTATTTTCGGAAGTGCCACTAACATTACGCCATGAGGTGATAAGATTGGAGGAAATCTTTGCTGATCAACGTTATTGATGGAATACAGTATGAGCTACGTGGCACATTCTTAGAGACCAATGACTGTATTGATGTTTCTCTCATAACTAGGTTGACATACATACAAATATTTTGCCTGATTAGTGATCGCAAACCTTTGGATCTGTGTATCCCAAATAACGCTTCAATCGCATGGTTAAATATAAACCCATGAAAAAGACTCCAATCCAAGGTTTAGAATCACTAATCAGGTTTATTTTTGGACTGTAGGTCCAGCTATGGATGGGCCGAACATCTATACGGTCAACAGTCTCTAAGAATGTACCACGTGGCTTCTACTACCCCGTACCTGTTACAAAAATCTGTGTCAGAATGTGCTTCAGCTAACTTCCATGCAACCCATGAAAATAGAGCTCAGTGACTAAAACCACGTACATGAAAACAAAGAAATTGGGCAGTTATGGGCTGTGGGGAACATGAAATGTGCCACCTGGCAACTCTTTCAGGTCCAGTGACGCATAAATAGTTGCCCCACCCCCCCTATGGACCTACACACCAAGAATCAGGCCAATTGGTGATATCTGGCCATTTGATCCGAATACCCAAAAAAAAAAAAAAAACCTTGAATCCAACAGCTAAAAATCACCCATAAAGCTCGAATCCAACGGCTACCCCACAGACTAATATTTTCTAAGCACACATGCACGCACACACACAGCAGTGACTTCAGAGAACATAAATAAGCGAGCTCTCCAAGAAGTGGGTCTGCAACTTGGGCCAGGCTAGCCCCCCAGCCCAATGACCCAGACCACTTTATAGGTGGGCTTCTTTGAGCTGGGTTGCGCCCAGCTCTTATATACAAAATTCAATTTGCGTTGGCCTCAAGGCCGGCCCTTTTTTAGCCTGAGAACCTGACCTACCTCTGTCGTTGAGTCGGGTTGACCAATATGTACCTCAGCCTGACCCGGGTTGCTCCCTTGTTAGAAAGGCTCCAAGGGATCAGAGTATGCCCATTAAAGCCCACAAGCTGGAGCATATCATAAGAATACTAAAATTGGTAGGCCCCCTTTTTTTTGAAGGGTAAGATGGGATGGGATCTTGACCTAAACGTAGATGCCCTTGAGTTATAACCACCACTAAGGCTTAAGGGTATGAGTTTCCTTCCATGCAACCCATGGAAATGGAGCTCAGCGACTCAACCCATTTCCATTGTTAAGGTCATAGGTCCGATCCCAGCTTACCAACCAAAAAAAAAAAAATTATGTAGAGGAAGAGAAAAGCATACAAAGAGAAAGACCAATGCTTTTGAAGGAGAACATGAGGCCCATTTATAACACGCTAGCTCTTCGAGAAGGCTCTAAGGCCCATTAAAGTCTGTGATTACTAAGACAAGTTTACAGCATGCACGCCTGTTTATAACCACTCTTCAGGAATAAACGGACACACTTTGATAAGACAGTGAGGCCCATTATGGCATTTGTACAGATATATAGTTAGCAATTAGCCGAATTATTCGCGCATTTTAGGAATTATTCGGATATACTCGGAACTTTTTTTTGTATTATATTTTTGCCGTATGCCGAATTACTAAATATGTTTGAGATCTGAGGAAGACTCATAAAGGATCCAAAGATACACTCATCATCATCATCATTGCCACGACTCTATTAAAAGCTATTTTTCCTTTTAAGACATACATCTACCGAATGCATTTGCCAACATTTTTTGCCCAAGTAACATTGTATTAGAATTATGATGCAGCATGCATGTCGTTTCGAGAGAATGCCCTAACATGAACCAAAGTCAGTAAATTCTGATTCATGTGAAGAATTTGACATGATTTTACAACTGTTGTTAACCTAGTGTAACCCTTCTCCTTTATCTGGGCTTAGGACTCAATGAAGTGTAAACAAAGACACTACCAAGCGAAGTTCAGAGTGTGTACACACACACACACACACACACACACACATATATATATATATATAGTGAGGGAGCTCAGTTGTCTCCCCTTCTTATAGGCCTCAACAAAGAAGGGCCGAGATCTTATCCCCCCAGTTAGACGGTGGATCTCAGCCACTCACACCTGATTTTGGCGAATGCTTTGTCGGGGTTTGCCGTGGGCACAGGCCACCCACTAGTCTAAATAACAAGGGACCTCAGTTGACTCATCCTCTTATAGGCTTCAATAAAGAAGGGCCAAGATCTTATCCCCCAATTGGACAGCGGGTCTCAACTACGCACACTCAATTTTGGCAAATGCTTTGTTGGGGAGTGCCGTGGGTACATGCCCACCACTAGTATCTATATAACAAAACAAAGAAGTTGTCTCCCCGTCTTATAGGCTTCATAAAGAAGGGCCAAGATCTTATCCCCCAACTAGACAGTGGATCTGTCCTACTCCCGTGGTTGATAGTGCTGAGCTGGCAATCATTTTTTTCACTTTTTGCCAGCACTCAAATACCATTGGATTCATGAAATCCAAGGCCAAGCATGCGACTCCCAAGAGGGGCCAGAAAAAGGGGATCCTTGGAGCCTGAGCCTTCTAAAAAATCCTCAGATACGTGTTAAAAGAAGGATTTAAAAAATAAAAAAACACAGAAGGGTTGGGGTTTGCTACCATTATGACAGCCATTTTTTAAACCATGGTCATATTGCATACCTGTGGACAATTACAGATGCTTTTCATTAGGCATGTAATCCTACTAAAAGAGCCATATGAGTGAGGCTCTTGAACCACATTAGACTTGTCGCAAACATGTGGAAGGAATTTTTCCAATTAATTTTGAGAAGAACCCATGAGTCTAAACTAAACCCAATAAAGCTAGTAATTTTTATTTTTTTTGATAGGTAAGCATGTTTTTAAAGAGATCAGTAAACTCGGTGAAGCCGGGTTTTGAACCCAGGTCTATGGTATCATCACCCACAAACTTTACCAACTGAGCAAGCTAGTCCCTTCACCCAAAGCTAGAGATGATATCACTAAGTTTCACATCAAGTGTCAATTATATTAACTCAAAGTCAAAGATAGAAATAAAACAAAAAAAGTCAAAGTCAAAGATAATGGGTTTAAGTCTTTAATAAGGAAAGAACGTTTACTTTTTTCTTTATTTGTTTTTTTGAACTTTTTGCTATAAAAAGCCATTGACAAGAGAGGGTTGGTGATCGTAGAAGAAAAGAGATCCTTGCTCTCAAATAGTGATTCTCCCACATGCTCTCCCGGGGAAGTAGCCGTAACCCATTGAGTCTTGTGACCCAAGATAAGTAAGAGAGAGGTTTGACGTTTTGGTGAGCTCTTTTGAATATTAGTAGGGCGCAATACCCCAGTCTTACATTAATTTGTGTTAAGATCATGGTTCGAAGTCTTGGCCGATCCGATCGGGATCAGAGCCCACCGATCCAATCCAAAAATGGATCGTCTCACCCAAGATCACTATTTCTCAAAGGAGTCTCACTTTGTCTCGGGCAAGATGGGTCGACCCAGCCACCGATCCCGAGATTTTGAACCATGGTTAAGATGGCGAGTGCTTCCATTAATTATTAGAAAGCAGCTTCTTATCCACGAAATTATGACTTAAGCAAAAGCAAATTAGCATAATTTAATCACGATGAAGAAATGAAGACTCGAGCAAATAATTAGTTAATTTCACGGAAGTCATGGAGCAATAAGTACGGATCGAAGCTGTCACGCGGTGACGTATACATACTGCATGGTAAACCCAACTATATATAATTTATTAAAACATAGTTTAATAAAGATTAACAATGTCTTGAATCAACAAACCCCACCCCGCCCAACGATTAATCATGGCTAAACTCTACTATAAATGCCAAGCTCTTGAGAGAATTTGTAATCAGCCATTGTTTCAGGGAGGGAGCTAGCCATGGCTTTATTCGTCGGAGGGTTCTTTCGGAGGGTCGCCTTAGTTGTGACCCTGGTTCTAGTCGTACGCCCCACTCTCGGTAATCATTATCGAACTTAATTGTGCTTTCTTTGCTTTTCTAACTTTCTTATTCAGCCGACGAACCATGGGTCGAACCCATGCGCTTAACATTGTGACCCTCAAGTCTTAATCAGTATTTCCAACCCAAGAAAATGGAGCATGGTAATAAGAGTTAGGAAGAGAAAGATCAACTCCTAGGGTCGTCTCTACCTCAAGGTGGTCGCCTAAGTCCCTGGATGAGAGAAGCCCCCAAGCCACTAGCCACATGGGTTGGATATACAAACCAAAAATCAACCTGATTGGTTATCTTTAGCCATAGATTTTAGTACTTCTTAGGATTGATTCTAGCCGTTGGATTCAAGCACGTTTTTGGGGTAGTAAATCCAATGGTTGAAATCATCAATCAAGCTGATTTTTGTGTGTTTATCCACCAATAGATGGACTAAACATCTACTCAGTCATTAGGCCCAAAAAATGATCAAAGGGCTGCGAGAGTCCTCTGCATGGACTGCAACGGGAGTCCTCTGCATATAAATTTTTTTTGTCATTTTTTATTATGACGAATAGTTGTTAAATAAGATTTTCTATTAAATAGAGAGTCACAAATTTTAATTAATACCATATTTATTAATATATTAAATCTAGAAAAGCCTTATATAGAGTTTTCGCCTCAAGCCTCAACTTGTATCGAGACGGCCCTGCTTCCTTAAAAACATTGAGTTTTGAGTTGACTCGGCCTTTAAACGGTTGACTCGACAGAATTTCCGAGTCAACTGGTGAGACGTACAAATCCGAGTCTGTATGCCAAGGTGACTCGAAATACGATCGACTCGCGAGTCGAGTCGACTCGACCAAGTTCCAAGTCAACTCAGCGAGTTTTAAAACATGTAGTTAAAAAACCCTAAAAGTCACAAGCCTTTAGATGATCTCAAATTGCATTGCTCCTACTTTGGTTTTGTGATCGCTTGCTTGGTGTTGTGACACAGGTGGGATCACGTGCGAACACCTGCCTAAGGAATACTGCGCCTTCTCCGTATCATCCGGGGGCACACGGTGTGTGCTCGAGAAGTATGTGGTAGGCACACATGCGACGTACGAATGCAAGTCGTCGGATGTATTGGCGGAGAACATGGTTGGTTGGGTAGAAACGGACGAGTGCATCGAAGGGTGTGGGCTCGACAGGATATCAGTGGGGATCTCTTCAGACTCACTCTTGGAACCACAATTCGCCCAAAATCTTTGCTCTCCGAGCTGTTACCAACGGTGCCCCAACATTGTGGATTTGTACTTCAACCTTGCAGCTGGTGAAGGTAAAATCATTACTAAGTAGTTCTAGTACTTCTCGCAACATTAAGGATTCCATCCAAACAAGGTTTAAAATTTCGGTTTCGCATGCCATTTTGGCGAGGGTCGAAACCGATCTTTCGTGTAAAATTTCATGTGAAACTTTGGAAATTTTTGAAATTGAGATCATTGATGAAAATTTTGAAATTTCCACCAAAATTTTACGAAAAGTTCAAAATTTCATGAAAAATCAAATTTTCGAAATTTTATTTTTTATGGGTTTCGGCGTAGCCCAACAACACCAAAATTTTGGTCATTCCGCCAAAATTTAAAACCCTGCACCCAAGAGAACTTCTAGCACAAAAAATCGACCTTGTCGTCGGATGATAATAACCATCCAATCTCTTGGATTTTTTGGGAATGATACCAAAAAAATCATTAGATCGACGGTGAGGACACGTTGAGTGATGGGTCCCAACATGGGTTCAATCCCAATTTACATACCAGAAATAAAAAAAAAGAAATGATGTGTACATGCATGCAGGTGTACGTTTGAACCCATTGACCTAGTTAAAAAATGGTGGGTCCCTGAGATTTGAAAGTATAAGGGGTATTACAAAATACTTTCAAATTTCAGGGGGGTGTTACTAAAATACCATTGTTTAAACAAAGTTGGCTTACAAATGTTTTGTATCTTGTGGTGAGACAGGTTTGTATCTCCCTAAACTATGTGAAGTGCAACGATCGAACTCTCGACGGGGAATGGTGGAAATCAACAGCTCTCGGAAAAAATGTAAAGATGTCAAAGTACCAACTGAGCCTCCCATCTATAAGCCTCCATATGGCCCACTACCAGGCCCATACCCATACCCAGTAGCACCACCCATATATGAACAACCTTTCCCCCCAATAGTACCGGATGCAAGCCCTGCTGACTCACCCATATTTTTCCCAGACCCGGTAGAAGCACCCATTTATGGAGAACCTTTGCCCCCAATAGTGCCGGATGCAAGCCCTGCTGACGCACCAATATTTTTCGATGACCCATACCCAGTAGAAGCACCCATATATGGAGGACCTTCGCCCCCAATAGTGCCGGATGCAAGCCCTGCTGACGCACCAATATTTTTCGATGACCCATACCCAGTAGAAGCGCCCATATATGGAGAACCTTCGCCCCCAATAGTGCCGGATGCAAGCCCTGCTGACGCACCGATATTTTTCAATGACCCATACCCAGTAGAAGCACCCACATATGGAGAACCTTCGCCCCCAATAGTGCCGGATGCAAGCCCTGCTGACGCACCGATATTTTTCAATGACCCATACCCAGTAGAAGCACCCATATATGGAGAACCTTTGCCCCCAATAGTGCCGGATGCAAGCCCTGCTGACGCACCGATATTTTTCAATGACCCATACCCAGTAGAAGCACCCATATATGGAGAACCTTCGCCCCCCATAGTGCCGGATGCAAGCCCTGCTGACGCACCGATATTTTTCAATGACCCATACCCAGTAGAAGCACCCATATATGGAGAACCTTTGCCACCAATAGTGCCGGATGCAAGCCCTGCTGATGCACCGATATTTTTGGATGACCCATCTGTGACGGTGCCAGACCCGAACCCAGTAGAAGCACCCATATATGGAGAACCTTTTCCCCCAATAGTGCCGGATGCAAGCCCTGCTGACTCACCGATATATATCAAAGACCCATTTGTGATGGTACCCCCATACTCAGTTGAGCCTCCATTGTTCGTAGGAACCCCGTCGCCACCGGCACCGTATGGGATCCCATAATTCTCTCTCTTTCTGTAGGGTTTCTGCTATGACAACCTTGCAATGTAACCATAGGGGTACAACTAGCTGATCCATAAATGTTGTATTACTTTTTTTTTCTTACAATAAAAATTTAAAATGGATCCAGGCCTGGGTATCATTTTAGCTCATATAAATAAATGGGCCCGGACTGGGATTAATGTTTCATAAAATTACTTAAGCCCTCTGAATGTAATGGCCCAGCCCATTATATATTTTAACGGGCTTGGCTTGGGCCTAAATTGTGGTACTCGTATTTATTTATCGGCTCAGGAGCATTAACAAGTACGGTCATGTCACTTCTTCTTTCATCTCTTCCACCAATCATGGATAGAGTCCAATGGGCCATGCCGGCTTGGGCCTAGCTAGTTGTATCCCAAACCTTGCTTTTCAATATGCTTCATCAACACACATTAGTTTCCTAACTATATAAGAAAGAAAGGATGCTGAAAGGTATTCTAAGGTGCAAGTGTACATTTTACCCGTCCACTTGGCACATGAAGAGGGGGTACCCGTTTTACCGAAACCGAATCAGAACTGAAAACACTAGTTCCGGTTCCACCTTTTTGGGAACCGACTAAAAAATAACAGGAACCGAAACCAAACCGAAAATAATGGTTCCAGTTCTAGGTAGTTTGATATGGACGGATGGACCCGAAAGGGCCGAAACTGATATATAAGTATAGTGTTAAATTTGTAATGTTATCAAGATTGGAACCAAAATACCCGGACCCAGAACCAGAACCAAATAATCGGTTCTGATTCAGGTTCCATCATTTTGAGAACCGGAACCAATTGAGTACCTTAGGAACTGAACCGGAACTGACCCGTTGACACCCCTAGTTTGATCACGTAGACATAGACCACTTTGATCCCACCACCACAGTTACCATCATGTGAAAAGATTCTCAAAAAAAATTGCAAAATCATTTCCTTTTATTCCTCACATTTCTTGTCATTCACGTGCACAATACACGTGTGACTACAAACAACCATGTACAATCTGTATTGAGATTACAAAATATGTCCTAAGTAAAACCTTCATCCCAGAAAAACATCTAGCACGTGACTCGCAAACGTGTGCCACCATGAACACGAGCTCGAGCCCGGCAACTAAATCTGTAGTTTTAACTTTATTCTCCGAACCATAATTATCTAACACTAACTTGCCGTTCAGCATCTCACTCAACACAAATTAATATGGTGCCATCACAGGTGCAACTATGGGTGCAACCATGGGTGCAATTATGGGTGCAACCATAGGTGCTACCATGAAATTTGCGGACTGGGGTCCGGGTGCTACGATACCAGAGCTTCGGATCTCCGACATTTCTCGACGAGCGTTTGCTCCTTGTGCTTCACATAATTTGGGAAGAAATACGCCTATTAAACAACATAATTAACAGTGATTAGTTGCAGATAGAAATATAAACGAAGGAAAATTAAAACATTTTTTTTCTCGTAATTAAGAGAAGCGATAATATATTATGGGGCCTACAATCTTGTAGCATTCCCCAATTTCTTCCATTGACCATTGCAACATCTTAACCGTCCATTCGAGATATTTTCTAGGGGTAACTTTGTGGTAGCCCGTGATGTACCAAACTAGACTGATCATGTGGCCGCTGTGGATCTTATAAACAATGATGTTTGAACCGTGTGATAGACCATCCGCTAGTCTTTGGTCTACCAACAGCAAAGATGTATATAGGGAACCGGAACTGATATTGCCGGTTCTCAAAATGATGGATCCGAAACCGGAGCTGATTATTTGGTTCCAGTCGGTTTTGGTTCCATTTCCTGGTATATTAGTACAAATCTCTTGATAATATTACAATTTTAACACTGTATTTATATATCAGTTCTGGTTCCTATCGGTTTCGGGTCCAAATCTAACTACCCAGAATCAGAACCGAACCAAAAATGTGGAACCAGAACCGATTTTTTTTATAGTCTGTTCCCAAAAATGTGGAACAAGAATCCCGGTTCCGATTCAGTTTCGGTTAATTATTATAGGTGCTGGGACCCACTTAAAAGAGGTCTGTTATAACAAAAAGATTTACTGTGAAGAAAAAAATCAAGCTGATCGGATGATCATGACCATTTGATCTAAAGACTTTTGTCTCTAGACCTGTTTCCTTTTTGTTTTGTTTTTTGTGGTATATATTATTACCTTCTCCGGCAGCGAGGTTGAAGTAGAGATCAACGATGTTA
The DNA here is from genome assembly GCA_035048495.1 of Euptelea pleiosperma. Taxonomy (NCBI): domain Eukaryota; kingdom Viridiplantae; phylum Streptophyta; class Magnoliopsida; order Ranunculales; family Eupteleaceae; genus Euptelea; species Euptelea pleiosperma. The sequence continues at coordinate 5,588,047 of CM068553.1, read as the reverse complement.
GGGCAGCTCCCATAACACTGAGGAGAGCAAAGTTTTTGTGTGAAGCAAGACTCCAAAAGTGAATCTGATGAAATCCCAAGCGAATTGCGATCGACGCCACAAGCTTCGATGCACTGATCAGTTTCGATCCAATCCTTCAATTTATCAGCCTCAATCTCCGACGTACGACACGTGTACACATCCTCTCCGCTCCTTCGCACATGCTTCTCAAGCACACATCTTGTGCCCGATGATGACACAGCAAACGCACACTTGTCTTTCTCGAGATGCTCGCAAGTGATACCTCCTGTAATACCCATTAGTAGTTAGGTAACACATAACAAAATGATCATATGTAATGCATTTGTAAAATTCTAAAATCATTCAGTAAAGGCCAACCGCATGATCGTTATCAAACCGTCGTCGAAATAATTCAAAAAAAAAAATGTGCATAATACCTAGGGTGCCTTGCACAGAGAGAACCAGGATAGCCAGGGTCATCAAGCTAATATAAGAAGCCATTGTAACAGTTTAAGAAGAAGAGAAGGTAAGAGGTTTTGAGCTCTGTGAAGAAAATGTTGTGAGATTTCTTTTGGGAGGTTTAAGGCTATTTATAGAGGTCCCATAAACTTAGGGTAGAAAAGTAAGAGGAAATTAATTGAAGGACTAGTATGAATTACTGTAAATTTTAGGGAAATTGGTCTTGGAGGGATCCCACAAAACTGGACTTGTCGGCTGCTTTGAAGGTCTCTTCAACCTCTCTCGTCCTTCAACATTGAATCCCTTTAGCTTGGCTGCTAATTAACCACAGAAAATAATTTGTTAGGTGTACTCATCAATCAGATTGACTCAGTAACATGGAGAAAAATCTAGGGTTTCGACTTTAATTAAACGCATTTCGGTCTGTCTGGATCGAACTCGGTGATGACCTAGAGACCTAGTTTTTGCAATAACGACGATACATTAGTAATGGTATATACGTTGCATATACGTGGTCAATAATCGAGATTAATTTGATCGTAGTTCGACAACAACAGATTGGTAAAATTATCCGTAAAATGCGCGGTCTAGGGTGTTAAGCATATGGTTTAATTAGTATTCAATTAATGACGAAATAGGGGTTTTTGAGGAATTCAAACCTGTAACTCTTGCTAGGAACGTGAAAAACGACCCTTGGACTTAGGTAATACAATCTTCCAGAACTAACTTTGGACTTAGGTAATACAAATAGCTTAGTCAAACAAGGCGCAAAATAATTAAGATCTTCGTTGTCTTGTTTGTAGAAAACAAGGTCCGAGGCTTCCTTGAAGTCAGCGAAATCATGAAAGACTCTTCCTTACTTCTCTTCGACCCGTCATTTACGGGGAAACCTTGTTAGCCCTTTAATTCGGGGACTTACATGTGTCACACTGTTAGAGATAACTGACCGTATAATGTTTGAATAATCCCTGGGCGGACTTACATACAAAAATTCATCCTGATTAGTAAATTCTATCCGTTGGATTCTGAGCATTATTAGGCCAATGATAAAACGACATCACCGTGATAACGCCCACCTAGGACCATGCGATCATTACTCTTAGTATGTACGGATACATTTCTTATTATTATTATTATTTTTTTTTTTCAAACATCCACATTGATGATGTACCATATTCTGAGCCACATGGCACACTCTTACAAACCACTGACCCAATGTATGTTTTGCCCATCTCTTGGTTGACTTACAACCAAAATTCATCTGTGGTAGTAGTTTCTATCTGTTGGATTAGAGTCTTTTTCATGGTTTATTTTTAACCGTGGATTTTGAGCATTATTTGGAGTACTTAGATCTAGAGGTTAGAAATCACAAATCATGCCAATTTATGTTATGTGCCTGTATCTAGGGATGATCAAAACATCTATACGGTTAGTGGCCCCTAATTGTGTTCCACCTGGATCACGCAGTGGGTCTATTATCACCTTTAAGATGGATACGATCATCTAATTTTTTCCAGGGAGAGAGTTCGGATGCCACGTGTCAAAACTTTTTGTCTTAGAAAACGATTTTTCATGTTCAAAACTGAATAATCCAAAAATAATTCGGAAAAATTTGTGAATTATTCGAAAAAAAAAATTATGTGCAAATATTTTATCAAAACCTTTGAACAGGACGTTGTTAGGTTCGTTTTTAGATTAGTACAGTTCGTAAATAATTCAAAATTTTACTAACTAGGATCCAAATTGATTATTCGAGATTGGATCCGAGTTTTTGGACCCAATTGATCATTGGGTTGGGTTTGGGTGCTATAACGTACACGTTTCCTATCCACTCTCCTTCATGACATCCTAATACTTTCAATAGACCAGACCTACTATGGTCCGGTCTGGGTCATAGTTAGCAATTCGGCATACGGCAAAGATTCAGAACAGGAAAAGTTCTAGTTTAATTCAGTTTTAGGATATAAAAGTTTGGTCATTGTTGAAGTGTTGTATGCATTCAGCCTTAAAAAGCCTGAATTTTATCGAAATTTTCCTTTAGGTAGGATGTTTGATACGTTTTATTCTAAAAAAAAAAAAAGTAAAAATTATGTTTTAAACGCAAATAATACGTGTTTTATTCGTTAACGTTTAATCTTAAAATTCATATTTTTTACCGATTTATTATTTTATACGGCCGTATTAAACGTTTCTTTGAAGAAAAAAAATCAAAAAATTCTCGTATTAAACGCGAGTTTACTAGCTAGGGTTTGGGTCGAATTTTTCGACATGATCCATGGCTCTTGATCTTATCTTATATAAACTATGGTGAATTAAGTGTAGCCTAATCAACCCTGTTATGCATGCAAAATCATGATTAAATCTCATCTAATCTGATATGATTGGCCATACAGGTGTCAACATCTCCTTTATTCCCGAAACTGAAAGCAGCATCTCAGAAGATATTTGAGTCTTTGAGGTCATCAATTAAGCGTTATTAACGGTTAATACAACGGTCCAGAAACAACGGAGAAGGTGGGTAGTTAAGTTTATGGTCCAAAGAGTACAAAGGAAGCGTTGAAGTTTTAAAGACAGTCCGACAATTAATGCGTGCGTATGGGCCAAAAGACGGGGATTGTCAAAGCCCAAAGCCAACCCGTTTCCAAGGTGATATTGACTAGTTTTCCCCTGAGTAACTACAAAGTAAGAGTCGATCTCCTTGTGCCTTGTGGACCTTGTGGCATTATGGGACGGGTCATGTAGTACTTTTCGAGACCACTGACCAGTAAAACTTATGTCACAAAATGTTGTGACGGAAGCCGGTCACAGCACTCATTATGAGCCACGTGGCACACGATCAGAGGGCGCTGACCGTATGGATGTTTGGCCAGTCCCTCGATGGACCTACAAACCAAAAATCAGCCTGATTAGTGATTTACAACCTTTGGATTTTTGCACCCGAATAATGCTCAAATTCCTACCGTTAAAATCAACCCATGAAAATAACTTCAATCGAATGGGTTAGAAATCACTAATCAAACTGAGTTTTTGTGTACCAGTCCATCTAGGGACTGGCCAAACATCCATATGGTCATCGTCCTCTAATAGTATGCCACATGGCTCGTGTTGAGTGCTGTGACCGGCTTCCGTCACAACATCTCGTGACACAAGTTTTACTCCATTTTTAGTAAGGGGAGTAAAACTTCGGTCACAGAGCGTGGTGACCCGGCCTATGGATGTTTTGCCAATCACTAGGTGGACCTACAAACCAAAAATAAACTTGATCGGTGATTTTTAAGCGTTGGATTGAAGTTATTTTCATGGGTTGATTTTAACCGTAGGAATTTGGACATTATTTGGGAGCAAAGATCCAAATGTTGTAAATCACTAATCAGGTTGATTTTTGGTTTGCAGGTCCACCGAGGGACTGGCCAAACATACATACAGTCAGTGCCCTCTAATAGTGTGCCACGTTGCCCACGCAGTGTGACCGAAATTTTACTCCTAGTAGGGGTATCAAATTTTACCCATTTAACATAAACCGAATCGGAACAAGAACCGAAAACTCCGGTGTTCTACTTTTTTGGGAACCCACTAAAAAAGAATTAGAACCGGAATCGAACCGAAAACAACGGTTCCAGTTCTAGGTAGTTTGATATGGATCCAAAACTGATAAGAACTAGAACCGATATACCTAAAATCGGAACCAGAACCGATAAAAAAACAACAATATTGGTTCCGATTCAGGAAACCTTAGGAATCGATCCAGAACCAACCCGTTGATACCCCTAATTTGTAGGTGGATCTAGGCACCAAAAAAATTACATGTGATATCTAACCATTGATTTGAGTCTTTTTAATGGTGGGATTCGATCATTATTTGGGGTACTTAAATTCAATAGTTAGAAATCGTAAATCATGCTGATTTTTGATATGTAGGTCCACCAAATGGTGAGGAAACATCCAGTCCCAACACGCTGTATGTTTTTACGGGACCCAATGCCACAAGGGAGAATCTGCAGTCTTTTGTAGAGCGTCCTTTATAAAATGGAGGATCCTCATACCAAATACTTTAGATTTGACTGATATTTTGCATTCCCCTAAGGTTCGGTTTCAATGATCTTCCGGGTGCCAACCTAGTTAGAATGCTGTATGGTGTTAAAGAGGAAACCTGAGGTGTGCTAATCACTATTACCTGTCCCACGTGTTGGTCATGCCAAATATTGCAATTGGGCACACATTTAAAGCCCACTCACCCATGTTAGCCATGCCATGATGAACTTACATGTCAAAAACCAGGCAGCTGATAAGTGATTCTTAACCATTGATTTGAACTTTTTTTTTTATTTTTTATCATGGGCATCATGAAACAGGCTCATGGGTGACAAACATTGGATCCGGCCTATGATTAAACGACATTCAAAATCTCAAACGCAAAGACTAGTGTTTACCAAGGAACCCTGCACGAGGTCAGTGGTCTCAAAAATTGCCACGTCGAAATATTTGACAATATTTGGCGTGACCAACGCGCTGGACAGGAATTTGTGAGCAACCCTTCACGTTCCCTCACGAAAGAATTCTTCAGTAAAACAATAATTTGATTAAAAAACATGGAAAAAGATGTAACAAGGTCTGGCGTCAGGTATAGTGATTTTTGTTACTCACCGCTGACCTCTGGGACCTCTAGGCCTACTGACCGCATGGATGTTTAGCCCACCCCTTGATGGATATACACACCAAAAATCACCTTGATTGGTAATCTCTAGCCATTATATTTTAGTACTTTTTAAGGCATGATTCTAGCCATTGGATTCAATCCTTTTTGGATACTAAAACCAACGGCTAAAAGTTATGAAACAAGCTTATTTTGTTGATGACCGATATCCGTCATCACATAATTGTCGATTTTTATAAGGGGTAATTCCGTCAATTAAAAATATCATCAGCTGTTATTCAACGAAAGTATGTATTGCATTTTTTTCAAAGTCAGTTAGGGCTTGTCTTTTTGTTTTCAAGTCATTTGGGTTGACCTTTGAATGTTCTATAGCCATTAGAGACTTTGCAACTACCTAATCTTCTTCCTTAATATCAATCTAAGACTTTGCTTCCTCTTACGTTTGTTACCTTCGTACTCTTACTTTTTCCAAGCCAGGAGGTTAATTTCTTCCCATTTTTGGCCCACTTCTGCCTGTAATTTTGTCTCGACGGACCTGGCCTGGCCCGGCTTGGTCTACAGTGTTGGGCTGGGCTGGGTCAAATTCTAGAGTCCAGGCCCAGCCCAAGGCCAGTATGCGTGGGCCATAACCAAATTCAAGCCCATCTTTGGGATGGACCGGGATTCAAGGGGCAGGCCCTTCCCAAGGACCTAACAGGCCTGGCCGGGCCGGGCCGTGCACCAAAATTACAGGCTGAGGCCCACTAACCCATGAATGTTTGGCCACTCCTTGGTTGCCCGAGAAAATGTTTGATGGATACTTTCATCAAAATACTGATGCAATGACTCTCAAAAGTCACCGCCTATACACGTGAGTCAATTAAATTTAGGGCGTGTTTGATTGCACAGAAAATTTTCCCCGAGAAAAGACATCTGGGAAATGCCTTAAATGGCTGATTGATTGCAACTGTGATCACATATTTCAATCATGTGAGAAAATAAGGGTCTGTTTGGTATGTGAGAAAAAGAGTTCTGACGGCGAATATTTAGCCAGGCAAATATTATCTTGGCTAAATATTTGCTCATATCAATATTTAACAATGTTCGGTATACGTATGAGCTAGCTCACTTCAGCTCACTTCATTTTCTTTCAATTTGAGTGGGTCCCACATATCAAAGTAAGTCAAAAATAGGTTAGGCAAGTGCGGGAACCAAATATTATGTCAAAGGATAAAAAAATTTTATTTTTATCTTTTTTATATATTAAAAAACTAATTTTTATTGAAAATAGTGATTTTTCGGCAAGAAAATAAAATTTTCTCACCAATGCATAATTGGCATGAAAATATTTCCACAGGGGGGAGGTGATCAAATGTTTTCCAGCCGCGGAGGGCAAATGTGTGGGCCCGGCTAAATATTCGCCGAGGGCAAGTGGCTGCCAAACGCACCCGGGCGAATATTAGCGTATGCAAATATTTTATTTTTCCGCTGCGGTGCGTTACCAAACAGGGGTGTATTTTCAAGTGAAAATGAATTCTCCCCTATCTGGATGGGAAAAGGCTTAGTAGGGAAAATCATCCAGATTTAAATGGCTTGGTAGGGAAGATTATACAGATTTAAAATGGCTATCTAACAATGGACAGTTGTGTTTTCCCAAGGAAAATACAATTTTCTCACTTGGCAACCAAACACACCCTTAATGTGAGTGAGACATTAGACTTACCTCCCTTGTTTTCTAAAATTTAGAGTTGCCTCCCTTAATCTTGAACTTTAGCTTAGTCTACCACAATAATGAAATTACCCTCTATTTTTTTTTTTTTTTATTCTTTTATGTTTTCTCATTAAAATCCTATTTTCGCTTCGATTTAATCAAACTAAAAAAGAGTGGCTTTAATCTCTAGAGACTCAACCAATAAACTCCAATCAAATCCTCCCTAAACCCACAAGCTAGAAACCATTTAAAACCTCAAGTTTCGATCTGTTTGGTAGGGATGGCAATGGATCAGGTTCGAGTCAGATTGATACTGATCTGGTACCAATCCAATAAGAAATCTAATCGATACCAAATCAATAAAATTCAGTTCTGAAACTGATCCGATATGTCAAAATATATATATGTGGGTGTAGATCTGGTACTGATCTGATAAGAGATCGGATCGACAATCTGATACCGATCTGATAATGAAAAATAAGGTTCCAGACTCGATTTTTTGGATCAAATCGAATCGGATCTCCTAGTCAATCCGATCCATTGCCAGCCCTACTGTTTGGAAGTTTTCTCTAATATGCCCTATAAATTTTGGTTTTTGTGATGGGTTTCAATAGATATTCAAGCAATGAAATGGTGATCTTCATAGATCTTAGCAATTGCTAAGTGAATCGATTGCAATCGAATTGGTCCTGTTATGCCTTAGTTAATTTAATCTCTCACTGCACGTCACATCTGGCCTCCTTCTCTTCATCTGCATCTTCAATGTTGGTTGGTTTTGTAAGCCAATGTATTAAATCCAGCTTCCCCATTTTCAGAAATAGAACCCGACCCCACAATCCATATATGGCCTTCACTTTTGCAACCATTTGCCTTCTGCCCACATTTGCCTACTCTAAAAGTATGCAACCATTTGCATACTAGTTTTTCTCATTCATCAGAATACTTCTGTGTCATCTATACCGTTTGATCTTACGATTCTTACCCACTCTGATTTGTGGGGTCAAACCCCATTACCCACTAAAGGTGGTTTGTTTTATTATGTTTCATTTATTTATGATTGTTCTCCTTATTGTTCATGAACCAAGGATTAAAAATATACTCGAATCCAATGGCAAAAATCACCAATAAGGCTGTTTTTTTGTTGTGCAGGTCCACCAAAGGGTGGCCAGCGGATCAAGTGGCAATCTTGTAGCCAGATGGATCCATCTTTGCTCACTCACTGATTCATTTTTAAGCTTGTTTTCACGACAATTTATTTGGGTTTAGATAATTAATAACAGGTATTACATGATGGACGTGAAGCCCGTCATCCTCTATAGCAACTAGGGGGATGACACATGGCACAATCTTAGAGACTACTGACTGTATAGATGTTTGGCCCATCTCTAGTTGGACCTACATACCAAAATTTATCCTGATTAGTAATTTCTATATGTTGGATTATTCTTTTTTATAGTTTAGTTTTAACCGTGAATTTCTAGTATTATTTGGGGTACTCAGATTCAAAGTTTAGAAATCACTAATAATCAAACCTATTAAATGGGTAGGACCTAGTAGGCCATCTCGTTGCCCACTCTCTAGGTACAGGTAGGGCCTGGTCCCTTCCTCCTGTCGCATCATTAGCCTATTTTGTTAAGTCCATATACGGATAGGCCAAATATCCATATAGTCAGTAAGCTTTAATAGTGTGCCACGTGGCTCACACCGTAAGTCTTCATCAACTTTAATGATGGACAACATCAATTTTTTTCTAGTGATAGAGTTTATGTGTCAAGTGGGGGTTCAATAAATAGTTTCAAAAATATGAAAATGCTGAATGACTAAAACTCGCCTATAAAGTAAAAAAAAAAAAAAAATTAAAGAATTAATATTTTCAAATTTAAAGAATTTGAGGGTCATAATAAGAATAAGGATTTTTTAATTTTCCTAATAACAGAGGAGCTAGTATTACATGAACTGCAGGGGTGACTTGTGCTTTGATACCAGAAAGACCAAAGAGCCCCTCTTAAGTGAATAAATTAAAGAAGAGAAAAGAAGCAAAACTAAGGGCATTTTTTAGAATATAGAAATTAGCGTTAGTAACGCAATAACATCTTCATCCATTAATAAGTAGAATAGATAAAAGGAGTATCTACACACAAACGATCAGAGAGCTATAACTGGTTCTAAATGTCAGATTAATTGTGTTAGTTTATAATTACGTGTTAAGGGCCTGACTTGCATCCTATGTTACATTGACACTTCAAAATAGATGTCGCACATGTCGAATGCTTCATTTTGTAAGTGCAAATGCCGTGTCCGGGGCATATCCTGTTCGCGTCTCTGCTATTCTCAGGTAACATAAATCCACATGCAATACATACTCGAACATGCTCATTTTCGACTACTCTTTACAAAATTAGGAGTGTAAATGGGTCGGGAATGCATCGATCCAGAACCAAATTGACTAATAATCAAATCTTAAAGGTAAGATTGGACACATGCACCTGCGGAACCAAAATGCACACCGGTCCAGACCAGGCCCTCTTTGAGTTGGACAGGCTAGTTTGCTTGACCTGATCCATTTACAGCCCTAACCAGACATGAAAGGGATTGCGAATATGGAATTCAGACAGCAACAATGAACAAACATTCAATTATGTTAATAATTTCGTCGAAAAACCATTCATCCGTGACATTCTGAAAGAAGATGATGAAGAAACATGCGTGCCGGCCCTATTCGAAATTAATGTGTGCAACCAAACATGTCGGTTTCCTTCCTAACACGCTCTTAAATAGATAACGACTCATATAACCACAACAATAGAAAGCTTGCGGCCTTTGCACATGCTCATCCATCTGACCCGGCAAGCAATGTGGATGTTTTCAAATCAATATACTACGCTGTCTATTGACCATTGATCATGTATTTATTGACAAGTGGTCCATTGATTGGACCATAGTTACTAGGAAACCCGTTTCCAATAGAACATGTGTTTCCCAATGAACACTTTCGGGAAATGGGTACGATTCGGTTTCTTCAAATTCGGAAATTGCGAGGGAAACATGTGAAAAATGTCTAAAAAATGCGTCGGGAAATGACATTCAACATAAGAACACACTAAACATGTTAGGAACATATGTAGAAATGCTTCAGAAATGTGAGAGAGACGAACTTTATATTGTTTTTAATTTTTTTTTTTCCTTATTGATTTTATATCAGTACTCTAATGTAATCTTTATTATATAGATATTATTTTTAAATGGGTCGAGCTGGTAAGTAGAGATCGAGAGAGAGATTACTGGTGGTGGCTTCGATGGTGGTTGTGTTGTTTTTCTTTCCTCACCATATAGATCATCCCTACAAAAAATCAGCCCATTCTGAGATTTCTAACCCCATCAAATGTGATTTTCAAGTTAACGGTAACAATAGATGATCCATAATTCTTCACCTTCTAAACCAGTATGAATATCGGAATGATTTGAATTTTTGTAAGGATAATCTTCTCACCATAGAGACCATCCCCGCCAAAAATCATCCCATTCCAAAACTACTAATTTATATATTGGCCCGCGCCAATTTTTGTTGTCAAATCCTGACCCATATATATATAGACTATAAATCCATTAATCAATACAATATTGACTATAAATTGGGCAATGAGGGTCTTATAAAATGTATATATGTTATTAGTTAAATACTTAAACTACTTCGACCATTTAAATAATCGCCATTTTAAATCATCCTGATTAGTGGTCATGAATATGCTTTAGCTCTTTTAGTTTTATATTGTTATTCCTATATATTTTTTCACATCCTCTTAATTGGATGTCATTATCAAGCAATTAAATGGTATGATTCTTGGTTTGTACCTTGCATTCTAGCCAATCTAAGAGCACCCCCCCAACTTTTGAATGATCCAGATCAATGACTATGTGACACAATATGTAAGAAAAATTAGCTTAATTTATTTTTTTTCTAGAAAATTCTGCATCCCGACGCATTAATTATAACATATATACAGATGCATAAAACTAACGTTACATATAATTGTTATCATCGTCGTCGTCGTCATCATCATCATCATCTTCTAGTTAATCAGATCGATGACAATTACTCTTTTGATGACTTTACATCTTACTCATTTCCTATATATGTTGTTTTTCATCGTTGCTTCGATCCCATTACGTTTCTCAATACATTTCCCACCACGGTTTTAAATTTTGGCGAAATGGTCGAAAATTTCAGTTTCTTGCTGTACCGAAATTTGGGTTTTTTAATAGAAACTCACTGAAATGTCGAAATTTTGGTTTCAACATGGGCCAAAAACCCTAGTCGAAACCGAAATTAAATCCTTGTTTCCCACTCATTTTATGTTTTCATTGATCTGCAGGTAAAAGTTTTAGATGTTTTCCCACAGCGTTTGCCTCTCTTGCAACTATAGATTTGATATGGACCATCTATTTGATAGTTAGCATGGATGAGCATGTGCACGTACCTCAATTCTAAGCATCATCCACCAAGGTTCTGCAAGCTAGCTAGAGATGCTTTCCATGGCACCATAAGATCAGCTTTTGATCGACAAGAATCGTACCTGATCTATGGGTTTGAAAGTGTCATAGACTAAGATTCGGTGTGTGCATCTCACACCCTAGCTAATGTTTAAAAGTGAAGGCTTTATTCACCAACAACAAAGCACTAAGTAATTAACTAGAGAAATAAGTATCAATGGGTTCATGACTGAGGACTCTATACACATTCCAAGTGGTTCGAAAGAACCAGAGATTTGTCTTTATTGCATGACTCTCATATCTCTTGATTCTCTTCTTTGCACTTGCTTTTGTCTCTACTTTGTTCCCAATATTTTCAATTTTATGGGTTCACGCACTCATTTCTACCTTTTATTAAAATTAAACAATATTACCACAACATGAGAAGATCGATAAACCCGATTCCCACTTAAGTTTTTCATGAAATATGAGAGTAAAAATCATCATCTTCACCAACAACAACAACACTTTCTGGAAAAAAATAATAATAATGATCTCAACAGCTATGTTGAAGGAACTCCCATGGATGATATATATGAGATTTAAAAATTTGATCGATCTGGCGGGTACTTTTATATCTTCTTGTTTTTCATCAATAACCTTCCCCCATCAGCAAAAAATAAAAAATAAAGAAAATAAACCATAAACAGTAGCAGCTAGAAGAAGAAGGAAAGAGGAGTACAGGAAAGAAAAACAAGGAAAATTAATATATAGAGAAGAAGATATACCACTTTAAACCCTCAACCCAACTAACTTCTTCAAAGAAAACCACCTTTGATGGACTGAAAACTACCGTAACACTAGAAACTAAGCAGTTCCAGTTAAAAATTAACTATATAAATTTAGATACAGAGAAAGCGTACCTAGAAGTAGTGATGATATCAGGCAGAGTTTAGAGATACAGATGGAAAATTCCTAAGAGATCGCATGATCCGATAAATAAACAAAAAACTAAGTCCAGAATTCGGATCAATGCGATCCCTTTGGAATTCTCCACCTGCACCAAGAACCAAAAAAACCGCTCGTGGGTGAAGTCGAAGTCTGAAAACCGCTCTTGGGTTCGTTTCTCTTTTATAGAGGAAGTAACGTTTGGTTGTTTTCCGTTAACTTTTTGCCGTTATGTTCAAGCATGGGTAAAGGGGGAAGTTAGCAGACAAAAATACCAAAGATAGAGAAAATTACTAAAATGCCCTTATCTGGCCAAATTTTGGATTTTTGTCACAACTTGGAAGACTAGAGAAGGAAAAGAGTGTGATGGTAGTATGGTACACAGTCCCTTAGTCTAGATCTTGTGGTAAAATGGAATGGATATCAGACCGTCTGATCTTGATCAAAAACTATTACAGGAAGCAGAGTATGATCACCAAACCCACCACCACAAACAGACAAACAAACGCATAGAGAGAGAAAAACCATGCAAAACTTTTGTCCATTACTGAAATTCGGTGGGCTCTGTTCGATGGATTATGAGGAACTTTACAATGTTTAACTCATACACCAATCCCAATTGGGCCATGGTACGTAAATGGACGTCTCTTGATCTTCGTCAATTCCAGTGATATGGTGTAATTTTGCCGTATCCATTTGAAGTTGCTCTCCCAAAATGCCACGTAGGGCACTCTTCAGGGCCCACTGACCTTATAGATGTTTGGTCCACCTTGATGGATCTATAAAAGCAAAAAGAATTCAGTTTAATTGATGATGTGATTTCTGGCCGTTCGATTTGAATAACTTTTTGGATACTAAAATATAAGTGTTAGAAATCATCAATAATGTTATTTTTGATACATGTAGGTCTACCAGGAGGTTACCAAACATCTATAATAATAATAATACAAATTTACTAAGTACCAAGGTTTTAAATCATCTATTCTATTGTTTAAAGAGGAAGGTCGTCTTTGCGTTATAAACACATTATAAACAAATAAAATCTAACCCCCAAGGGGTTGGGCGCAGATAGCCACGACGGCACCTCGAGAAGCGCAAGTCCTGAGTTCGAATTCCCTCCCTCGGGCCCAACGGCCCAGCCACTAATTGGGCTTGCCTAGTGTTTAAATGATACAGAGTATCGAAAATGCCCTTGTTATGTTTCTTTAATTTTTTTTAAATATTTTTACTCGTTTAAGATATTTTTAGTCTTTACACAACTCTTCTTTTTGTCTAAGTTTTTAGGAATTGATGTCAACATGTGTCAACTACTCTTCTCCCCTTCTATCGTCAAGTGAACTCCTTCCTCCTAAAAATATTGGTGATGAAATCCATCGTCAACGTTGACATGTTACTTTTCATTTATTTTTTAAAATACCTTTGATAACATTGCAAAAAACTTTTTTTTTTTCAAAAATTACTATATATCCTTAGATGTTATAACGCTAAACCCCCTTTTTTTGGATTTTGACATTATTTCAAAAGAGTTCGTCTAGAGCTACACCCATTTCTTACATCTAGAGGTGGACCCACATTGTGATCATGTTGGACAATCCAACTTGCTCAATACGTTGATCTCGTCACGTTGATCACCGTCACCAAAAATCAATCAATTCTAACATCACAAACCTTATGAAAAGTTGACCTAATGTAACAATAAATTTGGATGGTCCTAAATCACTTTTTCTTGAGGTTAGGAATGTCAAAATGGACTTTTTTTTTTTCTTTGAGGATGGTCTCCGCTCCCTCGTATAAATAACTCAACCGGCCATTTGGATTGTCTAACATGATCTGTATGTGGGCTGCACTACCAGATGTAAGAAATTGACGTAGTTCTAGACTAGACGGACTCATTCCAAAATAACGGACTTGGGGCGTTACCGTTACAACATCCGTTTTTTAAATCATGACTAGTAACTATATATGATTATATCAATGATGATGATGATGTTACAATTCAAACTGATTATAACAGCCCTTTGTCTCCTTTCCATCATAGTACACGTGTTGGTCGATTAGGGCCACTCGTTTGATGGGACATTACATGGGTTGGTGGCAGTTTGGTAGAAGAAATCAACAAAATAAATAAATAAAAATAAAAAATTTCCGCGCCTAACGCTTGCTTTTGGATGATTAATAATGATGAGCCAACATGCAGGTTCCCTCCATACTGCGGTGGGTGCGGGCAGTTGAAATCACCTTTACCCGCTGGTTTAGCCCATCAAGTTGTCTTGGCCAAATTTCCAACTGTCACATAGGTCTTCAGGTCTAAGTAAGGTTTAAAATAGGCCTTTTTAACGGTATAACGGACTGGGGGTGTTACCGTTAAACGACAGTCATTAAAACGCCATTAAAACTAATTGTAACTGATGTGCAAAAATGAAAAAAATGGAATTTAACGAAAATAATGGGAAAAAATGGAAAAATAGCACTGAAAAAAATTCAAAATTCAAGATTTCAAAAACCAAAAATAACGGAAAAATAATGGAAATAATGGCACCTTTTTTTCCACAAATTTTTTCAAGCGTCAAAATGGTTCTTAACGTAATGGGCTTGGGCATTACCATTTTAACATCCGTTAACATTAATCTGCTTTTTCGATTTTTGAGCATTTTCTTTTGTAAATAACGTAACGGTGGAGTGTTACTATTGTAACCGGGTTTTTTAAAACTATGGTTTATATGATTTTGTTACCAAAATATCAATCACCTTGCCACTGTAAAATGTTAAAAGTTACCTAAAAGGGGAAAGAAAAGGAAGAAAAGAAAGGAAAAAGTGGGCCTGTTAGTAATTATTAGGACAGAGAAGAATAGGCTCTCTTTACGGCCGGTAGGAGTTGCAATCGAACAGCTAAGATTGATAGGAAGACAAACATCACTTTTTCTTTTTTTTCTCATTTCAATATTTAATTTCTATAAAAAAGGGATGTTTGGTAATCAACATTAAGTTGCCCGCAGATGATGAACCCGATATAAGCAATCATAATAATATCATGCATGTGATAATTTGGTTACACTACAGATAATTTGATTGCTTGAGGTTGGTATTTGGTGAATCGGTCTACCTTGTGTAAAGCTAATGGCGAAAGCACTAACCATCTCATTATGCATTGTAAGATGACTGAGCAGATCTGTTTACACTTTTTAGCATTGAGGGGTCTTTCACGAGTCTTTCTCGATTCCATCGAGGCACCCCTAAGAGGCTGGCCCAAGATTCAAGCATCATCTAGGAGTATCATTCTATGGAAGATGATGCCATTTGCAATCATTTGGGGAATATGGTTGGAAAGAAACAGGAGTCTTTCATAGTAAGGAATTCTTCTTCTAAGATATTGTGCTAAGCATTAAGACTCTCCTATATAGTTAGGGTAGTATTTTTCTTGAGTTGAAAGGTATTTTCTTTGAAGATTTGATTTTTAGGCTTGAAGATCTGTTGGAGGGATAAGAGTGACATTGTGTTTTTGTGTTCATTTGTACTTGGTTTCCTTCTTTGTTATCTTTTTTTTTTTGTATTGAAATCTTCTCGATCTCCTCATCTTTCTTTTATATATATATATATTTTGCTTGGCTATCAAATAAAAATAATGCCATGCACATCTAGACTCAACTCGACGATACAACCAATGGTGGGCCAGGAGGGGTTTGAGATTTCTATTAAATTTTTTTATTTTTATTTACTTCCTAAATTGGCCTTTTCCTTTGGTTTGCCCCCCTATTTTTTATTTTTGTGATTTTGCCACCCTTTTAAGAATCTTTTGCGATTTTGCCACCTTTGAACAAAATCTTGGCTCTTCCACTGGATACAACTATGTATGTTTGGCCCAACTGATATCTCGACCATGGTTAGCAATTCAGCATACGGCAAAGATTCGGAACGGGAAAAATTCGAGTTTAATCCAGTCAAAAATTTGGTTATTGTTGAAGTGTTATATTCGTTTACCTTAAAAAGCCTGAATTTTACAATTTTTTTTCATTTTATACGTCCACTTAATATGTTTTATTTTTTTAAAAAATACAGAATTCATGTATTAAACGTAAATAATATGCTTTTTATTCGTTTAATCTTAAAATTCATGATTTTTTATTTTTTATGGACGTATTAAACATTTCTTTTAAAAAAATGAAAAATTCGAGTATTAAACATGAATTTACTCTGGACACATATCAACCCCAATATTAGGATTTAATGATATTACATAATTTCTAATTAAAGTATTAATTATCTATATAACAAAACAGGGAAGTTGTCTTCCCACTTATACCCCCTCTTATCTATTTCAACAAAGAAGGCCGAGATCTTATCCCTCAAATGATGGTGGATCTCAGCCTCTCACACCCTATTTTGGCAAACACTTTGTCGGAAAGTGCCGCGGGCACGGGCCACCCACGCATATATCAAGACAACTCAGTTGTACTCTCTTATCTTATCCATCCATCTCATGTGGACAGTTAGATAAAGAGTGGTTGAGATCAAATCCATTGATCTAATGTGGACGGTTAGATTGCCACTCAATCTGCATCATTTGACCTCAATTTATTCAAAATTTAAATTTCAACATCGTTATTTTTGTTATTTTGTTATTTTTTCATTTCCCCCTCTGTGCATTACAATCCGTTATAATGGAAAAAACGGTAACGCCCCAGTCTGTTATACCGTTTGAGTGCCGAAGGCACCCAATTTTTGCAAATGCTTTTGACGGAGAGTGCCGTGGGCATGGGCCATTTACTGTTCTGTATAACAAAACACATTGGTTGTCTCCCTACTTATACCTCCTCTTATAAGCATCAACAAAGAAGGACCGAGATCTACTTACCTGATTTTGGCAAATTCTTTGTCAAGGAGTGCCGATGGTACAGGGCACCCACTAGTATATAATAAACTATAAAACTTGAAAGTCATGGTTGAAGGTTAAGAAAAAAAAAATGTAAAAAAAAAAAAAAAAATCTGAGAAAGATCGTGTTGTACTATCATTGAACATGAAGAGGCACTACTACTACTACTACTATTTAGTCCATGAGCTTGGATGATTTGATGGGGAAATTTGGTGGTGTCCATGTTCTTCCACCATAAGGAAACAACAGGTTGTGAGGAAGAGTTCCACACGTTTGGTCTTACTCAAACCATACTCTCAATCCCGCAACCTTCCTTCTCCCACATACAGACATGGATCATGTGAGGGTTGTTGGGAATAAGGTTAAAACCAACATGACTAGATTTAGGCACATCAAGCCCCACACGCTCGGCACGCAAGATCTCTCGAGATGTGCTTACATAGATATGTCGCCTCATTTTTTGCACACGTGGGGCCTATCTGTACACCTCTTTTGTACTAAAATGGCAAAGCTCTATATGGTTTTTTCCTGCAACTTTACTAGGTTGTCAACCATGATTTCTTTTTCTTTTTCTTTATATCGACGACGAGCTTTCGACATCTTTCTTGGAACATCGAAGAGGCCATATAATCTACTAAATTAACTAATTAAGTTAAAACAAACCAAGAAATCGCAAGTAATCCGTTTTTTGGTGCAGGAACGGAGAAAATGGAGTTTGATGATGTGCGAAATTTCATTATTTTGCTTTTGTTAATTTCGCACGCACGCGCAAGAACACTAGTGCACAAACATTTTTATTTTTATTTTTGGTAGGTGCACATACACAATGTGATGGCATGCTTCACCCACTTGCCCATGTCTGAAAAAGGGGTAGATGCAAGGACTTTAAACAGTTAATGGCCAAAGAGACAAGAACTATCTTTAATGTTTGTTATTTTATTTATTTAAGGTGATATTAAAAAAATTATCATTATTGGTATTTTCAATTTATTCTTTTTTTTTTAAATCCATAAACAAAGATCTAATCTGTGACCTCATAGTTGCAATCATATTGTCCTAAAGAACATGGTAGGGACCAGTATAAACAAATTGCTATGAACTAAATATATCTGTCAATTTGAGTCATCAGATCGTGTTTTCCGATTTTTTAGGATGATTGACACAATCATTAGCATATTAAAATTTAGAGAAAATTATTATAAAAAATGGCAGAAATTATAATATGATTTATAATAACTAAATTTGACACAAAGGACACTAAAAATCTAAAAGAAATACATTCTGTTTTACTAGAAATTGATTTAAGACAGGTTGACTCAGCAAGTTAGTACAAATCGAGTTACTTGCCCGAGTCTACTGACAAGTTTCGGGTTGGCTCATTGAGTATTAGAAATTTAGAACTATGATAAAGACATTTTACATGGAGACTATCAGGACACAACACACATGCATGGGTTTGAGACATACCATTTCATGGGGGCAAAGGCAAGAGATCTCTTAACCCTAAAAATCAACCTGAAGTGACCATTGCAACTGTTTGATCCAAATGAACTTTTTTGCTGGACCATTTAAGAATATCTCCCAACCATTACAAAGATTACAATAGATTGGATGGTGGTTGTCATCTGATCTATAATCAGTTTTTGACCAAGATCACCAAGAGCCATGATCATGAATTTTCTGTGCTAACAAACCTGCCACAAGAAAAGGAAAAAAAGAAGAAAAAGGCTTAAAGTTGGCCATGGCTTTTCAATGATTCAAATGCAACTAAGCAAAAATGACCAAGACAGTAAAAGAATAGAAGATGAAAAGTTAATCATTGCTTATTGGGCTGGCAAAAGATATTTGAGGTGAAAACATAGAATCAATTGAATAATTAAATGACTGACAATGGTTCAGATTTCAATTTACTGTTTTGAATGGAAAAAACGGCAAGAGCATTTTAGCTCAGTGCATTTTCTAGTCATTCACCTTAAAGGCTTCTGGGCCCTCCACCACAAATGATCAATACCACTGAAATGCCGATCAGTAATTAACAGCATCTTCCTTTGCAGATTAGACCTTGACATTCTACATCCCCTCCTTCAATTCAGTGGGCCGAGGAGGGGGTGTGAGAGCCTCCGTCATTGGTGCAATTGAAAGTTACCAATTAAAGAAACTCCAAGACCTAGAAAATGAATAACATCAAATCAAAAGAAAGAAATGAAGGGAAAATGTAGTATGCACAAAACTAAAGATTTTATCGCCAACAATCCTCCAGTATTGCTTACATAATCAACACCACACTTGCTACATCTGTAGATCTGCTTTGGTTGTCCAAAAAATCCCAAATATGTAGTTGGGTCCCACAATGCCACAATTGTTCATCAGAATCATGATCTTGATCAATGCTGATGAGGGCCAAAAACAAACATTTCAGGGGTTATACTATACAAAAGACTGTTACAGCATTATCCTAATCTAAATGAATGGCTCCTTGCAAAAGAGGGGAGAAAATGGCAGTTTGTACTTGTCTCATGCAGTATAGAGAAATCTACCAGGTAAAAAAATTCTCGTTACCAGGCTACCTACCTGTATATTGAGAAACAGCATCTCCTTTTCTGTTATTGGTAGTTTTACCAATACCTTTTCGCAAAAGTAAAGGAAGACTTGTCATTTCATGATCTTATTTTGTTGCATCCCTTAATGATTAACATCAAATCAACCTTTGCCTTAATAATTTTCATCTTTTACTCCAAAAGAATATGGTAAAACTGTGTAAGCAGTGTTAGGGATATAAGACCGAAGCGACATTTAGACTACATCTGATCAAAGAGGTGTCCCATCAATTGGCCACTCTAGATCAATAAGCATGTGCAGTACACGTACAGTCGAGACATCGGTCATTACATTGTAATGACACACAAGGCTATCAAAATGTTCAAAAACTAGGACAGCTCAGAAACTGGTCTTTGCATTCTTGCTATCAGAGACATTTTTTAAAACATCAGTATCCAAGTTGATTCTGCCATGTTACAGCCCAATCAGTGGGATTTTTAAAGTGATTTTCATATAACCATTCAGAGTACATTAAAGAACATGAGCCAAACTTCACAAACAAAGGATGCTATATCAACCATTCAAATACCGAAGTTGGTCTTTCTCAAATCAAATTATCAATAATCAATGCATCAACCAATCAAAGCAATTTATAATATCAGTACCCAAGTTGATTTTGCCATGTCACAGCCCAATCAGTTGATTCCGCCATGGTACCCAAGGACGAGGAAAATTTCGTTTATTTCACAAAATATTTCGGTTTTTGGGCTGATCGACTTGAAATATAATTGGCAGGAAACAATGCATTATTTCGGTGAAATATTTCGGTTAATGTCAAAACATGTTGATGGACAGTAAACATGTCAACCACTCCACAGTTATAAAAAGCATTATTTTAACGAACTGAAATATTTCAACTGAACGTGTGTGGGATCCCAAAAAACACTCCAAATGTGATTTTTGATCAATTCAACTCTACCATTCAATTCTTTGACAAAAGTTGACCACTCTATGTAAGATTCTGACGTGAAAAAACTCGTGAATAGATTTAGGACAAATCAAAACCAGTCTTACGGTTTTTTCACATTATCAATGCAAGTATGATTTTTTTTTTAATAAACTCAATTTAATAGTTAAAGCGTAAATGCATCAAACCTATAGATATATGATACATTTACTCCAAATTTGTGTACAGATTGAAGATAATTCATGGTGAAAATTCAAAATTTGGGAATACCAATTTCGTCAATTTTCACCCTAAACATCACATAACTTAGCCTAACTACAACTTTTGGTTAGTTTTTTTTTTTCCAAAAATATAAAATTTTCTTTTTAAAAAAAATAATATTTAAAAATTCAGAAAATTAAGCAAATGCTACAAGTGAAAAACATATAGGTTTCCTAAAATTATACACTATAATTAAATAATAAGAATTTAATTACAAAGTTATTAAAAGTTCAAAAAATTAAAAACATCAAGGAAACCATAAGTGATGCATTCTTCCTTTCTAATTAGTTTAAAATATTTCAGTATTAAAATTAATATGAATATATATATAGTAGTTAATAGTTCATAACATTATATAGACTGTAATTTACAAGTGTTTTACTTTGCTTTCTTGTTTTCATTCTTGTAGTAGCTTTGTGTGACACGTAGGGCTACAAACATTGGATGGGAGCATGGGTCCCCAGGGATAGATAGAAGACGAGGTGGAATAATTGTCATAAGGAGAACGGGAGTGGGGGTATCTAAATTGAAACAACACTTTGCTGATGACTTCCCTAGCATGTGTAGGAAGTGTCCTAGGAAAGTCATATTAAAGATGCAAAGGATCAGCCGACAGTAGATACGAGAAGGAGAAAGCAAGAGAAGAGTTTCAAGATGCGGTTATGCAGAATCTACACATTGAGAAGCCTTTGATGAATGAGTTCGATAACGATGACATCTTCTTTCTAGGCAAGAAGAAACCCTTAGCTAATCACTGGGATACGGAGTAGAGGTATAAGTTAGATGTCACTAAACAAGACTTCGGGCCATCAGTTCAAGATGCGAGTAACAGTTCTTCAAGTGTTGGCACGTCGGGTGCCAGATAGCTGCCTAGTCACGATCTAGGGTTAATCATGGTTATAGTATAATGGAGGCAACACCACCCCCTCCACGAGATGAGCTCCCCATCCACAGTAAGAGGCGAAATCGGAAAAGGCATCGAAAGTTGCAAGACTTAAGTCTTCATCCATTAAAATAAAAGCTCTGATTAAAACATACGAGTGAGGACCATAACACCTATTGGCCTAGCAAAGATATTTTATGAAGAAGGTGAGGAGAACCCGTTATATGAGTGGCTAAAGTAAGTCGGGAAACCTATTTTGGACGAGCACTTTTATTGCTATTGAGATGGGCATAGCGATAGACGTCAATGACTTCATGGTTATGCTTCCTACTCAAGATGACACGAGTATGTTTGATGCAGGCTTCGACGATGACTTCACATTGTCACCTCACCTACTTAGTTACTAACGAGGAGTGGTGGTGGTGGTGGTGGTGGTGGTGGGAAAAGTGGTGGTGGTGATGGCGAGCTTAATTACCTCACCATCACTAGACTTGAAATTTCTTTCGCTATTATTGTGGTAAGTCAATTTATGCAAGAGCCTCGAAGCCCACATTGGAAGGCTGTGATTCGTGTTCTCAGATATCTATAAGGAGCTCCTGGCCACTTCTTAAGTTCTACATGGAGGGAAATGAATTTCGATGCTGATTGTTGTGCAAAACTAGCTTCCTCTTTGTGTTCCTCTCAACAGTGGGATGGAAGACCTCCATTTCTCTCCTCTATTGAAGATCCCTCGAAGACATACTATCGTTTTGTAGCTTAATGTCTTCCCTCTCTTACATAGAGGGAAGTGAATTTCAATGCTGATTGTTGTGCAAAACTAGCTTCCTCTTTATGTTGTGGGTCCTCTCAATGGTGGGATGGAAGACCTCCATTTCTCTCCTCTATTGAAGATCCCTCGAAGACATACTATCATTTTGTAGCTTAATGTCTTCCCTCTCTTCCTGGTTTCCTTTTTCTTTTCTCTTATTTTATTTTTCGGGTGTATTGATTCACCCTCTTTTGTAATCCTTTCCCCCCTTTTTATTATATCACGTCATTCAGCGACAAAAGAAAATAAGGAGCTCCTGACCATGGTTTGTTATACGGTTATACCAAACGCATGGTCATGTACGTGTTGAGGGCTATGCAAATGTTGATTAGGCTAGCTCATTATCTGATAGGAGATCTACCACATGATATTGCACATTCCTTGGTAGGAACCTTGTGTCGTGACTCGTGGCGGAGTAACAAACAGAATGTGGTAACTCGGTCTAGCAGAGAAGCTGAGCATCAGGCTATGGCTCACACTACTTGTGAGTTGACATAACTGAGGAATCTTCTCTAGGAGATAGGATTTGCAGTTGATCTCCGTATTCCTCTGTTTTGTGATAATCAAGCGGCTATCCATATTGCTTCTAATCCTACTTTTCATGAGAGGACCAATCACATTGAAGTTGATTGCCACTTCATCAGAGAGAAAATTGAAAATGGTGACATTTGTACTCCATATGTGAAGTTAGAACATTAGTTAGCTAAAGGCATTGAGTCCCACAAGGAGTGATTTCTTATGTTTCAAGCTGGGTATATATGAGATATATGCTCCAGCTTGAGAAGGAGCGTTAATGTAACATAAGGGTATTTTTGCATTTTTACCTTTCTTATAGCATGGTATATATAAGAATCATAAGGGTTGACTAGTGTAAGTTCAAGACACAAGTTCAACTTCCTCTTCTATCTCTCTATTCTTCTCCTTCCTCTTCCCATCTCAAATTTACTTTACAACACTATTGATTTGATGACTAGTGAAGTATATGCTCCTTTTTTTTTTCTAAAGGTGAAGTCTATGCTCCTTAAAAATGTATCATGTAGGGAGGTGTGAATAGAAACTACACAAATTTTTCAATAAAATCATTTGCATTATTTTCTTTTTTGCTTTTTGAAGGATGACGTATATATTAATGAGAAAATGAGGAAATCCAATACTCTGCACTTCAAATTCAAAACTGATATCACTTCACAAAGAGAACATCAACTGAGAGATCGGGTATTGGTTCGCATTCTTCTCAAAACAGCAAGTGGAGTCTACAATTCATCATCATCATTACCCAAATGTTTGGGGTTGGCAACATGAATCCTATTTCACCATTTCGACTATGTTTAGAGCTATGCCAAAATCAACGCGTTTGGATTCATGTAAAGGGATTTCAAAAAAAATTTATCCTGGCTGTCAACCTAACATAACTCTCCTTCACCCGGGCTTGAGACCAGCAATGCAATGTAAACAAAGACACTACACAGACAAAGTTCAAGTGGAGTCCACAATTAAAGATCAAATATCCAGACATAAAAGAAACTTGACTAACAATCCTAATAAGAAAGAAAAATAAATGAAATGGCAAAAAACCTAAATAAAAGATAAAAAACTTGATAGACTACCTGCTCAAATGCATGGGGCTTCACTACAAAGGACATTATACCAACATTATGGCTCTCCCGAAGAGACATGAGAAGTGGTTAGCAACTTACATCAATGACTGATCTGCAACGGATGAAAATTTATTTAATGTATCTCTACAGAAGCTAGATGCTAGGGTTCTACTACTCCAAGAACTACCACACGAAACGAAAGTACACAATGTCGGTGGGCCATCTACAAGGAATACAAAGAAGGAATTGGGTTGGGCATTGCATTCAAAATGTTCGAAATACTATGGATGGAGGGGTCCGATCCATTTCTCCTTCTCTTCTTCAGTCCAACCATTCCCTTAATTCTACAATAATGACGAAGGGGCGAAAATGCAAAGCAAATGACAATGACAAAATCATTGTCAAAAAGACCTACCTCACGAAATAAGTTATGAAAGTCCATTCAGATTCTACCCATGTAGCCACCCCTATGAAAAAAGGAAAAAAAAAGGTCAGCATTGCAGAGGTAGTAGAGCATCAACGGCCCCTGTATGAGATTAGATGGTCAAACCTTGATGACAGCTAATGCATTGAACCTCTATACAAAAATTTTCAAAGTCATGGAAGAAGTAAGGGTGTATGTCATGTTTGATGAGGAGACTGGACCAACATGACAATCCAAAATGAACTTCATGATATATTCATATTAAGAACACTAGGGGTACGCCACGTGCGATGCACGTGCACCTTATATGTGGCAGCACCCTACACATGGAAAACACTTAGCAATCACTGAACGCATAGATGTTTGGTCCATCCCTAGGTGGAGCTACATACGAAAATTCATCTTGATTACTAATTTATATCCATTGGATTAGAGTCTTTTTCATGGTTTGTTTTTAACAATAGATTTTGAGCATTATTTGACCAATGACAAAACGACACCACCATAATGTCCATAACCCTTGAACCATGTGATCATTACTCTTAAAATAATGGGAGTATGTATGGTACATTTTAGTTAACTTTTTGTTGTTGTTTTTTATGTTTTTGCAAACATCCACGTGATGATGGACCATATTATATAAGCCACGTGGCACACTCTTAGAGAGTACTGACCGTATGGATGTTTGACCCATCCCTAGATGGACCTATATACCAAAATTCACCCGGATTAGTAATTTCTATATGTATTAGAGTATTTTTCATGGTTTATTTTTAAGTGTCGATTTCGAGCATTATTTGGCATAATCAGATCCAAAGGTTAGAAATCACTAATCATGCTGATTTTTATCATATACGTCTACCTAGGGATGGTCCAAACATCCATACGGTCAGTCACTTCTAGTAGCCATCATCAACGTTGATGATGAACTTCCATCACTAAATTTTTTCCAGGGAAGGAGTTCATGATAACAGAAGGGGAGAGAGCAGTTGACGTACTGCTAAGACAAAAGAGAAAAGTTGTTTAAAGACTTAATTACCCCTAAAAAGTTGCATAAAGACTATACACAGGAAAAAGTAAGAAAATTAATTAACGTAACTTTTTTTGTATTTTCTTGCCATACGTAGCGTATATAGGTGAGCCTCTTGTGAAGCCTGTGACTGTCGCCCAACCCAAGTTTTGGCTTTATAATAGTATAGAAATTCAAATCCCTAGGTGCATGACAAAAGATCAACAGCTTCATTTATCTACTCAATCTAATGGATAAGATGGTGGAGAAAGTTGGGTATGAAACCTGTATAATGATGACCCATGGTACCCATTAATTCTTCATAACTAATAATAACACTAAAAAAATATATATGGTTTTACCCTATCAAGGAAGAAGCTAATGCACACTGTTATTGTCATGAAAGGAACTAAAAACTGAAGCGATTCAGACTGGATGTTAAAAAAATGTGTACCACACAAGGTTTTCAATAATAGAAGGCAAATCCAATAGGATTGAGTCTCTCCAGCCAAGAGAATTGATGCAATTTAATCAAGCCACTATATTTATGGCCATATTTTCAATGTCATAAACCGTGAAATGTCTTAATTTTGGTAGAGTTAGATGACTTATTCAATTAGCCATCCAATAAGCCCGAGATTGCACAATTTGGACATGAGGACTGGATTATGGCCAAAATACAAACAGGAAGCAGATCTATGGCGGGATTAGTTGTTTTGATTTGTTTATTATATTTAAGGTTAGAAACTTATAAAACAACATTTTAGAAAGTTTAAGGGCTTTAGTTTTGTTTTGACTAGGAATTTTTTGGTTTTTTTGATAGTCATATACTTGTATTCTTGGAGATACTCATATATGGTAGTGATATTTGAAGTTAAAATTGAGAAATTTCTATATTGTTGGATGTGATAGATGATGCTATGCTATGCAACTAATGCAAGGTACAAAGCTTCATATGTGATTAGTGCAATTAATCAAACCTATTTCCAACTATGATTTATAAGTTTACTTTTTTATTCTCTTCAATCGAATTGTCCAGCATCAAAACCTTTATTATGAACTTTTAGAAGGATGAGTTGACATAACGAAAAATCTTTAGTAGCCGCCTCAAATTTGAAATGAAAATGAGAGTGTTTGAAGATCCAATACCACCTCTGTTGTGTTTGTTTGATTTGGTCATCAGTGTAATTGAAGCATCCATGTTAAAATTTCTATAAGGACTCTATTGTTGTGAATCTTTTTAATAAAAAAAAAACTCAATATAATAACAAAATATCTGTTGGTAGTTGGTACAAATCTAATTTTAGAAACCGATAAATAAATAATTAGGGGAAAAAAAAACCAACTTCAAAATAAAAACCACAACAGGAGATATACCTATGTAATAATCCATTGAGGAAAAGTAGTGGTCTTCAAAATGCCAACAAAAGGAGGAAAACAACTTCCCAACATACACCAACATTATCAAGAACTGCTTGAAGCATTGAATCTTGCACTTTGGGCAAGTCATTGAGATTCCATCGGCTTGCAGAATATTTATCCCATAACCCAACATCAATTGAAGGTGGCTTCAGATCATTGACACAAGGAAAACCACTCCAATACAAGAAGCATCCAAGTCACTGTCAAAGATAACTTGGTTTTCACTCACCGAACCTCCACAATTTCCCAAAACCTTTTCTCAAAAGCATAAATCTCGTAATCATACAAATGCTCTCAATAAAACTGACACAAAACCCCCTTCAAGCAATCCAAAGTCTTCCCAACTGAATTCTCACACGAACCTAAAAACTTTCCCCCATTTCTTCTCCTTAACAGCCTTATCATAAGCTCCATACCATTTCCCAGCATTAAAGAACTTACACAAATCGAATTCTTCACATTCGAAAACCGCCCTCTTCTTCGGTTTCCTCCCACAGTGATCTTCCAAAAACTAATTATAATCCAATCCGAATGTCACCGGATCATAAGCAGCCAAGCGCGATTGCAATTGATGAATTGCTTGTGTTTTTGTTAGAAAAGCGAATGATTCTAGCCTATGGCAAAAGGGGGTTTCCAACTCTTCAGGGAATGATTAAACAGATCCCATGTGGCTCTGTTCTGATTTGATCTTATATATAAAAGGTCCTCAAATTCCACTTTGATGTGATAAAAGGCATGACCTTGTAGCATGTTGATAGGGCACATCTCATGCAACCCACAAACGCACCTCTTTGATGTGATAAAAGACAGGACCTTGTAGCATGTTGATAGGGCCCATACATCCCATGCAGCCCAGTAAAGAAAGCAAAATATCTCTTGTAACCAACTTCAATCATCTCAATCATCTTATCTTTATTTAAATTCATTTTTCCCTATTTGTTATCATTTGTCATGAGTGAGTAATGTCAGAAAGTAGTTGCTATCGCATGAACACTTTGAATAAATCTTGTAACCACTTACCCAATCATATGAGGAGGGTGGAGATAGGACTTAAGAGGTTTATTAGGAGACTTCTTAGGAGCTATAAGAAAAAATATAAGTTGGATGTAATCGGTCATATGTTTCCAAGGAAAACATTTCAAAGAATTTAGGAACCTGATCTTGCTCGAAACAGATCTTTTGACATCAGAAACCAGATAGGATACACAATATCCTATGAAGTGGTGTTAGAGCAATCAACCTGGCAGACTCAATAGAGGAAATGGCTCTAACTTGTAGGGAGCTAGATCAAACACTTCAACAGGTTAGAGACACAGTTCAAACTTGGAGAGCATGGCCGAAATCTCGGTGAACTTAAAGCAACAATGATGGCGACCGTTTCAAAGTAGATGGGTTGTCGGCATCTTTTCACAGCTCCAAAGAAATGGTAGCTCAACTCAACCCAACAATCATGGTGAACATCGACTCCATGACCAATCACATGTACTTGAAATCAGTTCTAACAGCAGTGGTGGGACCTATGAATAAGCTCTAAACTACATTACGAAAATTTCAAATTCAGGACCCTTGAGGGTCGATCTACCCCGCTTTGACGGCAATGATCCCACATGCTAAGTTTTTCTCGCCAAGCAGTATAGCAAGTTCCAACGTCTTCCAGATAGGCAAATAGTAGTCATTGCTTCAATCCATCTAATTGCCGAAGCTATTTCGTGGCACCAATAGCAGAAGAAAACAATGAGAGAATTATCTTGGCTATAATTTACACATGAGATTTGGGCCTGCGATTGTGCAAATCCCCAAGGTGCATTGTCCATATTCCAGCAATCCTCTGTAATTCAAAATAATCTATCAAATTTGAAAGGTTGCCAAATCGAACTACACCATTGATCTCTAACTTGTTTGACCAAGTCTTAAAGATCTCTAACTTATTAACCAAATTTTATCACCACCATTCCTCACAGGACTCGATACGTGGAGATTTACAAATCTAAATTCAAACTTCAAAAGAAACCACTCCTAACCACTTGAGCAAGAAACATGCCACATAAGCACGTGCAACGTAAGACTATGCCGTAGAACCCCTTTTACAACTGCCCTAGGTCTTCTTTTCCTCGTTAAAAGCAGCAATCATAGAGAAAAAGAACTAGAGACAAAAAAAAGCAGAGAGAATTTCGGGGGTTTCAACTTACCTTATTAAGAGATTTGCGAGGTCTGGTTCAGAGCTTTAATGGCGTCCTCTTTGCTGTTTATACGGTTTTTCTTTTTTCCGGTTAGTCTCTCGGTGGGGAGTTTGTCCGTGGGAATTGCAACGACGACGATGGTCATTATTACAGGTTTTGAGAAGGGGTTTAGATTTGGGGACAAATGTCACAATTCACAGATATATTTGCTGGCGTGGTGCACCATCAAACTTTGACAGCCACTCAAAACTCCCCGGACATAGAGGGTGGGCGGGCCACGTAGTTCACTTTTAGTCACTAGCGCTAGTGATCGATATTACTGACCAGCGCCTCTCTACTTGACATGTACCCTAATAACATCTGTTTTGAATTTAACAGTTTTTTGGAACAGTTTTGTTTGGGGCATTGTTAATAAGTCCGTGCATTATAATGCGAATTTTCCAAATTTTTGGACAAAAAGGGTTTTCATCGGGTGGATATTCGGTGGTGAGGTTTTGCGTCCCCCGAAGGCCCTCAACCTCGATATAATTAATAGGGGTGTTAGTTAATGGATAGAGTTTGGGCCGGGACGAGCTCTGCTAGTGCCTGGTTTGAGATAATGTGGCTAGGCCATGTCTGACCCAGCCCATTATAGACCCAACGTTCTAAGCTCAATCCCAGCCCATTGATAAATATAATCGGGCGAGTCATTAAGTTTGGTCTGGGTCTAAGGTACTTTTGTTAAAATTTATGTCAAAATCTGGCCCATTTATCAAGCCCATCTTAAGATCATGCTCAAGCACATCAGGCCCATAAATACAGTCCATGCTAATGACCATTAGGGCTGGGCCTAAAAGCCCATCATGCTGGTTCGGCCCATTAATATCCCTATTAAATTTTGACCAACATATTTTTCATAACATGGGTTAAAGTGTATGGAATTTTTTTATTTTGAGCAGGGTGTAAGTGGGGAGAAAAATTTTGCCTCCAAATTGCTAGACACGGTAACGCTTGCCCCTTCTAAAATGCCATACGGCACACTTTTTGGGCCCGCTAATGAAAGATGTTTGGCCCATCCCTTGGTGGATCTACACACCAAAAGCAGTCTTATTGGCGACTTTTAATCCTTGAATTTGAGCAGTTTTCATGGGTGATTCTAACGTTTTTTTGGGTACCCAAATCAACGGCTATAAATCACCGATCTCAAGGGGTGGCCAAAAACATGGATGCCCATTTTGGTAGCACATGTTCTTTGGCATCAGCAGGTCTGATCGTCGCTTCCCTCATTGCGGGAAGATCCAATATGCGATCGCCTTCAGAGGGGGCGTCCAGCTTCAGACTTGAAATTGGAGCAAGTGGAGTTCGAAGGAGATGCGAAATCAATCACAAATCACACGACAGGCTTGCATCTAGCGATTCTGTGGACAACTATGTCTATTTTGGATAATGTTAAATTTTCTTTGTTTTTGTTCTCAGACTTTAAAATATATCACGTATATCTATATAATAAGGGAGCTCAGTTGTCTCCCCCTCCTATAAGCTTCAATAAAGAAGGGACAAGATCTTATCCCCAACTGGACGGTGGATCTCAGCCACTCACACCCTATTTTGGCAAATGCTTAATTTGTTGGGGAGTGCCATGGGCATGGGCCTACGATGGCCTACGATAAAGAGAATCAAACAGCCTACATTTTGATTTAATGACGCAGTTACTAGGAATTTAGGAGAAACCCGGTCGTCCAATTTCTCTCATTGGTTATGTAAGCACTTTAGTTACTAGTCAATCGTCCAATTTCTCTCATTGGTTATGTAAGCACTTTAGTTACTAGTCAATCGCACCAATATACAGGGTGAAATCATACGAAGTCTTTATTTTTTATTATTTATTTGACGTGGATTACAGACCCTACCAACTAATATAAACAAAGAAAAAACGTTACATCCTGATTTATGTGCAACTCCTTGCAGAAGCCATTTGTATGGATGAGGAGCATCTCCATTCTAGGAATTTTGCTTTTTTTTTAGGTGGTTTTCTTTGTCTCCTGGTTTTTTTTTCTGATTTTTCTTGAGGCCCTGCACTGGGATGCATTTTGCATTTCAGTGCAAATGCGGTGAGTTTTATTGTAGTCACTTACCACAGTTTTTGCGTTGCACATGCTTGCATCCATTTTCTTAAAGAATTTGCAAGGGCTTGGCAACCACTTGCACTGGTTACAAGAAAAAGAAGTACAACTCCTTGCTGATTCATCAACAAACTTAAGAAGGGCATTAGGGAAACTGTAGTTTGTTTTGCTACTAGTCTTATATATGTTGCTCTTGCTCATAAAAAAAAAAAAAAAAATTGCCCTGTATCCATCCTGCAAGCTGCAGCTCAACAATTGCATCCACAAGATGAGTCGATAAAGTTGTAATCATGGCCGGACCAACATGCACTCTGAGCAGTGTAGGTCCTACTGTGCATCTATCTCTATCCATACATTTAAAGCTTTAAAATTAAATTATCTAAATAAAAGACTAGAGTCAACATCACAGACTGATCACATGGTGAGCTCAACATGGTGTAAACCATGGGGTGAGGCATCTCATTGGAGAGAGAGATAAAGAAAAGTGGTTTTATTTTATTTTAGGGCATTTTTGTCATACCCCCATGTTATCTACGAAATTTGACATACCCCCATAATTTGAAAAAGTTGACATACCCCTTATGATCTGGTCCACAATACAAGACTGTCGTCGACTAATTTTTTGAAAAGACAAAAATGCCCCTTTCTTCAACCTTTGAACAAAAAAGAAAGAGAATTTAGGATAAAACTTCAACCCCAAATCAAACAGTTGTGGTGGATAGCTGTCCAGGGATTCCAATGGGTTGGCCAAACAATAATAGTTGTTTAATTATTATTGTGTTATTGTCTTTGTAGGTATGGCGTGTCTGGCTGTATCTTCCTTTCAACGAGAGCATGGTGGTTCATCTAAAGTCATTGAACCATTTTTAATGCTTAAGGTTTTTGACGAATTTAGCTGAAGTGGTTACTAGTGTTTTTTAGTTTTTGAAAAATTTAACTAAAGGTTGTTCTGTTGTTGATGTTCTATGCAACTTGCTGTTGATTTACTTTTAGTATGCTAAATGTCTATCGATAGGTTGGTCGTCGATGATGAGCAGCTAACCCACTGGAATCTTGTGGCCATTTGTCTACCGCAATTGTTGGATTTGGTGGTGGGGTTTTACCAAACCCACATTTTTTCTTGTTCCGAGATTGAAGAAAGGGGTATTTTTGTCTATTTTTAAAAATAATTTTAGTCAAAATAATCTTGCATGGTGGACCAGGTCATAAGGGGGTATGTCAGATTTTTCAAATTGTTGGGGGCATGTCAAATTCGAAGATAACATAAGGGTATGTCAAAAATTCTCATTATTGTATTAAAATAGGTGGCTTGCAAGTATTATGAAAATAGTGCACATGGAGCCTCACCATGGTGATGAGCTCACCATGTGATCACGTCTCTCTTTCTAGAGTACGGCATGATGTTCTGAAACTCTATCTCATGATGTACATAAATGCGTCCATGTACGTGGGCAGAGTCCGAGCTGGAATACGCTTTAGGGCCCACTGGCCTTTTGGGATGATTGGTTCACTTCTGGATGCATTTACACATCAAAAATCAGTTTAATCCGTATTTTCTAACCGTTGGATTTGAGTATTAATTTTTTTTTATGCCAAAATATAACTGTTACAAATCATTGATCAAGTTGATATTTGACATGTAGGTCCATAAAGAGGTGGATCAAACATCCATAAGGCCAGTGGGCCGTAAAGTGAGCTCCACGTGACATTTCTGAGAGAGGAAGATTTCAAAATTTGAAGTATCTAGGGGACAGCAAATATTTTGTGTACTGGATATGTCTTCCTTACAAGAGGAAGGGCCACGTGATAAGCGAAGGCAGTATTCATATTCTATCATAAATACTGTTCTCTCTTCTTAAATGTGAACTCTTTTTAATATCCTCTCACATTTATTCATGTCTTGCACCACGCGTGTCGCGTTTAAGACTAAAACCAAGGAAGACACACAAAGAAGAGATTAGATCCTGTACACCCGGCGTAGGGTAACTTTTCCAACACCAACTCTGCTCATTTGCCACGTATACAAAGTAAAAATAAATAAAAACAAATACCTGGCAAATCATAAAGAGAAAATAATATTATTTTTCTTTTGAGCTGGATCCTGCACGTACGCCACTGCGTTGGATAGTTACCCGACCTCTTAAAGTCAGTGTTTTATTTTTATTTTTATTTTTGGTCAGGGTCGGGGGACAACCACTTTTGACAACCATTTTGGCGGACCCACATGGAAGATGAATCAATGGCTGATTTTTTGTGAGGATGATCTCCTCACCATATAGACCACCCCAACAAAAAATCAGTCCATTCTGAAATTTCTAACCCCATCAAATGTAGTTTTCAAGTTATACGGTAAAAATGACAGTCCATAATTCTTCAACTTCTAAACCAGTCTTCGAATATCAGAATGATTTGAATTTTGTGAGATGATCTCCTCATCATAGAGATCATATGTCCTCACAAAAAATCAACCATTGATTCATCTTCTATGTGGGTCCGCCAAATGGTTGTCCCCCAATCCCGACCCTTTTATTTTTATCATTTAAGCCATTTAAAGAATGAAGTATTTTTTTATTACAAAAAAAGTTGGATAAACAACCAACACCTGGCTTACTCGATTTAAATTATTTTCTTGTCTTTCTTTTCTTTTTTCTAGAAATATTTTTTTTCGCATTTAAATGCCGTAAAACTTTTTCTGTATTAATATTTTCTCGTATACAAATAATTTTTCTGTAAAACTTTTTGTTGAGCACCGTATAGAGCCTTCATCTGTATCATTGTATTCAGACACGGAAATTGTTGGTTCCATCTAAAAGATTTCTTGTACCAAACCCGAATAATGGTCATTAATACTCAATTTTCCACGGTTAAAAATCAACCCATGAAAACGACTCCAATCCAACGCTTGAAAATACTAATCAAGCTAATTTTTTATCTGTATGTCCATATAGAATTAGGCCAATCACTAGAAATATGCCATGTGGCTCACATTATTGTCTCGCTCCGCCACTAATTGGCTTCGACAGCCAAAAACATAAGATTACAGAAAAATTTAAAATGATTCTAAGTTCAAAATCATCTGATCAAAATTTATAATTTATGCCATATATGTCTACTACATAGATTTTCTAATGAATGAGTTCGGGTCGATAAGAATGTACATCATTTGTGTAATATAGACTAAGTACTATCATAAATACGGTGGTACCACACCCACCTAACGCTCTCCGTTCTTTTATAAATGTATAGTACATCGTTTTTATTGATCATGTTTTGTATATCTTGCCGTACCGGATGTCCCCGCTCTTCGAGTAAATAAAAATCATCGGTATAAGCCTTGTTTCAACTATATAGGGTCGGCTGCACGAATCTTTTCATTTATTCAATTATATATAGTCTGCATATGTTTATGAACTCAAAAGTATGCGAACATTGTATCGGCCGTTGAATACTCCTTGAAAAACATATTTTTAATTTATAAGTATTTTTTTTAAATATAGAAATAACACATTTTTCAATGGACATCCAATAGTTACTGACAATATTTGCATACTTTTAAGTCTATAAACGTATGTATACTAGATTTTTGTAGGATCCAAGCCATTGATGGTCTAGGACAACAGCTACCTGGAATGATAAGAAACACTACTGAAACTTAACGCTAATCTACACACTGATCGTATATATTGGATGGCACATCCTCGTGGTCAATGCACAACTAAATCAGCGTACCAAGCTCTCAGTTCCCACAGTCAAATCTCTGCGGGAACTTCACAAGCCCATCCCATTTGGAGAATAATTTGGCGCCTGCCGCTACCTTACAGAATTCAAATGTCTGTGGAAGCTAGTCAGGAATATCATTCTCCCTAGAGCGACTATCCATCGGAAAATCAAACACATCTCGCCGGCTTGTCCTCGATGTCAGGCCCCTGAGGAGACCTCACATCATGCCTTCTTTAATTGTCCTATCAGTGCTCGGTTGTGATTTGCATCACCTCTTTCCATTCGTCGTGAGTACTGGTCTGCGGAGGAATGCGAGATATGGATCCTGGAAAAAATCATGCCGTCTTCTACCAGCACTGATGAGGATCACTTTCAAACTCAATACATTTGCATTCTTCTTTGAAGCGTTGGGATCTTCGCAACAGAATTGTGCACCAATCCAAAATTGAACACCCAATTCAATTCTTAAGGGGTATCTATTCCTACATCGAGCCCGATCACAACACACCTCAATTACAAAAACTCATCGCTGTGTGGCACCCACCCCCAGTGGGCATACTGAAACTTAACACCGATGCAACTTGGCTTAAAGCTTCTAGAAAATCTAGGTTAGGTTTTGTTATTAGAACTAACAATAACAAATGTGTGCTGGCAAGAGGCAGTCGAAAACGATCCATCTCTGCCGAAGAAGTAGAAGTTCGAGCCTTAAAATGAGGGTTGGAACAAGCACAATCTTTTGGAGTAAAGGACATCATAGTGGAATCTGATGCGTTGATGATCATTGAAGCACTTAAGCAACAATTCACTGCTCTCAGTTGGTCATCTTCAGCTCTCCTCGCTGATATTTTGGATTTATGTTTACATTTTCACTCTCTTCTTTTTGTATATACTACGCGTGATGGTGATGCGGTAGCTCACTGTGTAGGCTCTAAGACACTCTCCTTCAACAGCCCTTTGGTTTGGTCCCAAAACCCTCCTCCTTGGCTGTCAGTTGTGTTACAGCACGATGGATGCCATGCACAACCTTGTACTGATCTTCCTTTTATTAAATGAAGGTCTTAATTACAAAAGAAAAAAAAAATAACAACACTACTGATTTTGTAATCAAATGGAGATCATGCTGTACATTATGACTTCAGATATCTAATAGGTGGTCCCCATGAAACACTCGATCGTACCCAGTTATAGAGTGCCAGTCATCATCACCATTAAAATGGAAATAATCCAAGTGTATCAATCATGATGGCTAATTGGAATTAAACACGTTGCAGTAATAATGTAAACATTACGTTGGATCATGACCATGTTATAGCGATGTATCAATCTCCAATAAAAAAAACACGCAAAAAACATTGATTGCGTAGTCCTCGTACCATCATACTCACGATATGACAGGGACCCACCGTACAATTCATTCAGAGCGTCCATCAATGAATCCGGGAAAACATCTCCTTAAACTCAAATCCCAATGAAATGATCTTATATATTCATCAGAATTTGTTGGTCGGCCAAAATTAACAAGATAAGAAGATCATCCAAAAGCAGAATATATCAATCAATTGGACGGTCAGGATTTATTGATAATTTAAAAACAAGATAGTATTTATTAAGGAAAAATAGTAATAATAAAAAAAAATCTGAAATGATTGCGGCGGGAGTGCAGTGGCGTGGGAATTATGAAGGTCTGAACTCTCTTTGTTGCTTTGGCTGACCTTTTAGGTTTTAACCAAAACCAATGGCGGTGGAACTGGAAACCGCAAAAATTGAATTAAAATTAAATATTTCTCCACACAATTTTTATAAAAAAATAAAAAAAATAAAAAATTGTGCATGTCGGTGGAAAATAGAAGAATAATAGAAAAATAATGAACCCATCAAACAAGCAAAAGGAAGAACTGTTACGAAACCTGATCTGATTCTGATCTGACTCTCTTTCTCTTTCTCTCTTTTCTGAAATTTCTGAAAATTCTTATTCGCAGACCCTCAGAATCGATGATCTCGATTTGATCGAATCGAGGACGAGGACGAGGACGAGGACGAGGAGGATCTTCGATCTTGTTGTAAGGTTTTTAGTTTTGCTGGTTTTGATTGGTTCAAGGCGTAAGACCTCGATTACTGTTCTTAATAAGCTTTAATCTAACGGTTGGGGTTTTTTTTTGGGGGATGTTTGACGCAAAAAGGCGGAAACTTTGGAGAGTTGCAGAGCTGATCTTTTTACTGAGTATATAGTTCTCCTGGAGCTCAAACGGTTCTCACGGAATTTCGGTTAAACCTACTTAGTTGACTTTAGAAGGTGATCGCTTTAGGTATTTCTTTCCTTTTTCCCAGATTTTGAATCCTCATTACTTATTTATGACTTTTTTTGACTTCAAAATTTTGTTAAAAGAAGAACAAATTGGAGATTTGATTGAGTTTCTGGTTCAATCAGTAACTATTACTTTTTTTTGTTTAATTTGTGGTTAAAATGGGAGTTTGAACTTCATTTACAGATGTGTAAGAGGGGTAAATTAAGATTTGAGCGAATTCGGGTTATTGGAATTGGTGAAGGATTTTGAGTGCTCATATTCGATATTGGTTGAGAAGTGTAGAGAGAACGGAACGAATTTATTTCTGATTTTGTTGGGATTAGTTGGGTACCATGAGCTTGATCACCAATTGAAAAGATTGGAAATATATATGGTTGATGAAAGTTGTTCAGGGAAGCTCCAAATTGGATTTGTTTTTGTGAAGTGAAATGGACTGTAGTGAGGAACACGGACTGTAGTGGCATCTTGAGGTTTCAAGACTTACTAGTGTTTTTCTTCAAATTCTGATCTTGGGATGGGCTGTCACTGCTCCAAATTCACACCATGTTGTTGGGGTTCACAGTTTAAAGGATCATCAGTTCTTGAGGCGCCAGATGTTGGTGAGTAAATTGATATGTGGTGTTTGGTTGATAATTTTGTTCACTTTTAGTCAGGAGAAGAGTATGTGTTGTGACGTGTACTGTTTGTTGTGCAGCCAAGGAGGAGAATAGTGAGGTTGATGACTTGCCTGTGTTCCGTGAGTACACTCTCGAGCAGCTTAGGTTTGCTACATCTGGTTTTGCTGTAGAGAATATTGTGTCTGAACACGGGGAAAAAGCACCAAATGTTGTTTATAAGGGGAAACTGGATAATCATAGGCGGATTGCTGTCAAGCGCTTCAATAGAATGGCTTGGCCTGATGCACGGCAGTTCTTGGTAATATATCTCGCCTCTTTGATTTTAAGATAATCCCATATTATCCAATTATCAAGATTCCTTTTCTCCTCACTTAATATTTTTATGATCCCTGCTTGCAAAGTCACCAGGAGAGAATCTGTGTTGGAAACTAGTGTTTGATGCGCAATCACATGGACACTTGGAGTTGAACTTGCTCTAGACTTTTCTGGAACAATCTGTTCAAGATCCAATGCAGTATTGTAACCTACAGTATAACTTGTTTCTAATCGCATTTGAGAAAGGTGCATTCACAGATTTTGTAGCTCTAGGTTTGATATGCGTGGATCCTTCGTCCAATGATATTTTTTTGTGCAGTTGCCCACTTAATACATTTACTCGTTATATTTGACTTAAGTCTATCATACTATGTTTTTTCTGAAACCATGTTTACCATCTCAGACCTTATTTATGCGTGGTCTGATTTGCATTTCTTTTGTTCTTTTTGAATTCTTGTTTCACAAGAGGATATATCTCTTGACCTCATGCATGATCCGGCCATTAACCGTAGAGTTGTAGTAAAAAAAAATGTTTATTCCACCAAAAATTTATCTGCTTGTCATATTTGACCAGCACATAATGGTTGGCCACTTTTCTCTGCTTGGTTTTACCGTATATGAGTTCCCGTGAATGTATTAAGGGCTGTTTACTCTTGTCTGTGACCAGAATTTCCATTTAATGGTGGACTACTCATTGTTGAGTGACTTAATACCAATTTGAAGTGAGATGTTACTATACAAATTACATATTAATGTCTAAGGGTGTTTTGTATTTCACACTTCGTGCAACATATGTGTCTCTTGGTCATTGAAATATTCATGTTTCTTTCTATATTCCCATCTGGTTCAACAATCAAGCATTTCTACTTTAGCAATTATTCTCAGTCACCTGCAATATGATCTCCTGTAGAAATACTTTGATTTTTTTATAGTACCATAACTTAGAAAATTTTCTCTTGTAACTTTAGGAAGAAGCAAGATCGGTTGGTCAGCTGCGCAACCATAGATTGGCAAATTTACTTGGTTGTTGTTGGGAAGGTGATGAGAGGCTTCTTGTGGCAGAATATATGCCCAATGATACACTTGCAAAACACCTATTTCATTGTAAGTCTCTGGTAGTCGTCGAACAGTATTGTTGGCCTTGCATGCTGCTTTATTGTGTTTTCCAAGCATTTTTTTTCAGAATTCTTATTTTTTATTACCCGGTTGAGAAGAAAATGCATTCTCGATGTTAGTTGAAGGTCTAAGCTTTTATCTTGTCGAGGGACTACTTTTGATGCATGTGAAGGGCAGCTGAAGCAACTATGTTTTTGGGTTCGGCTCAGGGGACCCCCAATTTTCTGATCCCTCTTGTTGTTCGTTTGCTCGGCCGTGGATTTCAAGAATCAAACGGTGGTTGTCAGCGCCGAGCTGGCATCACTTTTTTCACTTTTGGGGGAGCTGACAACCACCGTTGGATTCGTGAAATCCACGGCCAAGCGCACGAACACCGAGTGGGGTCAGAAAAAGGGGGTCCTCGGAGCCTGAGCCTTTTTTGTATTGTTGTTGGACATCTGCCTCAACTAAATCCTTCATGCGGAGGTAGATGTGAATATGACTTAGATAACTTACTGTTGAATTGGAACAGACCTGTAACTTATCAGAAAATTGGAACAGACCTGTATATATGTATGTATTTCTGTGGACAATGACCTCACTACTTTGAAATTTTTCTGGGATGCCATGCAATTACTCAAACCATTACTTTCTTCTCTGCCTCTGGCATAGTGAGGGCCTTATTTGGTTCTTTCTTTATCTAAATTTCACATTATAGTTTCGGCAAAGATGCCCTCCTATAAAAGAAAGAATAAAATGAAATCTTGGAAGCTTGCAGTCCACCATTTGCATTCTTTTTCTAGCTATTTTTAGCATAAAGAGCTCAAAGTAAAACCAACACACATATATGCATTTTTTTGGCTTCCCTTTTCCATGATTTTCTTTTTAAGTTCAAGGTAAACCAGGAACTATCTCTTCCTTGAATATTGTCACAGCTGGAAGCCTTAAATCTAGTCATGCTTCTGTTTCAATGCATATTCATTCTCTATTTGCTTTCATTCTTTTGATTGAATCTGATGTGTGATCATGTAATGAATGGAAACTTTGTGTTATGTATAATAATGCTTTTTACTACCTTCTCGACACAGGGGAAACACAACCTATGAAATGGGCAATGCGATTGAGGGTGGTTCTACATCTTGCACAAGCTCTAGAGTATTGTACTAGCAAAGGGCGTGCCCTTTATCACGATCTTAATGCTTACAGAATTTTATTTGACGATGTAAGTATCCTGTCATCCATTAATTAGGTATCTCTTTTCTGCAGTTATAGCTTATTTATAAATTATTCTCATTGTGGATTAGCGTTTTGCAGGAAGGCAACCCTAGACTTTCATGTTTTGGTCTGATGAAAAATAGCAGGGATGGAAAAAGTTATAGTACGAATCTGGCATTTACCCCTCCGGAGTATTTGAGAACTGGTATATACCCCCCTTCAGATAAGAATTTTTTCATGCACAGAAATATTTGGAGTGTTATTTTATTATTATTGTTATTATCAGCCCATTGATCTTGAGGTGGTATAATGGGAGTCCGCATGGACTTGACTTTCATAGTTAACTTGGCAGGTTGCATCCTGTTGTCTACTTGACTCGGCTGAGGTTTCAATGAGCTCATCAAGCTGTTAATAATTGTTGTTCCTTACCACATAGGTTTTTTTGTTGATTGGTCTTCTCTTAAGTTATCGTGTATATATCATAGGCTTTTAAGACCTGCTCAACCATCTTTGTGGAAAAATCAAAGTTGTTATTTCTTTGATAGGATATATTTCAGAGAAATGGAACCAACATTCTTTAGTTTCTGAGTGCTACATCTTTTGATTGGTATCGCTTTGAAATTCACTCATGACGAGGATTCAGTTAATGTGTTTCTAATATTTCATTCTCGAACTTTGAGTCACTTACTGAAATATTACCATTCATCAAACTACTTCGGACTTTTACCTTTTAATGATAAACACTTGCAATTTCATGTGTTATATGTGGCAGTGATTTTGGTTATTTTCTTGTCGTAGGGGACAAACAATCTATGAAATGTGCAATGTGATTGAGGGTGGTCCTACATCTTTTACAGGCTCTAGAATATTGTACTAGCAAAGAACACACCCTCTATCAGTGTTAGTGTAGATAAAGTTATTATATTCTGAAGTTCACAAAATTATAGTAACGGCGTACTTGCTGTATCTCGAAATGGCACTTGAAATTTTTGGTCAATCTTATTCTTTTATGTTATATCATGCATTTGTTCAAAAAAAAAAAAAAATATCATGCGTTTGTTATGTTGTTTCATTTTCTTGTCTTTATTTTGTAGGAAGAGTAACAGCAGAAAGTGTAATATATAGCTTTGGCACACTTTTACTCGACCTTCTCAGTGGAAAACATATTCCTCCCAGCCATGTAAGTTTTTCTTCTTTCCATATGACCCATTCTGATAAAGTATACCAGATCCAATTTATGATCTGTTTTCTTGTACTATTGATAGAAGTAAGATATGTTCTATTTAGTATGCTCATAAAAGGTGAGTGCTGGCATGGATCTGGAATAGATGCTACCTCAACTGAATTCTTATGGAATTGCAACTTTAGAAAGGTATGACTGAAACTCTGGAGCTATCTCAACATGGAAAGCGACTCTATACTCAAAGTTGCTATTATCGTGTCGGTTTTCGCTTTCCGAAATGTGACAACAGTGAGAATAAACTGAACCAGCGGTATTCACTGAGAATAAAAAATGATAGAAACTGAATTAACAGTAACGTGAACAAATGTAGTATTGGATTTGAGGAGACAGGAAGGTTAGACTAGTAAGACAGCAGACTGAAGTGGAGAGAAGCTTGGGAATTCCGTAGTAAGTGAGTGAACACACTTTAACTATGCAAGTTGATAGCTAGTTTAATGGGCCAAGTAAATAATTCCTTTCACAGTGAATGCCTTGAAGCCCTTTGGGGCCTATAAAGATGAGCTCACATGCTTAATTTTATATGGATTAATGGTATTTCAGTAGTAGCTCTCTCCCTAGCTTGTCTGGAGCACTGAAGGGGCATATATGCTGGAGACAAGGTGGACAACAAATGATGTGCATTGGGCATAGGTAGCAGAGTACAACTGAGGGTTTTGCTTGGACTACGTTGTTCTAGGACATCTTTTTTGGTTCAAAGTTTCCTGTATTTTATCATGTAGTGAGACTGTAAGAATATTATTTTCCCGGAGTTCTGTTGTCTTTCTGTTTATTCGGAAAAAAGTAAGAGGGAATCCAGTCTCTTATAAGATTAGATTAGTATCTTGATAGCCAACCAGTACTAGAAAAAAGCTTTGCTTATATAGTTTATGTTAGGATCCTTGATCCTAATGTGACTCCAACTCCAAGGGGAGTCAACCTCCTAAGAAACTTTCAATGTAATTCTTGTTATTTCTAAAGAGAAATTACAACCTTAAATATATTTCTGCTACTCTCCTAGGGATCTTTGCCATCTTGGCTAAGATCTTACAATCTTATTTGAAAGGAAATTATCTAACCTAAGGATTTCTATCAGAAATAGCAAGTTGAGCTAGACTAAGACTTGCAAGCTAATTAGATAGATAATCCAAAATAGAAAATAAGAGAGGAGAATAATTAGTGATAACTATGGAGAGGTCCATGTTGGGAGTGTTTGCAAGTATCGTGCATGCCACATTAGCTATGGATCCCACGTGGGGTTTCAATCCCCACCTTCTCGAAAAATGGCTTGTCCTCAAGCCATAAACTTTGGAATATTCTCCTATGAGGCCAGTCATTGTCAATTAGAAGTAACTGTTGTTGTTTACACTCGTGACTAGAGCAGAAGTGTTCATCTGAAACAGAGACCTTTCTCTCATCTTTCTTTCATCTTGGCATAAGAGAGATGCCGATTGGGAGAAGCATGGTCGATCCAGATCCGAGAGGTTTGTCAGGTGCTGTATTGGTTGTAGGACTACGTGCAACATCCCAATGCTTTAAGTACTTGTCATCCTCCAGAATGAGTATAGATTCTTTTTGATAT
Source organism: Euptelea pleiosperma (assembly GCA_035048495.1). Lineage (NCBI taxonomy): Eukaryota > Viridiplantae > Streptophyta > Magnoliopsida > Ranunculales > Eupteleaceae > Euptelea > Euptelea pleiosperma. Next base: position 5,544,694 of record CM068553.1, on the reverse strand, counting down.
TTAGCAAGCCCAAAGGCTTGCATAAGTGTAGAAGGTCGTAAGATCTAGACGCCCACTCTGATCTCAACACATGCCAACAACAAAACAGCTGATTAGGAAGGCCTCGGGTAATCTCATCGTTCAATTACCCAGACACTCGAATTGTGTCTGGTAGTAACGAACAAAACCAGTCTGCTGCAATTTGGAGAGAGCCCTACCTGGATCTACATGCTCCAATGTGCCAAATCACGCGTACAACACAAGTAAATTGTAGCTAACTCGTATTGCCAATGGTGCATTCCATCCAGTGGAACCACGAGAAGGCATCACCTGTTAGATTACCAAATGCTAATGGCACCATCTGTGCACTTGGAATTTTGTGAATCCTCTGAAATTGTTCAGCACGAAAAACCCAACTTGTAGGATCTTAGCCGTCAAATTTTGAAAATTCTATGTTAACAATACGGGCATGGAAGATCGCGCCGCCCGAGTTTGCCGAAACATCCACCACGGGATTAACCGCAGCAGGTGGCGGTCTAAGCTGATCGAAGGCTACACAGATATCTTGGAGTTGTCCTTCCACTCGATACATGCGATCAATAAAAGCATCGCAGTCACCATTGTTGATACCAGGACGATTTGGTTTGATACCAAATGTTGGGATCCTTGATCCTAACGTGACTCACTCCAAGGGGAGTCACCTTCTAAGAAACTCTTAATGTAATTCTTGTTATCAGTGGCGGAACCAGGGGCTGAGGGTTGCCCACCCTGGAACAAAATCTATACAATGCCCCCCTTTAAAACTTTTGAATTTTTTATATATTACCCACCCTTGAACAAAATCCTGGCTATGCCACTGCTTGTTATTCCAAAAGAGAAATTACAATATTAAATAGATTTCTTCTACTTTCTTAGGGATCTTTGCCATCTTGGCTAAGATTTTAAAATCTTATTGAAAGGGAAATTAACTAACCTAAGGATCTCTATCAGAAATAGCAAGTTGAGCTAGATTAGGAAACTTGCAAACTAATTAGGTGGATCAAAATAGAAAATAAGAGAATAGAATAATAATAGATAATTACAGAGAGATCCACATTGGGAGTGTTTGCAAGGATTGTGCATGCCACATCAACTGTTGGGCCCATGTGGTGTCGCAACAGTTTATTAGTAAATGAAAGGGGTAGTGGAGTCTATGATTGTTTGAATTAAACTGAACTAACCGTAAAGGGAACTGATATGTTGTGGCGAGTGATTTGGCTGCTCCAGCTGCTATATTTTTTGGATAAATGGGGTGCCCCTCTCACCTTACGAGGGCAATTTTGTCTTTTCAAAAATAAAACTGTGCACCATAAGGTAAGAAAGGGCCGATTGATTAAAGAAAAAGGGGCAGCAAAATCACTGCCTTGTTTTGTTGATTAATCAGAGATATTCCTACTTGTCAGAGTTCTACATTAGCATATCAGTGACTTAGATTGTGAAAGAGTTGACATTCAAGCTTCCAGGAAGCCCATATAAAGGACACTCAGGAACAAGTAGGCAATGTTACTATCTCACTCTTTGTGAGAGACTCATCCTTCTATATATAGAGGACACTCTCGTCATTCAAGTTAATTGGAATGAACCCACATATAACAGAAAATGCCGTAAACATAATTTGTTCTCTTTAACAGCTATCTCCATTGGGAGTGCTGACAAAGCACCAATGGGTCCATGAACATTGGGGAATTTGATATCTTCTTACAAGATATTCAATCTTGTCTATGTCAATGTCCAGCATCGATTCTTTCTGACATCCCTCACTAAGGTCTTTAAAGTGTATTACGATTGACTTCTATTGTGGTTTGAGGCATGTTTGGCATATCATATTGTGTTTCTCTGCTCATTATTCTGCTTGCGAAAAAACAAAGTTCTAAACAATTCCACCTCTGGTGTTTTTATCAACTTAAATACTTGAATTTTATCAGCACAAGGAGCAAGGTAGTCCACTGCAATTGCTACTTCCTGTACCTTTTCCATTGCTCATGAAGTTACCTGAGCTCCAAAAGATTGGGAGTTCCATATTGTGTATCATTCTTCAATGAGTTTCTCCAATTTATTGATTTGTTGATTTTCCTATTGTCAAAAGTACATAGAGTAGGCTGGTGTCATCTTTTTTTGTCAAACTTGTACCTAGTAACTTAAGGAAATTTTGTCGGCATCTTCTAGTTTTGGTAGGTTAATTGACACTGTATTATCGTTCTGCATCTAATGCTTAGTTGCATAATTTCTACAGGCCCTTGACCTGATACGGGATAGGAATCTTCAGATGTTAACAGATTCCTGCCTGGAAGGACAATTTTCAAATGATGATGGGACAGAGTTAGTTCGCTTAGCTTCTCGTTGTTTACAGTATGAGCCCCGAGAGCGGCCAAATCCTAAGTCATTGGTGGCTGCTTTGACTCCTCTTCAGAAGGAAACTGAGGTCAGTTGTCAACTTGTTATTCATTTCTAAATTTTCAGAGCATTTTCTCTCTCTTTGATGCTGTTAACTGCTAAAGTTTGAGTAGAATTTCAACCCACTAAAGTCATGCAGTATAGTTTTATGGCAACCCTCTTTCGCTGTATATTCATGCTTGAATCATCTTGTGGTAACTACAAGGTTCTGAAATTGTGCAAGTACTTAGTTTCTCCTTCTTAGAGGATATAATTTTCCTGCAACAGTACTTAAAATCATGATTTAGGTCTCATCATGACCCCCCATGCATGATGCCAATGAAGTCATTCTTCCAAACTTAAGCACTGCTCGCATGGTTGCTTTTGTGCACTGAGGGCTGGCCTGATTTGGATTGTTCTTTACAGAGTCGCATCATGTTAGTGACTTGGTTTATTCTTTTGGTTTTTTATGTCAAGAGGTGAAAAATTGGAGAAAGCGTGAATCCAAAGGAATATGTTTGTGCAGAGGATTGGGAATAGGAGTGGGGGGTGGAAAAAATGAACTCAAGAAAGAAACATTAGACAAAACTCGAAGTCAGCCAGTGTTGGTATCATAGCTTCTAAAAATCCCTTCTTATTAAGACCATATCCAAGGGACACTCAAATGGATTTCTTGGAACAACTTATCTTGTTCAATTGCTGGTAGTTACAGAAAACAAGTACACCCAAGGATTTTGATCAGAATGATTCGGTTGTTTGGAGTAGAGCTGTTTGGACGGAGAGATACTAGTTGTGACTGAAAAAAGAATGCAATTATTAAGATAAAACAAAGTGAGATTATCTTCAGTCTAGAAACAGCAAGGGAAAACTTCAGTGAACAATAAATGAACATATTGTCTCGAAGATGCAAAGGATGTTACTTTGTGGTCAGCAACTCAATTTCACCGTGCAGTGAAAGCACTACTAGGGAATGTTTCTATGGGAGGCTAACAAGTCACATGTGCATTGAAGTGGTTTTCTCCTCCAAGTACTAGAAAAGTCATTATAATAGATGAACTACCATAGAGGATCTAGAGTAGGTCTCTGTGCGTCAAATGAGACAAAGAAACCTAATTATCTATATTAATAGGAAGGCCCAAGTGCTTTCCCGACATGTAGCCACCCCAGGTGGACAGATCTTCAAGTTTAAAATATTTCTTAATAGACCACCAGAAATGTGAAATCTGAGCCTAAAACTGGAGACATGACCAACATTTGATGCCAAATCTAGAAGGATGGTGAAGAACTATAATAAGACTGCAGATAATATTGAAGTTTAAGGAAGCTGCTGGTGCTTTGTAAGAATCATCATGTTCTGTATGAATTTGCTTCCTAGGATGGGGATCTTAGACAGCCTTAAGAAGAGAAACAATTTGTATCGATTAAACAAATCATTGGAATTCCCAAAGTGACATTCTTGAAGAGCTGTATATTCTTCTTGGTGATCAGACACTGATTACAATATCATGTAAACCCGTCATATATTTGATTCGACTCAGGTGTATGTTTGCAAGTGAAATGATTGTCTCTTCAGCATTGTTGCATCTCTTTTCGAGAGACAGTTTAGCCTTCCTGTCTATTGTTCTGCTCTCAAGTCCCTAAACTTATGAAGTCTCATTCTCAAGTGGACTAATTTGTTTACCACTGATCCTAGATGTGAATTAGGAAGGACTGGTCGACAAAATATGAACCAGAGACTGAATCTTGATATACCTTAGAACAATACATTTATGTTACGGCGAGTTGTATTGGCAGCTGCAGATCATTTGATCGGAATGAAATTTGGAATGGATAAACTTAACTATAAAATTGCATGAAAAATAAATGTATTTGTTATGTGGAAAATCTGTTACAAGATCAAGTCAGATTGGCTCTGGTTCGTTTTAAAAATGTAGTTCAAGGAATATATGTGGGCAACTAGGCATAAATTGATATCGACTCATAATTTTGGCGACTTCAACTCCATTAACGACCACACATGAATCAGTTTTTGGCCCACACCCCTTATGTCAAGTTTTTGATTGAACTAATCCATTGACACAGATAGTTCCTGGGCAAAATCAAGTTATTTGGGTCCTGGAGGATTGATAGGTCAAGCTGCTAGTCCATGGCCTACACCACTTTCTACGTAAAACCTTGTCTTGGCTTTATCACACTAAGATACCCCCATAAATTCCCTTGGTTCCAATCTAATTTTAAATGGAGGAATTACAAGGATATTTAGAGATGGATAGTTTCAGCAACAAGACTTCCTATATCAACATATCTTTAGGAGTATATTTATGCATTTGCTCCTGATCATGGTTTAAATAGCTCAGTTCATTACGAAGCCATGGAAAATTTAGGTTCTGACAATATATCTAGTTCACTAAGTGTGAAATGTCTAATTAGTCAAGTGTATCAACAAATCATTTAATTAGTTTGGCTATGTTTCTAACTAAAACTAAAAATACTTTTAAAAAATGTTTCTAACTAAAATCAATTTGTTGGGCCAATCAATCAAATATTGATTAATATGTAATCTATCAATTTGGTCATACCTATTAGCACAAGTGGGGGCTTCTTTGGGTCCTACCGGAGTCCATTGGAACACTTTTAAGAGGCTGGCCTGATTTAGCTTTTTTAGCTAAAGGAAATTTTTTATGGAGGATGGTGCCATTTGCGGTTATATGGGGTCTATGGATGGAGAGAAACATGAGAGCATTTAGAAGAGAGGAAAGCAACCTTTAGGATACTCTCATACGCATTAAGGCCTTTCTATTCAGTTGGGGAACACTTTCTCTAATATGAAAGGCATTTTCTTTGGCGACTTGATGTTTAGGTTTTTATGTTATCTTGGGGAGAGGGTAGCGTTTTTCAGTGTATTCTTTGGCAGCCAAGATGTGTAGGGTGATGGGCTTTGTTATTACGCCATCTCAAGGAGCTTTTGTGAAGGGGAGACATTCTAGAGGGGGTTCTTTTGCCAATGAGAGTATAGAATCCAGAGTTAAAGCGGGGATCTCGGGTATCTTATGCAAAATTGACATGGAGAAGGCTTATGACCATGTTAGTTGGAGTTTCTCGGACTACTAGCTCGATAGAATGGGAAGTGGAGACGGTGGATTTGGAAATGGATCTCTGCGGCTACCTTTTCTATTTTAGTCAACAGGTCTCTTGCTGGGTATTTTAGAAGCTCCAGGGGTCTCAAGCAAGGGGACCCTTTGTCACCTTATCTGTTAATCGTGGTGGCACAGGCGTTAGGGAGAATGGTCTCTAAAGCTGTGGAGGGGGGGAACCTAGTTGGGTTCGAGGTGGCAGCTAGTGTTCTGGCAATCTCCCATCTTCAGTTCGCGGATGATACTCTTATCTTCTTGGGAGTAGAGTCGTCTTAGGTTGAGTTTTGAAAGGTCTGTTGTGTTGTTTTGAGGTCTCAGGTTTGCGTGTGAATTTGGGCAGAGTAAGGTCTTCGGGGTCGAAGAAGTAGAGAACTTATCCGACTAGCTACTTGTTTGGCATGTGGTATGGGCAGCATACCCACTCAATATTTGGGTCTTCCTTTAGGAGCAAGTTATAGATCGGAGTCTTTGTGGGAATCAGTGGCGGAGAGATTTGGGAAACGGCTAGCCCCGTGGAAGACTAAATATCTCTCTAAAGGGGGTAAATAGATATTAATCAAGCATTGCTTCTCCATTTTACCTGTTTATTACTTGTCCTTGCTTTCCATCCCTAAGTGCGTAGCTTATGTTCTGGAGAAGATTATGAGGGATTCTTGTGGAATGATGGAGATGATAAGGCCAAGTATCACTTGGTTGATTGAAGACTAGTGTGTGGCTCTAAGCAACAAGGTGGGTTAGGATCAGAAAGATTTTAGTCATTAACGAGGCTTTTCTTGGAAAATGGTTGTGGAGGTTTGGAGAGGAGACTGCTAATGTGTGGAGGAAGGCATTGAAAGGAAAGTATGGTGTCTTGGAGTTTGGGTGGAATGGGAGACCAGTTCCGACGGCTTATGGATGTAGCATTTGGAGGGGTATCATGAAGGTTGCTTCCAAGTTCTCGGATGGGGTAATTTTCAAGGCAGGTCTAGGCAATAGTGTTAGATATTGGGAGGATAGGTGGTGCGGAGATATGCCCCCTTATGGAGGATTTTCCTGGATTGTTCACACTTTCCGAGAAGAACTGTTTTATCTAGTTCTGTGTTGATCGAGTAGGGGAGCATAGCATGGAGCTTCGGTTTCAGACGTAGGCTTAACGATTGGGAGCTAGAAGTTGTGTCCCTCTTATTGTCTCGTCTTGATGATCGATTCTGGTATCCTACTGATCATGATAGGCGTATTTGGAGGTGGACTAAAATTGGCCAATTTTCAGTCCGGTCGTTCTATGAGACACTATCTATGCAATCACAGGTAGTTATCTGGCTTCTTTCGTTTGGGGTTCCAACGTGCAATCTAAGATCACATTCTTCGTTTGGATAGCTTCGTTGAACAAGATTCTGACTGTGGACCGCCTGATTGCTAGGAGGGTTATCGTAGTAGACTACTGCTCGATGTGCAAGCATAGTGAGGAGGCGGTGGATCATCTCCTTATTCACTGTGATGTGGCTAGGGTAGTATGGATGGCTTTTCTTTCAGATTTTGGTATGGATTGGGTGCTGCCTTGTTTTGTGCTAGATCTTATCACCAGTTGGCGCACTACAACCTTCTCTTCTAGAGGGCGTGTGTTATGGTGTCTTCTCCCTTTTGCGAGTTTTTGGGGACTGGAGAGAGAGAAACCAAAGAGTTTTTGAAGGGAAGGATGAAGTAGTGCCTAACATCATCCTTAATATCAAGGGGTCTCTTTTTTCTCTGGTCCAAACTTTTTTATGAGTGCCAGGGCTTGTTCTTTGAAGACTTTGTCTTCTTTTGGATGCGCTTGTGTACTAGCGAGGGGACTTGGTTTAGTTTAGTTTTTCCTCATGTTTTGTTGCTCTCTTTTCGGATAGTTGTGTTTTTGTCCGGTTTAAAGCTTATAGTAGGTCTTCTCGACCTCTAAGGCTTTTCTTGTATTTCCTTCTGCCCCTTCCAGCCTTAAATATATCTTACACTTACCAAAAAAAAGTTTTAACAGAGTAAGATATCTCTTTTGTATATGATATAGCTCTGATACTTGATTTGATGTGATATTGGAAAAATATGATGTTTTCCATTTCTTTGTAGCACTAAAGAGTTTACTTTGTAATTTAACTCCTTAACAATTCTTTTGATGTAGTTTCGTATTTCTTACTGGAGCCTGCATATCCTTTATATCCATTCATATATGTGTGCATGTAAATTTATTAATTCATATCCACACGCCTTCACATGACTGGTGTATGTTGAAGGCCCAAAGGTATCTAACCAATAGTTGGATTGCATTTTTAATTTGAACTTGAATTTTAAGGGTTATTTCTTTTAACTAAAGAGATTTGTAATGCAGGTTCCTTCTCATATCTTGATGGGTATACCATATGGTGTTACATTCTCACCTCTATCCCCACTTGCTGAAGCTTGCTCAAGAATGGATTTGACTGCCATACATGAGATTTTAGAAAGTACTGGGTTCAAAGATGATGAGGGGACGACGACTGAGGTTTGTGTTGAATGTTTCAAATATTAAAGAATTACAGAACACATGATTCCTTTCGATCTTAAGTATTTTGCCTTGTTATCATCAACCGTTTAAATTTCGTCCAAAACCCCGAAATTTCGGTTTCGAAGGGTATCGAAATCCCCGAAATATAGCTTTCTATACCGAAATTTCGGTTTTTGACCTCACCGAAATTGTTACCGAAACCGAAATCTAAAACTTGGGTTATCATCATTTAGTCTTATCAAATTGACCCTCGAGATGAGTTAAGGGCTGATTTTTGGTGAGGACATTACCACAAAAAATCAGCTAGTTCCGACATTTCTAGCCTTATAAATGTGGATTACAAGTTGAAATATTCTAAACCGTCCATTTTTACTTTTAACTTTAGCTTCACATTGAATAGGGTTAGAAGTTTTAGAAAGTGTTGATTTTTTTTGATCCCCATGGTGAGGAGATCATCCTCACCAAAAATGATCCCTTAACTCATTAGCTTTTTACTTCTTCCCTTCAATGTTTTTCATATTTGCTCTTTTAACAAAACCGTCCTTACTTGTCTTTTCAAAAGTTAAATGCATTTGTCAAAATGTGAAAAATGTTTACTTGAAGAAGTAGAAAGCTGGAGGGAGGGAGGGAGGATAAATCTACACCAGGTGGTGACGCTCACATGGAATTCATGTTGGTCCAATTGCACGTTGAGTTTTCCATACCATAGAGACCATCCTGACAAAAATTGGTCCATTCTGACAATCCTAACCTCCTGAAAAGTTGACTTGAATTCGAAAAATCTGCATCATCCAATTTAATTGCTACTTCAATTCAACTTTTCGTATGGTTAGTATTGTCGGAATTGATTATTTTTGCAATGATGATCATCATGGTGAGGACAACTCAATGTATGATTGGATTGTCCAACAAGACTCCATCGGGTGTAAGAATTAGGTATAGGTTTATCCTAACTTAACACACACACACACACGCACACACACACTGCACCTATATGGTGTTTCTATGAGTACCCTTGACACAACAAATGACTGATGCACCCTTTACTTATTTATGTAAAATTTTAACAAGACACAATAACAAATAAATCATGTTAATCTTTTAATGCTTTCCATCAAGCTGCGGTGCATGATTGATGCGCCACAAGTTTGCTTGGGAGCTAATAGTTTCTTTCTATTGATCGTCCTTGTTGAGAGTGCCTTTAAACTGTTGATTGGATGGAAATATAGAAAGACTTCCATGTGGAAATTTGTTTTTCTTCTCATACAAAATTATGTTATCTATCTTGAGATATTTTCATTGCCCACTGTAAATTGATTGAACCTTGTTGGTTGTCTTTATTTTCCCTGTTTCACTGTAACTTGGGGTACTAGGGGTATTTTCGATATTTCTTTGTCTTTCACCTCATTAATATTGTTATTCTTATGTATTTTTAGTTTTGCATTGTTTATAGAGGTTTATTACGGTCTGCAAGATGTAAGGGGATTTTTGTCCTTTTAGACACTTGATATACATATATATGGGGGACGGCTAGAGCTCCTCTAGTTTGTCTTTCTCTCTCTCTCTTTCTCCATCGTGCTCCACCTTTCTCTCCAAGACCCTAACTTCTTCTACATGGTATCAGACCAATAACGTGCTGGTTATTGGTGCCGCAACCTTTCTAGTGGTCTTTGGTGATTGTCGCCAGTTCTTTAGTGACCGTCTGTGCTCGCCAAGTGTTTGATTTGTTGGCTGTGTGAAGGTGTTAGAATTGTGGACTGTTTGGGTGTGGATGTCCAAGGTGTGAAGGTGTTGTTTTTAGTTTGTTAGTGGTGTTGATTATCTTGGGGTACTACTTACCGTGTTATGGCTATCTCTGGTGATGGGAAAACCCCTGTTTGGGGTATGTTGGATGGTATCGGTGTCCAAATTACTTCAGCAAAACTTAATGGCACTAACTACTTGCAGTGGTCTCATTCAGTTAAAGTGTTTCTCCATGCCAAGAAGTCCAAGTTTTGGGTTGAGGATTCGCCTAAAGTGGATGATAAATTATATGAAGATGAGCGATAACTTGATGGTGATGACGTGGTTATGGAATAGTATGAAGTCCTCCATCTCTTACAATGTTATGTTCTTGGACACAGCCAAGCAAATCTAGGATGCAGTGAAGGAGATGTACTCTCAAGACAGGAATGTTTCTAGGACCTCCCGTGTTTGTCTTCGTCTTCGTCTCTTCTCCTCTCCTAATTTTTTCTACTTTATTTTTCACTTTATTAATTTAATTTAAACCCTAGGTATGTGAAGTTTAGAACAAACGAGTTATCTTCATTGATTTGGTGATCAGCATAGGTGATGGTTCAAAATCTTTGGAACAAGTTACCATTGGACCGCTCTTGCACTTGATCTTGAAAAAATCATTTGTTTCCTGTTGCTTCACAAAAGAAGATTTCTTCCTAAGATAAAATAGTGTATATGTGAACTCCTATAATTAGACCCTTCCTCTTCAATCAATTTATGTAAAGGCTGTAGGTTCTTTTTTTCATTGAAAACTTTTGTTCATTATTCACGACGCCCTTCATTTCTTTTCTGCTCACAAAAGAGATTCATGTGGTCTGTGCATGAATTGGCAGACTGACTTTATTACATGTATAATAGTGTTTATGAAAGACAAGTCCTTCATTGCATCCACAATCCGTCTATACCCTATATGGTCTCAAGTATTGCACATGGCTTCTAGTTCATTTCATGTGTAAAGATGGGCTTGTTATTTTCACAATTCTTGAGAACATTAAGTACATAATTGTCTGGAGTTATACCCACCAAAAAAGTACATTATTGTTCTATGAAACCATGGTTAGATTTTGAAATGTTAGAAGTTCACGTCTATTTCAAGGAAATATCTACGAGATCATAGGGAGTCTATTGGACTCGCCTCTTAACATTTTTAGTCTTTGATGCCTTGTTCATTTTTTCATGTGATAATGGAATTTTTTTACAACAACGTGATATAGAAGCTTGTTAGTCGTTGCACATTATGGGGACCGAAAAGCTGTATATACAGCTTGATTAGTAGAATGTCAATTTGGGCATGAGCTTTCTGGATTCTGTTCATAGAAGAAGCCTAGATTGGTGATTTTCTTAAGTGTGTCAGCTGGGATGGCAGATCCAAAATGCTCCACGAGTGTCACCAAGTCAACCTCTCTCCGTGGCAAGTTTCTGCGATAGCACTCCCCACTGGCAAAAAGAGGCAGGGTTGTTTACCTTTTTTTCTATTTAAAAAATTATAATATTCAAGGGATGTCATTCATAGGGAGAAGTGCAATAGATGGTAGGTATGGGTATTTAGGGCACTATTTTTTTTTTTTATATAAGTAAAAGCTTTATTAGAAGAGGAACTGAGATTACAAGCATCTCGGCTGAAAGAGGTCAAGCTGACCTACGAGGCCGAGGAAGGACCAAAAAGAAACAACACCCTAGACGACAGGAGGAGAGCCAAGGAGCTCAATCCCTTGAACAGATAAGGTCCATTCTAAAAACATAGTCCTCGAAAAAGAGACCCCTACATTCCGAGAACACTTTGATGTGGCCAATCCAGAGGGTGCTCTATTAGATGGTCGGTCTGGACTGGCCAGGTCAGCACTTCCCTGGCAGCAAAAGGGTGCATACAGAGAAGAGGTTTGGATGGCGTGTCCTTTTTTTTTACAACTAGTAAATAGTGAATTTTATATACTTAGTCTCTAGAGAAGGATAATGACTTCCAAACATGGTAGTAGGCTTAGTGGTTGGGAGAGCAACCGGGTTTCCTCTTCCTCTGGAGTAAGCATCTCCAATCTTTATGAAGATTTCAGAAAAGGGGTTTCCTTCAGGATTGGTAAGCGTGATAGAGTTAGATTCTGGGAGGACATTTGGTGTGGAACCAATTCCCTTTTTTCCACCTTCCCACCTTTTTTTTTGCATTGTTGGATCTCCAAGGAGCTTTTGTCAAGGACTGCATGAGTAGCAGAGTCAATGGGGTTACTTGAAACTTCAGTTTCAGAAGAAACATTAAATGGAGGATCTCACTCAGCTTCTTAACTGGCTTGGCTGATTTGTGGGAGTAAAGGAGCTGGAAGATGTGAGGCTATGGAAGTGGGACTGCAAAGGCCTTCCTTTTATTTTGCTTTCATGGGTGCCTCTCCCTCCTTTCCTGTGGGGCATGTGTGGCAATCATCTTTACTGTTAGGTCTCTTCCTTTGTGTGGACAGCAATGCTTGACAATATACTCACTATGAACCATCTGATGAATGGAGGGAAAGTACAGTGGGGCTGAACAAGAAAACGTCCATATATCTGTTTCATGTTTAGATCCCAGCGCGGAGTTGCTAAACCATTTATTCATCCATTGCCCTTTCACTAGAGAACTGTGGTGGGAGTTCTTCAGATTATTTGGGATTTGCTGGATAGTCCTTGACAGTGTTTATGACCTCTTTGCTTTGTGGTCTACCAATGTGTTGTCGAGAGCAGGCATCCTTTGGAAAGTGCTTCCTTTTGCATGTGGTTAGGCCATTTGGAAAAGTGAGGAACAGGAGAATCTTTGATGGTTTATCAATGGAGATTGGGGGCATTATTCTGAATATAAAGGCCTTACTATATTTTAGGTCCTCTTTGATTGTAGAGTTTAAAGTATATGCTTTGAGGACTTATTTTTTTAGATGGGAGAAGATTATGGATAATCTCTCCCAGTCTTTTCTTTCCCTTTTTTGGGCTGCTAGAGGGGTCCTCCCCTCCAGCATCTTTTCTTCCCTCTTGTGTAGTTGGACTTGTCCCTTTTCTTTAATACAGTATATTTTATTTATAAAAAGAAAAATACTCCAAAATTAGTGTATCATTAAAAAGAAAATACTGCAGCGTAAGAATTGAAAAAATTTACCTTATGTATAATATTTAACATACTTAGATATAGCACACAGAGAAAGAGATGACCAGAGGTAAGTCTTGCCTCACGAACTGTGAATTTATTTGTTTGTAGTCATGACTTGTGAGTGCCACGGCATGGTTAATCCTATTTCATGGGTTGCTACTAAGTGATCTAGTTAATTGGAGTGCATACTGCAAACACAATACATAGCTTGCATGTAGATTCAGATTTCTGGTGGAAAGATCCATTTACAAGAATCAATTGCCTGGAATTCTTTCTTCTCCTTTCTTGTTTATGGTATTATTTTTATCATTGAAGTCAAGCGACCATACATCAATCCTCTTCAATCATGATGGCCGTTTCAGTTTACTAGATCTCAAAAGAATTCCTCTTACTACGTATTGGCAAAGAGACTGGTTTTATGAAGGTTCTAATCTTTTTTCATGTTTATGGAGGGTTATACATCTGTTGTGAATCTTGTTATGTGGGTTGAGTGATGCCAACCTATGGTTGATAATCCTTCATGTAATTATGAAATGGGACTTTTACTTGTAAAAAAAAAAGTTAAATGTGGCGCTTGTCTTTAGCATGCTAGGAGTTCTTCATTGTATAGTTAGCAATTTATAACTTGAGTGATAGTAGATGATATTTGAAGTGATGTGTTCATCTTAGCTAGTTGAAAACATGAAATTAAATTTGCCTTTCTGGAATTATCATATGAAAAACAGAAATTAGAGAATGTGGAGTACTACACCAGTTATCTTTATTAATTGAGGGGAAGTGTTGAGAAGATTGAAATGTTGGGGCTTTAGGGAATGCCAGGATATCCATATTCTTGTTTGTTTGGTCTCCTTATGTTGCATTGTTTTTTGATGGTGATGGTTTATGGTTTCACTGTTTCTATAAAAGCTATGTGCTACTGAGAATCGTGTACATGATTCACTACAAATCATACGTTTCCATCGCAAGCATTGCAAGTCTGATGAGTTTATAAGGTTTGTAGTAGTTTGTGATTCAAGTATTGTTTGTCCAGGTAATTCATGGGTAATAATAAGAATGTATTGAGAATTAGTTTCTACATGGTTTAGAATTTTTCATATTGGTTTAGGCAAATTCATTTGCTTGCACAGATAAATTTCTGAATAGAGCTTCTGTTACAATTATTCATACTTGATTGGTGTTTTTGTATTTGTCAGGATATCTATTCTTATTTTTATTTTTTGTAATATCATGCAGTGTATTGCAAGAGTATAGTCATCACTTGATTCTTGATTGTTATTTATTTTCTTGCTGACTTTTTTTTCCTACACTACAGCTGTCATTTCAAATGTGGACCAACCAAATGCAGGAAACAATAAACTCAAAGAAAAAAGGTGATGTTGCTTTCCGACACAAAGATTTCAGAGCTGCCATTGAATGCTACACCCTGGTTAGTAATTGTTAACCTCTTTTGCTATTAGATTTCTGTGAATTTTCTAGAACGTTAATGGTTCAGTCACTTTTCCAGGTAACCTTGAAGTAGTAGTAATCTTTTTCATCCAGGCTAGTCCTCCTTGTTTTTGTAATGAGTATTCTCCATACTGACAGAATATCTTAATTTTTTGCAGTTCATCGATGTGGGAACCATGGTTTCTCCTACTGTTTATGCACGCCGTTGTCTGTCATATCTCATGAGTGACATGTTTCAGGAAGCTCTTAATGATGCAGTGCAAGCCCAAGTCATATCCCCTGCGTGGTCCACTGCATCTTATTTGCAAGCAGCTGCCTTTTTTGCACTTGGAATGGAAAATGAAGCACAATTAGCACTGAGAGAGGGTTCATCCCTTGAAGCCAAAAAGAATGCAGTTAGCGGACAATAGAGAAAGGGTGGAACTGTAAAATCTCCATCTGAGTCTAATTACCTTTTCCTGAAGACGACTACAATGCGTTCCAGACGGAAAAATCAAAGCCTCATTCAATTTCAAAATTGGACAGTATTTTGCTTTAAATGACAAAATTAGCCCTTTATTTTCTTCTCACATGTACTATGGGGCTGACTGTAGTCATTTTAAGGCATTCCTTGCTTTAAAATGGGTGGTGGGTTTTGTTCATTTTTCTCAGTGGTGGCTTTCTCATAATTTTTCGTTTGCGGCCCGCTCGACAGTTGATTGACCTTTCTCAGGCGGAGGAAGAATGTTTGAACATAGCCAAAATGGACAGAGAGCGAAGTAGAAGTTTATTCAGGGCATGCCTGCCATTTCAAGAAAAGAAAAGAAAACAGGGAATAAGAAATTGTTTCCTAGCTTGTATTTGGTGTACAGCAACTGCTTCTGGTGTGCTTTGCTGATGTGAATTGGGTTTGTATGTGGTCATGTTGGTTTCTTTTCTCAAGTTTTGCTCTTTTGGAGTTGAATTATGGGTGTAAAATGGTTGAATGGATAATGGAAAATCATTCACTTGATTAGTTTGGGCGGCAAGACTGATTATTACCAATCTTTTTCAGTGCTGTTGCTACGGCATGAAATGGGGTGGATCAAATCCAAGGTCCAATAGGATTTGATCGCATCTTTAATGGATTAGGATTGTTGAGGTACCATCCGAATAGAAATGAGTTGGATATGGATCCGTGTATATTAATCTGTTTCTATTGCGGGTCTAATTCAAATCTGTGTTACATATTCGTGTTGAATACTGGGTTTGGGAGTTGGATCCATACTAAAATGTTATTTGTAGTATTCAACCCATTTTTAAAAATATGAATCTTATCTAAATATTTCCATATCGATCATATGTCAAGGATCCGAGTTGGATCCAAATTCAGATTTGGACTATTGTATTAAAAGTTGAAATTGGATTCAAATCTACCTTAGATCTGATCTAGATCCAAATCTAGATATGGATTATGATATTTAAAGTCGAATTTGGATCAGGATCTGCGAAGATCTAAATCCAGATATGGATCATGATATTAAAAGTTGAAATTGGATCCGGATCTACCCTAGATCTTACCCAAATCCAAATCTGGATATGGATCATGATACGTTATGTATTGTTTTAACACTCATAAAACAATATCCTTTATTTTTGTTATAACAGCTGTAATTTTCCGTTATATTATTTTCCGAAAAAAAATTGTTAAAAAAAGTCTATTATTTCTCTTGTAAATTTGAAATTCAACATTTGAATTTTAGCGCCTTTTTCCATTTTTGCCCGTGTAATACAATCCGTTATAACGAAAAAAAAAAAATATTAACGCCCCCAGTCCGTTATACCATTATAACGGTCCCTTTTAAACCTTGGTTGAAAGTTGAAAGTTGAAACTACATGGACCTGGCCAGTTCTCACAAACCCTAAAGTAAAAGAAGTGCTGGCTCAAAACATTATAAACGAAGAAACCCCTACTCACACCTCCCCATCTATCACTCTCATCACGCATGGAGGTGGGGCCCACCAAGAGAAGATAAGGACAAAGTACTCTTTTCTCTGATAATCCCACATGCTGTCCAATACAATCCAAGAGATAACTAGGATTTAAAAAAAAAACATTTTTGGTACGAAAAGAGTACAAGCTAGGGCCCAACCGGGTTCGAACCGGTGACCTCTTGATCTGCAGTCAAATGCTCTACCACTGAGCTATGGACCCCCCTGATATATTGATACGGACATAAATGTTTTATTGATATTTTACAATAAGCTATGGACCTTGAAGATTTCAACGGTGATCGAGTGATTCCCTGTAACAGCATCATATTTGGTTGTAACTTGCATGCACCCCAAACAGCCGTTCAAAAATCTATTGTCATACTCTAATAGTCTAGGAGCCGTTCAATCTTTCTGGCCCATTGGCACCATAAATGTTTGACCCATACCTAGGTGGACCTACTACAACAAAAAATAAGCCTGATTAGTGATTTCTAGCCATTGAATTTATGCACTTATTATGGGCTTCATGAAAAAGCCTATGGATGGGTTCCGAGCCCATGATGAAAAGTACTAGAATCACGCAGGTAGATCAACCAGGCTGATTTTTGGTGTGTTGTTCCACCAAGAGGTGGATCAAACATTCATTGGTCAGTGGGGCTGGAAGAGTATGCCAGGTCGCATTTTGAGGGAGTTCTATATCAAACTTTTGCTACAGAATTCTGCATTGTTGATTTTTCTTACCTCATATAGTATCCAGTACTGCACTTGTTCGGGGTGGGTCCAACACCTTAACACCATCCGATCAAGACAGTGATGGCACAGCTCACTTCAATGATTTGGCATGTGTGGCTTACATGAGCATCTATCCTATTAACGCACGCACGAAGGCACTTGCGCTAGTTACTAACGCATTCTCCGTTATTTCAATAATATCTATGTTCTGTTTCTTTACTTTTGGGCGTGTTTGGGTAGGCCAAAAACCTGGCCAGTGGGTGTCATTTCAAAACCGAATCCAAAGATAATTGTTTGGTAATCGTGTGGGACCCACTTTTTAGGTTTTTTTTTTTTTCCTTTTTTCGATTTGTTTCCAAAAACAGGTCTGACCTGGTCTCTTGTGAGACATGATTGACACTTACCTAGTTAAGGGTTGAACCTGAACTAGACTAAGGTTGGCCAAGGTCCTGAAAATATGATGTTCCCAAACATGCTCTTTAATTATTATTATTATTATTTTTTAGGCGTTCTTAATGGTCTTTACACAACTTTTATTTTTCAAAAAGTACACAAAATGTATTTAAAAGTTTTTTGGTAAAAACTACGTGCTCTTCAAAAAGATACGAAATGTATCAAAATTTTTCAAAAGAACACAAAAAGATTAAAAATAGGATTTGGGAAAAGAAAAAGTAAGGTTCTAATTTGAAGCCAAAGAGTAGAGGGCTCTATATTTGGAGTCAAAAATAGACATATGGAGCCCGACTTCAAATATATAAGATATAGAGCCTAGTTGGAGATGCACCAAGGCCTTTACATGCTCAACAGGAGGAAGCCTTCTACAAAAAGGATTTGTACATGTCAAAATTAAAGTGTTGATCTAGAAAACTTTTATATTCATGGGCAAGAATCAGTTCTAAAAGACTTTTCTTCGGAAACCATACAGAGCCTAAAAAAACAATACGATCATGTAGAAAATATGGTAAAAAATTAAAATTTCTAACCCAAAATAGTTGTGAATGCTTTTCTACATCTTTTTTATAGTTGTTCCTTCACTTGTTTCAATTGCGACTTAGACTTCGACTTCGACTTCGACTTCGACTTCGGTTTGATGAAGAGAATTAATAGGGTTATTTTTTTTCAAAATATACTATAACATTGGAAAGATATGCTCTCCCATAGAAAGATGAGAAAAATTTTAAGCGGCGATCATGTGCCCAGTGATCGCACTTTGGTTTTAAAAAGTAACCATGGGTATATGTGGTGCGGATGATCGCGGCTTCGAAAATCCCGCCGCTTCAAATATTCTCATATAAAAATGTAGTATACTGTGTATAATGCAGAGTGAAAGATGAACATGTGTACATACAAACCGACCAACAAATATCATTACTCAAAAATCCTTTACACACAGAGTGGTCTCCGACCGTGTGTCATTATTTGTGTCACAAAACCATGTGTCAACCTATCCCAACTCATATATGTATAGTGTATACACACACAAATAAGAGAGGAACATGAGGGCTTAGAGAGGAGAACCATCAACCTCAGTTCTCTTATTTCGCACCACACACAAATAAAGACACCAATGACACATTTTCTGGCATTTGAATCTGGTGGAAGAGCAACCTTTTAATTCTCCGCCTCCTCCTCTTCATAGTCTTCTTCCTCGTCGGCGACTGCGTCCTGATATTGCTGGTACTCTGAGATCAAATCGTTCATGTTACTCTCCGCCTCTGTAAACTCCATTTCATCCATCCCCTCCCCAGTGTACCAATGCAAGAAGGCCTTCCTACGAAACATGACCGTGAATTGCTCCGAGACCCGTCGGAACATCTCCTGGATGGCTGTCGAATTCCCTACGAAAGTCGATGACATCGAGAGACCAACCGGGGGTATGTCACACACACTAGATTTCACATTGTGTGGGATCCACTCGACGAAGTACGATGAGTTCTTGTTTTGGATATTCATCATTTGCTCATCAACTTCCTTTGTGCTCATCTTGCCACGGAACATCGCCGAGGCGGTGAGGTAACGGCCGTGACGTGGGTCAGCAGCACACATCATGTTCTTGGCGTCCCACATTTGTTGTGTGAGCTCAGGGATGGTGAGGGCCCGGTACTGCTGGGACCCATGAGATGTAAGGGGTGCAAATCCAACCATGAAGAAGTGTAGACGTGGGAAGGGGATGAGGTTGACGGCTAATTTTCGAAGGTCCGAGTTAAGTTGACCAGGGAAGCGGAGGCAGCATGTTATGCCGCTCATGGTTGTCGAGATCAGGTGATTCAGATCGCCAACTGAAAGATCGATTGGATACCCACCAGAGAGATTAGATCAGAGAGACTTGGTATTGATATGCAAGTATTTGTACGTGTGTTGTACATTTTCCACTAGGCCATGTTAGAGTAGACTCGGTCAAAAAGTTAGATGAGTCAGTGGTGACCCGGTCGAGTGAGACATTTTTTAGGCTTCCCAAGTTAAAACCCTGACTCAATGAATCCTCGAGTTGTTCCATGACACTGTGACTCATTGAGTCACCGAATCAGGGCATCATTTGTTGATGGAATGGAACAACCAGCATCATTTTATTCATCTTTTTATATATCAAGCATTTCAAATAAAATATATAGCTTTCCCAACCATTCAATTTGACTCGCCCGAATCAAGTTTTTTATAGCCAACCGATATGCTAGCTTACCTTAGTGATCAATTAATTTGTTGGGTGGGTTAGGAGTCTTGCATTCTACGGAAGTACTCTTTTGGAGGGTTTGTATTGTTCATTAAGCCACAGCTTTCGCGGGTTTAGCGTGCCACCTACCCTAAGGTTCAGGGGCGGAGCTGTTGATTGCTAGAGCTAGTGACATTTTTTGTCTACACATGTTCGTACAATTTGTGTTGGAGTACAACTTATATTGGGGGTAGCTCAATGGACTCATGTTTTCTGACTCGTCCTTTCACTCGTGTTCTCGGGCGTAGATTCTGAGAATTCAATGGTGGTTGATAGTGCTGAGCTGGCATCATTTATTGCCAAAGCAAAACCACCTTTGGATTCTTGAAATCCACGGCTGAGGACACAAGTGAAAGGACGAGTCAAAAAAAGATGAGTCCTCGGAGCCAAAGCCATTCTCTAAAGGGCGTTGTACGTTGAGAGATTAAAAACAGTGAAAGAGCTTTTCTCACCGTGGATGTAAGCACACTATGGAATCACATAAATTTGTTGTCTGTATAATCAATTTTTTGGGTTTTCTCTATTTTCGCTAATTCGGAAGAGGTCAATTTTGAACATATTTCTCCTGGACTTGGTGAGGAGTTAAAAATACCAGAAAGAGCAACTTACAGCTTGGGTTTGTAAGCTTGAGTGTTCTGAAGCAGATATCATAGAGGGCTTCATTGTCAAGAACCATGCACTCATCACCATTCTCCACCAATTGGTGTACGGACAAAGTGGCATTGTACGGCTCCACCACCGTGTCGGAGACCTTAGGCGAAGGAAAGACCGAGAATGTCAACATCATCCGATCAGGATATTCCTCCCTGACCTTTGATAAAAGTAGGGTCCCCATCCCCGACCCGGTCCCACCACCGAGGGAATGGCATATCTGAAAGCCTGTTACATTAATGAACGGCTAATGATCTTTGTAATACATAGTTAGAGAAAACGTAGCTCCTAAATCACTAGCAGTATGTCATGAATTTAACTAATTAAAAGCAAAATAATTGAGATATTTACAAAGAAGAAATATCAAAATGAAAGTATACCTTGTAAGCAATCACAATTTTCTGCCTCTCTGCGAACAACATCAAGAACCGAGTCGATCAATTCGGCTCCTTCGGTATAATGCCCCTTAGCCCAATTGTTACCAGCTCCATTTTGTCCAAAAATAAAGTTATCGGGTCGGAAGATCTTGCCAAAAGGCCCTGATTTCAAACTATCCATGGTCCCCGGCTCGAGATCCACTAACACAGCTCTAGGAACATAGCGACCGCCACTCGCTTCATTATAGTAAACGTTCACCCTCTCTAATTGAAGGTGAGAATTGCCGATGTAATTTCCCTTGGCATCAATGCCGTGTTCGTCGCACACAACCTCCCAGAATTTTCCACCAATTTGATTGCCGCATTGTCCGGCTTGAATGTGGAGAATTTCCCTCATATTGCACTAGATAATTAGAAATTTATGAAAATTGGCAATGGGTATTATTGTTCTTTAAAAAATATTTTTTCTGAAAATTTTGAGAAATGAAGTAGAAGAAATTCTATAACAGTACAAGAATTTTTTTTTTTCTTTTTTTTCAAATTTGAGAAGCTAGGAGGTATATATAGAAGCAATAACAAGATTGAAATAACGAGATATAAAGATGGATATAAGAACACCAGGGCTTTGAGCCAAAGAAGCTCAGAAGGTTGAGAGAGAGAGAGAGAGAGAGAGAGAAAAGCTTGAAATGGAGATATTTTTGTAGGTGTTGCCTAGTGGGAGGAAGATATTTTCAAGGTTGAGACTTTGATAGTTATCCCTCTCTAGAAATAAATAAATAAAGTGATGAGAGAGATTGAAATATTGATACTTTGGTGATGGGGTGTTTGGACTTTGGAGGCTACCATGTCAAACGACCAGCAAGGGTTGTGAGCTGGACATGGTAGGAGACAACGATGTCGATGTGCTTACTCAGCCATGACCATATTTCTAAGAAAATTACCAATTTACACTCACCAATTCTTCCCCTTATTATTCCTTCATTGCCCTTAATGCTTTGAATTGGTTAATAGCTCTATAGTTTCGAATTTCCATCAAATTGGGTTTTGATGATGAAGGTTGTGGAGTCCCTCTCAACCTACCGGGTCCCATGTACCAAGAGCAGGTGATCCGTAATCCATCTCGTAACAGCCCCGGACTTCTACTACTAATGTCGCATAGCCAATGGAGGAAGCTATTGCCACCTGAAATAGACCCAATGTGGGAGATGGCAGATCTCATTCGAGAAATACGAAGTAGGCTCAAAGCTTACCCTCAATGGTGCATGACGCATTGTTATCGGGAAGGCAATTTTGCGGCTGATAACTTAGCCAACCATGCAGCCAATTCAGTGCAACAATCCTTTTTCGGGATGTGGGCCAATCATTCACGAGTCAGTGGGCACGAAAGAGTATGTCAGGTGGTGCATTTTATGTGCTCAACTGCTTCACATGAGAAAGTGTCCGCATAATTAAATTTTCCCTTACTGGGCATTTAGAAAGGGAATTTTAGCACTACCCCTTGGAATATAGGGCCAATTGGTTAGATCCCCACACTAAGCTACCACTGCCTCTACTAAAAGGGCCGCCGCAGACTCCAGATTTTTCTGGGGTATTTTGGTCTTTTTATTAAAGAATCGGTGGTTGGTCACTTGCGTTCATGGGTGGCATGTTATGTTTCCGAGTCAACAATGTTGACCGATTGTTAAGGGGAGTGTTGTTAATTTGAGAAAAGTACAGGGTGGCCTTATTTCTCAGGGTATGGTAGTAAAAAGTCCACAAAAAAAATGAAATTATTAAGGCAGAAGTATCTCCAGAAGGGGTGTCGAAAACATACTATGGAGTATTGTTTTGGTGGAGTCAGGTATGAGGACCCATTGTTTGTGGCCCACCAATTCACTACCAGGAGGCTTTCAAGCCGCAGTGTGTAAGAGCACACTTCCGCCTTGTGTTGCAACCTCGGGAGTAAGTCCTCCCTATGTGAAACACCAATGGATGGTTTTCCAGAAACCCACCAAACCAATCCCACTACCATCCAACGGTCTGGATCTGGACCATAAGATGGACGTTTTCATGAAGCTGCTGACAGAGCATCATTTTCCTTCCTCATTTAGATAAAAACAATCAAACTTAAATTTTCTATCCCAAAAAACTGAAGAAAAATTTAATTTTTATCATCCTCGTGGGAAACACAATATGAGATGGAGGGTATTTTGGTCATTACGTAGCTAGGATGGTTGGAGAGAGAGAGAGAGAGAGAAAGAAAGACTTTCAATTATTGCAGGCACGTATGAGCCTCTGCTCAACTGTAGTTTCTTATCTCACACCATAAGGACTGCTTGGCTGTTTGATGTTGGAATCCAATGCTATCTTCTCCCAACTTCAATGATGACGAGTTCATAACTATTTTAATAGGAAACAAACGAGGATTTTTTTTCTCTGTTCTCCTTTTTCTTTCACAATGAATGAACTGAAACATAAAAATATTTAAATTTTGATCCCATATCTGCAATCCTCCTGGAATTAATAAGTGAAGCATGTTTATCTTACTTTTGGGCATTCTGATGGGTCAATGCTCCCACAAAGAGTGACGTTCAAAAGTCTCTTCAGTGAAAAGTCAACATGATTGGAGGATCAGAACTATCTGATCTACTTCAATTTTTTTTTGGGTGGGTGTGGGGTTTGGGGATGTAGGTTTTACTCTTAAATGCTCTCAAAAGTCGTTAAGAGATGAATGAAAGGTTGTTTTTCTATTGAATCATTTAATTTAGACAAAATGCTGAAGTTGATGACATTAAATAAATTCTTTTACAGATTGTGCTGTTAAAGGTACAGTTTTCCAAGTCATCAAGGGATGCTTAAGTGGTATTTAATAATGATGTCAGCTGTCTCTATATAAATTAATTTGCATTATATCAAGCGCACAAGATGTTCCCTAACTTCACAGCAGCCACACTCTCGTCATCTTAATGAGATTCATCGGACATTAAAAGTAAATTTATGTTCCCATGGAGGAATGGACACTGTTGTTATAGTAGTTATCCAATTATAGAAACCCTTCGATCACTGTAAGATACTACTATTGTGCGTACATAAATATATGAATATATACAGCACCATGATGATAACGACGATGATATGGTCCAGTACCATGCTTGGAAATGAGAAGATAAGTCAGTTCCATATCAGAATTATCGAAGGACATGGAAAGTCTTTGAACAAGGAAATCTAAGACTACAGTTGTGTGTGGCCATAAGGACTGTTTGTAAACAGTCCACCAGTACTCACTGGCCAGCACAATGTGGTGCTGATTTCAGACTTTCCTCCAAAGTTTTAAAAACTTTTCTGGTCTGTTACAAATTGCAATTTAAGTAGATGAGAACACAATCGTATTTTATAGTAGATTTGTAGTTGCATAGAGAGCTTCATGGCAAGGATATACATCATGCTTTATTCCTGTGGAATAATTCTGATCTAACAACCACTAACCATAGATACTTCAGGACAAAATGAAAGTAAGATTATTACTAAAATAAAAAGGGAGGTTTACATGAGAATGCACACAAATGACGGGTGCAAAAAAAACACAGTTCACCTCAGTAGAGCAGCTCCTCAAAAACGGGATCCACAGATTGTGCCCATTTCCCATGGTACAACTCCAGAAGCTTCTCTGCTGGCGTCACACCTGCCATAAGACAGTTATTTATCAGGGCACCAATCAAAAATGCCCATAAAGTGACCAAAACTGCCAAAGATCATCCTTTGTTGGTTGCAATTTGAGTGGGAAGGGGGGGTTTCATGTTTGCAGTCCCCCATGAGAAAGCAATTTTTTCTCTCTGTCACCGTGGTTATTTGCAAATCAATTTACAGAGCATTCACTCCTTATGTGGAGGGATCCTGTAGAGTTGGTCCAAATAATAAAGAGCATTCAGGTAAACATCTAGACAATTCAAAAGCTCTTAGAAGGTGATCTACCACATATCCGAGATAATTTGGTAATCAAGAAAAATTCTAATGTCAATTCCGCTGGGAATCTCCAAACTACGTATTTGTATAGAGGCAAATGGGAGAAATTTGAATGGCATCTGAGAGTTCCAAATCAACATAAGAATTATAAAGTAAAGTAGGGTTTTGAGATGGGAAGAGAAAGGAGAAGAATAGAGAGAGGAAGTCGAACTTGTGTCTTTAATTTACACTAATCGACCCTCACAATTATTATATATACTAATGCTGTAATAAAGGTAAAAGTACAAAAATACCCACGTGTTGCATTAACACTCCCTCTCAAATTAGAGCATATATTATATATACCCAACTTGGAACATAAGAAATCACTCCTTGTGCGACTCATTGCCATGGTAAATATATCAGCTAACTGATGTTCTAACTTTACAAACGGAGTACAAATGTCACCATTTCAACTTTCTCTTTGATGAAATGGCAATCGACTTTAATGTGCTTGGTCGTCTGACGCAGGACGGGAGTACCGTTCCGCGATTTGAGAAGGAATTAAGAGGGGAGGATACTATTCACGACACTATTCACAGCACTATTCACAGTGCTATGGTATGATTTGGGTTTTCTTAGGTAATAAATTGACTAAAAAAGAAAATAGAGATGGAGAAAGAGATAGCAATAGAAAGATACCTTCGGCTTCGCACTGAATTAGCTTGACTTCGCACCAAGAGAGGATGGCTTCATACCACAAGAGAGATTTCTTAAAGAGATTTATATTTTTTCATTCATAATTTTTCATTATCAAAATCAAAGGATACATCACCTTTTATAAGACTCCCTACTTAAACTTTTCAAATTCTAATCTCATTGATATTAGAAACTCCTAATACAAATCAACTATTGCGATCAATAATAAAATTTCTAATTAGAAATAAAATCTAATTTCAATTGAAAATCCTAATTAAATTAAAACCAATCTTCGTGGGGTCCACTTATCTAAAAATAGTAAAATCAGAATTTACTATAAATAGTAAAAATGGGATTGACTATAAATAGTAATTTCCAAATTTACTATAAATAGTAAAAACGAGATTTACTATAAATAGTAAGTCCATTTGCTTGACTGGCATAGATTCAGTGTAGCGTGAACTATCGTAGTAGAATGCTCCCGCATCAAACCCTCTTGGTTGAAAAGAATTCGACCTCGAATTCAAGTTGAGATATTGCAATTGGCTTTTCCAGCGAAAGAGATATTTGGAGTACTCTCCCTTTAGCTTCTTCTTTTGCATATTCCACAGGTGTAAATTTTCTAAAACATGGTCTTATCTCCTCAACTCTGGCCTTCTTTGAATAAAAATCTTTGCTTGTTCCATCTGCTTTCTTTTCAACTGTCAGTTCTAAAACAGCAGAAATATCTGGTTTCAGATCGGAATCTTCTGTACTATTTGGGCCATCTTTAGCTGGAGCGTCTGAACCAGGGGAATCATCACCACTTTCATTCTTCATAACAGTAGGCGGATCAATATGCTTATCCTCCGTCTTTTCGTCTGATAGAACTACAGGAGCTTCAGGACTGGCTAATTCATCAGTTTTGGCTTTTTCTTCCTCGCCGATTTTTTTCATTTTCCTCGAATGGAAAAACACCATCTTATTCAATGGCTTTTATTTCTTCGTTACTTTCTTCTCGACTTGCTTTGAGACCTCTTTAGGGGTTTTTTTTGCTGTGAAACCTTCCAATAGCTTGCCAGAAAGAGGTGGAAAAGCCAATGGTTGTGGTAGTGACTTTCGAAGACGACAATTGCTGATTGGAACTCTGGCGGAGACCCTTGCCTCCAGTTTGCTCTCAATACGATTTATATGGTCGCTTAGTCCGCTCTCAAAACAATTTATCACATCGTTTAGTTTAGCTAACGCGGTTACCAAAGATTGCGAACCAATATGAGACATCTTTCCGATCAGGAGTTTCGAACTGGGCTCTGATACCAAATTTGACGCAGGACGGGAGTACCGTTCCACAATTTGAGAAGGAATTAAGAAGGGAGGCTACTATTCAAGTGACAGTATTCACGCAGCACTATTCGCAGTGTTATGGTACGATTTGGGTTTTCTTAGGTAATAAATTAACTAAAAAAGAAAATAGAGATGGAGAAAGAGAAGAGAATAAGAAAGAAGAGATAGAGAAAGATACATTCGGCTTCGCACCAAGAGAGGATGACTTCACACCACAAGAGAGATTTCTCAAAGAGATTTCTCTTTTTTCATTCATAATTTTTCATTATCAAAATCAAAGAGTACATCACCTTTTATAAGACTCCCTACTTGAACTTTTCAAATTCTAATCTAATTGAAATTAGAAACTCCTAATACAAATCAACTATTGCAATCAATAATTAAATTTCTAATTAGAAATAAAATCTAATTTCCATTGAAAATCCTAATTAAATTAAAACCAATCTTCGTGGGGTCCACTTATCTAAAAATAGTAAAATCAGAATTTACTATAAATAGTAAAAATGGGAATGACTATAAATAGTAATTTTCAGATTTACTATAAATAGTAAGTCTATTTGCTTGACTGGCATAGATTCGGTGTAGCGTGGACTATCGTAGTAGAATGCTCCCGCATCATCTTTATGAAAAATATGATTATAAACAATATGGACAATCGCTTGAGTATCACAAAATAAAAGAACACGGAGATCAATTGCAAATCCTATCTGTTGGAGAAAATTCCTCAACCATGTCAACTCATAAGTAGTATGTGTGAGCCATAGCCCAATACTCCGCTTCCACGCTAGACCGAGCCACTATGATATTTCTTACTCGGCCACGACGTGAGGTTTCCACCAAGAAATGTGGAATATCTTGTAGTAGATTCCTATCAAATAATGAGCCAACCCAATCAGCATCTCCATAACCATCAACACGTACATGACAATGCATCCTGTATAACAAACCACGGCCAGGAGCTCCTTTGAGCTATCTCAGAATATGAATCACAGCCTCTCAGTGTGAAATCCAAGGCTCTTGCATAAATTGAAACTTACCGCATTAACAACGAAAGATATATCTAGTTTAATGATGGTGAGGTAATTAAGCTTGCCGACTAGTCTTCGATACCTTTCAGGATTATCAAACAATTCTCCTTGATCAACAATAAGCTTCACATCACGATCCATTGGAGTGTCTACTGGTTTAGTTCCCTATAAACTAGACTCCTCCAGTAAATCTAGAACATACTTTCATTGAAACAAATTAATTCCAACCTTTGAAACAAATTAATTTGTTTCATTGAAACAAATTACTGTGCATTAACTACTGGAGAAAACGTCTTAGCATAATCAATGCCATGGGTTTGAGAATAACCTTCGGCAACAAAACAAGCCTTAAGCCTGATCACAGAACCATCAGGAAGATGTTTGATGGTTTACACCTAGCGACAACCTGCTTCCTAGGAGGGAGAGAAATAAGGTCCCAAGTACCATTGTGATAAAGAGCATCTATTTCATCCTGCATTGCTTTTCTCGAACCAGAATGTGAAAAACATCATGGAAGTTAATATGTAACTAACAGAAAGGAAAGAAAGGTAATAAACCTACGAAAATGAGACAAATGAGTAATAGAAACAAAATGAGAAATAGGGCGCGAAGTACACACGTTTACCATCAGGAAGATGTTTGATGGTTTACACCTAGCGACAACCTGCTTCCTAGGAGGGAGAGAAATAAGGTCCCAAGTACCATTGTGATAAAGAGCATCTATTTCATCCTGCATTGCTTTTCTCGAACCAGAATGTGAAAAACATCATGGAAGTTAATATGTAACTAACAGAAAGGAAAGAAAGGTAATAAACCTACGAAAATGAGACAAATGAGTAATAGAAACAAAATGAGAAATAGGGCGCGAAGTACACACGTTTACTTTTAAGGACATCTTGTGAGGGAGACGAATCTACAGACGTGAAAGAAGATGGAGGCATAGGAACAATTGACGGTTGAAACGCAACAACTAGTGGATGTGTGGGATGGCATCTTCAAATATATATCTATAGATTAGAATTTCGAGTAGAACCAGAAATAGGAGTTTTAGAGCCAGATGAATCGAGAAGAAGACCAATTAAAGAAAGAGGAATAGACGACACTTCATCTTGTGGCTCTCATTTGAAAACGAACATACTCAAAACAAAACAAGGTCAACACACAAGTTTTCGGCGAAAAGGACTGTAACATTGAATCCTTTTGAGTACGGGAGTATCCCAAAAGGACACACTTGATAGAAGGATCAAGTTTATGCCCCATAAACCTAAATGATGAACACAGCATACAACCAAAAAAATGAGGGGGATGAGTGAACAGGAAAGTATCTGGAAACAAAACTGAGAATTGAACCTTCTAATTGAGAATTGATGAACGCATCTAGTTAATGAGAGAACAAGTTGTGAGAACAATATCACTCCAATATATTTTGGGTACTTTCATATGAAAAAACAAGGAACGGGCAAGCCCTAACACATGCCGATGTTTTCTTTCAGCCACCCCATTTTGTTGAGGTATACTAGTACAAAAGGTCTGATGTAATATACCATGAGAGGAGAGCCAAAGTAATCCTGAAATAGTATAGAAGTATATTCTTTAGCATTATCATAACGAAGAACACGGATAGAGATACCAAATTGGGTTCGTACTTCCATATAGAACACTTTAAAAATATAGAACTCATATCTTTCATTAAGTAAATCCATGTCGTAATTATTAGCCTCCCCAGAGTCTGTTCTATAATCAAATAATTGAGTTTCTCTCCAACTGTGAAGAAAACTAGTACAGATTTAGCCAAGGTACATAATTACTCCCATTAAGTTTAATGAAAACCATCTGACACACAAGTATCTCAGAAGAAGACAACATATGAGGTTTAGATTCCATCACTAGCCAACAGGTCACAATCATCTATACTCAGTCCGGCCTGTGATTCTCTTTGGATAATACCTGCAATATACTCTACAGAGCTCAGGATAGAAATATGAACACCAGAGATTTTCTCTAGAGAGCCTGGGGAAGAAATCTGAACACCTGTGATTTTCCCTGGAAAGTCGGGGAAAGAAACTGATACCTGCAATTTACTCATGATTGCCTCAAAATGTGTTACGACCCCAGGAAACGTGTCATACCAATCTCGAGAAATGTATCACATCAACAGGAGAAACATATTGCGATTACCTCAAGAAATGTGTCACGGACACCTCGAAAAAACGTGTCACAACTTACAAGAACTACAATTTTCCTTGGAAACCAAATACATCATGTTGTAGCAACTTCCCATCTACGGCATGCATATACACAAATAGAGTCCAAGGTTATCCCTTCAAATCTGCATGAATGACCTCTTGCACACACACAGTATAGGTGGTAGGAACCACCACAAAAGGGAATGAAAAAAAAGGAGAAAAATTAGGGTTTCAAGACCAAACCCTAAGTTATTATTTCTTATTGTAGAGAAGGAAAGAACAAGAAGAAAAGAGGAAGCCCTAGTTAATGGATCATATACTCTGATACCATGTAAAGCTAATTAGGGTTTTGATATGAAAAGAATAGAGAGAGAGAGAAGAGGAAGTCGAACTAGCGTCTATAACTTATAATAGTCAACCCTCACAATTATTATATACACTAATGTTGTAATAAAGGTAAAAGTACAGAAATGCCTCTGTATTACATTAACAAAATAAAATAAAATAGGTAATTTCAACAGTCGAGCAAACTTTTGTATTTAGTTTTAAATGAAGGTGGTTTTGTCACTTTCTTGTACGTAACAAAGACACTTGACAATGTGCCACTCAATGTAAAAAATGGTGATCATGAAAACTAAATATGTCGTGACATCTGCACAATAGTATTATAATAAAGCAAGATGCATTCTGTATCATATCAATATTAGCTTACAAAAGCATAACATATAGAAAAATTCACAATGCATTACTCTTAAAAGGTGGAGGACCTGGTGATAGGTGTCTTTTGTACTACACACGTTAAACTTTATGGAAGTACCCAGACTAAATTTCAAAAATTAATTAGTTTTATGTTTAAATAAATGCATTACCTGTCCCAACAACCTCGGTCAACGCATTCAAGAATCCTGTTTCCTTGTAGCCTCTTCTTTCCAAGCCATCCTGTGGCAATAATAGATGTAAGTATATGAACAAGAATCGAATCTAGTTTGTGGTTCTGCAGTTTTTCGACACAGATTTCTTGTCAAAGTTACCTTAGCTAGCTTTAAAACATCTTCTGCAACATGCCTGAGCAGCCCATCCCGAAAGGGCGTCTTTAGACCAGTCTTTGGTACCTACTAACACTTAACAATTTCAACAATTAGGGTTTCCATCTTCGTCACTGCAAATAAATGCTGAATGGTTTATGTCTCAATTTCAATTTCATTGAACCAAGAAGGATGCAAGTAATCCCGTACACAGGACAGGAGGTGATGAGTGTTAGCGGATGGTGTGTTCCCGCACACGTGTTGTGTTGGCCCGATGACCCGTTGGTATACATAGTTGTTTCGCCTTTCCCCAAAAAAGTCGATCTTTTGGGATAAATGGTTGTTTAACATGGTATCAGAGCCTTAAGGCTTGGGAGGTCGCGGGTGTCTCCAGCGGAGTGTATTCCCGCTGAGGGGGCGTGTTAGCGGATGGTTTGTTCCCACGCACGTGTTGTGTTGCCCCAAAGACCCGTTGGAATACATAGTTATTTCGCTTTTCCCCAAAAAAGGTCGATCTTTTGGGATAAATGGTTGTTTAACAATGAGTTGTTCATGCTGTCGAAGAAAGTAACAGAGGAACAAAATAACATATCTTGAAAATAGTTTCCCCTTTAATAAATCCATAAATCAGATGTTCAGGTTAAAACTATCAAGTCCCAACTTTAGCTTCATAAGCAAAATCAGCTATTTGAAAATTTGAGACAAGATCTTTACAAAATTTGAAAGTTTCTTTGCTGGCTCCGCTAAGTTGAATTCAGAAATCAGAGGAGGTCAGATTTTAGAAAATTGAATAGCTGTTCATTGCCTCTTTATCGGCATCTATCTAGTTCAACTCAACATCACGAAGTGACATATGAAGTAGCAAGTAAATAAGAGAGCTCAATGTTCTATCCTCTTGTTTCCCTCAAGATAATGAAAACTCGGTACAGTGCAGCATGTAAAATATTCTTTGGTGTGTTACTCTTTTAACCATTTCAACTACTTGTCCTACTTACAAGTTTCAACCATGTGGGAAAAAAACAGAACAGAAGAATCATGTACTATCCCACTTGTACATGGACTTCACATACTTGTGTGGAATGTTAACATTACCTTATTCCTCAACATCTGTCTTTCTTCTGAGGTCCAATCAGCCGTCATATCTAGTACATTTTGCAGTGAAACCTCATCATATAATAAGCCCACCTGCATGTGAAATGATCAGAGTCAACTGATATGGCCAGACTATCAAGCAAATGATAATTTTCATTTGCATATCTAAGATGTGTGATACTCTCAGATGTGGTGACCCAGGCAAATCCAGGACACCAACACGTCCTTATAGCTAAATGATGATATTGGAAGATACTCATAGAATACAAAAGATATCTCGATAATCCATATTATATAATTGTATAGGACCAAGAACCAATGCCTCGAAACCTTGGGGTTTTAAAATAAGTTGGTACGGAGATAGTAAATGCAACTCCTGTAAGGACATGCGTAGAGACCATGAGATAGTTAAGATTGAGACCATCTAGTTCCCCAAAGTGCCCCATTTTCGTTATCTTGATTCAGTTATCCATAAGGAGGGTGAGATTGAGAAGGATGTTACCCATAGATTTACAGCTGCGAGGGTGAAGTGGAGATGTGCTTTTGGAGTGTGAGTGACCAAGACAAACCGACAATAACATAGGCTACATTTATGGAAATGAATGTTGGGCAATCAAGAAACGATGTGTACATAGAATGAGTGTTGCTGAGATGGATGAGTGGAATACAAAATTTAAAAGCGCATCCAAAGAAACTTACGACAGTGAAAAGAGGGAGGATACACAGGAGGGGGAGAACAAATCAAGGTAACAAGAAAATTAGCAAAATCACAACAAGTGTGAGAACAATCAACAATGGCAAAGGAAAAACTTCCAAAGATCTCTCTTCTCTAAAATTTTAAAAACTGAAACAAGAACCCTCCCCTTTACATTATATCCAGAGCCTTCATAACGTCTAATCTCAACTTTCCACTCTAGCTTAAATGAAGATACAAAAAGGAATAAAATATCCTTATTACTTAGTTCCTATTAACTACTTTTTTTTTTTTTGATAAGTATTAACTACTTATTTACTACAAACACTCAACCCAAGTGCCTGATTTCTTCTGTTGTCCCTTTCGTGTAGCACGTTCACCCTTTGTAATCATTACCTGGTCCTTAATACATAGTCACTTGGATCAGCCATTGCATTGGATGAAGTATTTTGTTAGTGGATGCCTTGTCGAGTGATATCTTGCATGGATTTTTCTAAACGGGCAAAGTACCCATGTTGGAGTCCAACACAACACAGATTCTGGTGTGACATTTCCAACCAGCAAGTAGTTGGATTACTCCCCTGGGTCGGGTGGGATGCTCATCCTTCGTAGCCGCAACATCACATTCTCCCCATTCTTTCTTCATAGGTTGCATCAACAAATTCGTAGACAAGCACTGTTACATTAACCTAATGCTTCGAACATCCGAAGGAGAGATACCCCACCTTTCCATAGAGTGGATAAGTCCCCTATTTGGGGATAAGTGGATAAGTCATGTATTTAGTATTGACATAGAGTGCACGTCCATTTATGCATCTGAACACTCCAATCATACTCTATTGACGAGGACTGCTAGCTCAACTATGTCTATCCCAACAGAGCTCACCATGAACACAGCTCAATCCTGCACGAAATAGCACATTATGCATATACAGATTGAGAAGGCCACATACCCAAAATGCTGGCAATGCACATAATCTCCTCCAAGGCCCTCCATCTGCACCCCTCATCTCCAAGTATCTCTTCAACCTGACCTGAAGAGCACCACATGACTTACTTTAGGCACTGCTATTGGAAAATAAGTGGAGCATTTCATCTATAGTATCTAACAAAATGCCATCTTATTTGTATGTAATACACACCTCAGGAAAAATTGTCGTTAGGTGATTCTCCCAATCATTAAGTGTTGGCAGTTCTCCTGGAATAGAAGGAAGTTTCCCTGCCATAAAATCCTGCAAATACACTACGACAAGTGTCACATCTCAAATAAATCACTAACATGAGATGGAACCAAATAAACAAAATAAAAAACATTGTTACAGAAGGATGTCTTAAAGCAGTTAAATAAGAGATTAAGGACAGATGGATACCCGGAAGGACATCCCTGCACAGTCGATATACTTCTTATTCCGGTAGACAAAATACATAGGAACATCAAGAGCATAATCCACATACTGCTCAAAACTGCACCAGAAAAAAGACAAGAATGCTAACTAAATCTCTTTAACAAGAAAAAAATATATATCAAAAAAGGGAAAAAATATTTCATTTTTTATTAGGGATAAGATTACAATAGTTCTGTTAGTTATAATGTTTTATATAGGCTTATTACGGGGTTTTCTATGTATGGGGGTATTTTGGTCCTTTAATGTTTTGTTAAGTGATATGATTGATATATATATATAGGGGAGTTCGGCTAGCCCATTAAGCCTAATTCGATCTCTTCTTTTCACCCCAATTCTTCTCTTCTCCACACGGAAACCCTAATTAACTAACAAGTTCTAAGCACAACAATTGAATAAGAAAACCCATCCAAGCATCAATTAAACAAAGCAGGCAGAAGAAAAGGAAAGAGTCAAATCATTCTTTGTGTTGGTGCAAAACTAACCCTTTCTAAATAGATGAAGAAAGATGAGGAAATAAATGAAAAATCGCAGAAGTATTAAAGCCATATGCCCAAAACCAAGCATAGACTTTTCTATAGGGGCTTAAATTTAGAACCTCAATATAAGGTTCATGTTAAGCTCAGTCTTCCAAATAATTTTCTATCAAATAGAGGGAAGACAAGCTATAATTCCTGAATACACTACAGACAGAAGACAAACATATATAAAAAAATAAAAATAAAAATTGAACACATGCAGACACCAGTAAAGGACACATGGGGAGCTGGCATAACACCCCCAGAATCCAAGGAATAGAGGCAGGTGGCAAAATATAATAAATAATTAATAGGTATCTCTAACTAAGTATAATGACGTAATTACTACTGAACTGTTCATAGGAATTTCTCAAAAAACAAAGCTCTAATTATTGATCCAACTTCGCAATCTCTTTCTAATAAATAATGCACCTAGATTCTGCTCCCAGGACAGAACTCGACTTCTTGACAACAACAAAAGGCATCACTTTCTTATCAGCTATTTTAACCCGCAGTTGAAGGAGAATATTCTAGTCGAATTATTGGTTCAGTTTAAATGAAGGCAACTGCTAAAAATCCTTAATCCAAAAGAAACAAGAAAATAAATGTCAGCTGCCACTGCAAAATTATAGACATACTTTTGAACTTCTATTTTGGCAGATACCAGATCATCTAAGTTTGCAAAAAGTGCTGTTGAGTGTGTAATGAAGGTAAACCTTCAAGAGAGAACTACAAAAACATGGAATAAATACTTCCAGGTCGCAGGACAGAAAGATAACACTTACCCAAAGGAATCATAAAAAACAAAAGGAAGCATTCCCGCGCGATTGTTATCAGTATCAGTCCAGATATGGCTGTGGTAAATGATGAAGAATTAGATACGACAACCACAGAGCAGATATTCACTGTAGTAAGGGTAGCAAATCATGTATAAGGTAACTGATAGAACCTTCTCTTGCTGAGATAACCATTTGGCTTGCCTTCAGTGAAAGGTGAATTTGCAAACAGTGCTGTTGCAATCTGTTTCAGATGCTACACTTGTCAGATAACATGGAAACAGGAGGAACTTCTAAGTAGGAAAGCTGATGGCTCAAAGATTCTCACAGGCTGCAAAGCAAGACCAGCACGAAATTTCCTGATCATGTCTGATTCAGAGCAGAAGTCCAAATTAACCTACCAACGGCAAAAATTGGTAGCCATTAGTTTTTCATTAATGAATGATGAGTCCTATTCTCAACCTTTTCACAATAAAGAAATTATCAATGCGGAAGCATAACCTTCTATAAAGTCGTGAAGAGATAAGATTATATTTGTGTAAAACCTCTGAAAAAGCTTTCAAGAATCAAAGTCGGAAAGAGATGAACACTGCAAATGTATAATATAGCTCACCTGAACAGTACATGTCCTGAACATCATATCAAGCCCTAAAGAGCCAACTTTGGGCATGTAATTCCTCATAATCTCATACCGTCCCTGAGCCAAAATGTTTTCTCAGTAAGGGGACTATGAAAGTATCCATAAGCAGAAAATAGTACACATGAAATAAATCAACACCATCACATGGGCAAATACCTCTGAGAGAAGAAAGAATGTGTGATATCTGGGAGTGGATAAGCTATGTAGGACAGATTTGAGCACATAGTTTTGCATTACAATGTCTAAAGCTTCTGAAGGCTTAACAATTTCTTGTGTAACTCAATGAGAGAACATATAGAATTTCCAAAGTGAAAACTTATAATGTGGATAGTGTAGTGTGACAAATATCGGATTGTATGAAGTAACTGAAGAGATCGAAGAATAAAAGGTAATGTAGAACGTGGGAAAGTTTAGTTGGTTAATAAAACAGGACTAATCACAAGAAAATTACCTTTACATCTGAGCCAGAGGATTGTCCTAATCTCTAATAAATCAAATATTTGTATTCATACAATTTATTTGTATGTGTTTGCAAGTAGATGTGAATCTCTACCTGTATATATCCTTATACATATGTGCATATGTGAGTATGCACCCATAATTACATTTATAATGTGCATCAAATGGTTAGAGAACAAAAGAATACCTTGGGCATTATAGGTATGTCTTTCAGTCCCCATTTGGGCTGGAAACCAATTCCTAAGAATCCAATTCCCATTTCCTCTGTAACAGCTTTGACCTGTTAAACAGTAGCATGCAAAAACAATTAATCCAAGTTCAATAGCATATAGTAAATCTCTACATCGAAGCTGGAAAACAAAAACCAGCTTTCTGCATATGTAGATATATGTACTCCTCAAAGAACATGAAGATGTATTATGATCAAGGAAATAAGACAAATAAAAAGAAAGTACAATGAATATTTTCTCAACAAAGAACATCCGAGATTTTTTCTCAAGAAGTATAAATATGGAGAACATTCAAACTCGACTGATGCAAAGTAGAATTTCATCAAAAGCATTTAACGAGGACTATAAAAACTTTAACAATTAATGGTAGAGTGAAACCAGAAGATTATTAGAGTCCTGCATCTGGGGTATATTTTTTACCTTCTGTTTTTGTAGTGTAAGGCACATGGTGAGAATTTTTTTTGAAGTCATATTATTATTGACTCCATCTGGGGTATGTTTTTTACCTTCTGTTTTTGTAGTGTAAGTCACATGGAGAGAATTTTTTTTGAAGTTATATTATTATTGACTCAAGTATGGTAGTTCAGTGATTTTGTGCCATCTTAATTATGTATGCTCCTACAAGTTAAAAAATAGTTCTTCCTTCTCTCTATATATAGATACACACCAAAGGTGGAGTGCTGGCCACGCAGCCAAACAATACACTCCAACAACATCCCCTCTCATCACTTTGCCGGGATTCGAACTCGCAACCTACGAGGATCTTCTGCTCTGATACCATGTTGACATCCACTTTACTCTAAAAGCTTAAGCTATTAGAGGGAGGTGTAACAATGTATATCAAAGGGTCCACGGGTCTAACAAAGGTGGACTGCTGGTTCAAGTCTCCAGCAGAGTGTATTCCCGTTGAGGGGGCGTGTTCGTGGATGGTGTGTTCTTGTGCATGTGTTGTGTTGGCCCAGTGACCCGTTGGTATACATAGCTATTTCTTTCACCTTTCCCCAACAGGTCAATCTTTTGGGATAAATGGTTGTTTAACAGTAAATCCAAGTGGTTTTTTTTTTTTGAGAACTTCACTAGGTTGAAAGGCAGTTTTTTTTTGCTTCTATGTACTTGAATGACATGATTATGAATATTTAAATGTGTAAGTCTGACTCTTACAATCTCGAGTCTCTAATACCTTGCTTTAACAAGTACATTACATTATTGATCTTGCTTTTCTTATTCAAAATAGTTGTTTATTTAGTATGATGACTTATAAATGCTTTTCATGCTTGTTAGATCAATTCTATAAAATAGTGATGTGTGTTTCTTATGTTTTTCCGATTTTTGTAATGTTTCTGGAGTTTCTGAAAATTTTACAATTATTCCACATTGAGAGAATTGTTTTCACAAAAAATTTACTTTTCCAAGCTGACCAAAATATTGAAACTTGACCACCATGGTTCAAAGTTATTGGTTTAGTACATGGTCGATACCATTCCACTATGATTTTTCAAAGTTGAAAACACACCTGGTTGGTATCATTCCGATGCATATCGGACGATACGGACTATACTTGTATGTATAGGATGATACCAGCTGAAACCTGTGACGGAACCATGTGATACCCAAGACACATGGGTATTTTTCCTCGGCCTGTGACGTTACCGATACTTTTTGAAACGTATTGGTATCGTCTGATACTTTAAACCATGTGACTAACGTGCACCTGAATGTTACAACCACGTTTACTCACTGGAAAAAAAAAGTTACAACCATGTGCTAGCTAGATCTTCTAATACATTTGTGGGGCTAACATGAGTGATAGGAAAAAAAATTACCATGTTTTCTTTTTTTCTCTACTTCTTTGGGGGAACTTCTGATAGAGACTTCATTATAGCAAAAACAACATTTAGTTGGCGTAGAAGAAAATGTACACAACGTCAGATAAAATTGAATTGCCATATAGGAATTTTTTTTACTTTTGCACACACACAAATAGAAGATTTTATAAAGAGTAATGACAAGTACAAGGAAGTTGTCAATGCAGACGTGAATAGTATCCACTAAAGGTAGACACCATTTAGAAGCATAAGAGATTTTTGATTGGTGCCTACCTGAAGCATGAGTGGCTCCCAATGAGGAAGTTGTGTTAGAAATTCTTATGTCAATATATGAAAGTGTGATTCTGTTTTGATAAGTTTTAGGAGGTGAAGTTTCAGTTTTTAGGTTTTTCTATATGAGAAGTTGAAATGTCCTGACTAAAGGGTTTTTTTTCTTTTTGCAAGGATGCGTTTGGATCCCGAAAAAAGAGAGCTCTTGGACGTGTTTTCTGGGTTCGCTTTTATCTTAGGAAAAACAATGACGAAGCACCTTTTTTTCACGTTTGGTTGACTATGGAATCTCAAAATTTCCATGTCTTCTTTATGTACTTTTGTCCACTCTTTTTATTATAATTATTTTTTTTGGTCTGAACCTTTTTCATTTGAGCTTAAAACCAATTGGGTTTGGGGTGGTGTACCTTGTCATGACCATTGGTGGGAGCAGTGCTCACCAGGAACAACGGTGACTATCCAATCAGGTCTTGTTATTGACGAAATATAGCATCTTCGACAATAGACAACAAAGGAAACGACGGTGATGTGAGAGACAGAGAGGAGGACAATGGCAACAACCAAGATTTCTATCGAAATGGGTTTCGGACAGGGAACTGAGGAAGGATGAGAGAGCAGATGTTAACAAGGTCGTGGTGAGGGAGGAGGTACTCTCTTCTCTCATACATTCTATTTGATCTTATAAAAAAAAAAAGAGAAGGTAAAGGAGGGAGGGGGAGGTGGTGGGAAGGGGTAAGACGAGAAAACATTTGGGTAGAAAAAGAAAATGGGAATTTGTGTTGAGGAGATGAAAAATGGGGGTTGCGTGAGAAGGAAGAAAGGTTGAGGGAGGATTCGATGGCAGTGGTTGTGAATAAGAATAGGGGTGCAAGTTAAGTGGTGGGGTGAGTGTACATGATAAGAGGTGGGCACCGTGGTTTGACATAATTTTCTTGTACGAAAGAGACATAGTGTGTACATAGGTGGAGGGTGGGTGCTCTGTTTAACTAATACAGAGAAAGAGAAGTTGAGCTTTTTGATATGTATTTTGCAAGACATTTGAGAGGGAGGGAGGGAGGGGGGGTAGTATTCATTGTTTGAGCACGAGTGGAGAAGGAAAAGCAATGGACAAACAATGAACGGACAATAAGTTGGTATGTTGCTTTTCCACCTTTTTTACCCCCAAAAAAACCATATTTTCCATTATTTTTTCTTGTTGTCTTGCTAAATGTATGAAAAATCAGCTTCAGTAAAATAATGATTCGAGGCTGCATTTTTTCAGCTAAGTAAATGCAGCCTAAGGAATTGAATTATCCCTCATGCTTAGATAGGCGAAGAACTACTTTTTCTTGGTTGAATTATTTTTCTTATGAAACTAATTCATATGGAACCTCTTCTGTCATTTCCCCTAACATCTCTCATCTCTTATGAATCTGATACCTTCAATGAAGTAGTTCCACAATCTTGTTGGAAAAATGCTAAACAAGATGAGAACATCAAATACACCAAATATAGAAGAGATTACTCATAGTTTAAAGTTTCGGCTGAAACCGAAACATTTCGCCCGAAACGTTTCGGTTTCGTTATAGACCGAGACAAAATACTGGTTTGTACCAGAAACCACCAAGTTTCGGCTTAGTTTCGTCGCAGTTTCAGTAGTTTCGTTTGTATCGGACGAAAGGTGTCGAAACCACCGAAACTTGTAGATCTAAACAGTACTCACGTGAAATCGCGCAAAATCGGGCCATTTTCAGCCTTTTCTGGCTTGCAGCTCAATTATTAGCATACCAACAAAAAAAAAAGCATAAAAAGAGGGGAGAGGGAGGAAGAGTCGACAACAAACAAAGACTCAAAGAGAGAGAGAGAGAGAGAGAGAGGAGGAGGAGGAGGAGGAGTACCTGTGCGCCTTCCGAATCGCCTGCAACCCCCTTGCCGCCGTGCTCCTCGTCGTCGCCGGTGAGTTATTTATTTATTTTTTTTTTCAACTCTCAGTTTCAGCTTTTGAGACTTGAGAGTAGAGAACCGAGAGTAAAGGGTTTAAAACCCTAGAGAAATGAGAGGGTAATCGAATGAGGAGTTTTTTAGAACTTTGAGAAAAGTTCTGATGTATAACAGGTTATACCTGACATGCGTGTACAAATACGATTTTTGTTACTCAACACTGCCATCTAGCACCTCTGATTGCACGGATGTTTAGCCCACCAGTTGGTAGACATTCATACAAAAAATCAGCTATCTTTGATGATTTTTAGCCATTGGATTAACCCAAAAATAGTTAAATCCAACGACTATTATCACACTAAAAAAAGTTGTACATCTAATGGCTAGAGATTACCAATTAAGGTGATTTTTAGGGGGTTTACCCAGCAAGGGGACGACTAAACATCCATGCGTTCAGTGGGCCCATAGGGCAGCGGTGATTAACAAAAGGGTCGGGTTCCGATGACCAACATTTTTGACCAACACCATGGTGTACCCTCATAGAAGATGAATCAATGGCTGATTTTTGGTGAAGATGATCTATACGGTGAGGAGATCATCCTCACCAAAATTCAAATCATTCTAATATTCATAGACCGGTTTAGAAGTTGAAGAATTATTGACTGTCGATTTTTACCGCATAACTTGAAAACCACATTTAACGGGGTTAGAAATTTCGGAATGGGCTGATTTTTTGTTGGGGTTATCTATATGGTGAGGAGATCATCCTCACCAATAATCAGCCATTGATTCATCCTCTATGAGGGTACATCAAGGTGTTGGTCAAAATTGTTGGTCGCCGGAACCCGACCCTTAACAAAAATGGCTAAAGTACTAACTAGGGAAAAATCCACGTGGCACTCCTTTGGGGCCACTGATCTTATGAATTTTTGGCCCATCCATTGGTGGACTTACGCACAAAAAATCATGCTGATTCGTGATCTCCAACCATTGAATCTGAGTATCCAAAAAATATTCAAATCCAATGGCTGGAAATCAACTCATGAAAATCATTCCAATCCAATGGCTAAAAATCACTAACCAATCTGACTTTTGATGTGTACGTCCATCAGGTGGTGGGCCATATCAGTGGGCCCAAAAAAATGGAAAAATCTATGAAAAAGTGCTAAAAAAATCAGTGATTGGTGTTTCTTAGCCATTGGATTTGAGCACTTTTTCATCATGGGCTTGGACCCACACACCAAAAGTCAGTGATTAGTGTTTCTTAGCCATTGGATTTGAGCACTTTTTCATCATGGGCTTGGACCCACACACCAAAAGTCAATGATTAGTGTTTCTTAGCCATTGGATTTTAGCACTTTTTCATCATGGGCTTGGACCGAACTCATAGGCCTGTTCATAAACCCATGATGAAAAAGTGCTCAAATCGTACGGCTAGAAATCGTCAATCACGCTGATTTTTGGTGTGTAGGTCTATCATAGTGTGGGCCAGACATTCAAGTGGCAAGTGGGGCCGAACTATTCTACTACGTTGCAATTTTAGGGCCCACTGCCTCCATGAATGTTTGGCCCACATATTGGTGGACCCACACACCAAAAATCAGCGTGATTAGAGATTCCTAGCCATTGGATTTGAGCACTTTTTGATCATGGGCTCGGAACCAACTCATAGGCCAGTTCATAAAGCCCATGATGAAAAAGTTCTCAAATCCTACGGCTAGAAATTAGAAATCACGGTGATTTTTGGTGTGTAGGTCTATCATTTTATGGGACAGACATTCAAGTGGCACATTTTATGTGCTCCACAGCCCCATAACATAAGCCATGTGGCACATTATTAGTGTGTTTGATGATTTTTAGCCGTTGGTTATGTACTAAACAATGGTTGAATCCAATGGCTAGAATCACGCCTTAAAAGTACAAAAATCTAATGACTAGAGATACCAATCAGGGTGAATTTTTATGTGCATATACACAAAGAGGTGGACTGAAAATTCATGTGGTCAGATGATCCAAAATAAGTGGTTGTCACCTCACAGGCTCACACATGTAACTTTTTTTTAGAACAATGTGTTACTTTTTTTTTGTGCTTAGAACATTTTGTTACTTATCAAAATAAAAATAAATACGTAATGTATATGTGTTATTCTTTAATTTGATTAAATAAAATAAAACACATATACATGTCACCTACTATACTCCATGTAATTGATT
Organism: Euptelea pleiosperma; assembly: GCA_035048495.1. NCBI lineage: Eukaryota > Viridiplantae > Streptophyta > Magnoliopsida > Ranunculales > Eupteleaceae > Euptelea > Euptelea pleiosperma. The sequence goes on along the minus strand of CM068553.1, from coordinate 5,501,706 downwards.
AGATAATTTATCAATTATCTAACTATATAATCGATTAATTTAGAAGTACACACATACAATTTTTTAAAATATTTATTACTAATAGAGAAAAACTCTAGTGCACTAATTACATTCATATACTTTAAAGAATATGCCCAGGGAACGAGATATTAGTTGGGATCATTGTACAGCGATTGGGGCAGATAAAAGACATGTCAGATGTAGATACTGTCACAAGGAAATATATGGTGGAGTGACAAGGTTGGAGGAACATCTGACAGGGAAACCAGGGGAAGTTAAATCTTGTCCCTCGGTTCCTAGAGAGGTGCAAGAGACAATTAAAAATTACTTAATTGCATTGAAAAAGGCAAAGGCTACTCAACAGAGAAGGAAAGAAGATATATATGCGAGCCTTAATGACCCAGACGTAGGAGGTAGTGGTGGTTGCCCCTATGATGTGCCGGATGCAGATAGTGATGATGACACTGAATCCGATGAGAACATGTCTCGATTTGAAAAGCTGCAGCTGAAGTTTGCCCAACGTCAAAGTAGGCAGTCACTTTTACAAGATGAGGGGAGGAGACATTCGGTGTCTGGCATACCGAGTCGGGATATAGGAGGCTCCTCCCAAGCCAGGGCTAAATCATCTGCTAGGAGAGGGATGCATCGCACCTTTAGTGTGCGAGAAGCCGACGACGCCGTACACAGGGCACAAAAAGAGAAGGATTCTGTAGCTGCTCGTAGTAGAGGGCTTGATCCATTTTTATATAGATCAAAGTCAACTACACAAGAAGTTGAAAGAGGCTTGGGGTGGAAAGAAACTTTTTGATAAGGTGGGAAGAGCTATAACGAAGTTCTTTGTATTCAGTTCGATCCCTTTCAATGCAGCAAAGAGTCCTTATTTCCAGCCAATGATAGATACTATTGCAGAGGCAGGGCCTGGGATTAGAGGACCTTCTCCCTTTCAGATTAGTACCAAATACTTAAACATAGAAATAGCTGAGTTGAAAAATTACATCGACATATTAAAGAAAAAGTGGACTGACTATGGCTGTACCATTATGTGCGATGGGTGGACATCAAAGACGAGGAAGTCTATTGTTAATTTCATGGTGTACTGCGACCGAGATATTATTTTCCACAAGTCGATCGACACGTTTGGAAAGGAAAAGACTTCTGAGTATCTATTGGAGTTGATGGATGAGGTAGTGGAGGAGGTTGGTGAGCAGAATGTGGTGCAAATTGTCACTGATAATGAAGCATCATTCAAGCTTGCAGGGAAGTTGTTGATGGCCAGGAGAAAACACTTGTTTTGGGCCCCATGTGCTGCACACTGCATCGATCTCATGCTAGAGGAGATTGGAAAGACAAAGTCAATATCTTCAACAATTGAAAAGGCAAGGAAGATCACGGGCTTCATTTATAACAGTGGGAAGACCGTCAACCTGATGAGGCAATTCACTGAAGGTAGGGATTTGTTGCGACCTGGAATTACACGGTTCGCTACTGAATACATCGCCCTACAAAGTCTCTTGCGCCATAAAGACGCTTTGCGCAAACTTTTTCTATCAGATGAATAGAAGTTGTTAATGGCGGGATTTAGAAGAGATAGGAAGAAGAGAGAAGTTGCAGATACAGTGTCTAATTACGTGTTGACAAATGAGTTTTGGACAAAGGTAGAAGAGACATGCTTTGTATTCGAGCCTCTTGTGAAGGTGTTGAAGTTGGTTGACCAACACAAAAAACCAACTCTAGCCTTTATATATGAGGCAATAGATAGACCAAAGATGTCTATTCAAGTTGCATGCAAACATTATAAGAGATATTGGGATGTCATTGATAGAAGATGGAATGTCCAGCTACATCATCCTCTACGTGCAGTAGGTAAATTGTTGCTTATTTAGATTATGTGTAGGCAAGTTACGATTTTATTATTTTTTTCTAATTAGTATTATATTTTTTGCATGGTATAAATCAGCGCATTTCTTGAACCCTGCATTCCAATATGGCAATATGTCAAGACACGAGGAGATAAGAGAAGGCCTGGATGAGGTCATTAAAAAGTTAGAGCCATCATTGGACATACAAGGGAAAGCAATAAACGAAGTATGTATAATGTATCTGTCAAGACTGTCATTGGTATATAATATTTTAAAAGTTTAGGTGATAATGCACTTTTAACTTTATCAACTTATATGTAGGTTAAATTATTTGTGGAGGCAAGGGGTAAAATTGAAGAAGCTCTTACAATAAATCAACGCTAGTCTGATATGCCTGGTATGTGTACATCTAAATATATAGTTATTATAATTTTATTAGTTACTAATACGTCTTACTCTTAATTTTGTAGCCGAGTGGTGGTATAACTATGGCCAGGATGCACCTAATTTGAGACGCATTGTCATCAAGATTTTGTGTCAAACGTGCTCCTCTTCAGGTTGTGAGAGGAATTGGAATACGTTTTCTCTTATCCACACAAGGACTCGCAATCGATTATCAATGAAGAGATTGGAGCAGTTAGTTTTTGTACATTACAACCTGAGGTTGCGAGTACGTAATTTGATGGACAAGAAGGAAGATGACGCGTATTATAATCCAATTGATTTGGATTATATATTTGATGTAGATGACGTCTTGGGCCCTTGGATGCGCGAGAAGGACACACCTGTACTAGACAACGAAGACTTGTCATGGTTAGATGAGCCACTCACTAGAGGTACATCTGATGATGGTGGTGCTCATGCTGGTAGTGATGACGATGGTAGCGATGATGATGGTGGTGGTGTTGCTGCTGCTGTTGCTAGTGGAAGTGCTGGAGGTGGCCATGGAGGAGTTGGAGGGACTGCGGCTACTGAGCAGGAGGGTCGTCTAGGGGACACATATCCTGCTAATGATGTCATCATCACACAAGATACTAATCACGGCATTAGAGAACGTCGTAGGAGATTGGCAGAATCGACTACGTATCCAAGTGATGATGAGTCTGATAGCCGATATAGGCCTAGGCATGAAGGCACCAACATAGATGAGCAAATGGAACATATGTCATTTGGTAACCATCCAAGTTGGCCTACTTACAATTATGGTCAGCCTCCTCCTTATGGTTATGGTTATAGTTATGGTCAGCCTCCTTATGGTCAGCCTCCTTCATATCATTATGGTCAGCCGACTCCATACAGTTATGGTCAGCCTCAAGGCCCTCAACCATATGATTATTCTCCTGATCAGGAAGAGTCCAGCTCTAGTCAAAGTCAAACTTGTACAGATGACTCCTCCACAGGACAATATGGTTTCTTCTTCCAAGATCCACATGCTCACTAGTATTATGGGCAATATGAATAAATTGCTCTTTTCATAAGATGTAGGACTGTGTATTATGTGCTTGTAGTCTTGTATGTTGAACTATGTTAATTGAAATGCATTCAATTGCAAATGTGTATGTTGACTACTTGGTATACAGTTTTACTTTTACAAGACATGCTCTGCCAGCTCTGGTTTAGCCGAAAGTACAATAAGTCACTTTTTTTAATTTAAATCAGTAATACAATGTAGCTCTTAATTAAATTTTATCACATTTATATGTTTCTTATTTTTTTTGTTTTTTTCATTATTTTTTAGCATTTTTTGAACTTCCTAATATGGTTTCGCTAAGTTTCGGACCGAAACCAACGAAACTACCGAAACTACTCCCGAAACTCCCGAAACTACCGAAACTCTCCTTTACTTTAGTTTCACCAAGTTTCGGGACGAAACCGCCGAAACTACCGAAACATTTCGGTTTCGCCCGAGACTGAAACCGAAACGAAACCATCAACTTTGAACCATATTACTTCAGTGCTTGTAGCAGAGAAATGCAATAGATGATGGACAAATTCTTCGTTCAAATGGACGTGTTATTAAATAATTTCTTTGGCACAGATATTTTGTGATCACAATTCTTCTTTAGGAATAAGAAGTCCAACAAAAAGAAATTCATTAACATAGCTTTATTTTTAAGTATATAAAGTAAGAAAACTAAAACATTTAACCTCCATAACCAATCAAGAAGACTTCAACCACGGACTTTCCAGCACAATAGGCTTGCTAGATAGCACATACAGAATTTCTCAATGACAACTAGATGCTAAAATAAAATAATTGGACCTGACCTGATAAAGGTGTGAATTAACCTCAGCACAAGTTTGATGTAGTGTTTCAAGGGGTGCACCACTAAGCTCAAATTGACCACCTGGTTCCAATGATATGCTTTGCTTTCCCTGCCCAGTACAATATAAAAACTTTCTAGTGAAATACACACAAAAAAAAAGATCATTTTTTTTAGTTTAACAAAAATACATCACCAAGAAATAAGCACTCAAGTTATACGACCTGTCTATAACAACAAAACACACTCAAGATGCATCATTGGACAAAGATGGAAAGTGCTACTGTTTCTCAAGCCATCAACTATAACCATTGAAAAAATAAAGTAAGGATCAGAGACAGAAGGACAGCGGGCTAATCCATGAAGTTCCATAAATGCTTTCCTCCAATGAACAAATGAACCGAGCGAGCCCAATGCCAAGCATAGAATTCTTTCCATTCCGTTTTTGAGAGACTAGTTGAATCCCGGGATTATCAGCAACCACATAAGGCGTAGGTTTTGTTTTCAAACCACTTGTTGGTTGAGAAGTGAATATATATAAGATATCAAAAAAAAAAAAAAATTCACCTGTTTGAGTCCAATAATGTAGTCACCTTCCATTATTTTATCCCAATCAAATCTCTCAGCAATACCATAGAGCAAGTCTGCAATTTGTTCATATTTCACAGGACGTAGAGTTCCAAACTCAAAACCAAACTTTTCATGTTCAGTACCTATCCTGCCAAGACAAATCATATAATATAAAGATTCAAGAAGAAAAAAGCAGAACCCCAGAGGCCTCATAGATCAAAATTGGTTATCTCGAAAGCCAACACAAATGCCAAAAGAAAACAGGACAAATAACCAATAAACAGTCTTCAATGCAAATGAGCATCATTATGCCCACTGTGATTTGAAAAATGAAAACAAGAATAGCATATACTCTCAGGCCTCTGATTTAGCAACAAAACTGTTATCAGTCAGGGAATTGTTTGTAATGTTTCATATTATGCAGGTGTGTCTCTGTAATTATGCTAATAGTTCCAATATTATAAATATGGTGAAACGTAGAGCATAACCTACCACGATTTCACCCTTCCTCCCAACTCTCCTCTTCTCTCATCTCATATCTCTCTAACCCTAAATCTCTCTTTCTCTCTTTCTCTCTTTCTCTCTATTCTTTTAATCCTGGTTACAATCTTAATTACAACAGAAACAACTATTCTTCTTCAACCAGAGATGATGGAGATTACACGTCAAAGAAGTAAGAACCGAGGATAGAACAAAGTGACAAGCCATTCAAATCCAATAATAAATTTGCTTCTGTAAATATCTTGTTCTCTCTCATTCCAAGGTCGACAAACGGTAAGGTGAATGTCCTGGCTAAAGAGGGTGTATTAAGGGATGATTTGCTCTGTAGTGTGGAGTTTCTGGTGTAATTCTTGTTTGTTATTTTATTCTTATCCTCTTTTGTATACCCTTTCTTTCATGTTAAGAGATATATATTCGTTAGCAATCAAAAAGTAAAACAAAAAAACAAAAGCCACAATAGCATTTCTGGAATTCCCTCTCCTCTAGTAGTACAAAAATCCTAAACTTGTATTCCATTACCCAACATTACATGACTCGTAAATAAATTCACAGCTAAAGAATGTGAAAATAAGGTAAAGAAAATATGAAGCTAGAACTAATTTATAATTAACACTAGGAATTTGAAGTGGCATATCACTCAATATAAAATGCAAATTCAGAAGAAAAAAAAAATACTTGTTAAAGAAGCATCACAGAGCTTTAAATATATCTATATATAAAATACAATGCCAATTCAAAAAAAGTACTCCTTGTTAAAGAAGTACCACAGAGCTTTAAATAGCCTACAGTAAATGAAATAACGGACTTTAAAATAGTCATCTAGATATAGCATGAAATTTAAGAGTCCATCCATAAAGCATTACAGTGATAACAATGCAACATTCTCAAAGATGTCTACCTAATGAGTTAAATTGTTTAGTGAACTGAGAGCATTTTGTCAGAAAAACAAAACACAGAGAAAAAACATACCTCCATTTCTCCTTTGGCTTGCACCCAGAGGCAAGGTATCCTACAAGATCCTCTTTTGTCAACGGTTCTGTAGCAATTACAGCATCCTCTGTAGGGGGGCTTGCAGCAACAATCAATCGATCCCCCCGTTTGTGCCCTACACCATTCAAATGCGACATCCATGGTGCTTTCCCAGCTTTCCATGATAAGGAAGAAAAACCAACCAAACCTTCCCTTGTTTTGGATGATTTATTTCTCAAAATGATTTTATCTTCCAAACTGTTTACCACATCAAACACCACATTTTGCTCCATCTTGCATCTTGTTATCTCTGTACGAACATAACAAGAAGAACCCGTCTGGGAAATGAACGCCATCAAGTGTCCCTGTAAAGTTATCCATACAAAAAATATCAAATTACATTTACCAATCCAACAGAGATAAAAGCAGGCCACATGGAGATGAAGTAAGGGGTGATTTGAGGTGAGGATGGAGATCATCCTACAAAAATCAGCCCATTCTGAAATTTTGAATCCTATCAAATATACACTTACAGTTAAAAGGTGAAATAAACGATTCAGATCTTTTCAGACCCACTCTACATAGGGCTAGAATGTTGGAATGGGTTGATTTTTTTTAAGGAAGGATGATCTACTCACGAAAAATCAGCTCTCTCCATGGCAAGAAAAACCCCTCCTCTGCATAAGAGTTCTGGAGAGACACTCCAGAAAATCTTTTTCGTTTACATATAAATTTGAAGAACGAGTGCATTTCTAATAAAAGTTATTTTAACACATTTAAATAAATTCTCACTAACATGAATTCTAATCCAGCACGACTGGGTGACCAAAGAACGAGTGCATTTCTAATAAAAGTTATTTTAACACATTTAAATAAATTCTCACTAACATGAATTCTAATCCAGCACGACTGGGTGACCAACTTCGTAACTTGCACCAAAAAACATGTGCGTCTTGGTGCAAGACAGATCATGGTACCCAACACACTAATCTGTAGATTTAATTTGACAAATTATATTACAAATCGGTAGTGCTTATGAAGTTGATCGCCACTCACTCTAGCTCATGAAGTGGGATAATTTGGTTTCTCGAACATTAAAATTTGGACGAAAACCTAATATAAAAGATTAAAAGCACTAAGATCCAAATACTCATCCATATCAATGCGCTTACACGCATCTATCAATGATAACAAATAAAACTACAAGGGAAGCATAAACAATCTGTCGAATTCAAACTGAGACTAAATAACATTAACCTCAAAACAAACTCAATCCGATGAACAAAATCCAGAAAATGAGAAAATAAAAAAAAATCAATTCGATTAAAACAACGCATGCATCACAAAAATCCACTCCAACTGCCAAAAGGTCAATTAAACAAGCAGAAATTACAGAGTTCGAACCGAAATTTCAGGATTTCAACAAGAGATTAAACAAATCTAAAACTCTGAAACAGAAGAAAAATTGAAAGAAAGAATTAACCTTGATTTCCTGAATTCTTTGGAGAACAGAACGAAGAAATTCTAGGGTTTCTGGTAGGCAAAACTAAGTTCCTCTTCTCTGCTCACTCACTCTCTTCTCGAAATGAAGGCTCTCGGCATAAGAGGAAGAATCGTATAATGGTGTCGAACGACAACTAAATAGTGCCGCACTATCGTCTCCGTGGTGGGGCCGAGAATAAAACTTCTGTCACATGATGTTGTGACCGAAGCCAGTCACAACCCACAATACGAGCCACATGGCACATTATTAGAGGATATTGACCGTATGGATTTTTGGCCAGTTCCACGATGGACCTGCAAACAAAAAATCAGCCTGATTAGTGATTTCTAAGCGTTGGATTGAATTTATTTTCATGGGTTGATGTTAACTGTAGGAATTTGAGCATTATTGAGCGTTATTTTGGTGCAAAAATCCAAAGGTTGTAAATCACTAATCAGGCTGATTTTTGGTTTGCAGGTCCACCGAGGGACTGGTCAAAAATCCATACGGTCAGCACCCTCTAATAAAGTACCACGTGGCTCGTATTGTGGGTTATGACCGGCTTCGGTCACAATATCTTGTCACAGAGGTTTAACTCGTGGGGCCTACATGTTGTTCTGCTGACACATCGCAGGACGACTATACATTGTGTGTACGCTTTGTGGAAGAAGGACTCTTTTGGCTTGGCAATTCATTGCGTGTTCTTTCTTCTTTAACCCGTTCGTGCTACTAACGTCGTCACTTACGTCGTCCCTTGGATTAGGTTGACACAACTGACACGTGTACAACAAGACAAAATTACAAACGCCCACAATATGAGCTTAGATGACGCTCACCGAATGGATGTTTAGCCAATCCGAACCTACAAACCAAAAATCAACCTGATTAGTGATTTCGAAGCGATGGATTAAAGTCATTTTCATTCGTTGATTTTAACCGTTGGAGTTTGAGCATTATTGACCATTATTTGTGATTCAAGGATCCAAAGGTTTGAAATCACTACTCAGGCTGATTTTTGGTATGTAGGTCCACTTAGGGATTGGCTAAGCATCCATACGGTCAGTGTCCTCTAAGAGTGTGCCACGTGGCTCAAAGTGTAGGCAGTCAGCGGCTTCGTTAACCCCCTCGACAGTCAGCGTTGTTTTACGTGGCTCCTATGTTACAACTTTTGTTTCCTTCAACTAACTAACCAACGGAATACCGAGTAAAACTTGTGTCACAAGATGCTGTGACGGAAGCCGGTCACAGCACTCAATAAGAGCCACGTGGCATACTATTAGAGGACGATGACCGTATGGATGTTCGGCCAGTCACTTGGTAGACTGGTACACAAAAATTCAGCCTGATTCGTGATTTCTAACCGATTCAATTGAAGAAGTTATTGTCATGGGTTGATTTTAACGGTAGAAATTTGAGCATTATTGAGCGTTATTTGGGTGCAAAAATCCAAAGGTTTTAAATCACTAATCAGGCTGATTTTTTGTTTGTAGGTCCACCGATGGACTGACCAAACATCCATACGGTCAGTGACCTCTGATCGTGTGACACGTGGCTTGCATTGAGTGCTGTGACCGATTCCGTCACAACATCTGGTGACACAAGTTTCACTCCAGAATATCTATTCCAAGGGGATATTTTTTACTTTATTTATTAAACAGTTTTTTTGCTTTACCCCCTTACTTTATTGATGCAATTTCCATCTCACCCAATGCTTTTAAAATATTTGCGTCTCACCCTTTGACCATGGTCAACGTGATTGACAATTGAGGTTGGATGGACATCCCAATATTGTTTAAATGACTATAACGACCTTGGGTGAGATGCAAATATTTTAAAAACATTGAATGCGATGCAAATTGCATCAATAAACTAATGGGGACAAGCAAAAAAAAAAAAAATCAGTTTTGTTATTTTTTTGGAGGATTGTGAGCTCAACCTGTTTTTTGAGGATTTTGATTTATAAAATGAAGGAAAAAGATGTAAAAAGGTATGTTTGCAACATTTTTAAATGTGGAAGCACGATTTTGTTACTCACCACTATCATCTGGGCCCACTGACCGCATGGATGTTTATCTCACCCCTTGGTCGTTATATACACCAAAAATCACCCTGATTGGTAATCTGCAACCATTAGATTTTAGCACTTTTTAAGGCATTCTTATAGCCGTTGAATTCAACCACTTTTTTAGTACTAAAACCAATGGCTAAAAATCGTCAAACAAGCTGATTTTTGGTATGAATGTCTACTAAGGGTGGGCTAAACATCCATGTGGTCAGTGGGCCCAGATGGCAGCGGTGACTACCAACAATGCTGCTTCTGCATTTGAAAAGATCTTAGGTAAACATCATGACCCTACAATGCCGCTTCCGCATTTGAAAAGATCTCAGGCCGCATTTGAAAAGATCTCAGGTATACATCACGACCCTAAAAGGAATACACCTAAGTAGGTTGTTAACCACGCTAATGTGCCTCATCAATGATGATGAGGGACCACAATATGAGCCACGTTGCACATTCTTAGAGGTCACTAATGTACGGATGTTGGGCCCATTGCTAGGTGGAGCTACATACTAAATATCAGCCTGATTAGTGATTTCAAACCATTGAATCTTGTACCCTAAATAATATTCAAATTCTGCGGATAAAATCAACCAAGGAAAACGACACTAATCCAATGCTTAAAAAGCAACAATCAAATTAATGTTTTGGTCTGTAGGTCCACCTACGGTTGGCCCAAAAGTAAATGAAGAAAGGTTTTTGACCTCACAATCCTCAAAAAAAAAAAAAAAAAAATCATCAAAAATAATAGATCTTTTAAGGCGTTCTTATAGCCGTTGAATTCAACCATTTTTTTTAATACTAAAACCAATGGCTAAAAATCATCAAACAAGCTGATTCTTGGCATGAATGTCTACTAAGGAGTGGGCTAAACATCCATGCGGTCAGTGGGCCCTGATGGCAGCGGTGACTACCAACAATGCCACTTCCGCATTGGAAAAGATGGTTTTGGGTACCCGAACATAATGCTCAAATTTCCACAGTTAAAATCAACCCATGAAAATGTCTCCAGTCCAATGTTTAGAAATCAGTAATCAGGTTGATTTTTGGTTTGCAAGTTCACCTAGGGGATTGGCCAAACATCCATATAGTCAGTGTCCTCTACAAATGAGTCACGTGGCTCATATTGTGGCGGCCGTTGGTCAGCCAAGTTTTACTCGTCTTAGATTCTTTTTGGGGTGTACCCTGACCAGGAGTCCGCCCTGACAGAAAATGGGGTGTGCAAATATGCACTTCCAAAGAGAAATAGCTACTAGGGGAAGTGAATATGGCTAAAATTACGTGTGCGATTTCGACACCACCGTAATTACTATCTTCAGAACACATTTTACTTCTACATGGTCAAAATGCAAAATAAGATTCGTTCTCTAAGGACCTTTAGAACACCACAACAGACGGGTAATGTTACTGTTATGTACATTATGTCGGGTTAAATCAAAGTTAAAAAAAAAAAGGTAAAAATATTCTTGTTTATAACGTTAATAATGGTGAAACAACAGACATTATAACATCCGTTATAACGTCAAATCCATTATAACATTTTCTAGCCTTATTAAGCAAAGACTGTAACGGTGTTAGGGGTGTGCAAACGCTAACCGTGGAATCACGCAACATGTGTAGGAAAATTTATTTTTTAGTTTGAAAACTTCAATTAAAAAAGAACAAACACCAATCACATAATGAGAGTTTCAAGCAAATATACTGCATATATGATATACATACATAACAACATTAAGGGTAGTCCAATGCAGAACACCCATCAACTTTTTTTTTTTTGGCCCTTTTTGTACAGTGTAAAGCCAACCAATATACATAACTAAGGGAGACTAAAGGCCTAAATCATGATTATCATAAAGAATTAGAAGCAGAATCTGTACATTTTGATGGTCTTACCAGAAATTATCGTCCACTCCCACTGCTGTAGATGGATATGTTTCATCTTCTTCCTCCTCCATCTCTACCTCTGGTTCTCCAGACCCAAATTCAGCTGATTCGATATCGGCAAGGTTCTTCAGGTCTACCACAGAGAGCTCGTCGAGGTGCCTCACCACCAAGTCTGCAGCTCCTAGTTCGTACATGGGGTGTTTGCTGGCGATTGCCACGCACTTCATGCGAGCATCATGAGCAGCCTCCACTGTTGAATTGGAGTTCCCAAACACAATGCACCGCTCCGGTATGTAGTTGAGAAGCTGCGCCGCGTACACAAACATTTCGGGGTCTGGCTTCCCCCTATGAACGTCCTCTGCAGCTACAATCACACTGAAAACCCCTTCGATCCCAGTGGCTCCGATTGCTGTCTCGAGAGTCTTCCTCGGACGGGGACAAACCAAGGCCATTGGAATATTGTAGTTCATCAGAACATTCACAAATTCGCGCGAACCTGTCCGTAACCTATAAATCCCACCTTGCAAAGCTTGGTATATCTCCTCCTTCCTGGAAGCCATTCTTCTCAGTTGAGCCGAGTCTCTTGACCAACAGAGAACCTCAGAAATTGCTTGCTCATTCTTCATCCCTTCAATTCTTCTGAGGATGAAAGCTGGGGGTGGGGATTTTCCTTCTTCTTGGGATAGAGCCAACCATGCCTGCTTCTCAAGATCAGGATTATCTTCGATAATCACTCCTTCCCATTCAAAAATCGCACCCAACCAGCCACAACCCATCCTTTCCTGACGAAGCAAGGGGTTGTGTAATGACGGGTTATCTGCCTTGTTTGAAGGCGGCCACAAACCTGGTGTACGACGAGTAGTGGTATCAACGGGATAATTCAAATTCCTGGGTATTCTATCTTCTTCCCTGGATGAATATGCCTCTTTTGTCAGCTCCATAGCAAGGGCCTTAATCGAAGAAAAGGCATATCGACTAGCTCCCCACCTTTCACTTCTGGATGGGGATGATGATGATGATGGAATTGAAGATATAACCTGGCGGCCTACAAAATCTGTTACAGGGAGTCGACAGAAATCGAATGACCGCCGTCTGTTGGACGCATCCTTGTAAGGATACCCTTGACAAAAGGGCCGGTGGCTAAGAAGAGATGTCGAGGCAATCGAATCCACCATTTTTACCAAATCAGGAGAAAAGAGAAAACCTCAATTCGATCCGAATTTGAGCTTCACAACAGTACCCCTCTTGTAGATATTTCCAAACCCTTTCGAATTCCTTGTTGGATTGAACCACGGAATCAGAATGGCCCCAAAACCGACCAACCGACCAAACAAACCCCAATTTCTACCAGACAAAACTACCCAACTGAGGATTCAACAACGCAGTGCAATCTTTCTCAATACCCTCACACCAATATGTCCTCACAACCTTAGAATTAGACGAAAACATCCATTTTTACCAGCAAAATCATACTTTCTACAAATCACCAAGAACAAAATCCCAATTTTATTCTGTGATAATCAAAATACCACCATTAACAACCCATTTTAAGCCAAATGGGCAAAACCCATCAACCATATCAATCCAAAACACCCCAATAACCAAACACCCACTTCTGAAATTCAGCCCAAAAGAGAAAAAAAAAAAACTACAAAAAAAGGCCAACAATTTCTATCTTCCACCACACACCAAATTTCAAAGAAATACAGCTCCAGGTACCATTAAAATTACAGAACTGTTTATAATAAATCCAGCTGTAGAGAAGTTAGGAACCCAGAATCTCTGAACTAAAGATGAAGAAAGTTTTGTACACAGAAAATTATATATGTACACACAAGAAAATAAAAATAAAAATAAAAGACACGATAAAGAACCTGGAGAAGATCCACCCGTCGAAGATAGATCGAACAGTGAGGAGAGAAGAAGCGTTGAACACGGCAATGAAAGGTCAGAGGGGGGGAGAAATTAGATTCTAAAGAGCGATGGATGGATGATGGATCTCTCTCCCCTCTTCGAGCAGGTTTCTGTGGTTTACAACCGCAGGCCGCCTTTAAGTCGCCTCCACAGGTTTTGCGGGACATAGATGGAATTACAATTACAAAATCTACCCCTAGTACGGATATTTTCAACTAGACGTTTGACACGATTCGAGCAGATATTCACGATATAGCCACCGACATATTCCTGGTGGCCCTATCTTTATGACGACGCAATTGATGAAATGAAAGGTCCCGATTGATTTCGCAGTGGGTAAGAATGTCTACTAAGGGAAGGGGTGGACTAAGCATCCATGCAGTCAGTGGGCCCAGATGGCAGCTGGTGAGTAACAAAAATGACACGAAGCCAAATTGATTTTCAAATATCCTTATCCCTTGTCTTAATCTTTGCTCCATCGATCTCATTAGTAATTTCATCGTGTGGCTCATAAATTTAATAATACAATAGTTTGTGTAGCTCTATACCGTCTCCTTTGATTTTGTATAGAGTTGTGATCACATGGTCCGGGTAATTTCAACTATCCATTGACAGCCCTACCCCCACTAGTAGGTAGGACCCAATTGGGTCTATCATTAAATATTGAACCACTTGGGGAGATTCCAACCATCTGATCAATTTCCTGCTTTTGGACGGTAAGAATCCACAACACATTGATCAAGGAGAAGGTTAAGAAAATAATATCAGAACCATTGAAGGATGGCTCACCAGTTGGCATTCCATGGATAAACTTTAATTAACTTGGACTTGACATAGGGAAGAGTTTCTTTTCTTTAATCAACAAGCTGATGGCATTAACGTAAAACCCAGGAAAGAGTGTCTTAGTTTCCTTCCTTGGTAGACTTCTTTTTGCAATTTTAAATGACTTAAAAAGGAAATAACTTTCAGATGGGGACTTAAAATGAATAAAAATAAGTTAGAGAGATAAGGACTTAATTGGGAAAGATGTAATGGTTGGTTCTGTCACTATACTTTACTTCTATAATTATCCTCAAATCCTTCAACTCCAATAATCTATTTGTGATGTAAACTTAACCCTAACTTCCCTTTCTTATATTATTCCCTGTTTGGAGATTTGGAGCCAAAAACAAGAAGGGTGTTATGAGGATTATTAGTTTTTTAATGGGCTAAACATTATCCCCTAATCACAAAAATCCAATAAGACAAGAAAGGATGCTTGACATACTTTCTTGACTTCGATACAAGGCGTACAGACTTGTGAACATGGGTAGGGTAGCCATGGGTTGGGTTATCCGGATTGGGATCGGCGATCCAGTCCAAAATATGGATCGTCTCACCCAAGTTAATTGTTTCTTAAAGAAGTCTCGTGTTGTCTCGAGCAAGTTGCACGTATCCAGTTTTGGATCGGACCGACGCGGAGTGGGATTGGAGCCTACGGGGTGGCAGTTGGACTCGGCAGATGGGCTAAACATTATCCCCCAATCACAAAAATGCAATAAGACAAGAAAGGATGCTGGACATACTTTCTTGACTTTGATACAAGGTGTGTAGAGACTTGGTAACGTAGGTAGGGTGGCAATGGGTCAGGTTACTAAATAACCCTATCTCAGCATAACCATTTTTCCCTGGTGTTTCAGGTGGGCACCGTAGGAATTTAGAACTGGATGATTTACTCTTTCAGTTCTGTTAGAGTATCATATTGTAATAAATTTTGATGAGATGGACCATATCATTATTAGTGTGTCTCATTACGAGATTCTCTACATGATCACATATCAATTATAGAAGATCATGCACAGAATCGTGATGAGATACACCAATAATGATATGGTGCATCTTATCACAATTGATTACAATGTGGTACTCTAATAAGTTCTAGTTAAGACTTACATCAAATTGGTTTAACACAAACCCCTATCGAGTTCAACAATTGTCAACTCCTACCATGGTTCGAGATCTCAGTATTGGCGCCAGATCGGTGGGCTCCAATCCTGATTTGATTTGGTCCGATCCAAAATGGGATCAGTGCATCTTGCTTGAGACGACGTGAGACTTCTTTTGGAAACAGTGATCTGGAGGCAAGATGATCCATTTTTTTGGATCAAATCAATGAATGCCAATCCCAATCCAGTTCGCTCGATCCAAAATAGGATCGGTGTATCTTGCTCGAAACAACATGAGACTTCTTTTGGAAACAGTGATCTCGGACAAGATGATCATTTTTTGGATCGGATCGATGAATGCCAATCCCGTTCTGGATCACCCTATCCAGAACTGGATTGGCCGATACTTTGAACCATGAAGGGGAAGAAGCAAGTTCAGAACCAATTTCGGTATAGAGGGTATGTGGCATATTTCTGATTGGAACTAAATTACAATCAACAACTCAATATAAGAGCATGCAAATCATGTCCTTGATACATTGAAAAATCTATGAGACAGACTTCTGTATCAAAATTTTGAGACAGAAGTTCTCAAATTGCCATGTGGCACACTCTTTCGTTCACACCTCGGTGGACTTACACACCAAAACCGGTGTGATCGGTGATTTCTAGTTGTTGGATTTTAACACTTTTTCATCATGGGCTTAGAACCAACCCATGGGCTTGTTCATGAAACCCACGATGAAAAGGGCTACAATCCAAAAATCATCAATCCCGCTGCTTTCAAGTGTGGAGGTCCACCAAGGTGTGGGCCAAACATTGTGGGACCGAAAGAGTGTACTACGTGGCAGTTTGAGGGCCTTGTGTGTCATAGAACGGTTCTTAATTCATACTTGGCCTAAAGTCAACCCTTTCGCCCCCACCCACCCCCTATTACTGGCTAGGGTCGTGATGTAACAAGACATACCTCATGCTTTTTGCCATCTGGGCCCACTGGCCGCATGGATGTTTAGCCCACCTCTTAGTAGACATTCATACCAAAAATAAGCTTGTTTAGTTGAATTTTAGCGGTTGGTTTTGGTACTCAAAAATAATGGTTGAATCCAACAGCTATACACACCCTTTAAAAAGTACTAAAATCTAATGGTTAAGGATTACCAATCAAGTTGATTGTTGGTGTGTGGGCTAAACATCCATGCGGTCAGTGGGCCAAGATGACAGCGGTGAGTAAAAAAAATCGTGTTTTCCTTGTTACATGTTTTTCCACGTGAATCCACGTGCGTGGAAAAGCAGAACACGGCAATACCATGTCAAAAGTTTTGAGATGCGTGCATTGACTGCTCGATGGTTGGAACGCTTCTTGATGGGCCCCAAGATGATCTAGACATGCACAATGGATCATCTAGTTAGTTGGAGAGAAAACAATGAAGTGGACCCCAGAAACAAGAAGATACCAATAATTCCAATAGGTCCCCACATTATTCCAATTTGTCCATGTTCTAGAGGTAGTACTAGCACAGGATTCTTCCCTCCAAACCCTTAGGACAAGACCAGGCCAAGTATACAAATTTCAAAAGACCCAGTTGGAGCCACGTCATTGACATGTCCAGCAGTGGTTGTTTTAGCCTTACAGCATAAGAAATATCAGGCAAATATTAATATAGAATGCCCTAGAGTACTGGGGTGGATGTGTTCCTTCACGCGAGGGTTCCGACTTCCAAGAACCTTCTTCTTGTCCACTTCTCTCCTCTTGAAATGATGGGTGTGTGTTTGCCTGCAAGATTAGCAAGGCCTGGTCAGACCTAACCAGTTTATAGGATTTTAATCTTGGCTGCAGCAGGTTAAGTGACTATGCTCAACAAAGTGTTTTTACGTGTTTCAACCATGATTGTCATGGTTCGAAGTCTCGGAACCGGTCCGCTCTGATCTCGAAATGAAATTGGATCGATGGGCATATGGGTGAACCAGAAGAGTCTCCGGCTTCAAATTTGAAAAAGATGTTTTTTTTTAAGCCCTTAGTTAAAGATACTCTTAGAATTTGATCAAAACGTGTGGATTGATAGTCCAAAAATTCAAGAGTACGCTAATGGGATTTTCCTCACATATGACAGCTTTGGAGAAAAAATTCGCTTGTCCCGGGACCTGCCGAAATGTTCCCCTGCCGAAATGTCTGACACGTACTTCAAAGCTTAAATCCAACCCACGTTTAACCGGTTAAGGGTGATTAACAAATTAAGGGTACGTATCAAACATTTTGGGAGGGGACCTTTTCAATCCGGGACGAGCGAATTTTTTTTTCGCTTAGATCCTGAGTGTAAATTAATGTCGTAGAAAGTTTTTGACCTGGGTATCGGGCTGCACCTAAAAAAGCCACGTGGCACATTATTAGAGAACAATTATTGTATGGATGTTTGAACCAAAAATATGCCTGATTGGTCATTTTCAACCGTATGATTCGAGCATTATTTTCGGAGTAACGCCTAGAAACCACGAATCAGGCTGATTTTTGGTATGCAGCATTTAGGTCCACTTAGATGCGGCCCAGACGCCGGATCAAAAAATGCCAGGATCAAAAAATTTCCCTTAAATGTTGGGTCAAACCATGTATTGGCGACAGATTGTTGTGTGAATCCTAATAATCTAATAGGCACCACACAATATTGACCATTAAATTGGATGGTTAGAACTTGTTTTAAGTGCAAAAGGCTCTTAATTGGACTCCTATGATCGCCTCCATTTGAATGGTCAACGTGTTTTGCACCTTATACATGAGTTTTCTAATGAAGGCTCTTGATGATGGCTCCACAATAGGAGTAAAACTTGCCTGACCACCTGTGGTCTAGTAGGCTACCAGACCACATACAAGCTGCTTGCCGCGTGGATTTTCTACCGTATCAAGTCACATCGGCATGAGGGACAAACTCTCCTCTCCTCTGGTTAACAAAAGACTAATTTCATATTTCTCTCTGCAAAAAGAAATAAAAAATCACATCATGTTGATTTCGGTCAAACTGCACAATACGAGCCACGTGGCACAATCTTGGTGGACACTGACTGTATGGATGTTTGGCCAGTCCCTCTGTAGACTTCCAAACCACAGATCAGCCTGATAAGTGATTTACAACCTTTGCACCTAAATAACCCTAAATAATGCTCAAATTCATACCGTTAAAATCAACCCATAAAAATAACTTCAATCCAACGCTTAGAAATCACTGTTCGGTTTGTAAGTCCACTTAGTGATTGGCCAAACATCCTGTCAGCAACCACCAAGAGTTGGCCATGTGGCTCCTATTGTGCGTTGTGCCCAGTTTTACTCCACCTAAGGATTTGCCAAACCAAGGTTTAAAGGAGACCGACCGTTTTAACGGTATAACGGACCTGGGGCGTTACCATTAAAATGTAGCGGATGGGCAAAAATGAAAAACAAATGGAAAAAATGAAAAATTGTGCTAGTATTTAAAATTCAAAATTTAAATTTGTAAAACGAAAATGGAATTCAACAGAAACAACGGCGTTTTTTTCCCACAAAATTTTCAGATTTTAACTACCGTTAAAACAATAAAAAAAAGACCATTAATTTTTAAGCGTCAAAATGGGTACGATTTTTAACGTACCAAACTTGGGGCATTAGCGTTTAAACGGTGTTTTTTTAAACCATGGGCCAAACCAAGGTTTGAAAAATGGCCTTTATAACGGATTCGGACCTACCCCGTTACGTTACATACCGTTAAAATGACCAGAAAAAAACAGCCGTTATAGCTAAAATGGCGCCCATTATTTTCCGTTATTTTTCCGTTATAAAGAAAATAATGACCGTTATTTTCTGAAAAAAATTGTGAAAAATAACGACAATTTTTTTCGTTTTTACAGTTATTTTCATTATTTTCTGTTTTTGAAATTTTGAAATTCAAATTTCAAAATTCAAAATTTGAATTTCAGCACCCAATTTTTGGTTACTTCCCTTTTTCCATTATTTTCCATTTTTTCCCGTTTAATTTTTTTTGTTTTTGCCCCTGGCGTTTTTTTCTCTCGTTATAACGGTAACGCCCACCCCTAGACCGTTATACCATTATAATGGACCCTTTATTTTTATTTTTTTTATAACTGTCCCTTTTAAACCTTGGGCCAAACATCTCTAGTCAATGTCCTGTAAGAAATTGCCACGTTTCTTATATTACCCTTATAATCATTTTAACCATGGTTTTAAAAATGGCCATTTAAAATCGTTTAAACAGCAGTTTAATTCTGAAAATTTTGTGGAAAAAAAAACACCCGTTTAATCCGTTTAATTTCTGTTAAATTTTATTTTTTTTTAATTTTCAAATTTCAAAATTTGAATTTGAGCGCCATTTTTTCCGTTTTTTTCCGTTAGAATCGTTAAAACCCGTTAAAATCCTTTTAATTCCGTTAAATTCTATTTTGCCCCTGGCTGTTTCAATCCGTTTAAATGGTTTAAACAGTAACGCCCCCAGTCCGTTTAACCGTTAAAAGGACCTTCTTTAAACCTTGATTTTTTTTTTGTAAACCCTTTAAACCTTGATTTTAACATCACCAAACCTGAGTAGGTTAACCAAGGCGGAGAGGGAGTTTGTCGCTCGTGCAGATGCGACTTGGTGCCGTACAAAAGCGCCATACGGCAGGCAGCTTGTGTGTTTGTGTGGTCTGGTAGACCACAGGTGGTCAGGCAAGTTTTATTTAGTGTACTTCCGCTTTGTACCCACTCCCATAGTCAATTTTTTGCTCAAAAACGGCTGTATGAGCTATGTGGCACGTCCTCCTAGACCACTGATCCGTATGGATGCTTAGCCCATCCCTCGGTGTACCTACAGACCAAAAATCAGCCTGATTGATGCGTTCTAGCCATTGGATTTTAACATTTTCTTGGGTTGATTTTTAGACGAGGTATTGGAGCATTATTTGAGGTACCACTGGTAAAAATCCTTAAAGGCTAATATTGAGCGGCTAGAAATCACCAATCAAGCTGCTTTTTTCCATACAGTCGGTGGTCTTGAAGGGTGTGCCACATGGCTCATACAAACAATCGTTGAGCATTTTTCCTCAAAGATGTCTCTGAGCAAAAATGGACTCTAATCCAATGGTTAGTCCAACATTTACGGTCAAGATTGATGACTATATGGGTCGTATGTTGGATCCCCGTAATTTCTGAGTAAAACCTTGACTAATCAAGATTAAACAATTGAATAAATATAGTTTGCCGAAGCCTTGTAAATAGAAAAACCATGTGCGTATTGGTTGGGTCAGTCCATGTCTGGCTTGGACCCAAAGGAACTTGCCTGTTTCAAGCCCGTTATGGGCTGAAACAACTTGGCCGAAGCCCAATTCAAGATTAATACTTTGGGCCGACAATCAATTTGGGGCCTGACCTAGGAGACTAAGACTTGATTACTTCCAACGCTCTTGTTTTAAAAATTGAGGAATTTTTATTATTATATAATATATGTCACTAATTTTTATGTTTAAAAAAATATTTTTAGAAAAGATTAACAGATTTCTTTACATTTGGAGACCTTGATAAATGAGAAATATTTTTGGAAAATTGTTAGTATTACTTAGATTACTTGGATTTAAGGGAAATATCATATAATTTCGGTTCTATTATACTTACGTTACCACTCAATCTATATATCTTTGGGCATGTGCACATATATGCATACGTTTTTTTTTTAAGTGCATATTTTGGACTAAAAAACTATTAAACCCAAAGTCTTCCGTTCTCGTCTTATTTACCGCTTTTTGACTCCATTTCTTTGAAGCCAAATCTTTTTAAACTCGTATTTTTCAATGGGCGAATTTTTGCTGCTTCATAATTTGCTAACTATGGTCCCGATCATTCAACTACTGTTAATTCTTAAGGAGGTGTTTGGTTGTAGCTATAAGTCTATTCTGGATAGAATTAAAACATTTGGAATATAATCTTCCTTTGCATTTCGAGTGCATTAAAAGGTGACTTGGTTCCTATTTTGGTACCCATTGTGCCCACTTGAGAGCTGAGATACAAACTAGGTGTCGCCATAAGGTAAGATTGCTTTTAATGAGATCAGTAACTCAAAGGTGAAGGTGGGTTTTGAATCTTTGTTGAAACAATTTATGTTCAAAATGTGCAATGCTCGTCGTTTGGTTTTCGTATATTTCGGTGGGTTAGCCGAAAATGAATCCGTGACATGGATACTGAGGGACCTAGGGCACCAACCAGGATGGTACAAGGTGCAACCCAGTTGGTCAAACATCACACCCATTATAATGGTTTTAGAAAGTGAAGGAAGACTTTGATTAGGATGATTAATATTACACCCTAGCCTTATTGGCTAGGGTTAAGCTCTAAAACTACATTCTTGGTTAATTTTATAACTTTTGACATTGATTTCCTCACCAACCCATCAAGCTTTATCTTTCCAAATTTTCCAAACGACCAAAGTCTTAACGACTTTCCCAAAATTTTCACTTTTATTTTTACCACTACGCCATGAATCATACCGTGAATCATAGGTCGTAGTTTGTGAAGAAGACCCTATTTCGATTATGTAGAGAGCTCTTCTTTGAAGATTTTATTAATAGATAGGATGTCTTAGTACAAGGGAAGAATTAGTTTGGTCCCTTGTGTGTTTTTGTTGGGTAGTATATATCTTTGTATTCTTCCCTCCCTTTTTTGGTCATCTCAAGCTCCTTGGTAGAGTTTGCTTCAATCCCGGCTCTCTTAATATGCTTAAGCTCTGTATGGTTGCCCTGAACAAATTTTAATTTCTAGAAGTGATTTTTGCATATAAATGTCATAAAAAATTTTCTGTGTCAACTCTTCCAATAAGAGATTTGCCACTTGGATAGCCATACCCCTCAAAAGTTGATCAAATCGATCGCTTAAGACTAACCATCCGATCATGATTTAATACATGCAATAAATATTTTAAAGAAGAAAGAATGTGTAAAATTAACTTAATTAGGTGGTATTGGAAGATAAAAGCTTCATGTATCGGATGGGTGTAGTAGTTTGATCACACCGTAGCAAAAGATTTCACACATAAGTAGTATATATCCAGTGTGAAAATCAACGACATGATCAAAGGTTCACAATAATTAGCCTATCACATTTTTTTGGATAGTCAAAAAGAATAAATAAACGGACCGGTAAAAGTCTTGTGAGCACATTGTCGATCTAGTCAATCACAAATGATGAAAATCGGTACCCCACTGAAGAGAAAAACAATCACACGCACAAGAGACAAAGTTCTACGTGGTTCACCACTAATAGCTAGCTATGTCCACAGATGACTTCAAAGGAGAGTTTCCACTGTGTGAATTGAAAAATATACAAAATAAGCCTAAAAAATGGCGTACATTCGAGTCACAAACCTAAAAAAAGGCTTAAATTTAACGGTCAACAATCACATTATTAAAATGCTAAATACAACGGCTATAAATCACTAATTATACTGATTTTTTATCTGTAGTTTCGTCAAGAGGTAGACCAAATATCCATAAGGTAAGTGGGCCCTAAAGAGTACTCTGGGGCCATCAAACACGGGCTCTGGACTAATAGGGTCACCCCAGTTTGAACAGATCTTATGCGGGCTCAAGAATCGATAATCCTATCGAATTCGAGACACCCAATTCACATACAAAAATAGATCATTTTGGGCAGATACCCATCAGATGATGGAGGGTTACTGCACCATTTGGCCCCACCAACAATGTTCTAATGGATGTACGGGGTCACTACAACTACATTGTATTAAATACCACCTGGAGAAAGGAAGATGAGAAATGGTATTCACATGTTAGCTAGTATTTGTGTTGAACTTTGACTCTTTACATTTTTCTTTGACCATTGACTGATCTTAACAAAAATCAACCCTTGAAAAACATCAGATGGATCTTGTTTCAGTGCATGGGATTTGATCTATTGAAACAATACATACAGTACTAATCTAATCAAATTACAAGAATCAAGTGGGAAATATATATTCTGGTCATTTGAAAATATCTTTACGTGTTTTCGCCATTAGTCTCAGAACCAGAATTGACAAAGTACACCCCATACGTTTTACAAAGTAAAATAAATATAATTTAGAAATAAAAAAGATATAAGAGACTAGACCGAAGATCAACATGCAAGGATTGGTCCAAAAGATCAAATTCTTTTCTTGACTAGTCAAAAATCCGACATTCTTGAACCTCTGGATGGTCTACAAATATTTGTTCTCCAACATATACAGTATAAATTCATGAGATAGAGATTGATAGACAGATAGCTAGAGATGGGTTTTTTTCAGTTTTTCCAAACTCTCTGCTTAGCCATGGGAATCTCTCTCCTCTTTATTCTATGGAGATTACTCTCTTTATATTGGCTTACACCCAGTCGAGTTTATCAAAAGCTCCAGAGGAATGGCTTCAGAGGCCCACCTCCAAGCTTTCCTCTGGGGAACATCAGTGAAATGAAGAAGGAGAAGAAAGATTCTCCTTTTGGATCTTTAAACATCACCCATGATATCCACTCAACTGTTTTTCCTTACTTTGCTCGATGGACTAAATCACATGGTAAGTTAGTTTGATATAGATTAACACCATGTTTATCTTTTTCACTAACTAAACTGTCAGGATATTGCATCAACTATCAAGGTCTTGGGTGGGTCAGTAAAATCGATATTACCGTATGTGTTGTACGCAGACTTAAGGGTTTTTTTTTTTTTCCAAACTTTTAAACAACCATTTACCTCAAAAGATTGACCTGTTGGGGAAAGGCGAAACAACTATGTATACCAACGGGCCATCGGGCCAACACAAAATGTGTGCGGGAACAAACCTTCCACTAGAGACTTGAACCTGCGACCTTCCAGGCCTTGAGGCTCTGATGTACCCCAAAAGACCAACCTATTGGAGAAAGGCGAAATAACTATGTATACCAACGGGTCATCAGGCCAACACAACACATGTGCGGGAACACAACCTTTGCTAACACTAACAGAACTGCACGAGGTTGATGCAACCCTAGTTTTCTTTGATTCATGATATATGCAACATTAGGTGTCTGAGGTTTATATGCAAACTTAGGGTTTTTACCCCAACAGGAACTGCATGAGGTTGACTGAATGTTTCACTAATCTTATTATACCCATAGATATATAATACTTGTGTTCGTGTGTGTTTTAAGAGTTAGAGCTTGTATATATCTAACATAGAAAATGTTTTGGATGTTTTGCAGGAAAGGTGTTCATCTACTGGCTAGGCACAGAGCCATTCTTGTATGTTGCTGAGCCTGAATTTCTGAAACAAATGTCTTCAGGCATCATGGGCAAGAGATGGGGAAAGCCTAGTGTGTTTAAGAACGATAGAAAACCGATGTTCGGAAATGGACTGGTTATGGTTGAGGGAGAGGATTGGGTTCGCCATAGGCATGTCATCACACCTGCATTCTCTCCATGCAACTTGAATTCTATGGTACACTTAATGGTGGATTCTACTACTAACATGTTAGACCAGTGGAGTAGGCTTATTGCCTCCGGCAAACCTGAAATTGACGTCGAGAGAGAAATAACTAACACCGCCGCGGAGATCATAGCCAAGACAAGCTTTGGCATCAACTATCAAAATGGTAGGGAAGTGTTCCAGAAGTTGAGAGCCATGCAGGTCACGCTCTTCCGGTCTAACCGCTTAGTCGGCGTTCCTTTTAGCAAGTTCATGTACCTTGAGCAAACCCTAGAATCAAGGAGACTAGGGAAGGAGATTGACAATCTTCTCCTATCAATCATAACTTCGCGAAAGGCGTGTTTGGATGATCATCCACAACAGGACTTGCTTGGGCTTTTGCTCACAGAGAACCATGTCAATGGAGGACTAGGAAAGAAGCTTACGACTCATGAGCTTGTGGATGAGTGCAAGACGTTCTTCTTTGGTGGTCATGAGACCACAGCGTTGGCCCTCACATGGACTCTTCTACTTCTTGCCTTGCACCCAAAGTGGCAAAGCCACCTGAGGGAAGAGATCAAAGAAGTCATAGGAGACGAGCCTCTTGATTTCACCATGCTTGCTAGACTAAAGAAGGTATGTAAACTCCGGTGCATCATGATCGAGAAAATTTTTGAAGCGGCGGAAATTTAGAAGCAGTGATCATGTGGCCAATGATATATTGCAGCAGGTACACCAGGGTTATCCTGGTGCAATATCATTGCCCCTACACTTAGGTGTACCTGGCGCATGATTGCTGGTTCTAAATTTCCGCCCCTTCAAAAAAATTCTCTTCAAGTGTATACCATATCTAGTTCAAATTTTGATTTTTTTTTTTTTTAAAACAGTTGGTATCCGATGGTGTAAAGGCATCGTTCAACATTTTTGCTCAATGGCGTCGTTGAGCAAAAATGGATGGTACGAGAAACGGAAAACGGGAAATTAATTATCCCTAAAAATTTGTTATGATATGGGAAACGGGTGAGAAACGTCAAAGAAAATGTTAGTAAAAGGGGGAAGGGAAACGGATTTGAAATGACAATGGAAATAGGAGAAATGAGTGAAAAACATGTGACCGTTGTTATTTTTCCATTATCGTTTCCCACATGTTTCCATTATCATTTCCATGGCATTTCCTCTACGTTTCCACCTCCCGTTTCTCAGTTTTGCCGTGTTACATACCGTTTCCCAAACGCATCCTCCCCTGTTACGTTATGTACTGTTTTAACGCTCAGAAAACAACGGCTATTATTTTTCCGTTGTAACAAAAATAAAGACCGTTATTTCCGTTATATTCTGTTATTTTTTTATTGAAAATTTTAAATTCAAAATTTGAATTTTAGTTCCTTTTTTGTCTTCTTCCAATTTTCAGTTATTTCCATTATTTTCCAATTTTGCCTCTGAACGTTAGAATTCATTATAACAGCCATTATAACCAAGGTTTAAAAAACGGCCGTTATAACGAAAATAACGACCGTAATTTTCGTTATCTGGAAAATTTTGTGAAAAAAAGGCCGTTATTTTCATTTTTTTTCCGTTATATTCCATTTTTTTTCTGTTATTTTTCATTTTTGAAATTCAAATTTTAAAATTCAAATTTGAATTTCAGCTCCATTTTTTTCCTTTAGTTTCAGTTTTTTCCCGTTATTTTTTCCGTTTTTGCCCCTGAGCGTTTTTTTTCGTTATAACAGAAAAAACGGTAATGCCCCAGTCCATCGGTTATACCGTTGTGGCGGCCCCTTTTATACCTTGTTATCTGGAAACACAGTACGTAACTCGTGGTGCACTATTCACTAGGTCCTCCCACCAAGAAGTTATCAATGCAGTCTCTCGTTTTATAAAGTCAGCTTTTTGACTTACGAGCTGGTCTCCTACGCGAGACTCATATGGTGGACCGTCGACCCCGATCCACTACATGGATAACATTTGCTGATACATAGTGTGTGAGTCTTGTAGATTAGTCTTTTCAACGAGTACAGTACGTACGTGCTACACGAGACAACATGTCCTGAGTGGGACTCACTAATAGTAGGTCCCATTCTCGTATGGGCCATAGTTACAGATTATAAAACATAGCTATATCCAATCATGTTCTTCATCCATGCATGTTGACCTGAGATTTGGAATTGCATGATCACAGATGGGGTGGGTGATGAATGAAGTGTTACGATTATACTCGCCGGCACCCAACATACAGAGGCAAGCAAGAGAAGACATTCGAATCGGAGACGCGGCGGTCATCCCCAACGGAACAAACATATGGATCGATGTCGTCGGAATGCACCACGACCCGGTTCTATGGGGTGACGACGTGAACGAGTTCAAACCAGAGAGGTTTAAGGATGACCTACATGGGGGATGCAAGCACAAGATGGGGTTTTTGCCTTTTGGGTTTGGAGGGAGAATGTGTGTGGGTAGGAACTTGACCATGATGGAATACAAAATTGTCTTAACTCTAATCCTTACTAGGTTTTCCTTATCCCTATCACCAAACTATCGTCATTCTCCTACTATTTTGCTCTCTCTTAGACCTACCCATGGCTTGCCGCTCATCCTTCAACCTCTTTAGAGAGAGAACTCTATCTTAGCCAAACAGCTACGTACCATTCTTTTTAATTCCTCAAACTCTTTAATGTAACATTTTTTATTTTTTGCTTTACTGTAACATGAATGAAGAAACTTACATATTTGTCAATATGGTCCGGCACTGAAGTGTGAATGATGCAGGTTTCAATACTTCTAAGAGATGGACCATCAATCTAGTGGATCAGATCAACGGCGATCCAATTAACTCTCATGCGTGAAAGAAAGAACCACCAAACCCTTTCTGACAAACTCACAGTGCACAAAATGATGAGTGGTGTTCTCCCCGTTTGGTACCTTACACATAACACGATAATCTACTAACATCCATTTTTAATGGTTAGAATCATTACCGAAGCTGAGTTTTTTGGTCTGGAGGTCCACTAAGGGGTAGGGGTGTCAATATATCAGTTTCAATTTGGTTCATAAGGTACCCAAAACCAAAATCAATGTTATTGGTTATAATCAGTTTCAGTTCCCATCAACTCGGATTATCAAAATGATAGATCCGAAACCAGCAATGTTGAGGATGGACTACATTATGAGCCACATGGCATATTCACTATTGACCGTATGGATGGTTGGCCCATCCCTAGGTGGACCTCCATATAAAAATTATCATGATTAGTGATTTTGAACCATTGGATTAGAGCATTTTTCATGATTTATTTTCAATTGTGGTTTGAACATTATTTGGACTACTCATATCCAAAGGAAATAAATCACCAAATTGTGTGTAATGTAGATCATGGGCCAAACATCCGTACTGTTGTTAGGTCATATCGGTATACTTTTTTTTTAAGTAGCAAGCCATCTATTTCAAACTACATAGAAGCTTAAGTTTTTTTAACAGCTTTTGATAATTACATAAACCTACTCAAAGCTCTTATATTAAGCATTACAAGAGTTCAATAGAAGAAAATCCTATAATCTCTCAATCAAATCTAATCCTATTATATTATCTTAATCTTGTGATAAGATACACCAATAAAGATATAGTGTATCTCACACCGTTTATTATAATATATATTCTCTACTAAAACCAAAAAATAAACGGATCAGGAATGGTCAATACTCTTATCCCTATTGATTGCTTGATGGAGCCACGTGGGGAGAGTATGGGACCACTCTAGAGCAGTAGACCAAGATTTGGCCTTTGCTGCTAGATCATGAGCAACCTTGTTTGACCCCCTCGGGGTATACAAAAATATGTAAGAAGAAACAGATGAAGAAAACCATCCCCCATTGACAACTTTTACTACAATGATAGAACAAAGATTCTTTGCATCAAGTTCTATCTCCAGCTCCAAAAAAAAACCATGTTTTATCGCACTTTGGATACCCATCGAAGAGTAAAACTTCGATGACAGGGCAACAGATCTCGGCAAGTGTATTTTGTACGGAAGGACCACCTCAGCCTCACCGCACATGTACACAGGTGAGTGTTTTGGGAAAAAGCACTCAAGTACTCACCTGAGTACGTGTGTGGTGAGGCCGAGGTGGTCCTTCGTACAAAATACACATACTGAGATCTGCTGCCCTGTCATCTCCCTTGATGACAGGGCCCGGTCATCAAAGTTTTATCCCCCATGGAAGATGGAACCGCCCTTGGGATACCCAGTCCCAAGGGATTATCTGACGTCCGGAAACTTACCTATGGCAAACATGTGAGGTGGACAGAGGGCTTTGGATACAGAAGATGAGTTATAAATCTGGACCACCCATCTTGACTTCTTTAAAATCCAACTTAATGGAAGTTAATATTTTAAATCTTTTTAAAACTAATATTATATTTTAAATTATATTCAAACAAAATACTAAAAAAACAAAGGAAAATGCTACACCCCACGGATAACCGGACAGAAAGATATGCGGTTAAGGCCATTGACCATTGGATTCAAGAGATCCACGGTCCACCAGGCAACATCTGCAAAGAAAAAATAGCTCTAGACTCGTGAACCGTGGACCTCTTGAATCCAACGGTCAATGGCCTCAACCGTACTTATTTTTATCCGGTCATCTGTGGGGTAGCCGTTCCTACCCCTACTCAAAGACAAAAACCACCCTATTTCAACGTGACGGACGGCAACAAAACCCTCCTTCACCTCTTCCATCCAGGGTGATGGCAGAAACGGGACCACCTAAAGGTGAGACTCTCTCTCTTTTTGTTTTAAGAGAAATCTTACAAAAATTTAAACGACGGCCTTCAGAGTTTTCGGACCGTCGAATGATCATCGTGATCTGTGTGATGTGAATCTTGACGATTATTGGTTGGAGTCTTCGATCATCAACAGAACCATGGATGTATGGTTTACCTCTTGGTGGACCTACACAACGAAAAAGAAATTAATACCAGTGATTTCTAGCTATTGGATTTGAGTATTTTAATTGGGTGATTTCTGGCCTTTGGATTTAAATCGAACTGCTAGAAATCACCAATCAAGCTGATTTTTGATACGTAGGTCCACCAAGAGGTGGGAAAGACATCCGTAAGGTCAGTTAGTCAGAAGGAGCTTACCCAATCCAAGAGACCAACCCTAGCATATGATCGTAGCCACCGGATAATTTGAATGTATTTTGTGGACCAACGGTTTAATGGGTAGGACTGGTTGCGTTAAGCTGATCGTAGCCACTGGTCCACGTCTTGATGGATCTACACATGAAAAATTAGTATAATTAGTGATTTTTAGACATTGGAGTCGGTAACTCGGTATTTGCTAAAAGCTGACTCGAGAAATCTTTCCCACAAGTTTTGTGCACAGCGGGCCTCTCGCTTTCAATACTGCACGGGAAGTGTTCGAAGAATTTACTGAGAGACAGACCTGAATACACACACACATATATATATAGAGAGAGATGGGTAAGGAAGGACACAAGAAGGGATCACCGGCTCTCGCTTCGGGGTGTCATCGAAGTGCAATGACACTTAGAGAAGAAATCACTGGGAGAAAACAATTCCGAGGAGGAGTAGGAGGA
This sequence comes from Euptelea pleiosperma, assembly GCA_035048495.1. Classification (NCBI taxonomy): domain Eukaryota; kingdom Viridiplantae; phylum Streptophyta; class Magnoliopsida; order Ranunculales; family Eupteleaceae; genus Euptelea; species Euptelea pleiosperma. Next base: position 5,471,257 of record CM068553.1, on the reverse strand, counting down.
AGAGGAGGCTCCAACAATGTCAAGTCTATCTTGAAAAAACAGCATTTACAGAATCTGGCATTATGGGCTGGTGGGGAAGCTTCTACGCCTTCTTTGGGTGCCCTTTTTGGATACCGTTTGGCCACTTGTGCAGAGTCCATGGGGATTCCGCTTGATCCATCCTTGTTTACTTGCCAAAGGTGAGGCTCTTTTGTACTTCAATTCAGTTTTTATTTTATAATTAAATAAGATTTTCAACTTGATTGAAGCAGTTTAGGAAGGATGTTTTGAATCGATATAGTGTCAGTGCATCCGTCCTGTTGTTTCTTGATTTGTTGATTTGATATCTTACATATTTGTGGTAATATTGAATGTAGCTTGAGTTTTCTATTGAGACTTATTGATGTGTAGATTCCAATTTTTTATGAGATGGCTATTTTAAGGTATGGTAGTGTTTCCAATGCCCCATGTGTTTTTTCATAAAGCTTGTCAAGGTGGAGAGCTTGGATTAAGATCCAATTGTTGATTGTTTGGGATGGTATACTGAGGGAGAGGTTATTGAGATTTATCTAAAATATTTTACAACGAACTCATTGGGTTGATATTGTTTGTGCAATTTGGAATTGTTTTGATTTCTCAAAAGAAAGCTTAATCACGGTGACTAGGTGCCCACAAAATACAGTGGTGCTAATGGTATTCTTATGCTTGGTTGCTTGAAAGGAAGGGAGTTGCATTTTAGGAAGGCAGAATCAATTTGTTTAACAAATTTTTTTTTGATAAGTAAAGAGAATTTTGATTAACAATTTTGAGTTAGTTAAAAGAATCTTCATGTGGGAGTATGGTCTGGTTACAGTTGAACAAATGGTGATGGAACACATTTTTCTTGTTTACATTGTAACTGTTAAGTGTGACTGGGTGGTAATGACTTTGGCAGAAGAATTGGACTGGAAGCCTATTGAGTCTAAGCCAATGCAAGATAGCTTATAAGCTGAGGATGTGGAGCAAGTCTTAGCCTGAATTATCACAACTATTGAAAAAGCATTTACTGAAGTAGCCAGAAAGCCTATACTACCTAGATCTGTGTGAATGTATAGTGGATATCTCATCTACACAAAAAAGTTGAAGTTATTGACATGGATACAACACCCATTTTGGAGTATCCAGGTAACATAGTTCCATGTTCTTCACAATTCAATAAGAAAAGTCACAAGGTTCCATGTTCATTATGATATAGAAACTTAATATGATACTGGAGATGGAACTTAGACTCTTTTGGGGCAAGCATCCTAACTGTTTGATTCAAATGGATATAAGTTTGAAGACTCCTTTTGGATGTGAATAGCCCAAGACCACTACCTGAAGATTATAGATGTGCTACCCACAGACCTGCCTCCAAAATCTTATTGCTATGAAAGGTGAGTTCAAACTTGAACGCCAAAATATAAAAAAAGCATTTTCCACTGATAGTATTTCAAAGGTGAGGCACCTTTGCAAGCGACATAGGCGGATAGGAGGCTTTGGAAGTGGGATCCCAATGACATTTTCTCAATTAGATCCTTCTTTTATTTAGTGTCGATGGACCAGAAGATTTTCCCAGCTTCCCTAGTTTGGTTTTTTTATCCCATCCAAAGTGAGTTTCTTTGCTTGGACAGTTGTGCTTGACAAGATTTTGATTATGGACCATTTGAATAGTAGGGGGAAGATGATGTTGAACAGGTGCTTCTTGTGCAAGTCCAATGCCGAAACAATTGATCACTTGCTTATCCACTGTCTATTCACCTTCGAAGTTTGGCAGATTTTCTTTTTCCTTTTTGACATTGCTATTGTGGTTCCTGAACATGTGATTGGTATGGTTTAAGGAAGCTCATTGGAAGTCTTCAGAGGGAAAGGGAGATTTCTTTGGCAGATCCTCCCGTTCGCCATCATGTGGGCGGTGTGGAAAGAGAGAAATTCCCGCAATTTTGAACGGAAGGAAGAAGACGTTACAAGGGTGGTGTTGAGAGTTTAAGCTTGGATGTATTTCTGGTCTTCTTCAATGTCAAAGTTTAGAGGGTGTTTTTTTTAGATGGGATGAATTGTTAGGAGATCCCTCTTCTCATTGATAGGTCTTTTATGTCCAGTTGGGAAGATTGACGAGGTTCTCCCGCGTTTGTATTTTGTAGGGTTTCCCCTTTTCTTAATAAACTTCTTACTTATCAAGAAAAAAACTGTTAGTGTTAAACAAAAGAAGGAAGGGAGTTATTTTTGACTTCTGCCCTATGTACAAGTCTAGTAGCGAGACGGCGAATCACTTGCTCTTGCATTGCTCCTTCGCCCGAGGAGTGTGGTGTACTTTCCTCTCTTTTTGGGTTGCAGTGCATTATGCCTATATTGGTGTTAGACTTATTCAATGGATGGTCCGCTCTTACCTTCTCCCCTTGCGCCAGACGCCTTTGGAGTATCCTTCCATTTGCTATAGTTTGGTTACTGTGTAAGGAAAGAAAACACATAATTTTTTAGGACAAGGAGGATGGCATGGAGGCAGTTATTCTTAGCATCAAGCTTTTGTTGTTTCTTGGTCTAAGCTCTTTGAGGAATGTCGGGGTCTGTTTTTTGAAGATTTTGTATTTTGTTGGGATTCGATTATGGAGAGAGCGAGTAGTTCTCTCCTTGTAGTCTCGTTTTTTTTCCCTTTCTTTCTTTCTTTGTATTTGGCCTCTTGGAGGTTTTCTCAACCTCCCTAGGCCCTTCTTGGTCGTTTTCAGTAAATCTATATTCATAAAATAAAAAAATAAAAAAGCTGGAGGCAAAAATGCTTTTGATTGGTTATGAACTTATGACTGTTTGTTTTCTTCTTGGTTCACACTCTTTACAATATTTGGTGTGTTTGGGAAACCTAAGCCTTTTCAGACTAATTTTAACATGCATTGTTGGCTTTCCTGCATACACCAAGATGTCCATACAAACAAATTACAATATACCATTTTTAACCTGATCAGTATAAGGCCCTGTATGGTTACCCTTAGAAAAGTTCTCGGGAAATAATTCTTTCTCATAAATGTCCAGAAAAGTATTGTGAATCAACAGTTTTTGACATACGAATTCCTTTTTAGAGAACAATTTTGTGGTCACCATACAGGGGGTAATTGTAAGTTAAACCCATAAGGTACAGATGCTTAATTACAGAGTTCCTTGGTAGTTACCTTCAGATTGGATGATTCTGTGGATTATATTCATGGGGTACTGGTACTTCTTCTATATGCATGGGGTACCGGTATTGACGTGATATACTCCTGATACTGGGTATCGGATACTGCAGGGCTACTTGTAGGATATTGTTTAACTGTAATCTGTTTTATTACTCATACCTAAAAAATTGTTTGTTTTTTATGAAGAATCTAAATGCATATACAGTTCTAAAAGTTCTGTTAAACCTAGCATGCTTCATAGACTAGAAGAAAATACTTAGTGACCCTAATTACTCATTCACTCTTCTACAGATGTGAATCCGTTCTTCAGCCTGGCTATAATTGCACTGTCCGAATCGAAAAGAACAAAGCCAAGCTGCAGCGCCGACACAAGAAATCGAGCATTCCCACACAAAACAATGTGGTTTATTCATGCCACTTCTGTTCACACCGAAACATGAAAAGAGGGACCCCAAGAGGTCACATGAAAGAGATATTTGCCTTGAAACCAAAACCAGTTTCCGAATTAAAACCCATCTGCTCCACTGATCAGAACTCTGCCAGTTCAGAGAAAGCAACAGCAAGCAGCTTGGAAAATAATACAAAGATGGAGGAGTTATTCTCTTCAAAACTGATACCACCCATTTCAGAATCAGAATCCATCGGTTTTGAGATGCATCCAACAACAAGTATAGAGATTCCCACAGAGAACAGCCCAGCAACTCCCATAGAGAGAATGCGAACAGTTTTGTCAGAGGGGAAAAGGAGAAAGAGGGGCAGATCAGGAGCTAACAAGCAGGTTGAAACTGAAACCATCTCTGGGACAATGGGTGAACAAAAAGCCATTGGTGGGTCAAGTAAAAAAAGAAGAAAATCTTGGTCCAGTTTGAAGGAGATTGCTGAGAATAGTGAACTCGAGAACAGCCACAACATCATTAATTTAACAATCCCTTTCATCATATGAGTGGTCATGAAATGTTTCGAAAATCTGGACGAATACTGGAGAGTATAAATGGCGACACAACAAAAGTCAGGAAAAATTACTGGTTGGAAGTTTCAGTTTATTTGAAATGGTTGGATACAATTTCAATATTTAAACTTTATAACAATGTACTGTATTCAGACGGCAAATAGTTTCTGCTTTATTGGCCTGTAATTGTAGGTGATGTAACAAGGTATACCTGAAACTTTTAACTTTGAGGAAGCACGATTTTTGTGACCAGTTCCTGTCGGGTATCGGCTAATTGGGACAAATTGACACCATTACCCAAACTTGGTGAGCAAGTCCGAAATCCCCAACCCTAACCCCAAAAACGTCGAGTAAAACTTGTCGTCAGATTGCAAACCACATAATCACAAGCCAATGTGTTCTCGGCATGTACCCAAGTGCTTTTTGCAACGTACCCATGTGCTTTTGCTTTGAGGTGTATATGCCGAGAACTCATTGGCTTGTGATTGTTTGCTTTTGCTTTGAGGTGTATGTGTATGTGCCGAGAACTCATGGGATTGTGATTGTTTGCTTTTGCTTTGAGGTGTATGTGCCGAGAACTCATTGGATTGTGATTGTGTGATTTGCAATCCGTTGTGACAGAAGTTTTACTCAAAAACGTCAACCCTAACCCGGAAGAAATGGGTGGGTCGGCTATGTCGGGTTAAGGAATCCGGACCAATTCATGCTACAGTGTTTTTCTTGCTCTAGCCAAGATCGTTCCCCATTAAGGGGACAATTAGGTAATATTGCGAAGACGGTGCTGAAGAAACTGACCTTACAGAGTAAACTTTGTTGACCGCTGCCGGTCAGCAGCGTTTATGACAGTCTGAGCCACGTGTCACACTTAGAGGATGATGACCGTATGGATGTTTGGCCAATCCCTAAGTAGACCTGCAGATCAAAAATCAGAATGATTAATGATTCCAAACCTTTGGATCTTTGTACCCCCAAATAATAGTCAATAATGCTCAAATTCTACCGTTAACTATCAACCCATGAAAACGACTCCAATCCAACGATTAGAAATCACTGATCAGGCTAATTTTTGGTCGGTATGTCCACCTTGGATTGGGCCAAATATCCGTACGGTCAGAAATATCTGAGAATATACCACGTGGCTCATATTGTGGGCGGTAAGAACTTTGCTGACCATCGGCCGTCAGCAAAGTTCTATTCCACTTCACACTATCTCCTCCTTCGAAGTTCGAAATCGAAACTCTACTGTTTTCTTCAATTCTTTTTTCTGAAACACAGTGTGCATGTGTGTGTGATGATCTACGAATGGATCCAAAGATCGATAAGCTGGTGAGAATAACAACAATGGTGGCCACTGTAACTGCTTCATATTTCCTCCTCACTGCTGACTATGGCCCTGAACCGAATATCCTCGACCCTGTAAGTATTCTTTATTCAACTTCTTTTTTTTTCCTGATTTTGATGTTTTTTCCCTTTCTGGGTTTTCTCTAGTGTTGGTTTTCTGTAGATTCTGTGCTTCTTACATGGATATGTTCTTCATATCTTAACAATTTCCACTGGTGTATGGTGTTATATATATGCTCTTTCTTTTTTATTATTTATGTATTAGTTTCTTAGATAGTTGCTTTTGCTTATTATTTTTTTCACTTACAAATTCTCCATGGTTGCTTTCTTAAAATTTATTTTTCATGTTTTTGGGTATTTTATCCAAATGGGTTTTCAGGTTTAGCCTTTCTTGAAAATTAAGTGAATTTGTTCATCTTTTTCCTGACTTTGTTTGATCTCTGTTTTTTGTCTGTTATTTTCAATCTTGTTTTGGGTTTCTTTTCTTTCATGTTGTGGTGGGTCTTTGTGATTCTCAGCCTTTTTGTGTTAAATTTCATTTGGGACAATCAGATTAGTTGCAAACCTCATAGATGAACACTCTGGAATTCAAAACTCTAAACCTCAAACCTCAAATACTAGTTTGTGCTGAATTTTAGATGTTGTTGAGAGACTTGTGAGTACTTTTTTGGATTACCCTAGAGAAGACACATGAATTCACGCAAGTATGAGATATGTAAACTTCATAAAATTCCTTTGACTTGGAGAACATATGTTTCCTAAATGATCGAAATTGGTGTAATTCGGAAGTTTCCATAAAGTCAGCAAAGATTTCAGTCCTAATGTCGGCTCTTCTGGTTCATTAATCTCTATGGGTTTGTGATAAATTTTGTTGCTTGTTCATTCTAATACGTTGCTTTGAAGTTCTGATGAATTTCAGTTGCAATTGCAGATCAAGAGGACGATACAATCAGCAGAGTGTTCTGTGAAGAACTTCATCTTTGGCTCGGACAAAGAATCTCCAGAAAGCGAAAGCAGGAAACCCAACTCCAATACCACAAAAGAGTAGCCTTAGTCCCGCAGGCATAAATTTTCTCAAACATAAGGGAGGGTTTTGGGTAAGGATATAGCATAGATCAATGTGTTTTGCTTCCTTTGCATTTTTAAGTCATCACTTGAAACTCTTCTATGGAAAGATTTCATATAGGTGAATTACTCAAGGTCTTGCAATGGATATCATTAGCTGTTTTTATTTTCCTTGTAACACTTGAACTTCGGAAGTCATGTAAACTGTAGTTAAGAGTAGAAGACATGTTTGAGATGCTTATCCGATGCTGATTAATCAATCTTTCCCAGACTTGATCTATAGAGCAGTATGTAGAGTTCAATTTGTTCATTAAATCTGATCTTATATTTCTTAATTTGATGTTATTTGACTCCGCAAACCTTTTCATCCTCTCTTGCTACTTGCTATGCCACAACCAAGAGGTTGCACGTTCAATCCCTGCTTCCCCCAGATGACATGTGTTATATTGGTGTATAGAATTGTCTCTAGAATTTGATTGTAATATGGTGGCAATAAGTACAGGTATGACCAAACGATGGCATAGTATATACACCGATAATTGGTGTATAGAATTGTCTGATGTGTTGTATTGCCGACACGTTGGTTGAAATTTACCTTTAGGATTTTTAGGTTCCTTTGTGAGATTGCTTGGATTAGCACCTTGCAAGAGCTTTTTTAGGGGTTGTCGATCTAAGAAAACCTTAGCAAAGCGTTGAGTGAAGCCCCGACTGTGTCATTGGATTATCTCTCCTAATTTTGATGTAATTACTATGTTCTTTTGGAAAAAGAATGAGGTAGATTCACACTGCAAATCTGAGGTGTTAGGCACCTCAGGAGTGGTGCAGTGCAAAAACCAGATGTGGTGTGTATTCCAGGCACCCTCGAGAGCATGGCGCATGTACCGTATAATAGCTCTAAAAAAGAATATAATAAGTGGTAATTGTGCACGAGGCAATGAGGATGGTAGGATATGAAGCCGAAGCTTCATCATTAAATCCACGACCTCAGTGCTGAAACAATTTCATCCTAAATCCTGGGACATAACTGCCTCTGATAATTCAAAAGGTTGCTAACACCATATGATGGGAGAAGAGAACATAGCGCTGGGAGTGCCGGTGTATAGTCTACTGCTTTTGTATGATTCATATGTAGGGTTTGGGGCTTTTCTGTCAGTTTCAGCCTCCCGACTCTCCCTTACAGTAGGTAAGTTAGGATGGATCTTCTAACTCGATTTTATAACCTTCCAAGGCAGAATATGTTGGGAGTGTTTTGATGCAAGGCTAGGTCTGGCCAGTAGCACACCCTTGGTTTCATGATTAGCTAGCTGGGATTTGAAGAGTTGGATCCTGCTCAAATCCAACTTTTTTACCACAATGTCGGAACAGCTGTGACATATGCAGGAGATAATGATCCAGTATACAAATGGGTCCCATCTAAGAACGTGATTTGATCATGATCTGTCAGATTCCTTTGAACAGTTGAAGAAAAGAGACGGTCGAAATTGGTGTTCTTTGATGAACTTCGCTATTATAGAAATCACTATAAAGTAGATGTTTCACAAAAGATTATCCATCGATAGAGCTAAACATTTTCAAGACAGAACCTTACTGAACAACCTAGAGATGTGATGTGCTCAAAAGTGAGTGATTTCTTTCACTCTTCATCTTAGTTGCTTTTCAGTTTTTTCTTCGGCCAAGTGACCTCACTGGTATTGCCACAAATGGCGTATCTTCGATTTCATTGAAAGATTGGAAATAAGCATATCTCCAAGACTTCTTGAACATATAAACACCCAATAATAGGGACATTGCTGTGGATCTGATTACCCAGGCCCCGGAGTTTGAGATTCTTGCGAGCAATGCAGGAAACTGGGATGTATTTCAAAGAGTTCAAGATCAAGAGAATGCAAAGTGGAGAGATTTCCAAGAAGATGGGGAACAGCTCCACTGAACCAAGCAAATAGAGAGGTTAAGATATCTCAATTCTTGGAGGGATCTAAGGAACTTTGGGATTTTGATTCCTGTAAACTTGTTCCAGCTTAAGTCCAAGTATTTCAAATGTTTCAACTGTAGAGAAGAAGGATTTATCGCAACCACCACGCTCTATATAAGTCGTTGCATCACAACCATTATTTTTATGAAATGGTCCCAATAGAATGGATATGGATTTTGGAGGTCAAGCTTGATGATATGTCGGTCCTTTTGTCGTAGTTGATTCCTTTTGACAATCTTTGCCAACCCAAGAAAAGAGAGAGTTTGAAGGATCAATGAGACCTTGTTTGAACTTGAGAAAATCTCGTCTCTCGCTCTCTATAAAATGCAAGCTTAAATTGTCAGACCACCAATGGAACTCGACGATTTCAATGTAACGAAAAAGCGAAGCAGCAAAAGATGGTTTTTCAAATGGAAGTAAGTGGCAGCTGAGAGCTTAAAATGATCATACGCTGGATTACCAAATGTGTCGCCTGCCGATCAATCCTAATACACCAAGTGCAAGAAACACGTGAACATTTTGTTTTGTTTGACAATGAACGTATAAATTTTGATAATCCAATTGAAAGGTTGAGATCGGGGGGTCCACTTGTATGGTATCATTGGTATGGACTATGGAATGGCAGGCTGCAGTGCAGGGCTCATTTTCATAACGCTTGTAGAACGCCAGGCAGGTGCAGACAAGAGTCATCAGCCTAGGCCCAGCATAGGGGCTGACTTTCTAGCCACAAGCCTGGACAAATTGGGCCGGCCAAACCAGGAGATACGTGTCTGACAAGCAATTATCCTCAAAAATATACTGGACCAGCACTGGACTGACTTTAAGTCCAAGCCTGGAAGAGAGATTTGTGCCGGGTTCTCTCTCTCTCTCTCTCTCTCCCTGTTCTGTTCTGTTCTGTTCTGTTCTGTCCAGCTCTATATTTTTTTTGAAGCTCTGCAACTGATCATCTCCTGGGTTCTCACTTTTCACTGTTTTTAACTCTTAAGGAGCCCGAAAATCATCGAAAACAGTGGAGTTTCGACTTACTTTTGAGTGATTTTCTTCGAAAACCTAAAGTTAATTTTCAATTGAATTATTTTTTATATCAGGCCCTTATGTTTCAATGGTCTAAATTATTATTTGGAAAATATTTTTGAGCAACCATGCATGCCTAGGATTATCAAATTTGCAAAACTGTCCTTCTGGCACCTTTATTCCAAAATTATTCCTATATAATATAGTTTCTAATTTTATGTACCGAGGGTATTTTGATCTTTTAATATTTTAAAATTAATATGCTAAAAAAAGAATATTTGAATCCAATGGTTACAAATCACCTAGGACTACAGCGAGGGTACGTTATTGTTCCTAGGATGATGTAAGAAAAAAAAAATCTTAATAAACTAAAAATTACTCAATGGGCTGTGAATAGATCCAAACCCAATTTATTGAGTCCTAGAAAAAGTTATGGGCTTTACACACAAGCCACACCTTTTTCGCACGTGATTGTTATCTACATCATCCATTTTTTCGTAATTTATGGCTCAGATTCTGGTTCCGATTCCACGTCACAAGCTAGCACCTTTACGACATTTCTGAATTTTTCCTGCCGAGCTTGGCCCTGGCCCACCTCCTCTAAGAGCCGGGCCTGGGCTTGGCATTTTGGAACCAACAGCCTGACCAGTGCCAAACCCACAGCCCTGGCGCAATTAAATAGTATTTCCCCTTCCTTTTGTGCCTAATTGTCATAAATTTGACTGTTGGACACCCCAGCACAGCCCAATCTGGCGCCCAGCACACCTAAGGGTAGGGCCGAGGGTCACGCCCGGGCTTCGGATCTTGGCTTGCCGCCCGGCACTTGATCATTTAAGAATTTTTTTGGAGCTTAGAGAAGCAAAAGATAGAGAGTAGCAGAAACCATGACTAATTTATTTATAGAGCTTCATCAGCTTCCAGATACAGCTTTAACATAAGAGAGACCCACACATAAACATACTTAATAGATAATATCTTGCTTCTCTCATTTGCAGTTGCAAGGATCGCAGGTGCAGCTGGATCCGCACTTGCAGCCTCCGCTCTCAGCTCCCTCGCTCATCTCCGACCCCTCAAAGAACCTGCTACCAAGATTACCTTAATTATGATTTTTATCAAAGAAATTTTTCATTATAAATATATATTTGGGAAGAGAGAGACGTACGCCTTCTCAGGTGCAACCCCAACGATGATGGTCTCAGTGCTGGTCCTCTCACCAGAGAAGCTCATGTCCGGGTACATGTTGCACCTGCAACCACAATCAAAACATCATGAAAATTCAATTAAAAAAAAAAAATCCCAGATATATATTTAAACTCCGAAAATATTTCATCAAGTTTACCCTCCGCATCCGCTGCCGCACTTGCAGGCAGAACCGCAACCACAGTTTCCTCCGCAGCAAGACATTTTCTCAGAGAAAATAAAGAAAGAACAAAGAAGAAGATGATCCAAGAAATTGATAACAAACACACTAGAACGTGTTTTCAGGGTGAGGCCATGACTCCTATTTATAATGCATGTTGAGGAGAGAGAGAGAAGATATTGGTTACTGTCCACCGTACACGTGTCCGTATTTTACGCCAACAAATTCATGCAATAGTGCACCTTCGCCTAGTAGCCATCGCCTATCGTATCTTTCATTTAACTCTGCTTTATCCGGCCCCACCTATGAAATTAAAACACGTACTTAAAAAAAAAGATATTCCACTTTACTATTTTGCCCTTTTATTTTTAGGAAGAGGGGTATACTATCCAAAGTAGGGTGTCAACGGGAACCGGAACCGATATTGGCGGTTCTTATCAATTCCAGTTCTCAAATTGATGGAATCGGAGCCGAACTGATTATTTGGTTTCAGTTCCAATTCCGGATATATTGGTACAAATCTTTATAATATAACAATTTTAACACTATTTATATAGACTCGAGACGTCAGCTCTTGGGTGTTGATTCCAAGAATCCAACAGTGGTTTTTGTGCTGAGCTGGCATTCACTTTTTACCAAAGCACAACCACCGTTGGATTCTCAGAATCGACGCCCAAAAGCAGACATCCCATGTGTTGGCCCCAAAAGTTGGTCCCCTGAGCTGGACCCATTTATATATCAACTCCGCTTCCTATCGGTTTCGGGTCCAAGTCTAACTACCCAGAGCTAGAACCATTATTTTTAGTTCAGTTCCGATTCCAATTCTTTTTCGGTCTGTGTCCAAAAATGTGGAACTAGTGTTTTCGATTTCGGTTCTGATTCTGTTTCAGTTATAGGGGTAAAATTGACACCCCTAATCCAGAGACGAGCCGATTAATTAAAATGGAACGAGTAAAACGGTAATTTAAATTTTTTTTGTGCTACACATACCCATCACAGCATTATTGGAAGCTTGGATTTGATGAAAGAATGAACCAAAGCAAAAGTTGATTTTAACATCCCTATCTCCTTGTTTTTTCGTCAAATCCTTTCGTTCTCAGCGTGAGGGCGACTCTGAAAGCGTTATTTCCTTGGAAACTTAAGAGGAAGAAACCCCATCCATATTTGAGTCCATTAACTTTAGGTAAACAACCACCTTCCATGTCACACCATTGAAAGTGATTTCTTGGTGCAATCCTTTTATTACAATATCTCTTGTCTGTTTCATATGGACCTGTCTTGCTCGGTTTCGCATGCCATTTCGATGAGGGCTGAAACTGAAATTTCCTGTGAAATTTTGAAAAATTTGAAATTGAGATTAGTAATGAAAATTTCACAAAAGAACCCTGAAATTTCGAAAATATCCAAAATTTCGGTCAAAATTTTGAAATTTCTAAAATTTCAATTTTTATGGATTTCGGTTTCGGTGTAGCCCGAAACCGAAATTTCGGACTTTTCGTCGAAATTTAAAACCTTAATCCCAATCCAAATCGTCTGATCCAGAACCATGTTTCTGATATTAGATCTTTCGTGCAGGAGTACGTCGAAAAAGCCTTGGTGGCCACCCTTGAGGCTTCGGCACGGCTTACCTGGTGTGTGTGGATGATGGGGTTTGCACGTACCCAGGGGATTTAGTCGGGTGCTCTAAGAGGCCCGGAGACCAACATACCCAAAAAAAAAATTATATATGAGGAGATTCGTCGTTAGTTTTTAGAGGAGTGATCACGATGCCTACTCATGAAAGTTGGAGCTCGGGTAGACTTTTGGTACTTTTTTCTTTCTTTACATAGGAATGCTCGAGTGCATAGCCAAACAAAATTGAAAAATTCCTCTCCCCTCCTTTCGTTTTTTCCCATAAAACTTTTTATCAATTGAAATTTTGATATACCCCCATCATGTCATCATTGAAATTTGACATAACTCCCACAATTTGAAGGCCTGTCCTTTGATGCAGAAGTCCCTCAAACTGCAACGTAGTAGACTCGTTTAGGCCCACTTGCCCCTTGCATGTTTGGTCCACACTATGATGAACCTGCACACCAAAAATCAACTTGATTGATGATTTCTAGCTAGCCGTAAGATTTGAGCACTTTTTTCATCATGGGCTTTATGAACCAGCCTATGTGTTGGTTCCAAGCCCATGATGAAACAGTGTTCAAATCCAATGACTAGGAATCACTAATCACGCTGATTTTTGCTGTGTGGGCCTTACAGAGTCTACTACATGGCAAATTGAGGGGCTTTTGTGTCAAAATTTTGATATAGAAGTCTGTATCATAGATTTCTTCTAATTTGAAAAATTGACTTACATCAATTGACTAAGAATCTTTTTGAAAGAATGATAATATATATATTTCTTCAACCTTAGATCACAAGAATGTATAGATTTAGGCCAAAACCCTTTGGGCGTGTTTGATTGCCAAATGGAAAAATTGCAATTTCCTTGGGAAAATACAACCGTCCATTGTTAGTTGTATAATTTTTCCTATAAAGCCATTTAAATCTGACTAATTTTTCCTACTAAGCCTGGAATTCATTTCCCATCCAGATAGCCGAGAATTCATTTTCAACTAAAAATACACCTTTATTTTCTCACAGGATTGAAATATGTGTTATCAGTCGCAATCAATTGGCCATTTAAGGCATTTCCCAGATGTATTTTCTCGGGAAAATTTTCCGTGCAATCAAACATGCCCTTATATATAAATGTGGGTTTGAGCCGAAACCCTTATTACTTATAAATGTTTTGGATTTGTGCGACAAAACTTTATAGATTTAAAGAATTTGAGATGAAAATATTATAATTGTTTCTTTACTCTTTGGACTTCATGTTTTGTAAGAACTTTTAGTTCAACATTGTTTGGGAGAGTGGAGCTCCTTAAATATATAAGGATGATAGTTATTGGACTTAAAGGCGGAGCCCTTGGGCATAATTCTGCCTACCTTCACTTCATGTTATTTTTAGTCGTTCATTCTTTAACTTTTTGGATTGTTTTCTACCGTTGTATGACTTCCACACGCAACTGTTCGTGGGTCATGTCACATGAATGAGATGCGTCCTTTGGGAAGTCTCCTTATTTAGATTGATATTGATCTCTCTTCAAAGACGAAAAGACCCTAAAGAGCCAGAAGGGCATGATGATCCCTAGGGTGAAAGACTCTAAACCCACTTGGATCCCTGTGATCGTTAAGAGTTTGGCTAATTGTTGTAAAAATAAGCTTCGATGTGTTATGCATGTTTATGGATTGATTTATGAAAATATTTCAATGTGTTACGCATGTTAATTTCAAGAGACGAGGTTAATTTTCTTAGAAAATAGATAAAAAGATACAAAAGTTTCATGTTTTGCAAAATTATCAATTCAGACAATTATAGGTCGCGGTAAAAACCTAATCTGGATCATATATCTCGCCCCAAGACCATTGTTTCCCAAAGAAGCTGCACTCTGTCTCAGGCGAGATGCGCCGATCATGTTTTGGATCGGACCAATCCGTATTGGGATTGGAGCCCACCGATCCCGAGATTTCGAACCATGAGAGAGATTGGGTTGGTTAAATTAAACAAAAAGAGAGAGAGAGAGAGAGAGAGAGAGAGAGAGAGAGAGAGAGAGAGAGATGGTACAAGAAACCCACTTAAGAGGACACACTGATTCGAGATTTCCATGTATTCCTTAATGCACTTTCACTAAAAGGAGCGGTGTTCGTCCCTTCTTGTTGCCCGCCTCACTTCTTTGCCTTTTTCTTTTTTTCACGTTGTAGGTTCGTCGCAGTCGCGTCAACATGTGTAGAGGGTCCTACATCTCTTTTGGCTTTTTCAACGAAATCTTTTGATTTTTTTTTTACGCAGAGGACTCTCGATGAGCGCATTTTTTTTGGGCCCACTGACCGTATGAGTGTTTAGCCCACCAAAAGTCAGCATTGGTTATTTCTAGCCATTAGATTACAACACTGTGATTCAAGAATGTTTTTTTGAGTACAAAATCCAATGGCTAGAAATCATCAATCATGCTGAGTTTTGGAGTGTATATCCACCAAGGTGTGGACCCAAAAAAAGCGTTATGCAGGCCCACTCATCAAGTGAATCGAGATTCCCGTGCATATTTTTTTCCTCAGAGATGAAAAGGGGAGGGAGAACTCATGGACCCCGATTACCTATGAACTCAATTTTGCTTTTATTAGTGGTGGGCCCTCAACTTCTTCTATCCTCTTGTCGTGGAGTTGCTTTTGCTGTGACCAAAAGTCAATGATTTCGTCTCTTTTGATCACAACCCTTCGCTTTTCTTTTTTTATTATTTATGTATTAGCCCTAGTTTCTTAGTTAGATGCTTTTGCCCCCCTTCTTTTTTTTGGGTCGGGCTCCAGTGACAGCCCTAGAATGACAGGACATAATATGAGCCACGTGGCACACTCTTAGAGGTCTCTGACCGTATGGATGTTTGGTCAATCCATAGATGGACCACAAACCAATAATCAGCCTGATTAGTGATTTCTAGGCATTGGATTGGACTTATTTTCATGGGTTGATCTCAACTGTGGAAATTTGAGCAGTATTTGAGGTACAAAACCCAAACTCCAAATCAAACAGCTTTGATGGCTGGTCGGCCATGAGATTTCAATGGATTGGCCGCCCGTCATCAGAGACCAACACACCGGAGTGTGCTCGGTCTTATAACATTAAATACTTTATAACATATTTAGTGTTAAATACCAAATAACATAGCAGGGTTGGAGCGTAGCCTGAACTGGCTTAGCCTAGCTAGCAAAAGATCCAAACATCGGCCAACCCCTATAGGAATCTCAATCAGGTCATCCTAACCATCTGATAAAAGGACATTTTTATGTACAAGAGATGGGTTGATTCAGAATAATTTTCATTCACATGTGATTGCTTTCTGTCTCCCTATAACGCATGCAGCTCTAGTTTCTGGTTGGGCTTCCTTGATGGGCTTTATAAAAGCCCACTATGAACCCGCCAGAAATCCATTAACACGTCCATTGTCCATTGATTTTTGATTGCATGCATTGTCCTTCTGAATAACGCGAACGACTACCTGAATTCTAACTCATCACTTGAAACTTGACGCTTTTGACATTTTGAGTCATTTTTGGGCCGGGCCGGACTTCAAAGGGGCAAGTTCGGCCCCAGCCCAAGGACCTAATTGGACGGGCCCAGCCGAGAACATCCATTTCAAAAGTTTGAAACATCCTTCCATCGAAATGACACGTGACATTCTCTTTTGGCAGGGCCCACCGACACCATGAATGTTTGCCCCAACCATAATCGACGTACACATTAAAAATCTGTCTGATCAGTGATATTTAGCCATTGGATTTAAGATTTTTCATCATGGGCTTCATGAGCATGCCTTTAGATAGGTGAAAGCTCATGATGAAAAATGCTCAAATCCAATGTATATGAATCACTAATCAGGCTGAGTTTTCATGTGTAGATCCCACCAAGAGGGAGGCCACACATTCATGGACTCTGCTCCGAAAGACTGTGCCACTTGGCATTTCAAACTTTTGAAAAAGAGTCGCGAAGTTACCAGCTGTAACTCATGCTTTGCCATCTGGGCCCACTGACAGCATGGATATTTAGCCCACCCCTTGAAGAAATTTTTCGAAGGGGCGGAAATTTAGAAGCTGCGATCGTACGCCCAATCAAATTGCAGCAGGTACGTACACCAGGGATAACCTGGCCCAACATCATTGCCCCTACACTTAAGTGTACATGCTGCAATATGATTGGGCGCAAGATCGCCATTTCAAAATTTCCCCCCCTTCAAAAAATTTCTCCACCCCTTGGTGAATATACACCAAAAATCACCATGATTGGTAATCTCTAGCCACTATATTTTATTACTTTTTAAAGCGTGACTCTAGCCATTGGATTCAGCTATTTTTTGTAGCACTAAAACCAATAAATGCACGTTCGCTCTCGGGGGTCGATGTATAGAATCCAACGGTCATTTAACTGCTGAGCTGGTATTCATTGGATTGATTTCTTTGCTAAACCACAACCACCGTTGGATTCTTGGAATCGACACCCAAGAGCGTACGTGCATTTATTGGTGTCAAAAAGTTAGTCCCCCAGCCCAACCCTTGTCTTTCTTAGTTATTCCTATTTATTCATTAGCTGTTGAAGTGGGTTACTGTCGACGGGCAAGTGGGTTGCGCGAAAAACACACCACGTAGTACATTCTTGGACCACTCACGATGTTTGGTACACCTTTTTTCTGGACCTATAGACAAAAAAAAAAAAAAAATCAGCTTGATTAGTGATTTCTAGCCATTAGATTGCTTGAATTCCACGACCAAACATCAATCCATGAAAAAAAAACTCAAATATTAATCGGGATGATTTTTGTGGTCTAGATCCACCAAGAGATGGGCAAAACATCTATACAGTCAGTGATATTGTGTCACATAGATTAATACTATAGATTAAAGCTTTGATGTTCCAGTGGTCTAAGTTGTTTCGCGAATATAAAAGGGTTTTTCATTGAAGATCCTGTCATTGAGTGGGAGACTTTTGCTGTCCTCTCGTGTTTTCGGAGGCCGCCTCGTCTTCCTTTTTTGTTGTTTGTTTGATTCAATAAAATTTATACTTATCAAGAGGAGGGGGGAATGGACCACTAAAGAGTAAATGCTCTTCTATTGATATAATTGACTAATTTCAAACTTGTTGAGTTCTTTGGACAAGGAAGGGCTAATAGTCTTTGGACCATTTATGAGGAGTTAGAGGATGTAATTAACTTGTATGAAGTTAGTTGAGTGAGGTAGGTAAGGGGCTAGCTAGGAGCTGGCCCCTTTGTTTTTCTTGTTTTAATGGAGTCTGGGGGTTAATAAATTTTAGTTTCCTACCCAAAATTAAAAAACACACATGAAGGAATTCCTATATTTATTGAGGAATGCTACCAAGCTGTGCAATGCCAGTACTTTGCTTGCTAGCAAGTTCCACACAAAAATTTTAGCAAAAAATTTGACAACAATTTTAGCATACCGACGTGGAAGATGATCTCCTCATCATATAGATCACCCCTACAAAAAATTGGCCCATTGGTTTTCAAGTTTTTTAAAAATATACAATCTATAATTCTTCAACTTGTAAACCAGGCTACGAATATCTGAATAATTTGAATTTTTTTGAGTATGATCTCCTCACCATAGAGACCATCCTCATGAAAAATCATCCCATAGCAAAAGCTTCTAATTTATATGTTGTCCTGCACCAAATTTTTGTTGTCAAAATTTTTGTCCCCTAGTCCTGACCCTATGGGTTGAGATGCGTTGACTCATGTTATTCTGACTAATATAATGACTAATCGATGTGGGATCCATTTGCAGTTTAGTTAAGCGTTAATTTTTTGTGATGATATTCTTCTCAACGTGTTGACGTAGCCGAAGCGTGAAGTTAATCATGAAAGTTAATTTGGAAAAAGAATATATCTTTAGTCGAAAAGAAACCTTGAATCTACAAGGAAAAAACGTAATAGAATGCTTAAACAATAAACTTCATTAATATTTTTGTCCAACTATAACCCAATTTAAATATGACAAATCACTAAAAAAAATATAAACTTATTAAAAGTCTAAACTGCTAAAATAAGAAAAATTACTAAAAAAATAAAATTCCTACTAAGACTAGAAATAGATAATCTTAAATCTTAGAAACACGTAAGAATCATCAGGAAGTGATTCTGGCTTTCACAACTCAAGTTATTACTAAAACAAAACTTTTCAAAAATAGTCAAATTGTCGTTTTGACCCACTAAACAATGAAATTTTGTGAAAATTAGGCGTACATCATGAATACAGTTGATAACTATTGAGGATCTCATTGTTTCCTTTCAAAAACATTTGGCCCCGTGCAATTCCAACACTAAAAATAATTACCTTAATGCCGATTACATCATTTTAGTGTATCTTTAGCGGTACTACCCATTATGTCCGTTTTAACATTGTTTAGACTTTTGGCAGTCCAAACGCTCCATGAACTCCTCTGCTACGTGTTCTACATCACATGGATATCAACCTTATAAAAAATCAGCCTATTCCAACACTTGTAGCCTTGTGAAATGTGAATTGTAAGTTGAAAATTTTTGGACCATCCATTTTCACCATTAAATTTAGGTCCATATTTTATAGGGTTAAAAGTTATAAAAATTACTGATTTTTGGTGAGGATGATCTCCATGTTGAGGGGATAATCCTCACAAAAAATCAACTCTTAATTCAACCATCAACCTCTCACTTCCAATTTAACCAAATCATTGATCAAAGGGAAATGGAGGAAAGCTCAACTCATCTATCTTACGGTGAGATCCCCTCTAAATTAGTAGAAGACAAAAATAGTGTGTATTAGGGGGGAACAGCTTCTATGTGTCAGGCCGCACAGACCAAACAAAACGCCCCCGGAGCTTTCCCCACATCACGTTTATTTCAAAAAGTAAAAATAAAAAGATCAAAACTGACTAATCTGGTTGCGGTTGTGTTGTTAGTTACGAGAGCTTTTATTTTTTCGTTGACTGGGTACAATTTTAGTAGAGTCAATTTGTTTGGTCTGTGAGGCCTTGAAGCATAGAAGCCGCGCCCTAATACGGGCGAGGCTTCCATGCGCCAGGGCCACACAGACCAAACAAAACGGCCCTTGTCATGTTGTTACACGTCAGTAAAAAAAATAAAAAATCTTGCAAATATCAACACAACCGCAACCCAGTTAGTCGGTTACATCATGGGCGCGATAAATTTTTGCTTTTTTTGCTGATGTGTCATAACATGAACATGGCCGTTTTGTTTAGTCTGTGCGGCCCTGGCGCATGGAAGCCGTACTCATATTAAGGGCTAGATATTCATTTTTATCGATTTGATAAGAGGTCGTTGTGGGTACATTTAAGCAGTTGCACTGGGATTTGGTTCTTCCAAAATCTCTGGTATTACTTCTAAGGACATATTACTAATTAATTTCGTCCCACAGGGAGATGTTGTACATTGTATGTATGGTCGTAATGCAATAAGGTATACATGAAGTTTTTTGGCGTGAGGAAGCACGATTTTTGTTACTCACCGTTGTGATCTAGGCCAACTGGCCGCATCGATGTTTACCCATCCCTTGATTTTTAGCTGTCGGTTTTAGTACTATTGAAAAAAAAAGAACGGTTGAATTCAACGGCTAGAATCATGCCTTAAAAAGTAATAGAATCGAATCGGTGGGCTCTGTTCCTGATCCAGATTGCCCAATCTAGAACTGGATCGGCGGAGAATTCGAACTATGTACGTAGAGGAGAGTTAAAAAGGAGTACGTGTCGATGGACACAGAGTCGCATGACGTCATGAGAGAAAAATGACATCATTATTATTTAGTGAATTTGAAGAAAAAAGAATTAATAACTCAATAACTGATCTTACCAAAGTAGAAAAAGAGAAAATGGAAAAAGGACCAAACACTTACCTGCTATTTAATAAATCTACACCTAATTCCTACACCCTACATCGGATTCCTACACCTGTTAGTGGGCCTCATAAAGAGTCATCTATTTGGACGATCAAACCATTAATTGAGGTCTCTTTACCATGATGATCAAC
Organism: Euptelea pleiosperma; assembly: GCA_035048495.1. NCBI lineage: Eukaryota > Viridiplantae > Streptophyta > Magnoliopsida > Ranunculales > Eupteleaceae > Euptelea > Euptelea pleiosperma. The sequence continues at coordinate 5,450,766 of CM068553.1, read as the reverse complement.
AGTACAGATAATTTATGATTCCGCTATTATTTTTAATTTAATTACATGATCCATATTTTTTAAATTAATTTTTCATGAGATTAGGAATGTCAAGACGGATTACGCTTTTTTTTTTTTTTTTTTCGAACATTGTTCGTGGTTCGGACCAAGGTTTAAAGGAGGCCGTTTTAACGGTTAAACGGACTAGGGGCGTTACCTATTAAACGCCGTTAAAGCGGATTGAAACGGACATGGGGCAAAAATGGAAAAAATGGAATTGAACGGAATTAAACGGATTTTAACAGTTTTAACGAATTTTAACGGAAAAAATGGCGCTTAAATTCAAATTTTAAATTTGAAAATTAAAAAAAGAATAGAATTTAACAGATTTTAACGAAAATTAAACGGATTTTAACGGAATTAAATGGATTTAACGGCCATTTTTTTCACAAAATTTTTTAGAATTAAACGGCTGTTTAAACGATTTTAACAGCCGTTTTTTTTCAAAGCCATTAAAACGTGTTTAAATGGTTTTAACGGAAACGGGCTTGGGGCGTTACCGTTTAAACGACCATTTTTAAAACCATGGTTCGGACAACTCAATGTGGTTGGATTGTCCAACACGATTTTCACGTCGAACTCCAAATTAATTAGAGTCGGGCTACTTCACATGTAACCGGACAAAATTTTGTATGGTTGAGGCTATTGGCCATTAGATTCAAGAGGTCCATGCGGTAACAATTACTTTATCCTTTGTAGTAGGGGTGTTCAATGGGTTGGTTTTGGTTCTGGTTTGGTTTCTAAGGTATCAAGAATTGGAACCAATATTGTCGGTTATTATCAATTCTGGTTCTCAAAATGATGGATTTGGAATCAGAACCGAGTATTTTTACCTTTTGCAAATATTGCCTGGTGGACCTTTGACCTCTTGAATCCTATGGTCGATGGCTTTAACCGTACATATTTTTATCCAATTATCCGTGGGTAGCATTTTCTAATAGTTATCAACTATTATGCCACCCCACGGGAAAAAAGAGAGAAGAAGAAGAAGAAGAAGAAGAAGAAGAGCAACTTACTGAGGCCATTTATAGAAGGCGAATTTTGGATGCCCCGTCAATTTCTCCTTTTATCCCCCACTTAAACTATAATTAAAATGACTTCTATATCCTATGTGTTTTTTGCCCCTCCCTCCTCAAAATATATAAAATACCAACTTTACTCCATTTGTTTCTCTAATTATCCTATTTCTATTTCTATTCATCCAATCTAAAATTCAAACCGTTGGAGCACAGGAGAGAGCAAGGGATACTATTTCAAAGCAAGGAGGCTATGAAAAAGTAAAGGAAGAATACATAAACGATTCTAAGGTTGTATTTTACATTTTCTACAACTCTCATTTGGAACTTTTGAATAAAGCTATTAATGGATGAATCAATGGATGTATGTATTTGAATTCGATTTTTTTTAATCGACAAAATCATTCTAATTGCATTTCTGAAACAATTCTAAGAAGAATTTCTAGTAATCTCGCCGGAACAATACATTGATTTTTTTTTTTTCGTGCAGTCTCGATCATGGTCTTTGAATTGATTGTTCGGACTGCTAAGTCCGGACAATCATTCACTGTTCTGACTTAACAGTCTGAACAGTAAAGCATTGTTCGAACCTATCTGTTCAAACAACGATAAGTACCTGTGGAACGAGAGGTGTCTCTAATTTCTGGCTTGTCGAAGTTTTTTTCCACCGGGATGCAGGAGGCTTACGTAACGTTAATGGCGATAACAGAGATATAGGAGGCGCAAGCGCAAATACGCTTGTCTTCGACGACAAAGGAAGTTAGGTTTTCACTTCACCTAGTGAGAAAGGGTAAAACCCCTATAATTACTTTTGTGTTTCACACGAGGGGTGATGAGTGATTTCGATGGGCCCACAGGACAATTAGAGATTTTCATAAATTGGTGAGGAGAATTAAGAAAAAGGGGGGTGATAAGAACAAATGACGGGGTATCCAAAATTCCCCTTTATAAAATATTTGTGCGGTTAAGGCCATATATCCGTGGGGTAGCATTTAAGCATTGTGCGATCCCACGGCTAATCACAAAAAAATAAAATTCAAGTCGTGCGATTGAGGCTATTGACCGTTCGATTCAAGAAATACACTCGCGAACTGTATTAACATATTTCTTTGCGGACAGTCGATTTGTTGAATCCAACGGTCAATGGCTTGAACATCACAAATTGTTTTTGATTAATATTATCCATGGTTTTAAAAATGGCTATTTAAACGGTAACGCCCCAAGCCTGTTTCCGTTAAAACACGTTTTATCGGTTTTGAATAAAACGGCCGTTAAAATCATTTAAACAGCCATTTAATTCTGAATTTTTTTAAAAAAAGAATGGCTGTTAAATCCGTTTAATTTTCGTTAATTTATGTTTTTTTTTATTTTAAATTTCAAAATTTGAATTTCAGCGCCATTTTTTCTGTTAAAACCGTTAAAATTCGTTTAATTCGGTTAAATTCCAATTTTCCATTTTTTTCATTTTTGCCCCTGGCCGTTTCAATCCGTTTAAACGGTAACGCCCCCAGTCCGTTTAACCGTTAAACGGCCTCCTTTAAACCTTGATATTATTTACCAAAGTAAAAGAAGACTGGATAAATTGGTTTAACAAGAGATATCATATAGCGAGATTTAGATTAGAATGATACGAGAAATTGTGGATTCCTATTTAGGTTACTCATTGAGCGTGTCTACGTAATCAATCAATCCAATTAGTTTTTGTTGTCGGGCCTGCCAAAGATTCTCTTTTTCAGAGTCCAATTTTCCTCTCTTTGCTCACGGACGTCCGTATAGAATTTTGTTCACACTGACGGCTTATTAGCCACGTGGTTCAGTCTTAGATGTTTAACCTATCCCTAGGTGGACCTAGAGACTAAGAATCAATCATATTGATGCTTTCTAACCGTCGGATCTCAGTACGCCAAATAATGTCAAATGTCGCATCAAACAGAGAAATTGTTTTCATGGGTTTATTTTAACCGTCTTTGAGCATCATTGACCATTATTTGAGGTGCAAAGATCCAAAGGTTTAAAATTAATAATCAAGGTGATTTTTGGTTTGTATGTCCACCTAGGGATTGGAAAAACATCCATACGGTGAGAGTCCTCTAATAATGTTCCACGTGGCTCATATTGCACGCTGTCATCAATCTGTGAATAAATATTTGATGACTGAGTCCATCATCGACGTTGATGGCGGAGCACAATATGAGTTACCTAGTACATGTTTAAAGACCACTGACCGTATGGATGTTTAGTTCATTTGTAAGTAGACCTACGTGCCAAATATCAACCTGATTAATAATTTATAACCTTTGGATCTGAGTACTCAAAATAATAGTAGAATCCCACGGTTAAAAACAAACCCATGAAAACAACTTACTTCAAAAGTTTAGAAATCACTAATCAGGCTTTTGTTTTGTCTGTAGGTCCACCTTGATTTGGGCCAAACGTCCATACGATCAGTGGTCTCTAAGAGTGTTCCACGTGGCTCATACTTAGTCCATTGTGACGTTGATGACTGACATCTGTTATGAAACCTTAATACTCCGCTAACTTCGTACATGACACGTTCCGTGAGCCCGATGTTACCGACCGCCTCACATGCAACAGAATTACCATAATCTCCCTGTTTAATGTGGAAACTACAAAAACATATCCACAAAAGTTTCCTCAATTGCCTAAATTGACCCTACAAGTGATTATAATCATGGCTACAAAAATTGCCGCTTACCAAAAAGTTGGTGTGTCATAAAACTCTACACGTGGCCATAAAAAGTTGATTTTTGCTTCTAAAAGCAAAATAAATTTGTTGATGTTACTTAGGAAGCTGTTTTTTAGAAGTTCAAATGTTTAATTCAAAATGAAACAATTTCTTTTTTTCCTTTCAACTTCTTACTTTAAGTGGAAACTCAATTTAAGCACATGTGGAATTTGGAAACTTAATTTAAGCACATGTGGAATTAAGTTTTTAAGTGAAATTCGTAATATTATGTTTGTCGTTTTAATCCTTCAGAACAAATTATAAGATTTCCGATAGCAATTTTTAAAATTAGAAAGATTTCTGCCAAAACGGACTCTTACCTATAATACAAGTATGGTATCAAAATTCACAAACCTTACTAACTTAGCAAGCTCGCACCTTCTGTTAATCTCTATTTTTAGCGAAAAGTTGGTTTTATTGCCAAATTGAGCCAAATTATCAAACATTTCTCAAGCAAAAAGTAAAAAAATTAAACATTATAATCATAGTTGGAATCAAGGTATAAAGGAGGCTGTTTAACGGACTGAGGGCATTACCGTTTAAACGGATTGAAACGGCCAGGGGCAAAAATAGATTTTAACAATTGTAACGGAATTTAACAGAAAAAATTACGTTGGAATTCAAATTTTAAAATTTAAAAAAAAAAAAAAGAATTTAAGGGCCATTTTTAAAAAAAAAAAATTCAGAATTTAACGGCTGTTAAAATGGTTTTAACGGTCGTTTAATTTAAAGTGTCAAAATGCGTTTAAACGGAAACAAGCTTGAGTGTTACCATTTAAACGGCCATTAAAACCGTTTAAACGGCCATTAAAACCGTTTAAACAGCCGCTTTTAAAACCATGGTTGGAATATCAATTCACTCAAATAGTCTGCAAACATATCTAGGGTTTCGAAAATTTTCATTTCGAATAATAATAAGAATAAAATTGACTCGCCCAATAATAATAAAAGCCCATCAGTCATGGGTCAGTGGGGCTTGAAAGAGTGTCACGTGGCGCATTTTTATGCTCCCCACAATGCCACAAGAAAATTTTGACTCAGGCTATAACGTGGGCAAGATATTTAATGGGAATTTTAGTAAACTTGTGGGGCATTTTGGTCAACTGAAGATGTCCTTCCTTTATTTTTATTTTTTATTTTTTTAGAGATTGGAGGAGAATTACGTGACTCCAGCAGAATTTATTATTAAAAATCGCATTTAATAATTGCCAAAATATTTAATTAAAAAACATAAACGAGAGAAGTCAGAGATGAGCAGCCATTGTCGAAACTCTCGACTGACGCTTTCCGCCAACATAACCAGAAGGGTGCACCGCCGCTCTCTGCTTCTCACTCTCTCCTTCATGTGACCTCACAACCCTCAACTCTCACTCTCAGGCATGCTCTCTCTATCTCGCTAAAACTCTCTCCATCTCTCCATCTCTCTAACTCTCTCTTTGTTTTTCTTGCTTTGAACCTGTTGTTCTGGTTTTGATTTTTAACTGTTGGATAATTTTGAGAAGCTTTTTTGGTTACAGATGAGTGTTTTCTAGGTGGGTTTTGGTTCTTATGCTTGTAACTCTTGAAAGAAAGTTGGGGTTTTTTACAGTTCTTGAGAGTTTAGCTTTGGTTTCTTTGTGGGTTTTTCTTTGGCTTCACTTTTATGAGATCCGGGTGGTGGGTGGTTTGTGTGTTTGGATTTTTTTGTTTGTTTTGGATTGGAATGCTAGTGAAAATGATAAAAAAATTTAGAACTTTTTGATCTCTGTTTTTGGGGAGTTTAAGATTAAGAAGATGATTTGTAGAGTGGGGTTTCATTTTCTGGGATCAATCAAGATCCTTTTTTTTATAATGAGGTTTTTTCTCTGATCTCACATTTTGGGTGTATTTGGGCATCTCAGTTGTTAGTAGTGTTTGATGCTTTTTTGAGTTTGGTTACTGTAATGTAAGGTTTGACGAGTTTTTGCTGTTTAGAAGTATTTGGGTTTGAAGTATGTTAGTCATCGGAGCCTGTTCGTCGTCTAATATGGCGATTCGGTTTAGGTTTCCTGTGTAGGCAATCTTTAAGTTGGCAAGTGTGCAATGTGTTTGCCTTATTTGTATTAGCTAAATTAGGTTCTTTCGGTGTTCTTATTGTGCATATTGATAGTGATTTTAACTTCCAGATCTGTTATGGTTCATCTTTTGTGATTTCTTGTTTTCTCTTTTTCTCTACTTTCATCATGTATCTATGAACCTCATGTATATATGTCCAATTACAGTGAGATCTGAAATTTATAGAATCCAATGTAGGGGGCGGGGAACAAGCTTAAGGAATAGTGCAGACACTGCTTCTTGAAGAGTTGATTTCGTTAATTTTCATATGTTTGGTAGATTGGATGAATTAGTTAGTCATATCAGGACGGCAATGTAGAATTGATTATTCCGTTGATCACAAGTAGCCATAGCCAACTAAGCACTTATCTAAAGGACTAGAATTTTCATACAGAGGTAGACATTGTAGGGCCTAATGTCAACCTGATATACCAGATGACATTGGTGGCATCCCTCACACTTAATCCAAATATATACTGGAGCAGGGATCTGATTTGGTTATATATTTGAGAATTTAGTTCATGACATGTTTACAGTCAAGTAGAATTCTATGCTTGTACGTAGCTATGTGTATGCGTGGGTTCTATCACCACCAAATTATGGGTGTTGGTGACTGCATCATCAATGTTTATTTCGGCTATAGAGTGTTGTTCAATTGGCATAAACATTAGGTTATCTTTCACTCTGTACCATAGAAGAACATATGTGTAGTATATAACCCCTATTTTATAAATCTACACATTTTTACATCTAAGATAACATCATGCCGGATTATTTGAAGTGTTTGTGAATGCCACAGGTTCAAATGTTTACAAAGAATAAAACCCGTACTTTTGAGTGTATCCTTTGGTGAAAAATCTTGAACTAAGGAGTGCTACATTGTTGCTCGTACAGAATCATGATTCATTTATTTTCATATCTTGCAGTGCTGTATATCTGTCCATGGGCTTACACACAGAACTGGAATTTGAAAAGTGCCGCAAAGTTGTTCGGAGCCCTAAAATTGGTCGTCCTTCACATTGCCATGGCTCAAAAGCTGAAGAGAGGGATGAGAAAGGAAAACCCCCATCGAGAAGCGACCTCTTAAGGAGTCGGGATGATGACTTCACAGAAATTAGCTTTAGTAAATCCCGGAGTTCCTCCTTTAAAAGCATACCATCTGGACCAGCTGGGGTCACAGCTCATGAAGCGATAAAGAGGGGTTCCATATATCAAAGCTCGAAGGAAGTTAGGAAGATGAAGAAAATGGGAGCCCTTGCGGGACCGAGAAAGATAGAATTGTCGCGTAGCAGTGACAGTTCTTTGTCCTTCAGAATTATCGACTCCTTGTCTCAGTTGGACAAGACCAGCCCACTTGTGGAGCAGAAGAGATCATCTCTGATGTCTTTAAATGCAGACTCAAACCCAACATCTGTTTGCAAGACCTGCATAGAATCGAATCCTCCAGATTTACCGGATATGTCCTTTCGTTTCCCATCCACCCCAGGCTGTGTTGCGGTTAGAGATATATCATCAGATGGCTCCTTCGAGATTTGTATGGATTCAAAGGACAAGGAACACTGCTCTGCCACGACAATGGAAAGAAGCTCGATGGAACAACAGAAGTTGAGATGTGATCAGACTATTGGTCCTCTAAATGATGGTAATGTCCTATCGGAAAGAGACATAGTCCTCACTTTGCACAAATCCTCATCAGAGAAGGTGGGAATGCATCATTTGCCTTGTCGATCAGAAAGTGATCACTCTAAAGCCAGCCCGAAAGCCCATTTCAACCCTTTCAGAAGGATCTTGGATCCAATTATGAAGTCCAAGACTCAGCGAAGTCTGTCAATGTCAGTGGCGGAACTAGGTGATGTCACAACCGCTGGGTGGGCAAGCATGAGGAGGAACGGGACACTTCGCAAATCTGTATCAAGTGATTTCTCAAATTCAACACATAAGACAGAATCTGGCACTCGGTTTGTCAAGAAAGACCACCACAGTTCGGTAGTGGCTTCTTCAGCCGTTCACTTACATGGCCTTCTTAAGTTGGAAATTAAACACGGGGTTCCGTTTTTTGAGTTTTCAGTGAAGGATCCAGAAGCTGTTCTTGCCGCCAAGACATGGAGAGCAGATAATTCCTTCAATTGGGTCTATACCTTTCACTCCTTGAGCAGTAGAAGGAAGAGTAATAGCAGCGGATGGGGAACAAAAGAAAGGCAGAAAGAGCCCTCTATGGTTGGCCAGATGCAAGTTTCCTGTTATTTATTTTCAGAAATGAGAAACGATGGAGCTTTCAATAATTCCATGGTGACAGAGTTTGTGTTGTACGATATCGTGCAGGCAAGAAAGAGCCGGGCTGCCCCAGAAAGCTCTTACTGTTCCACAGACTCTGTTAAAACAACCAAGGTTACTTCTGGAGAAAGCTTGGGGGTGGGGGGTGGTCCTTTTGAATCTAAAGATGTATCGGATACGATAAATCATAAACTTCAATTGAGACGTGCTTCTCACACTAGAAGCACTGATGACTACGATGCTTCAACTCATTACCCTTGGGCACCTTCAGATTTACATCCAAACCTTGAAATTGCAGCTATTGTAATTCAAGTTCCATTTGAGAAGAGAGAAAGCTTGAAAGACAAGCAAGGGGAAAATGTTGGTGGTAAAGAACATCTGAACTTGTTTGATTTCTCTGCTGTCGATCAGAGAATTGAAAACATCAACAACGGCATAAGCCTGACGAATGTGAAGGTGGTAACCCCAGCTGGAACCCATGGATTACCAAGTACTGACGTAGGCGGTGGCCCTTCACCATTACTGGATCGATGGAGGTCAGGTGGAGGCTGTGATTGTGGTGGCTGGGACACGGCCTGCCCCCTTGTCGTTTTTGAAAATGCGAGTGTTCAAAATATGGCAGATCGTCCATTCAAAAATCAACAACCTTTAGAACTCTTTCTTCAGGTATGCTTCTTGTCTGGTGCAGAAAGTGTGACATGTCATAGATTTTTAACATCTGGCCTTGTATAAGGGTAAATAGATGGTTACACCTGGTGCACATGCAGGGGGTCAGGATCCATCATTCAATGGGTTTCTAACTAGGAGATCTTCTAGGTGAAACTGCAGCTGGAGATCACAGGCATTTGATTAGTAGACTTCCCTTCCATTTTTTTGCCTTTTATTCCTTAATGCTGAAAAAAAATGTAATAGCTTACATGGTTACAGTCATCTGCTCAAATCAATTTTTCATGTAGGAGATATCCTTGGAGAGCATGTCTAAACAACCCCTGCATGTGCACCACAGACCCTGATATTCTGTTTATGGATAATTACTGTATATGACAGACTGCTGATTTACTCCCTGATAAAATAACAATGGACTTCAAACACATCTATATTAAAGTTAAATACTGTATTTAACTGATTGTTTGTGTTCTGTTTTAGCCAGAATAGTCTCTCACAAGTTGTTTATTTGTTTCTGATCTTTACACAGGGAGCAAATGAAAAGATTCCAGCATTGACCATGACAGTTATTGACGAGGGGCAGTACTCGGTTGATTTCCATGCCCAGTTGTCCACATTACAGGCTTTTTCGATTTGTGTTTCTATCTTGCATAGTTCAGAAGTCTCCACCGCAGGTGGGCAAGAGAAGAACAAGCAGAGATTGCAATGCAGTTCGCTGAAGGTACTACTCGAGGAGGAAATGAGATTCTTGATTGAAGCAGTTGCAGAGGAAGAAAAAAGGAAAGTGACAAAGAGAACGGAAGAAATCCCGCCATCTTTCATAGTCAACCCACCCATTTCTCCAATTGCAAGGGTATAGATTGAAACAAGCATGACTGGATAGGGTTGAACCGACTCTGCTAGAGAAACCTGGATTGAGGCAAGACGGGGGGTGAAGGTACCTGCCATTGATGCCACCGTAACACTCCCCTGGCCATGTCAAAATCCATACTGCGCGCATTATTCAATTCTTTGTACCAATTTTCAAAGTAAAATTTAAAATGAACACACTCTTGTCCATATTTATTTAATACGCAGGGAAAAGAAGTTCTTATAAAACAACAGTTGTATGATTGGTAGTTGGCAGTTATAGAAAGCAGTCATTGCTTACATGAAATATACAGTCTCTAATGCAGGCAGTCTCAAGCATTGTTCACAGCTCTCAGCCATCGATTTCAATCAAACTACATCCTGAAGCTTTGTGCACTCCTTTAACCATCAGATTTCTGATCTTAAGAACTTCATCCCAACTTCCCTTGCTCAGGTAAACATTCAATAGAAACTTGTAATAACCAGTCGTTTTCAAACCCAACTGAACCAACTGTTCTTGCAATTTTCCCGTATGAAATCGCCATGCATCCTACAAGCACCCAAGAATGCCCCCCCACCCCAAACGCTGATATAATGTTCTAACGGCATTCCTCCAATGAATCTAAATGCCTCATAAATAAATCCTGTCAGGCCAACTGCATGTTTCTGTGGTGGCCTGCTAAATTGGGACAAGCTTGGACCACAATCAATACACTAACAACACTGGGTCCTACACTCTCAACTGAAGAACTTGAGCACCATTTCTAGTTGTCTTCTTTGTCCCCTTCCGTGATCATGGCATTCCAACTTTTCAACATTGAAAAGTCTCTTGGCCATATCCGAAGGCAAGCCCGATATGATTATATGTGCAGATTTCCAAGACAAAGTGGTCCCAACTGACAGCGGTAGGAACAACAATCTTCAAATCCACTCCATCTAGTTACAGAACTTCAAACAAGTATCAGGGAAACAATGGAATTCCAAGAAACCATTTTCCACTTGGGCATTTCATAAAATAAAAAAAGACGGGATATTGGCTCCCGCCTTTTCGATCGGTAGACCCATTTAACAAAAAAGAATTACAAAAATATCCCTTGTTTTTCACTCACACCACCCACCCAAAAATCTCCCTCTCCCTCTCCCTCTCCCTCTCTCTCTCTCACTCACACCACTCACACACCGGGTCCTACACTCTCAATTGAGAGAGTGGTGGAGTTGACCGCCGACAGTGGTGGTGGAGGTTCTTCTTCTTCTTCTTCTGGGCTGTGCTCTGCAATTCTTTTAAGTTTTTTTTTAGTGGGTGAGTGTCAAGAGTGACTTGGGTGTAAACAGTGGGAGGATTTTTAGGTGGGTTTAGTGAGTAAGTGGGTCTTCTGGGCGAAAAGACGGGTGCCAATATCCCGTCCCAAAAAAAACTCACAGGCAGCTTGCAGGGATCGAATTTTGAATACATATCTATGAGAGTGTTTGTGATAAAAATATGGTCTCTGAACTCACATTTGAGGATCTATTAATGGGTAGATCTCCCTTGTATGAAGGCAACGAGACCCACACAGGCCTTGAGCACAAAAGGGAAAACTAAAATACTAAGGATTTGAGGCAGTGGAGATTTGAGTATTTCCTCAAAGAATCTAGCATTCTTTGAGCTCAGAATTCATTAAAACAGATATAGGACTCAAAAGAGGATTGTGTATAGGGATTTAGCTACGAAGATTTTCCGAGTAGAACAACTGGTGTGAATAAGATCCATTTCAACAAAATAGCTCGTTGATCATCTTGCACATTTTATTTGGAAGTCAAACTAGTTTGTTCTTTAGCTTAAAAAAAGGTTCTTGATGAACCACTCCAAGCAAGTGGAAACAAGTGGGAAATTTTCAAAAAACTCAAGAATTATTTACTAGAGCCGTTTGGACACTGTTTTTTTTGGGGGTTCCTCGTCTTTGAGAGTGCATCCCGAAAAATCGGTGCAAAATTAACAATAGGGGTGTTTTTTACATCACTGTTCAGGCCTGCACCCAGCCAAACGGGCTCTCATAATAGCAACCGAACAGCCCCTATGTTTACAGTTAAATCTTATAGTTTTTCAACATGTCAAGAGCTGCTGTACACATTCAGACCAATCCTGTTTCTTAGTTTCAAATAATGCTCCTTGGGCCTTTCGATAAATTCCGCATAGAATATAATAAATCAAAGGATAAAACAAAATGCTGATGTCAAAAGTTTTGAATGATGCTCATTTTAGTTCCCATTTCCCACTGGTTTTCTTCTTCTCTCGCCTGTTGCTGTGACGAATTCCAAGCAACATTTGGACTAGACCCAAGTCCGACTCGGATGATAAGTCACAATAATATTGTTTTCTGCCTCCATAGGTCCCAGCCGGCTCTATCAAAAATATCCCTCCACCAGAACAGTCTCTTTTGAGATCCTTGACTGTAATTTCTTTAATCTAAGTACTCCCTTCTCCAGATTTTTCAGCAATAAAATTGAACCCTTTTCACTTCTATCCCAAAATGGCAATACCTCAATCACTACCTTTTGCAACAACCCTTGCTCGAAACCCTCTTCGAGAAGCTCTTCCAAATCTTCGCAATTCCCCTGAAAATCCAGCAAAATGCTGCACAATCCCCGGCGCCCACAATAATCCAGAATGACATTCAAATTTATCTGATCCGAAACCACTGTTTCGACTCCATGTCGAGCCGTCTCTGGGTCTACCACTGTGTTTTTGTCTGTGAAGATTATCATCTGAGTGGCTGCTTCTGTGGTTAGAAGAGGAAGCTGTAAAGGAGAATTCCTTGCTACTATAATCTGCAGAGGTTGTTTCGCCCCAGGTTCTTGGGATGTAGGAAAGGATGACTTCCCAGTTAATGAGGCGCTAGAAAGTATGAACCCATCGTATTCCTGTAGCAATTGAGAGTAGTAGCCACCAGACTCTTTGGCTCCTTGCCCAAGCTGATTTACAATCTGACCATTAACTGAGAGTGAGTATCTGCAGGTTAGAGAGAAAGAGGGACGGATTAAGAAGAATAATTTCAGGATTCAGGTTTAGAAGGCTGGTTAATTCTTAAGGGCCTGTTTGGAAACGTCATGATTTCAGGACCTAGTCCAGTCCTATCCTAGTTCGGGTACAGTTTTTAACTAGGTAACAGTCAACCTTGAACTAGTTCTGGTTCCATGTTGTTTGGCAAACCTTATAATTCATTTGGTTCTAATTTGCATATCGTTTGGTTAATTGACTATCCATGTGGGGTATCTGTGACAGATTCCCAAAACAACTCCCCAACTCCATGAACAAACCCCGTGACAGATTCCAAAAACAACTCCCCAACTCGGTGAACAAAAGTCCACAGCCCTTGGACCAAATTGCAAGCAGGAAACCTTCACGCCATCAAGCAAGAAGAAGAAGAACAAAAGAGGTATCTCGATAAACGAAGTAGCAAAAAAAATCCAATAAGGTCTTCAGAAAATCTGAAGAAAACCCACAAAAATAGTGGAAACAAATAACTGATGTTTTGAAATAGAAAATCGTATTGGAAGCTTTAATCAAAATAATCCCTTATATGTTTTTCAATTTGAAAACCCTAGAGGCATAAAAAGGGATTTTGACGATGTTTGTGAACCAAACTGATGAGAAAACGAAATGGGTATGAGTTTGCAGAAAATTAGAGGATCCACAACAAAGGAAATGGAATCTCGCAGGTTTTAATGGTTAGAGCAGATCCGGTAACAATGGAGTTGCTTTCAGACGCTCAAGAGCAAAGAGAGCAGAGGGGTTTCTCTTGTTTTCATCTTTGCAGGAGGGAGTAGAAGATGGAGGAGGGTAGAAGAGGAGAAAGCAGAGGCGAAGACAGAGACGCCATGAAAGAAATCAGAGTTGCAGAGCTTCGAACTTCATGAAGCCTCTCAACTTTTTCGACCTTTCTCGAAGCCTCTCGACTTTTTCGACCATTTTTGAACCAGTTCGATGTTCCAACGTGTTTTAGAAGTTACAAAGTCAGTCTGATTTTTAGACGAGAATCGGCAAAAGTGCAGCCTTAAAAGTGGGTCCCACACGGTTACCAAACACCTAGAAACACGATCGGGCCTGGACTGACCACCGCTGGCCGTGTTTTTTGACTTTCCAAACAGGCCCTAAGTTTATAATACGGATAAAGAGCGGACATATACAGCAAATATGAACATTGATATAAAGAAGAAGTCTAGATGAAGATCAAGTATCAATTATTGAAAGCATAGGAAGGGAGACTATTACCAAGCAGAAATTTGAACTTCCAGTAACGGCAGTAAACAGGATTTCAAAGAAAGTCTTTGGCAGGATTTAGACACCTTATGTGTACTCAGAAGTGCGCCTTTCAGTTTCCAAGTCTGGTTCTCACAATTTTTTGAAAAGTTGGAGTATGGACTATGTAGTCCAGCAAAGGCAAACCAAATTGATTCAGCCAAGTTCAAATTCTTTTTTTCTTTTTGGTGGGTAAGCTTGGGATTAGGCGAACCCCTACCAGACCTTAACAAAAACTATTTTAGATCCTTTAACCAAGTTCAAAGTTGATCCACAAGTTTTTGGGTATTGATATCCAACAATAATATCAACATGTAACTAAATATTTACTTCCATATATAAGCACACCAGTCAACACGATCCAACGCTAATTGAGTCATCAAGAGAGAATGCTTTGATGATCATTCAAAAACTAGATAAAGTATTTTCTTGATCAAAACAAAGAGTGTATGCTTCGATGGTATGCTTTCTTTCAGTAAGGAGTCAATGCCAATTAGGTGAGCTTACCTCAGTGTAATGAAGGGCTTCCCAGTAAGCATTCGATGGATATATGCCTCATTAAGCTTCTTACACAATTCTTCCCCCACGCTGACTGTCACATCAATTCCCGACTCTCTCAGTCTCTCCACCCCCTTCGAAGCCACAATGGGATTCGGATCCACCATTCCAACAACCACCCGTTTCACTTTGGCTCGAATCAATGCTTCAGTGCAGGGTGGGGTCCTCCCATAATGGTTACATGGCTCTAAGCTCACATATGCGGTTGCATTCTCAGCCAAATCCCCAGCATCCCTCAGAGCAAAAACCTGCAAATTTCCTCCTGAATCAAATACTTAAGCACAGTTATGCAAATCAAGAACCAAAAGCTTCTTGTTCTTCATATTTCTCCTTTTTTACTGTGTATTAACTCTATACCAAATCCAAATATATGAACAGAAGACTAAGATACGACTTTTCTGGTTTGATCAAACTATCTGAAAAAGTAATTGAAACTAAGGGCCTGTTTGAATCACCGTTTTTATGTCAAAAAGATATGATTTCAATAGCTTTTTTCATACAAAATTATCTTTTTTTTCTTTGGCCCAAAAATGGTGATCAAAAGTCCAAACAGGCCCTACATAGAATGTGTATAATCCTATAATAACCATTGGTAACGAAGGAAAAAAAAACTGACAGTTGAACACTTCAACATGAATAAAGTAATTTAGGAGAGAGGGGGGAAAAAAAGGAGAAATGTGGGTTACCTCAGCATGAGGCTGCCCTGCTTTTGGATGAAACCCTTCACCCACAACTTCTCCATCCTTCACAATCACACATCCCACCATGGGATTAGGACTAGTGCACCCAATTGCCTTCTTCGCAAGCTCTACACACCTCCTTATATAAAACCCATCATCTTTATCTCCAGACCCTTCACATCTGATACCAATCAAACCTCCATGGGTTCTCGAAACAATGGGAGATTCACGTACCCTTTTGCTAACACTGCAAAACCCATTTTTGAATTTTGAATTGGAGACATGTTGGACATATGGGTCTACTGGCTGGAAAGGGATGAAGAGACGAGCAGAAGGTGAAAAACTGGTAGGGTTAAGATTGTAGTTTGGAAGGGGAAGTGTTTGAAGATGCATTTTAGGGGATTGGACGGAAAACCCCGATAAAAAATACAAGACGTGAATTTTGAAGAGATGAATTAGGGTTTTGAAAACTAGGGTTCTTTGGCGAAATTTGGCAATTAGGGAAAACTGGGGGTTTGTTAAGAGGGTTTTTTTAAGCTAAGAAAAATGGAGAGAGTTAAGATTGGCTTGAAAACAAGCCGAATGTTCAAAATCGGACGATCCAAACGATCCAACTCAGATCGGTCCAAATCGGAGTGAAATATGTATGAAAAATAGAAAATCGGTCCAAAGTCTTAACTCGAGAAGTTTGAAGTTCGAGTCTATTTAATGGCAGGTGCACAGAGAAAAAAAAGTCTATTTATCAAATGGTTCAAGCTCCAGTTTGGTCAAAGAGGTCTCCTACATGAGGTTCACTGTGTGTGGAGGGAGACATTAAGGCCCTGCTTGGTTCGCTGCACTGGGATGCATTTTGCACTCCGATGCAAATGCGGTGAGTTGCATTGCAGTCATTCACCACATTTTTTGGGCTGCACATGCTTGCATCCATTTTCTTAAAGAGTTTGCAAGGGCTTGGCAACCACGTGCATGCCGGCTCATTTGCAAGCCCCCAACCAATCACTTGTAATCCTAAAACCGTGGCAAGTGAGTGCATTGCATCTGATTTGTATTGATCCAAGCAGGGCCCCCAGCTTATCCACCACCAAAAAAAAAGATTGAGCGTCTTCCCAACAAATTGACATATACAGACCTATAAGAATGTGATACTAAAACTGTTTGATTAAACGAAAGCGTGACGAGATTAAAATCATTGCTGTCAATAACCAAAAAAAAAAAACCTAATCCGCCATGCATAATCTCATCAACCAATGATGAATTATTTTCAAGTCAGTACTCTATAAATTTGTAAACTGAGAAGGATCAATAAACCCCATTTTTATTAAAATTGAAATAAAAAAAGTAAAATTATTGTACAATTATGACATATTTCAACTAATTTTTGCAAAAAATATGAATATTTCATGGAGCAACTATATCAACTGGTTCAGCATCCCTTCATTGGCAAGCCACCCAACTGCTGAATTGCCTTCAAGAATGAGAATGCAAAGCTTCCTAAAATTGATTTACCCACCTAAACTTTATCTTTGAGACCTGCAATCCTTGATATGTGGCTTCTGTCAGGTAAGATTATATGCCAAAAGGAGCTAAAATGTGCTTCGATGGCATGACTAAAAATATTATCAACAGATTTTTTTTAATCGATTGATTGAGAAGGGAAGTACCCACTTCTGAGCTCTCCTTACTGGGTCCAAACATCCAAAGCTTGAGAGCCAAATAAATCATAATCCTACATCATAGGATTAGGATTAGTACTTCTAACAGCATAGTAGATCATTAACCATAGGATGTGTTCTATGGTATAAGGTTGTGGCAGGTTGTGTCACAAGGATATGGGCAATCAATCTCCTTGGTGACATTTCTCTCAAAGTACCAATCCCCAACTGCCTCTGCAATTGTCTGAAAAAAAAAAGATAGTCCCGTTGTTAGTCACAGTAGAAACTTGTGGAAGTTCTTAAAACTTAGGACTTAATTTACATTATCAAGAAAACTTTTCTGAAACTTGACAAATTTACAGAACTTGGATACCTTGTTGTGCACTGTGGGGGAGTCAACTGCAAACCATGTGTCTTGTGACTCACTTTGGCAATGAGCAAAGCAAGAATTTATAAACATCCCTCCTGTTCTTGAATACACATAAAATAATCTCAAAGCTTCAAGCATTTCATGTCTGAGACCTGTTGGAAACAAATGGAAGTTTTAACCACCCAAATTAGAATATACAATCTGCAAACTGAATAATTAATTTACTTGACCCATGCAAGGATAATGGGAGGAAAGATATTACTCTGTCAAGATAATGGAAGGAAAACCATGGACAGAATCTAAGAACAACTATGTAACAAGGACACCCCAATTTTAGAAGAAAAATAGAAGGTCAGGCATGATGGATACCACTTAATAGGCTATAACATTGAGGAATTTTTTATGAACATCAAAGCCACTCTTTATTATTGGGGTTCTGCTATTCCCAAGCTTAAAAACTTCAGATATGAAGATTAAGTTTCCGGTGGGATCAATCGGTGCGTGCTCTCCTCTTTGGGGCTGTCGGGTTTTGGGTGTAGCTGTATTCGGTTTTGATTTCCTCCCCCTTTAGCGTTCTGCTGTATAGTTTTTTTGGGCTCCCTCAGCCTTCTTTAATGTACATCCTTTTACCGATCTAAAAAAGATAAGCGACGACGTATTGCTGTTTTAGGACATATTTCTCTGTGTTCTGCTTATTTGGAGTTACATTCGTGCAGTAATTTATCTTCATCTTCATTCTCATTATAACATAACCAACAAAGACATGATAGTATTTTAGTCCCCTAAGTCGCTATGTCTGACTTCTCATGGCCATGTTTGGCATCAACCACAAGATGTAGAAAAGGACATTGAAGATCATAAATAACAAATGGAGTTGTTTAAATAGGTAAAAGGATCAACCTTGTAAGATGTTGATCTGATTTGGAGAACATAATGCCGGATTAAGCTTGCATCGATTCCAATGTCCGTGTAAATCAGCAGAAGGAGGCACTAAATGATGATGAAACTGTTGGCAGAGAGAAATCTTAATCATTCTTTTCCAGTGGGTTACAACACACTCTGTTACTATATTATAGCATTCCAGATCAATGAAAGCAGAGAACTCTTACTTGGTATACGTCGTATGCTGAATTTAAGATGAAATATGGTGTAGTGATATATCTCAATGCATATTGTGGGAAGAAGCACTGCATAAGAACTTGAAAAGATCAGAAGGCAACAACACAAAACCATGTATTGGTGAGACCAACCATTTTCAGGCCGGAGTTTTGTAGAATACATACTTGATTCGGATAGTAACAAGAACTGGTGCAGTTTCTATCCAGGTTCTGTTCTACTCCCTGTAACATAAACTCAGTCATGTATGAATACTAGAAACACAATTATAAAAACATGGAATGAAATAGTGCAAGACTTAGTGTACTAAAGGAATAAATGTTAGCAGATGGGCACCAACTTGTAAGTTTCTTCATTCACCATCTGTCTATGGCTATAAGCTTTTAGTAAGATCGTTGCGTTAACGTTTCCTTTTTATTGATTATCTTGCCCACCCATCTTCCATAGATCCTCGAATCTCAGTTTGAAACTTTAAAGCTACTAAAATTCATGGGAATCCTCCGGGATTTGGACAGATACATACAATGGTAAATCCTGTAGGGGAAGCCCTCAAATTTCTAAATTTGAAATTGATGACAGTCTGACCCAAGATGAAGCAATGCTTAAGACCCTTATATTGCAGGAAATCGTTTAAACGATTGAATGTGTTGTGGGACATTAAACATGTCGTCGTGTCATTCTAACTGAGCACAATTTCATATTGATCTTGGGTCAGACTTGATTTTAGGGAGTGAAGATAACTTGTCTACCTCCTATAGGCATGTTAAGCACTTTTTTTAAACGAAACCTCGCGCTAAAAGGTCTAGTTTTCACTTTGCAGGGTAATCATTTGGTGGGAAACTTAAACTTCATGACCAAACATGCCTATATCCTCATTATGATAAAAGCCATTGATGGAAAACAAACCTGTAGCTCAGTAAGGTTTTCGAAAAAGGTTCTTGCAGTGTGGTTCAAAGTTACGTCTCGTCTGAAAAAGAAATTACAAACCATATAATAGTACAAGTAAGAGTAAGCTTAGAAATTAGATTAAGGCAGCATAAAAATTTGTATGTGTGGGTGTATAAAGGGTAATTACATGTCGAGAAAAAATCCGGCGTCGCTCAAACATTTCACACTGGCTGTCCTTGGTAAAAGACTGGTGAAGTTGTCACAGTGCAAGAAGGTTGCTAGACCCCCAGCAGAGCAGCCTGAGAGCAGAGCCTAGAGAAGAGATGCACATAAACATGTTAAGAGGATGAAATTCCAATTCTTAACCACCATACATAAATGCATACATACGTAATGCGCATGCATACATGATACATTAACGCACACATGCATACTATCCGCACGAAAGTACTCAAAAGTGCTCATGAGAGGTTGACAAGTAATACGCACACACATTATCCACATTCCATAAAGTTGTGGCTAGTTCAAGCACAATAACTTAATTTTGTGACCAAACAGCACATAAGTGTTAAGACCCTAATCATGCCAGTGCCATTTTTTTTTTAATAAGCGATGTTCGAATGTCATTAGTAGCATCTAACATGTATGTGTGTATAAATACATACATTTATATCAAGTGCACACATGCATAGGGATCATGAAGACATACATATGTGTGTATATACAGTATTGTAGATATATGCATGCATACAAGGAGATTGCCAGTTAAGGCTATTACTCTAGCCCAAGGTTTTAAATGGTCTGTTATGACGGTATAACGGTCCTATAATATTACCATTACGACCGTTATAACAGATCACATCTCAGTCAAAATATGGTTGGAATATTAATAAAACATTATTATTTTCTAGAAAAACCTTGATAAATGGTAAAAACATATTTTTTTTTAATTAACAACTGTTATAATGGATATCCCGTTTGTTTGCTAAAACATGTTATAATGGGAAATGACGCAATGGGGTCGGGGCGTTACTGTTATAGCGGCCGTTATTTACGTTACGCCCATTTTTTTAAACCATGTTATAGCTTAGGGGTGTAAATTTGGCCCATAGGCCCAGCCCCTTTTTTCAGACTCAGCTCAACCCGGCCTGTAATCCATGCAGGCTGGACTTGGGCTTTAGTTTTGAGCCAACAACCCGGCCTGGGCCGTGGATCTTGGACTGGGCCTAGGATTTAAGCCTGGTCCGTTTTACACCCCTATTCTAAGTTACTGCAATACTTACATGCATGTATGTATCATATGGATGGAAGACACGACACGAGTCAACATGGTGAAATCTGCTTATAGAAAATAAATAATAAATAAAAAAGGAGTGCGTTGTACCTTATCCGCACGGTGCAACCCCTTGGGAAGAAGATCAAGAATGATTGCTCGCCAAATCCTTTGCCCCCTAAAGTAAAGTCTTGATGTCTATTCATCCATGCAAAGAACCCAGTATTTAGTACAACGCATGGAAGTGTAAGAGACGCTTTTTTGTTTTGGTTGCAGAAGGAGAATGAGATTTTAAATAGTGAGTGACGCTAGAATGCGCTGTGGAGCACACTTGGGTTCTTTCGGATAAAACTTTGATGACCGGGCCCTGTCATCGAAGGAGATGACAGGGCAGCAGATCTCGGCACGTGGATATGTACGGACGGACCACCTCGGCTTCACCACACACGTACCCAGGTGAGTACTCAAGTGCTTTTTGCCAAAAACACTCACCTGTGTACGTGGGTGGTAAGGCCGAGGCGTCTGCCCTACAAAATCCACGTGCCATGATCTGCTGCCCTGTCATCTCCTTCGATGACAGGGCCCTGTCATCGAAGTTTTACTCGGTTCTTTTTGCCCGAGTCACCATAGATCTGACGGCTCAGATGATGTGTTTCGTTGCTAATTGGGTGATTCCCACATGGCTCATGTTTGTGGTTAGCCGACACAAGTTGGAATAAGGCAGAAAAGCCTGCGCCAATCTCAGACCGTTGAAAAAGCTGCCATTTTGGTCAAAAGTCGATGACTGACCCTTTTCAATGGTGTCAGATTCGCAAATATCAAAGCGTCAAAATAAAACAAAAAAACTCCAACCATGTGGTACACCATCATGGACCCACAGGGGCATTTTAGTAAAATTAAAAGAGGATTAGTGAAGCTTACTCCGTTGTAGAATTTAGCGTCCCCAGCAAATGAGGCTCCATCGCAATACCGAAGCTTCACTCGATTCCAATTGTAGAAATCTAGTAAAAAAAAGATTAGTTCGAGGCACAACTGGGTAATTCAAGAGGCCCGCGAGTCTCGAACACACGATCAGAGGGAGCAAACCCTTATATTTTTAAACTTTAATAATACTACTTATTGAATTACACGCCAATAAGGGCCTGTTTGGCTGCGAATATAATTATGGAGATTAAACAAGCTAAAAACTAAAATACCCTAATCCTATATTCCACGTCATTACAATCACTGCATTAAAAAGCCACAAAAAAAAAGAGGATAAAAGTTACTAAAATATTAGAGAAATACGACCAAAATATCCCTCGCATAAGGATCCAAAATGGGGAAAATGTATATATGTATTATGCAATTTTAACCATAATGCCTCTCAATTTTTGGTAAATTTATGATTTTTGGATTCACGCGAATCGACTATACTTAACTGACTTGGCCGAGCTTCTATTTTGACCCGGCAAGCATTATGGATCAAATAAGGCCGAGGCTACTCGAAATAATATTGTCAAATTTAAAACCTTGCTTTAGATTGATCTAATCTTACCTTCTTCACAGAAGATTTGGTTGGTAACCTGTTTTCAAAAAGTCAACTGTGGTCCTGCATAGGGGACAAGATTTGAAAAAACTGAAAATTAAAAAAGTGGGCCCCAAATGGTTACTAACCACAGGCTAGAACAGCTGGACCAGTACTCATCTTGGCTGGCCCCTTGTTTGAGTTTCCAAATAGGCCCTTTGGGGAAACATGGATCCAAACAGGCTCTAAAGCAAGTGTGCAAGGGGACCCATGGCATTGATTTGAAGTCACTTGATTTAGTGATCTATCTTTTTCACTAAAGCCACTTAACACATACCCATGATAACTCATCTTTTAAATTAAAAAAAAAAAAAAATTTCTTATTAGGCTGTCTTGAGTACGTGTCCAGTCTACAAGCTTTAGTAATTGACATGGTCACTAAAGCAAGTGACCAAAAATGGACTCGCAACACTTTCTCTTGCTGTTTGTAAATACAAAATTGCTGAGATACCACGAGAGGAGTATTTGAATTTCTCGTCTTCCCCCCACACAGTTCCTTGTGATTATTGCGGCGACGTTGCTGTCTCGCGTTCATAAAAGACAAAATTCGATTATTGGTTGTCGTCGGTGTCGTTTAAATCTTTTGTTTTTTGTCTACCTAGGTCATAAAAAATAATTTGTACACAATTGGTAGCACGTGCGTTTGCACGTGATTGACAAATATAGGAGACCGCAATCATGCAACTATTATTTAGTCAAGCAACGTAGTATTGTAAGGTGTAAATCTTCGCTCACACCCGAGTGTGAGTGCAGCCGATCACAGCCCACAGTACGAGCCACGTGGCACACTCTTAGAGGATGCTGACCGTATGGATGTTTGGCCAATCACTAAGTGGACCTCCAAACCCAAAATAAACCTGATCAGTGATTTCTAACTGTTGGATTGAAATTATTTTCATGGGTTGATTTTTACTGTAAGAATTTGAGCATCATTGAGCGTTATTTGGGTGCAAAGATCCAAAGGTTGTAAGTTACTAATCAGACTGATTTTTGGTTTGCAGGTCCAACGAGGGACTGGACAAGCATCAATACGGTCAGCGCCCTATAAAAGTGTGCCACATGGCTCGTACTGTGGGATGTGAACCTGTGATCGGCTTCGCTCACACCGGGGTTTACTCTATTGTAAAGGCCACTTTGATGAGTAGGTGGGTCATGCCATGCTCCCTTCTACATCAGTCGGTGGATATTGAGAAAATTTTGGCTGGTGCATTACGACATCGTAACTGCCACATGTGGAAGTGGGGTCTACAACCCTTTTAAGGTTATTCTCCTGTCCAATCATATGGGTCTCACTTCCACGTGATGTAAAATATTGGGCAGCTGGGTCAATGAGACAGCTAAACCCCATGTTTTAGCTGGTGCCATGTTTTACAAAATGGCCGTGTAACAGTAACGCCCTGACCCGTTAAAACAGTAACGTCGTGATCTTGGGATGTCTGTTATAACAAGTGCTGTCAATGGGCCGGGCTAGGCCCTACCCTCAATTATAAGGGTGAGGCCTAGTCTGGCCCTAACCCTTAGAGGACCTGAAACGGCTAGGCCCTAGCCCTACCATAAAAGAACAAATTTATATTATTTTTAATATTCTAACAATTTTTACTAAGAAACGACTGACGTAACTGATTATAACGGTCATAACAGTAACGTTAGGGGACCATTATACCATTATAAAAGACCATTTAAAACCTTGCCATAACCATATAAGATAAAATGGGAATGAGAGAAAAAGGTAGAAACTAAGTAATTATTAAAATATTTGAGGTTATTTTTAAAAATTAAATTGTTATAATAAGATTTTTTTTGTGGGAGGAAAAATTAATTAGATACAAGGGATTGTTTTGAAAATTTAACTTTATAGCAGGTGAACAATGACTTCCACATCTCAATCCAAATCCTCTTTTGAGTGTAGATTTCAAACTCTCTTTTTTTCTTTCTTTCTTGTTTTCCAAAGTCCTCCCTCGGTTATCAGATTTGCAAATTCCCCCATTGATAGTCAAAAATTTGATTCTGTATTCTAATAATCAGATATTATCTGAAAATTTCGAATGTCTAACTTGAATAATTTTTTTATATTCGTATACTTTTTGGATACAGATTTGAATATTGATATATCTGATCCAATATATTATATAATAAATATATTTACCGTATAAGAAATATCTAATCATATATTTATTTTATATAATAAATAAATAGTTGTATATTTATATATATAATCATAAATTATATTTTTTATTTTTCTATATAAATAAAATAATTATATTTAAATATATTACTATATATATATATATATATATATATATATATATATATATACACACATCTGATTTACTTATCAGACGAATCAGATATTATCAGATATCCAATAAGTTGATCGGATTTGTATTCGAATATTAATTCAGAATATCTGTTAGATATCAAATTGGTCGAATATTAGATTTTTTTTCCACATTTGGATTGAGATATTCTTACATTCGAATTGAAAAATATCCATTGACAACCCTAGAAAACAAAAAGGTTTGCTCCTCTCGTGAAAGACTAAAGTTTTATCTATCTACCCAAAATACCACGTGGCATGCTCTTTCTTGTCACCGAGCCATCATGTTTGACCCGTCCCTTTGTAGACCTATGAAATCAGCTTGAAAGGCTATTTGTCTCTTTTGGATTCCAGCATGTTTTTTTGTTGTACAAAGGCCCATGACCATGGTGGGTTGCCAGCCCATGATGAAAAAAACATGCTTGAATACAATGGCTAAAAATCACCAATTAGGCGGATTATTAGTGTGAAGATCAGGGTGAGCCAAACACTCCCAGATCTGTGGGCCCGATCTTCACACTAAGAATAAACTCATGAAAAAGACTTCAATCCAACTGTTAGAAATCACTATTTGGGCCGACTTTTGATATGTAGGTTCACCTTGGGATGGTCCAAACATCCATGTGGTCAGTGATCTATAAGAGTGTGTCATGTGGCTCATACTTGGTTCGTCAGTCACGTTGGCTCTAAATCCTTGACAAATAAACTCAAATAGGAGAATTTGGGGAATATATGAAGACGTACATTCTCCCTCGAGGGAGAAGTTTGTTAGAAAGTCATATGGATGAAAAAGAGTTGGCCTCGTGGCCTTAAAGTGACGATTGTGCCACTCAAGACGTGTTAGGACAAGGGGTGTCAATTTGTACCCGTTTAATTGGAACTGAATCAGAATCGGAAACGAAAACCCCTGTTCCAATTCTACATTTTTGGAAACCGCCTAATAAGAAATGAAATTGAAAAAAAAATAAAAAATTTGATTCTGAACCGAACCAATAGGAAATGTTAAATATATAAACATAGTATTAAAATTGTCATATTATCAAGGTTGGAACCGACGTACTCAGAACCAAATTATCGGTTCCAATTCCAAATCAATCAATTTGAGAACCGGAACCTATTAGAACTCAATGTTGGTTTCAGTTCTGGATAGCCAAAAAACATGGCCAGTGGAGGTCAGTCCAAGTCCAGTCGTTGTTTTAGCTGTTTGGTAACCATATGTGGCCAACTTTTAGTGCTATGCTTTTGCCGATTTTCGCCAAAAACAAGAGACCAACCTTGTAACTTCTAAAACTCCTTGCAACTTCGAACTAATTCTATTAAAAGCTGAAATGTTGGGCGTGGCTCAACTTCTTCTCTCCTCTACCAATGAAAAGTTTATCCTTCTCTCTCTCCCTCATGGGATCACCATTGCCAAGCACTCCTCCAACCTCTGTTCGTATTCCGCCACCATTAATTTTGGTTGGTGGATCAAGACCTTTTCTAGCCAAACCCTTATTTTTTATTTTTTGATAAACAGAGCCCCGGTTGGTGGATCCAACCTTTTCCAGCAAATCCCTTGTTTTTTTCGTATTCCTTCCTGATCAAAAGGGTTGTAAACTAGAACTGATATACAAAACAGTGTCAACCCAGTTAGAGTTAGCCTTGAACTTAGCCAAGAGTGGGCTAGATCTTAAAATCATAACATTTCCAAACAGGCCTTAGGAGCCGAACCAGAACCGACCCGTTGACACCCTTACTCAAGGACAACACGAGGAATGAAATGAGGTTCAAAGGTTATTACGTCATTTCCACTGACATCCTACATCGCAGTCACTGCCCTAGGTTATAATTTTCTTGTTAAACTTGGCTGACCGACAACGATCAGTGGTCAGTGCGGCAATATGGGCCACGTGGTACAGTCTTAGAGGAAGCGTGAAACTGAAAATATATTTGTTTTGCTGTCGATTGTCACGTGAAAAAGAAGCAACAGAGGAACATAAACATGCTTTATCAGATCACCAAAGTACCCTTTCACGTCGACAATGATAAAAGTCTTTTCTCTCTTCTTTGTTAAGTAAGAACAAGTAATTATGTTAGATGGTCACCATGAAGTATGCTTCTACTTAGTGTACAAATCACTTTAAGCCGTCCGATGGGTCACTTCTTTGATGGCCCGTAGCACTAAAACCATGCCACACTCAAGATTCTATGGTCCATCTAACAGGTGGCCCACACAAATAATCGGTTCTGATTGAGTGACTATTTCCGTTTATTTCCTCTTATTTCATGTATATGAAGTAGAAAAGCATCGTTCGAAGTCTCGGCTGATCCCAGATCGTGCGATCTGGATCGGGATCGGGGCCCACCGATCTGATCCAAAAAATGGATCATCTCGCCCGAGATCGAACCGGGACTGGAGCCCACCAATCCGGCTTCCGAGTTCCGATCATGAGATTTCGAACCATGGGTGAAAGACGTATACATACCGGGATTTAGAGAAGCGTTGTTGCTTAGAATTCCAGAGAAAACCTCCAACTTGTTCATGTAGCGAGTAGATCCACGACGAGTCTTCGCTCTATCCAAACACGACTCTACATCATTACACCACCCACCTCCCTGCTCAAAACACAACAACAAACATTATGTATCATAATCACTTACCACCGCGTATCATAATATCAAGCAACCGTCCTTATCAAGCAACGTTCATTAGCTTTAATTAATAGATTCTATCAGATCATCAGAGTATAACTTCGATGACAGCATGCAATATGAGCCACGTGGCATACTGTTAGAGGACTCTGACCATATGGACGTTTGGCCAATCCCTAGGTGGACCAACAAACCAAAAATCGGCCTGATTGGTTATTTCTAGGCGTTGGATTGGAGTTTTTTCATGGGTTGATATTAACCGTGGGAATTTGAGCATTGTTGACAATTACTTGAGGTACAAAGATCCAAAGGTTTGCAATCACTAATCAGGCTCATTTTTGGTTTGTAGGTCCACCTAAGGATTGTAAAACAATCATACGGTCAGAATCCTCTAACAGTGTACCACGTAGCTCATATTCCGCGCTGTCATCGGCCTCAATGATAACATCAGTCATCAAAGTTTTACTCCCTTAGATCAGATGGCTACAGTTTCATTCAGGTTGAGTTCCGCATGGAAGAACTCCTTTAAGTGGCCCCACCTCACCACCCTATGCACTACTGTGAAAAAAAAATCAAATCTCAAAAAAAAAAAAAAAAGGAAACATGAAAAAGAAAAGTCGGATCTTTATCTTTTGCTCTTTAATTTCTTTTTTTTTTTTTTGAAGGATTTTTAGATTTTACCTCGAACTGTAAAAGCCAGTTACGTGCGCCAGCACCAAATCCTCTGTCGAGATGATAAGCAGGCAAGCTTCCATCCAAGCAAACTGGACCCAAAAAAAATATATAATTTTTTTAAAAATAAATTAGAAAAAAGGCCAACCAAAAATAGATAAATAAATAAATAATTCATATATTTTAATAAATATTCTATTAAATAACTTGCCTGCTCCGTGAACTGCCGCGCTTCGAATCAGAGTCATGTTCACAAGACGCCGGCCCTCCGAGTAAGTGCTCCATGACGCGCACGTTAGCAAAATCAAGCTAAACGAAACCAAATTCATTCTAATTTCACAGAAATTTATCTTCATTTCGATTGGATTTCAAGAAAAAGCTCTTCTCCTTCTTCTTCTTCTTCGACGAAGAATGGAGAAAGTATATAAAGCAAGGGAAATCAAAAAAAATTTAGTTTGGAAGAGTTGAATGAGACTAGAAACGGAAATTAATTGCAGAGATTTTTACGGAATTTACCATCTATTTATAGGAGTTTCCATTAAAGAGGGGATTGTGAGCTTTAACTGCATCTGAGATAAGATTTCGCTAAAAACTGACAAAGCCGACCTTAGCCTTCAAGTACATGATAACCAAAAACGGAAAAACCTTCCTTTTCTGCAAAACAAAATGTATTTTATTTTTTTTAAAAAAATCGTTTTTCCCTCTCTCTGTGTCAAAAATGAAGAACAAAAAAGAATAATAGAAAAATCAGTTGTATTTTCTCATAATTTCCCGATAAAACAGGTAACGAGCTCGAACAACGAATTTGAAATGTGGAGAAGTTTGCTCTGATTCGAAGAGCTAAGCGCGAAACGTGGTGAAAACATGAAAATTTGCCGCGAAGTTTAAAATCTGTGAGAGATGAAAACCAGGGGAATGGAAACAAATTCGGATTTTTTTTTGTTTGGAGAAAACCTTTGCGAAGTAAGGAAATTCGATTTGATTTTGATCGAAAACTTGCAAAATGAGAGGAAACTCTGAGAAGAGAACGAAATCCAATCTTGCGACTAGAGAAAGCCTCCAATAAGAATTTCTTTGCGAATTAAGAGAGAGACGAGAGACGAGAGACGAGAGAAAGCCTCCAATAAGAATTTCCTCGCGAATTAAGAGAGAGAGAGAGACAGAGAGAGAGAGAGAGAGAGAGAGACTAAGGTGATGAGCGGAGTATAAATGCTAAATGCCGTAGGAAAAAGATGTAACAAGGTAGACCTGACGCCTTCAGGTATAGCGATTATTGTTACTCACCGCCTCCCTCTGGGCCCACTGACTGTTTGGATGTATACTATATAGCCCACCCCTTGGTGGATAGACATACCCAAAATCACCATGATAGGTAATTCCTAGACACTAAATTTTAGTCCTTTTTCAGGCGTGATTCTAACCGTTGGATTCAACTAATTTTTTTATGAATGTCTTCCAATGGGTGGGCTAAACATCATGCAGTCAGTGGGCGAGATGGCATGTGAGTAAAATACCTTGAGTATACCTTGAGTGAAACTTGATGACATGGTGAAATATGAGCCACGTAGCACACTCTAAGAGGATTCAGTTCGTATGGATGTTTGGCCAATCCTTAGGTGGACCTACAAATTAAAAATCACCCCGATTAGTAATTTCGAGGCGTTGGATTGGAGTTATTTTCATTGGTTGATTTTAACCAAGGGAATTTAGCATTATTGACCATTATTTGAATTACAAAGATCCAAAGGTTTGAAATCACTAATCAAGCTGATTTTTGGTTTGTAAGTCCACCAAAGGATTGGAAAAACATCCATACGGTCAGAGTCTTCTAAGAGTGTGCCACGTGGCTCACATTGTGGGCCCTGTCATCAAATTATTACTCAAATACCTTGTTACAACTTACAACACGACCCAACGCCATATCTTTTACGAGCTTTTATCGGAACATGTCGCGGTATTTTGAGGAGAATTCTAACGTACCCATCAGATAGGCCCCAACGATGGTCTGCCACCATTTTACAATTCCTACGCTAAGGTCTGTTTGGCAAATGAGAAACAAGTTCTATTGGAAAACAAATGTGTTATCAAATGATGATGGTACACATAATTACCCAAATATTTTCTCATCCAAATTAAAATGGTGTACAAATATTTCACTGCGAGTGGGTGGGTGGATTGAGACTCTAATTACCTGCGTCGGTGGGTAAATTAGTGGGACCACCGAAGATATTGGTGTGCAAATGGGTGGCCAAACGCACCAATATTCTATGGGTCGGGATCCACGGCCCCCCTTTTTTGTGCCCCCTCTCGTGTTCTCGGCCGTGGATTTCAAGAATCCAATGGTGGTTGTTACTGCTGAGCTGGCATACTTTTTTTACTTTTGGCGTGCTAACAATCACCTTTGGATTCTCGAAATCCACGGCTGAGAACATGACTCCCGAGAGGGGCACAAAACGCAGGGGGGGGGGGGGTCGGTCTTAACCATCTGATCTCCCCACGTTTTTTAAGGGGGATCTTAACCATCTGATCCCCACGTTTTTTAAGGGGGATCTTAACCATAACCATCTGACCCAAAAGATTGGGCAAGTACGGAATTGATGGTTATGGTTATTTGATTAAGGAAAAAGCGTTTTTTAAGGGGGATCTTAACCATAACCATCTGACCCAAAAGATTGGGCAACAAAAAACGTACGGAATTGATGGTTATGGTTATTTGATTAAGGAAAAAGATCTATCTCAAACTTTTTGGCGTGGGGAAGCATGATTCTTGTTACTCGATGCTACAATCTGGGCCCACTAATCAAATGGATGTTCAGCCCACCCATTCGTGGATATACACACCAATTGGTAATCTCTAGCCATTAGATTTTAATACTTTTTAAGGTGTGATTCCAGCCGTTGAATTCAACCATTATTTTTTAGTAACAAAACCAACGGCTAAAACTCATCAAACAAGCTTTTTTTCGTACGAGCGTCTACCAAGGGGTGGGCTAAACATCCATATGGTCTCGTGAAAGTTTCAGGTATACCTTGTTACATTACGACCCTATGATTAAAAAATCTTTAGGGTAGTAACCATTTAATGGTGGATCCCACTCACATTGTAGACCTTAGGGTTTGTAAATTAGATCCGACGGATGAAAGAAGTGGGATGAACAGAGTGAGGAATAGAGGTTTGTATTGACTGTCACTGACAAGCATGCAGTGCAGCAGTAGGAATCATATTAGGTCAGACGTGGTTTTTATATGGTCAGGTGCAATAAAAGCATTGCAGTGTTAGTGCAGTGGGGGAAGAAGCCCTTGTAATGCATTTAAGATGCCTGGTCATAGAAAAAATTTGTCTGGCCATAACATTTCCCTATATAATACTGATTATGAACTTATGACCTACCTGCAAATTATACAAAACAGATTAGGCTCTGTTTGGTAAAACTTAATTTTAGCACCAAAAACTTAAACTGCTTAATGTGTTCGGTAAAGCTTAATTTCAGCACCAAAAGCTTAAAGTGCTTAATTTTAAATGTTGAAAGCTTAAAATGCTTAAGTTTTGTAAATTTTAGAATCTTTGTGGATTCCGGGCGCTCTGCTGTCTCTGTGCATTATGCTGTGCTTGAACCGCATTAATTTGATCCGGAGTGATGGTAACCTCTTGAGTTGGCTGCTGCGACATGGGAGATGTGGCTTCTTTGGCTGCAGATCTGGGTTGTGGTGTTGGTATTCTTCCGGCTGTTTACCTTGGCCTTCCCCTAGGAGTTGGGAGAGTCGGTAATTCAATTGGGATAGTAGGGGGACGGTGCTTTGGGTTAGCACTCTCTATTTTCGTCAGTGAACAAGAAGCTAGTCGCTCTCCGGGCCTCAACACTAATCTCAAGCTCGTCCCAATTCACCTATTTTGCCAAGTAAACCCTTCCCAGTGGTTATGCCTTAACGGCAAAGGGAGCTGGTCTCCGATTTGGAAGAATAAAGCCAGAAGCAGAAATTGATTACCAGTCATTTATTGCATTCAGCAAAATTGTCTTACCATATTAAACGGGCGGGAATAACTTTAAAAAAAATCACTGAATGTCAATGATACTAACTTTTAAGCCTGAATTTTATGTGGTTACCAAAGGGTCTGAATGTCCCAATTTCAAACTTAAGGTTTGAGATTAAGTTTTATCAAACGCCAAAGTGTTGATTGAATGCTTAAAAGTGCTTAATTTTTATAATTAGTTTGTTTGGTAAAAAGTCTTTATGTCTGAAAATAAAGACAAGGGCATATTAAATATTTAAAATATTTATTATAACATTTTTGTAAGGTTTATATAGAGAAAACTTTGATAAAGGGGCATATTAGGTATTTTGACAGAATCATACAATCTTTTTAAAAATTTCATCATTTATTGCATTCAGCCAAAATGTCTTACTACATTAAGAGAAGGGGAATGACTTAAAAATCACTGAATTTCAAGAATTCAGATAGTTACGAAAACGATGTAGATGTCTCATTAAGGTCTAAAATAGCCTAAATATTAGACTTAAGATCTGAAATTAAGTTTTACCAAATATCACCTTCAGTGAAAAAATAAAAATAAATGAATAAAACTATGAACCATCTATCAAAAAGACAGAACAACAAGGATGAAAGTCTCGGGATCGGAGGCTGGATTAGTGGGCTCCGATCCCGATCCAGAATAGGATTGGCCATCTCGCACTCGAAATGGTGTGAAAATCCTTTGGAAAATAGAGAACTCAAGCGAGACAGAGCTTGGTTTGGATCGGATTGGTCAGCTCCAATCCCGATCCCGATCCAGATTGGGATTGGCCGAGACTTTGAACCAGAACAGACTATGCTGGTCAACTTTAATTGTCCAATTGATTTGTCATTTCTTTGATTAAAACACTTAGATACAATCATTCTAGCCATTGGATCATATAGCTAAGTTACAAAGAAAAATCAAAGCCGTTGGCTCAGGGAATTATGGTTCCACTCAAACCACAACAATTTTGGCTCTGGCTCATCCTTGAGGCGGCCCACCAATTAAAAAGTTCAGATTTGGCAAGTACCCAAAATCTCAATCTATGTAGTTTCTTGCAAACTTCGAGTTTACTTTTCCCAGATGCCGCCGCAAAGCAAAATTGCTTAGGCCCTGCTTGGTTCGCTACATTGGGAAGCATTTTGCACTCTGGTTCAAATGCAGTGAGTTGCATTGCAGTCACTTACCACAGTTTTTGGGCTACACATGTTTGCATCCATTTTCTTAAAGAGTTTGCAAGGGCTTGGCACCCATTTGCACTCCCCATACCAATCACTTGTAATCCCAAAACTTTGGCAAGTCGGTGCATTGCATCAGATTTGCATTGAACCAAGCAGGGCCTTAGTGACGCCTCTGCAGTGTGGAATACACCTTGATCATAGTAAAAAAAAAGTAAAAAAGTTATGACGGTAATGCCCCAACCCCGTCCCTCCATCTTGGTTAGCATAGGTTCTGCGTTAGGATGACCGATGCCCCTTAGCTTTGTAGTTTTTTGTCTGTTTTCTGATTGGATGACCGATGACCCCTTAGCTGCGTTAGGATGACCGATGAGAATCTACAATATGAACCACATGGCACTCTCTTAGAAGATTCTGACCGTCTAGATGTTTGGCTAATCCCTACGTCAACCTACAAACCAAAAATCAGCCTGATTAGTAATTTCAGACCCTTGGATCCTAGCACCCCAAATAATAGTCAATAATGCTCAAATCCCCACAGTTAAAATCGGCCCAGGAAAACGACTCCAATCTAAAACGTAGAAATACTAATCAGGTTGATTTTTGGATCGTAGGTCCACCTAAGGATTGGCCAAACATCCATTTGGTCAGTGTCCTCTAAGAATGTGCCAAGTGGCTCATATTGTGGCTGTCATGGGCTTGGCAGCGAAGTTTTACTCCTCATGGAGGTGGATGAGTCGTTGTTCTGACTAGATAGAGCCCATGTAGCCATGTATATTGACTTTTCTCCCTTTCCCTTTCTTACTGTTTTAAATATTGTCCCTATGTTCTACGAGGGAGACATCTAACAAAAGTCTCTCTTATCCATGACCACAATAGCTTTCTTTAGCAAGTGGGAGTCCGGGACTCTGATTGATGGGTACATACACTGGCGACGTTCGATAGCACTCACTTATGTAGGGCATGAAATGGGTCGGATCTAGATCCGGATCAGTCTTTGAACAATCAGAGTTCGATTTGGACCTGAGTATATAAAAGCATGATCTACCTGACCCGGACCCAGTTCGTGGTTACACGACTTGGATCCGCATCCAAGTCCATTTCAGATTGATTTCTATCTTAAAATCGAAACACAAAAACTACAAGGTAACATCGAATGGATCCAACCCACCCCATTTCGTGTGTTAGTCCCCATCTTCAGTTTAGGAACAGAAGATGCTATGTTTTATCCAGTGTTTGTAAACTCGACTCAAAAGTTTACCGAGTTGAGTTAACTCGAAGATTCCAACTTGACCCAAAGTAACTCGTCTCGAGTAATATATTAATATTATATACACTAGGGGAATGCCACGTGCGATGCACGTGCACCTTACACGTGGCACACTCTTAGAGATCATTCACCATACATCGATATTTGGCACATCTTTAGATGGAACTATAATACAAAAAATCAGTCTATCGATGATTTTTAAAGATTTAATTGGAGTCACTTTCACGGATTGATTTTTAACCGTAGATTTTGAGTATTATATGGGTATTCAGATCCAAAGGTTTAAGATCACTAAACAAACTTATATAGGTCCACCTAAGGATGTGACAAACATCCATGCCATCAGTGGTCCCTAAGAGTGGCATATACGATTGTTCCTCATCATCATCAATGAGGGATGTGGGCGTGCTTGACATCTAGTACTA
This sequence comes from Euptelea pleiosperma, assembly GCA_035048495.1. Classification (NCBI taxonomy): domain Eukaryota; kingdom Viridiplantae; phylum Streptophyta; class Magnoliopsida; order Ranunculales; family Eupteleaceae; genus Euptelea; species Euptelea pleiosperma. The sequence goes on along the minus strand of CM068553.1, from coordinate 5,416,211 downwards.
TGCAAGACGTACTCCAAATTAGGTTTTGTATTTTCTTTATAAGAAAGGCATTTAATGAAGGGAAAGTTTTACCTTTGAAAGTAGAGAGGGATTTAACTGTCACATGAATGGGTGGCATACGTGGCAGTCAATGAAGGTAAATGTCCGTTGAAGCCCGTGTAGGGGGGGCGTGCCAAACCCAAATGGTTGCTTTAAAATAGTATAGATATATTAATATTAATATATAAATATCGGGTCAGCATCGGGGGACAACAATTTCATACAACATTTTTGACAACAAAAATTGGCATAGGTCAATGTATAAATTAGAAGTTTTGGAATGGGGTGATTTTTTGGCAAGGATGGTCATCTTCACAAAAATTCATTTTTATCGTTAGCTTGGATGGGGTTAGAAATTTCGGTTGGGCTCTCTCTCTCTCTCTCTCTCCAGCCAAAGGACAGAATGAATGGTGTATTTTTGTCTTTGTGGGTGCCCATAGAGCGACCCTTTTTCAAAGCAACCACGACGTGAATGGAAGGGACGAAATAATACTTTGATTATCCAGATCAATGATCATGCATCCACGTAAAAAACGACATCTACATTACTAATCATGGACCATCAAATATGAACGTTACAAATCAAAACTTTCCAAAGAACGTGACTTGTGTAGCCGAGTAAAACTTCGATGACAGGCGCAATATGATCTACATGGCACACTCTTAGAGAACTCTAACCGTATGGATGTTTTTCCAATCCCTAGGTGGACCTACAAACCAAAAATCAGCTTGATTAGTGATTTCAAACCTTTGGATCTCTGTACCTCAAATAATGGTCAATAATGCTCAAATTCCCACGGTTAAAATCAACCCATGAAAATAATTCCAATCCACGTGGCAAGTGAATTGTCCATCTGGACCGTCCAAAGTTAGGCCACACAGAGTACAACTTTGATGACTGGTATGTCATCGAGACCAATGACATGGACCGCTCTTAGAGGATTATGATCGTATGGATATTTAGTCAATCCCTAGGTGCACCACAAACCAAAAATCGACAAGCATAAGCAACTTTTTATCCTTTTCATTATTTCTATAATGCTCAAGGGCAAAGATGTAAGCTGCACACAAACTACAAACACCCCTCCAGTAACGGAGTCCATTCAGGGGAAAGGTCTCTCTCAGAAGCTCTTCAAGTCCAAGGTAAGTCCTCCCAAAACCCTCCATATTTACCATTAAAAAATCCCTCATTACTCGATCTCTCCTCTTTTGTTCTCTCTTCTCCATAGTTTCAATCGTTTTCTCACCGATTCGTTGCGGTTTCAGTTTAAATTCGTCCGATTTCAGCCTCTTCACATGTTTGTTTATGTTAATTCCGCGTTTCCCCATCAACAATTTTGGCTCTGGCTCATCCATGAGGCGGCCCACCAATTAAAAAGTTTAGATTTGGCAAGTACCCAAAGTCTCAATCTATGTAGTTTTTTGCAAACTTCGGGTTTACTTTTCCTAGATGCCGCCGCAAAGCAAAAATGGTTAGGCGCTGCTTGGTTCGCTGCACTGGGAAGCATTTTGCACTCTGGTTCAAATGCAATGAGTTGCATTACAGTCAATTACCACAGTTTTTGGGCTACACATGCTTGCATCCATTTTCTTAAAGAGTTTGCAAGGGCTTGGCAACAATTTACACTCCCCCTACCAATCACTTGTAATCCCAAAACTTTGGCAAGTCGGTGCATTGCATCAGATTTGCATTGAACCAAGCAGGGCCTTAGTGACGCCTCTGCAGTGTGGAATAGCCCTTGATCATAGTAAAAAAAATGAAAAACCGTTACGACGGTAATGCCCCAACCCAGTCCCTCCGTCTTGGTTAGCATAGGTTCTGCGTTAGGATGACCGATGAGAATCTACAATATGAACCACATGGCACTCTCTTAGAGGATTCTGACTGTCTAGATGTTAGGCTAATCCCTACGTCAACCTGCAAACCAAAAATCAGCCTGATTTGTAATTTCAGACCTTTGGACCCTAGCACCCCAAATAATAGTCAATAATGCTCAAATCCCCACAGTTAAAATCAGCCCATGAAAACGACTCCAATCCAAAACGTAGAAATACTAATCAGGTTGATTTTTGGATCGTCGGTCCCCCTAAGGATCGGCCAAACATCCATTTGGTCAGTGTCCTCTAAGAATGTGCCATGTGGCTCATATTGTGGCTGTCATGGGCTTGGCAGCGAAGTTTTACTCCTCATGGAGGTGGACGAGTCGTTGTTCTGACTAGATAGAGCTCATGTATATCGACTTTTCTCCCTTTCCCTTTCTTACTGTTTTAAATATTGTCCCTATGTTCAACGAGGGAGGCATCTAACAAAAGTCTCTCTTATCCATGACCACAATAGCTTTCTTTAGCAAGTGGGAGTCCGGGACTCTGATTGATGGGTACATACACGGGCGACGTTTGATAGCACTCACTTATGTATAGGGCACGGAATGGTTCGGATCTAGATCCGGATTAGCCTTCAACAATCAGAGTTTGATCCGGACCTGAGTAAATAAAAGCATGATCTACCTGACCTGGACCCAGTTCATGGTTACACGACTTGGATCCGCATCCAAGCCCATTTCAGATTGATTTCTATCTTAAAATCCAAACACACAAAATACAAGTTAACATTGAATGGATCCAACCCGCCCCATTTCGTGTGTTAGTCCCCATCATTTTAGGAACAAAAGCAACTATGCTATGTTTTATCCAGTGTTTGAAAACTCGACTCAAAAGTCTACCGAGTTGAGTTAACTTGAAGATTAAAACTTGACCCGAAGTAACTTGTCTCGAGTAATATATTAATATTAATATATAAATATCATGTTATGTTTTTATAATCAGAATATATAAGATTTGCTTGAGTTTAAGTTGACAAGGTGTTCAATAAACTTATTTGGTGCGTCATTTATAAAACAACATACTTGGTGTGTTGTTTTTTACAGAAAACAATGCATCAAATCCGTTGTTTATTTGATTCGAGTGTATTTCAAGTCAACTCGAAACTCGGCTATTCGGCCGAGTTTCGAGTTGACTTGACAAGTTTTATCTTGCACTAAATTATGGGTGAAAGTTGATTGGCAAGCAAGCCATGAATAGATTACTTGAATTTTTTTTTGAGCCCAGGGAGGGGTGGGGGGGGCGGCGTTCTATGATGCAGACTTCAGTATCTAAAATTTTGGCAGGGGGGAGCCGTTCTATGATGTAGACTTCAGTATCTAAAATTTGGGCAGGGGGGAGCCGTTCTATGATGCAGACTTCAGTATCAGCGGTTCAATGATGCAGACTTCGGTATCTAAAATTTGACGCAGAAGTTCCTCAAAGTGCCATTTAGTACATTCTTTCAAGCCTACTAGCCCCTGAATGGTTGGCCTACACACCAAAAATCAGTGTGACTGGTGATTTCTAGCCATAGAAGTTTACCAAGTCATTACCCTTATGACAATTATAACGGATGCTATATAAGTCAGAAAAAAAGGTCCAAAACTCCGAATATTAAGTTTTTCAAAGGCTCGCTTTAGGGGTGCCCACGTCTTTTGGTTGGGCACCCACATTCCAGACAAATTTTTTTTTTCAAAAATGTCCCCATTTATTTTCTCTTTCCATTGGGCACACACCCCCTCTCCTTTGTCTTCTCTCTCTTCCTATCTCTACTGTGTAACTCCCTCTGTCTCTCTCCCGTCCAACACCGTGGGAACTAAAGCCTGGGGAGAGAGAGAGAGACAGTAGGGAGAGAAGACGAAGGAGAAGGGGTGGGTGCCCAGCCAAAAGACAAAATGAAGGATGTATTTTTGTCTTTGTGGGTGCCCGTGGAGCGACCCTTTTTCAAAACAACCAGGTGAATCGAAGGGACTAAATAATAAATTTATCCAGATCAATGATCATGCATCCACGTAAAAACGACATCTACATAACTGATCATGGACCATCAAACATGAACGTTACAAGTCAAAACTTTCCAAAGAACGTGACTTGTGTGGCCGAGTAAAACTTTGATGACAGGCGCAATATGATCCACGTGGCACACTCTTAGTGAACTCTAACCGTATGGATGTTTTTCCAATCCCTAGGTGGACCTACAAACCAAAAATCAGCTTGATTAGTGATTTCGAACCTTTGGATCTTTGTACCTCAAAAACGGTCAATAATGCTCAAATTCCCACGGTTAAAATCAACCCATGAAAATAATTCCAATCCAACGCTTAGAAATCACTAATCGGGCCGTTTTTTGGTTTGTGGGTGCACCTAGGGATTGAAGAAACATCCATTCCGTCATAATCCTCTAAGAGTGTTCCACGTGGATCATATTGCGGCCTGTCATTGGCCTCGATGACATGCCAAGCATCAAAGTTGTATTCTGTGTGGCCAAACTTTGGACGGTCCAGATGGACAATTCACTTGCCACGTGTACGGCAGAGGTCGACACGCATAGGCAACTTTTTATCCTTTTCGTTATTTCTATAATGCTCAAGGGCAACGATGTAAGCTGCACACAAACTACAAACACCCCTCCAGTAACGGAGTCCATTCAGGGGAAAGGTCTCTCTCAGAAGCTCTTCAAGTCCAAGGTAAGTCCTCCCAAAACCCTCCATATTTACCATTAAAAAATCCCTCATTGCTCGATCTCTCCTCTTTTGTTCTCTCTTCTCCATAGTTTCAATCATTTTCTCACCGATTCATTGCGGTTTCAGTTTAAATTCGTCCGATTTCAGCCTCTTCACATGTTTGTTTATGTTAATTCCGCGTTTCCCCATCAAATTCCATACATAATCTCTTATTTTCACTTAAAAATTCGATTTTTTTATTTGGTTTGAAGCCCTAGATCGTTGGATTTCAAGAATATAACAGAGATTTCTTCTTGAAGTACGTTTTTAGAGATGATATTGCACCGCTATTGGTTAAATCTTTCAGTAAATTTAGGGGATTTTCTTCCAACTTACATCAAAAGCAGAAATTTGTGAAAAAATTGGTTCCTTGGTTAGTTTTTCTTTGATTATTGCCCGAATGGTTAGTATGAGGCTCTACTCTGACTTTCTTCTCTGGTGTTTGTCTTGCATGTTACATGCATTCTCGCTTCTTCTCGGATGATTCTTTTCCTGGTTGCTTGAATATTTCCAGTTCTTCAGAGAGATCTCGCGGCATTGGGTCTGCACGGAATTTTAATTTCCGTGCAGAAGAACGAATCGGAGAGGCGAAATTTAGAAGAACTGTGTGTTTATTTGATAATGGAGCCGATAGGGAAGCTTGTTTATTTGCTCGAGCCTGCTCCGGTCACTCTCATCTTGACTGCTGTCGCTGTGACCTTTGTATCGGCATTTCGGGCACTAAATTATGGAAAAGAAATGGAGCGACACCGTGATTTTTCAGAGGTATCCATCACCTTGGATAGGTCCCAAGCGCTCATGATCCCGCTCATGAGTTCATGCAGCTTGATTTTACTGTTCTATCTGTTCTCATCGATTTCGCAACTCCTCACTGCGTTCACAGCCTTAGCTTCAGTCTCCTCCCTTTTCTTCTGCTTCTCACCTTATGTCACCTATGTCAATTTGAAGTTCGGCCTGGTGGACCCATTTGTGTCGCGGTGCTGTTCGAAGTCGTTCACTCGAACCCAAGGGATCCTTGTGTTGGTATGCGTTGGAATTGTTGCGGCCTGGCTTGTTTCTGGACATTGGGTGTTGAACAACTTGTTGGGCATTTCGATTTGTATAGCGTTTGTGAGCCATGTCCGCCTTCCTAACATCAAAATTTGTGCGCTGCTCCTTGTTTGCCTGTTTGTGTACGACATATTCTGGGTTTTCTTTTCAGAGAGGTTCTTTGGAGCCAATGTTATGGTCTCGGTCGCTACACGACAAGCATCTAATCCTGTTCACACGGTGGCAAGTAGTTTGAGCCTTCCAGGGCTGCAGTTGATAACAAAGAAGCTGGAGCTTCCGGTGAAGATTGTCTTCCCAAGACATTTGATGGGTGGAGCCGGAAGCAATGCATCGGATTTCATGATGCTTGGTCTTGGTGACATGGTATGCTGTTCTTTTCCCTTGGGTAATTTTACTGCACTTTCTGGCAAGCTTGTAAGATGGTATTATAGTTTACAACTATTACCATGTAATGACATGATGGATTTTTATTGCTGTCCACAGCTTTCCATGGGCGGGTTTCTGACAAGCAATATATGCGAAGCCAGTAAACACTAAATGCAATTTTATTAGGACAATAAACATAATAGTAAATTTACAGGTTGAAATCAATTTTTATGGGTTTCAACTAAGAGATTTTCTAGATCAAAAAACTAATTCAATTGGAGGAATCACATTCTCTTGGATGATCAGAAAATGGTTGGTGTGGCCCAGAAAAAGTTTAGTGGTTGTGATCGCCCAATAGCTTTGCTCCATGGCCTTAACATTTACAAGGATGCTTTTTTCTGCCTCTCGGTGTTAGAAAGGAATTCCTCAAACACAATTCATGTAGTTTTGTTGATATTCATAGAAGTGCCAACAATCTTGCAGACTTGTTGGCTACAAGTTTTGTAAATAGACATCAATTGTACGTGGGCAATTTTCCTTTCTAAGCACCGGTTTTTGTACTTCTCTCTTTCTTGCCTTAATAGAGTTGTTACTTACCATAGAAGGGGGATAATATCCTCTTCATGGGTGCCATTTGTGCAGATGTTCCTTTTGTAGACGGTTATTACAGTTTATATATATTAAGACTGTAATTTTCCTTGTACTTAAATTTTGGAGGAGTTTAGGTCCACAATGGGTATTAAGTGTAGGATAAGAGTATCCTAGTTACCTATCAAATAAATAATAATGTGTCATAGTAATTCTCCAATAATGGACAGCTATACAATGTGCTCCTATGCAACACAAAGATTCCAATAGAATTCCTTGTATTCAGCACTATACCATTGATTGGGCGCCATCTGCTCCTACATTTTGTATATCTAAATTTGTACATCAAGGATCTTCTCTGGTGGTAGATTTTGGATATTAAATTGCATTTATGAGGTTTTCGCTTGCTTAAGCCTTTTTAGTTGCCTTAGATTGCTTATTACCGTATGGAAACTTCTGTGAACTAAATCCATTATCAGAAATTTTTCTGGCTATCAAATCCAATATCACCTACCTAAGAATATCCAATATATAAATAGAAATTTTGAAGCTTGTAACCATTGAAGCTGATTTTACAACACTATCTCAGCAAATTGGATGGTCTCTGAAGCAATTAAGTTGATACAAATTTACATAAAATCTGGGTGTTGGTGAGTTAGAAGCCAACTTGCTTAGCCAGCAAAGATGCTGAGAAGAATGTAAGGCTGAATCATCAAGCTGTTTCTTTCTTTCCTTTTTTTTTTGCCAAGATGGGGTTGAAATTGGGCATTTAATCCCTTCTTACCCGAAAAGGAAAAGACGGGAGTTGGGGGGAGAATGGGTTTAAGCGTCTTCTAACTATGAGCTTGTAATTGAGTGGTTGCAAACTTTCAATACCTTCTGAACCTTTGCGCCTTATAGCCTTTTTCGCTATCAATACATTTTTTTCTTACTAATATAAGAAAAGAAGGGACATACGATTGCACATTGATCCTCAACCACCAATTTTTACATTACTTGACAACATGGGAGTTGTTGAATTACATTTTAGCGCTTTTCAGTGTGAGTTGCGTATTCACAAGTGACATGATGGACCTCTTCTATAGATGGTCCAATTGTCCTGCTGGTGAGAGGAAAAGCTATTTGAACTTTGAAGTATATCCCCATTTTCTAGGGCGTGTGTAATGGAAGGAGCAGATAGGAATTTTTAAGGTAAATCCTATCATCCCAAGGCAATCCATCGTAAAGGAGTTTTCCTTTTTCAAATAATAGACTTTGTTCGGGCTTGGATTCAGCAATCTTAATAGTGGTTAGGTGAAGAGTGAGCAGTGTCCTGGCTGGTGGGCCTCTGGGGTCTCGATGGATTAGTTAAGTTGTGATGGTTATTCCATAAGAAGATAATTATTGAGGAGTTTTTAGAGATTACAATGGCAAAATTCTCAAAGTTTTTCCCACTCCTCTTGGGACCATGGATTTGAATGAAGCAAAAGTTAGAGCGTTGCTCTGAGATGTTCTTATCTATGAAGACTTATTCCTGTTACCCTTAGTTGTAGAAGGGGATTCGTCTATGATGGGCCTATAATCCAAATGAGAGTGAGTGATGGTTTGGATTTTGTGGATCACATCCTGCAGTGTGGCACCGTTTTAGATTATTAACAATTTCTTCTGTCCATAGTTAGAAGTGCTAACAAGCGAGCAAATTCATTAGCTAAAGCCTATGAACGATAACTAGCTTTTATAAAGGGTGACTCGCTTCCCTAATCCCTTGCTTTATTTTTATTTTTATTTTTCTTGATATAACTTTGTTATTCATTAAAAAGGTAAATTCATTCTTTTTAATTGCTCCTTGACAACGTGACCATTAAGTTGATTCAAGTATGTGAAGGGTTCATAGGCAAATCTCTAAGATGTTACCTTGCATTTTGTCATTATGGAAATAAGGAGGCAATTGATATCCAGAATGGGATAGGATAGTTATGCCTATGTAACAAAGACACAAACTGTTTGTCGGTATCTGACACTGATATGAGGTGTCAAATACACTAGAGCTACGCCTTTCCTGATCTCAAAATGTTCAGATTTGAAGATTTTGTTTTCCGGTGGGATCGTCTAGTGGCTTAGTAGGAGTGCCTTTTGGTCTGTGGGGGAGGGTTTTGTTTGTGGCAGTTTTGTTTTTAGCTCCTTTTCTTATTTTTTGTGTCCTTGCTGTACAGTTTTGGGCCTTCTCAGCCCTCTTAATATATCTCTTTTTACCGGTCAAAAAAAAAAAAAGGTGTCAGATACACTGACCCCCACATTAGAACAAAACATTTGTTCAATTATTAGACAAAGAAAAGAAAAAAAAATTCAATTTTCAAATTCAGTGGTCACAATCCATACAACCTTCCACACTTGTCTATAACTTTAAATAGGTGTGTCATTTGATATTTGTTCCCATGGTTTTTCATGTCAAATTGAGGTTACTATATGGTTAATATTGTTTCTATGTTCGTTTTATCATTTTAATAAATTGCAGCGTTGGTATAGATTAATATCTATAGTACTATATTCCTGTTATGTTAAGTGAACCGATTAGGTTGCAAAACCTAAGTCCATTCTTTTCTTTATTCTAAATATGACCTTATTCTGATGATAGGGGTGTTCATATTTCAAGGATAAATCATCTTTTTCCACATTTCTCATTTTAATGTCATTTGTAATCTATGACAGGATTAACGTTAACCTATTTATTCTTCCAACAGTAGCATTCCATTAGTAAAAGCAATAAAAATCTTTTAAGGGAAAAATGATCTTCTACTTAACAATTAATTTATGACTAAACAACCAATGTGAATAACTAATCCTTACTTTTGCTCTAGCTTCCATTAACGAGTGATCGAAGTTTCTAAAAACTTTATAGAACTTCTTATCTTTCAAATTGTATCAGTTAGGCAACAAAAAATGATCCATAGGAGAGCTCTCTTTCAGAACTTTTCAACGGCACCTATTGTTGATTATTTCAATTGGGTTCTTAACATTGGTATTTTAATTTAATACAAATATCTTAAATTTTCCCGAAGAAGCTTAAAATATCCAAGATGCATTACAATGAGTCATGTGAGGCCAATTTAAACATTTCAGTTAGCGAAGTTAATGCGGCTAGTTGCATGAGAGCCTATACAATACATATGGCTTATCAAAGGTATGAATCCATATATTGATGAGCCACCTCTCGGATGGGTCATAGGTTAAAAATCACAGGGAGTCGCAATATTTGAGAGCCTATATGCATATATACTTTATCTCATGGCTAGTTGCATGAGAGCCTATACGCACATATACTTTATCTCAATATTTCTCTCTGCTGCGGATAGAACTTGGTTTTGGATTAATTGCACTTTCTGTTTCTTTGATAGGTAAGGCAAGAGAATCTGTCAGGGTTAATAACATATGGCGATGTAGTTATTGTCCACCTCTGCACATGCTTCTTGCGGTGTTTTGTGTAGCACGTGATATCCCACCACTTGTGTACTACATGCATCGCATGTACCTTTTAAGACTAATGATAATAATAACTACAGTCTGAAACTTTGATCTTGGTGGGAGCTTTTGTTTGCCAGTCAGGAAAAGTGTTTTGTATGTAATGTGTTTATATGTTAAATTGGGTTCTTAAATATTTGTTTCACTAGCCTCTGTGGGATTGAGAATCTCATTATATATCCTGTGACTGTTCTTCCAGCATAATAAATTTGTTCCTTCTTCAAATAAAGCTTTCCATTGCTTATCAAAAAATAATAAAAAAAAAGCTTTTCAATGATTTGCAAGTTTGTGTTGATTTTACAGGCTATTCCTGGTATGCTTCTCGCGTTGGTGCTCTGTTTTGATAATCGAAAGAGCAGGGATTTAGTAAGTCCTTTAGATATATCTTCCTCCAAAGGGCAAAAGTACATATGGTATGCGCTTTCTGGATATGCCATTGGACTGGTTGCTGCTTTAGCAGCTGGAATCTTGACTCACGCACCCCAACCTGCTCTTCTTTATCTGGTATGTTCCCATATTATCCCTATCTGATAATGAAAAGATAAAATCATACTTAAAGTTGATAGTAATAACTAAAACTTTTTTTCTGGATCATCTGTTACTGGTCGGTGATCTCTGAAATTGTATTTGAACACAGAGATTCTCTTCCATGGATGCTGTTGCCTTGCATGTTCTATTACGGCACCCAGATTGAATAATGACTACAGAGTGAACATTCCATTAGTACAAAATGATCTTGTCTCGTTGATGTGTTGTAAGGATTGAGCTTTTTTATGCAATGGGTTGAACTAGGGCATGATATGGATCATATCCAGATTTGAAATATTTTTTGTGCTTTACTACATCTAGATCCTAAACTGACTTGCATCTCAAACCTAAAATCCATACCTAATCCAAATACAAAACCACGATGCCGAATCCAGTTGAGATTTTTTCATGGAAATCTAATACAGGTCAAGTATTTTGCATAAGCCTCTTTTAAAGATGATATTTGTTATTTATTTTAAGGTTAAAAGGCACATAGTATGAGAACACTGTGAAACATAAGTATTCCAAGGATCTGAAATAATCTAGTATGCCATTCCGAATCAGACCCAGATCCGAGTCTGGCCTTGAAGACCTGATCCATATCCAAACTGTTTTTAGAACTAAAGATTTAAACCCGTTAAACAGGTATGAATAAGGTCAGATCTTAGATCTGACCAGCTCCATTTCATGCCCTATGTTGAACTTCTTGACATATATTTTGCTACAAACCATTAAAACAGTATCATAACTCTAATCCAAAAAGAGAAAAAGGGGAAAGGAACATTAATGATTTCATTAAAGGTTTAAGTGAATGTCTAAACAAGTGTTCCTAAAAGGTAAAAGCCAAAAAGGACTAAATTTTCTTGTGAAGAGTTATGATTTCATGAGATGAAAATCTATTTTGTGTTTGTGGGTGTGTGTGTATTGATAGAAAGGGGTAGAACCCAGCATACGAAAGGACCATACAAAAAGCATGATTAGGGAGAAGGCTATCTTAATTATCAGAAAAGAAAAGCTTTACAATTCAACAAGAGCATCCCAACTATTAACAAAAAATGAGTATTTGATTCCTTTTTATTCTTTGAGGACTGAGGACCAATGATATTAAGTCTGTCAATGAGTTTATTTGCATATGGTGGCAAGTATCTAGCACAAAGCTTAAATTTTACTTGCTAAGATCTTTGTATTTAGATGGAATGATATTTTAGGGGATTCCTCTCGAGCTGTATAGAGAGTGGGATCTGCCTTCTTTTGTTTCTTTTTGGGATTCATCCCTTTTAATGATACTTATTACTCATAAAAAAAAAGGATCTTTGTTCAAATTAAAATCGGCAATCAGTTTTTTACATCATTGAATCTTAAGTTTGAAAATCCTATGACTTTTATGTGATTTTTCATTTTTTATATTTAGGTAAGATTCATGATTTGAATTTTGCAATTCTCTTAAATCTTATAATTTGACTGGAAACATGGAACATATTTTCAGGTGAACACTATGACTCGTATTTTATGCTTTTTTTTTCTAGACCCTAAACACTTTAGGAAAGAAAAGGAGTGGATCTTTTTACTAATTAATCAAATTTATTACATGTTTCTTCAGTTACTTGATATGTGTTTCTACATAGACAAAAGATCAATTTAATATATTTCCATTGTCAGCTGTCAATTTTTTTTTTTGACTTTTTTGGTTTTTTTTTTTAATTTTAAGTTAAAACTCTTTAACTATTAAGAAAAAAGTAATAGGGCCTTTAATAGGGAATTCCTAAGTGTTTTGAAGTTAAGAACATGAAACCAAACAGAATTTTTGTACAAGCATTTTTGTTTTCTATATCTTTTCTTCATTTCAACGTATTAGGTTGATCACACTTCAAGCAAGAAGCATAAACTTAATATTCTACTGAACAATTCTTTCAGTGCAATAATTGTAGGACAATTTAATGGTGGTGTTTTTCACGAAATGCATTACCGTATGAATCTTAGTTGCAGGAAATTCCTGTGTAGGGTGACACTCCCACTCTAGAATCATGCTTCTAACTTGGGAGCTCGCCGGACTTGTGGTTTTATGTTGACAGAAACCTGAACTTGTTTGAGGTATACTCTTGATTACTAAAACAATATGCATTTAACAGGAAATTTCGCAAACAAAGTATAAGGATTCTTCTAAGTTGTGAAGAACTTACGAAGTTATAAAGTTAATGTATTCTACCACAAAAATGATATTATAAACTTCAAGTAGAATTTAGTAATCATATATCAAATTATTTGGACCTACGATAAATAATATGTATATGTATATTTCTTTGGAATTATTTAACTATATGGACGCTTCCCAGGCCTTCCAAACCCTGGAATAGGACTTCCTTATAACACATGCTTCCTCATTTATGTTCCTACATCCGCTCCCTTTTCATGAAACTAAGGTACGACTGAGAAGAAGTTCATGTTCATGCATGCAATTTGAATAATTGAGATATGATGTGAGATGGAAACTTGTTAATTTGATGATAAATTGATCATATATGTTTTGAATTTTCTTTTTGTGAAAAGATGTTTTCTTTGTATAATTTGTGAATTTGGAATAATGTCTCTATTATTTGCTTAGGGATTAGCCGGTAAATTGTTTTATTATTATTTTGGAAGTGTTGTATAGAACATTGTCATTATAGGATGGGTTACAGAGGATTGAGGCGTGTATATATATAATTATTTTGGATTTTACTTCATATTTTTCTTAACTCATAAAGAAAAATCTTTATGAATCTTACGATCTTATGATTTGAATTTAGATTCCATAGAGTTACAATCCAAATCTAATCATTTATACCCATGGAGGAGATTTCGCAGTAAACACTAGAAGTTACAGTAGGTGCTCTAATAATTTATATCCATGTTGAACATATTCTGCATTAAACAGTAAGAGTTATAAATTTGAGAATCTCTTTTATAATTCATATTTAACTGTGTGAGATTATAATATAAAGTATAATAGCTGCTAACGAGGAGTCACTTCTCACAAGATTGAAGTTTGTATCTTATTAGATACACTTTCCATATTAGACTATATTATGTGATCTTTGTTCATACCTACAGTAGGTGCTCTAGTAATTTACGTATCAAAAAAAGTAATTTATATCAATGGTAGATGTGTTTGGTGTTAAATATTAGGAGTTATAGATTTTGACAGTATTTCTAATAATTTATATCTTAATCGGGTGGTAGAATATAATAGTTGCTAATGAAGATTCACTTCTATGATACAACTTTATATCTTATTAGATACCTTTCCATATTAGGCTAGATTGTATACTCTTATTTTATAGCTATTCCTATTGTATCGTATAATTTCTGAAGATTGTATAGTATTTCCATCCAAGAACAGAGCATGCTTTGTAACTAATATCCCCGTTGTGTAATAAGATTAAGAATAGAGAAACTATAAGAAATTTGAGTATAAATTATAAAAATGGAAGGATGGTGGTTTGTTTTATGTCCAATAATCCCTTAGATAGTGTTAAAAGCTATGTAACAAGGACACGACACTTTTAGGTTTTTTGCTGTATTGGACATGTTGACACAGACACGCGTGTCAACACATAAATCTCCACGACTATAAAGCAAAAGGCCGATTTAAGTTTTTTTTACTTAAATACCCACGACACTTGAATTTTTTCATTAAAAGTAAATGGGCAGCTTTGATTATTTTAACTTCAAAATTGTTCTTTTCCAGCTCTCCCTTGAGTTGCCACAATTTTTAGATTTGCCCTCCAAATTTATCTTCCAGACCCCTTCAGTTGCTAAAATTTCAAAACTGTCCTTGTTTTTCCAGTGTTTCCTAAACTGCCTTTTGGTTTAAACTTTCTTATTTTTCTACCTCTTCCAAAGATACCCATACAATCACTAATGTGCAAATCACATGCTGCCTACTAGTGATTATTATCGAAATGATTCTAAAAGAGGGTTGGTGTGTTCCCTCCTCCATACAGTATTTCGTCAAGTTGTTAAACACATATAAATCTACTTATCTTTTTGGATAACTCCATGATATATAGAAATGTTTCTAGTACTTTTCAAATATTTGTTTCCTTATTTTTATTAAAAAAATATATTTGAACATACGTGTCAGTGTCCTTGTTACATAGGTTAGTACTATACAATTGTAAATTATGAGAGCCTCTGTACTAACTGAATGGACTTTCCTGTACGCTGGGTTATCACTGTGTTTGGCACCTTATAAACCATGTTTGACATGGAGATATGCCCAAGTCATATAATTTTAACATCATGATTCTCTGATGAGTGGGGGTTTATTCTGTGGTTGTAGCTATTTTGAAGTGGCTATTATTCTTTTGGATGAACAGCATTACAAACAGCATACTGGTCAAAACTTTTGCAGTGGAACCCTTCTCAACAAAAAAATGAAAACTTTTGCAGTGTCAAAATTTTTCTGCACTTTCTCTGAGGATCTGAAGGGAACCCCAATTGTTTAAAGAGCTATGAATCTTTAACAACAAAGTCGTAGTTCTCACTTGCAAAAGAGTTCAAATGAGAAGGTTAGAGATGAAATGATCAAAAAAGATGAAAGTCTGATACTGAATCAGATTATGCGCATCTACAGCAATTTTGACTGATGATGAAAGTCTGACAATGAATCAGATAAAGTGCAGCTTCAGCAAGTTTGATTGTCTATTTATAGATGCCATCAAACTTCTAGTAGGACCAAAAATTTCCCGGTACAAAGTGGTTAAAAATATCCACACAAATCCACTTTTTTGGTGTTTGAAGAGCACCATACTAACTTATTGGATCTAGTTGATTTTTTTGCGACTATGTGATTGCAGGTTCCTTCGACCTTGGGGCCCGTACTCGTCATCTCATGGGTGAGGAAGGAACTCATGGAGCTATGGGAAGGAACCGGACAGAGCCTGAACGACAAGACTCGCTTAGTGGAGGTTTGATCACCCAGAACTTCAAGAGAACCCAACTGAGCCAACCCTATACTGTAAATTCCGATCCAATAGAGCAGTCCTTGTTATGAAAAACATAATAGAATAATAACAGTTTTAATGCTTATTAAGTGGTATTTAACTTCTAACATTTGATCTCTTCACATATTCTACGAGCCAGCTTGCTCAGTTGGTAAAGTTTGTGGGTGATGATACCATAGACCTGGGTTCAAAACCCGCCTTCACCGAGTTACTGATCTCTTTGAAAACAGGCTTACCTCGCAAAAAAAAAAAAAATATGAGCTCTCTGTCTGTATCTCTGTAACAGATCGAGAGAATTGCTGGAATTGGTGTGGGGCTTGGGAGCTATTTATGGCAAGAAATCATTCCAACACAGACAATCATGCTTGTTTCACTTATATTCAGTAAGTTATGCTGGCAAGTTTCTTACCATATAAGTTTTTTCCTGATGGGCCTTGTCCCCCTCATTTAATTATACTCTTTAAGAAGGAAATTCATCCATTTTAGTATGACAGCTGGACATAACCATTGCAAGTTAGCTTCCATTTCAGTGAACTAGAGCTGGTCCAGAAATGGTATATCTTCCCCTTAGGGAGTAAGAGATAGTGGGCACACCCAAGGTTTGAAAGGGGCGTTTGTAACGGTATAACGGACTGGGGGCGTTACTGCTTTTTCTGTTATAATGGATTGTAACTCACGGGCAAAAATGGGAAAAAACAGAAGAAAAATGGTGCTAAAATTCAAATTTTGAATTTCAAAATTTCAATAAAATTTATAACAGAATAGTGGATTTTCTTAACAACTTTTTTAGAAAAATAATGGTTGTTATTTTCGTTACCGTTAAAAGGGCACATATGTGTGATTGCTCCAATTATCACCCCTTTTTTTTTAATGTGCAATTGTTCAAAATAGTATCTGGTGGTTGGATGACAATATAATGTGTGTTTATTCAAAAATAAAATCCGTTGATGTGATGCTCAAGTCAAGACCATGGTTTTAAAAATGGCAAAATAACGTCCGTTATAACGGAATTGGACCTACCCCGTTATGTTATGAATCGTTTTAACCTTTAACGAACAAACGACAACTTGGTTCTTGGGTGCATCATAGTATCATATCCCTCGGAATTATGAGACTGTCTTTTGTAGCTTTGTTTGATCAGAATTTTAAAGAAGTCGATAAAGTCAAAAAAGGAACGCCGTTGCCGGGGAACGAACCCGGGTCACCCACGTGACAGGCATTACAGGCAGGAATGCGTTCCACTATACTACAACGATATTAAAAGTTGTAGCAATATATTGAAAATGAGGTTACCGTTTGGGAAAAGCTATTAGACCAGGTCCAATGCTCTTATTAGCGTCTTCCAATCAAAATACCATGGAGGGTTATTTCCTACCCTGAAATTCTATTTCCGGGCGGAGAGATTCAAAAGAATTTTTTTTGGGCTCCCAACTCTCACGCCCATCCCTAGGTGGACCTATAAATAAAAAATCAGCAATAATAGTTATTCGAAACCTTTGGATTGATGTATTTTTTTTTGTTGATTCTTAACCGTGTGATATTTAGCATTATTTGCGGTACTTAGATCCAAAGGTTAGAAATTTTCATGGTCCGTGGTCTCTACTAATGTGCAACATGGCTCATTCTGTGGTCCATCATCAACAGATTACAAATTTGTAACCGTTTGATTGATGTCTTTTATGGGTTGACTTTTAACCGTGGGATATATATAGCAAGAGTTGGCGGTACAAAGATCCAAGTTTTTTTTTTTTTTTTTGTAAACAGATCCAAGTTGAGAGATAACTAATCAGCCTGATTTTAGTTTGTAAGTCCTCCTAGGGATGTATCTAACCGTTGGATTGGTGTCTTTTATGAGTTGATTTTTAACCGTTGGATTTCTACCATTAGCTGGTATACGAAGATCCAAAGCTTATAAATAACCAACCAACCTTATTTTTAGTATGTAGGTCCACCTTGGGTTAGTATAAATATCCATACGGTATTAGTGATTTATAACCATTGGATTTGTGTCTTTTATGGGTTAATTTTTAACTATGGAACATCTAGCATTATTTGGGGTACTCAAATCTAAAGGTTAGAAATAACTAATCAACTTGATTTTTAGTATATAGGTCCACCTAGGGATGGGATAAACATCAATACGGTCTATTGTCTCTAATAATGTGCCACATGGTGCGCTCAGAATGTGGTCCATCATTAGT
This sequence comes from Euptelea pleiosperma, assembly GCA_035048495.1. Classification (NCBI taxonomy): domain Eukaryota; kingdom Viridiplantae; phylum Streptophyta; class Magnoliopsida; order Ranunculales; family Eupteleaceae; genus Euptelea; species Euptelea pleiosperma. The sequence continues at coordinate 5,398,370 of CM068553.1, read as the reverse complement.
GTTGATGATGGACATCTGTATTTGTTGCATCATATGCCACTTAGGCTTTAGCCATTGATATTTTGACACGGGTTAATCATAGTCAAAAAAATTATCAAAATGATTTTAATTATTATTTTTCAATTTTTTTTCTTTAAATTAGCATCGATAACGTTTAATTGACGGATGACAAAAAAATAGCAATCGTTATAACATAAAGTTCATGAGATGATACTTCTCTTATGTAGATGGATAGAAATTTCAATTCTCAGATGTCCAAACAGTTAGAATTAGAATTCATTGGGAATTCCAAGTAATTTCCCTGGCGCAACCAAACACATGAAATTTCAATTATTTGAATTCAAATTCTTAGAAATCAGAAATCCTGAAATTCTATTTTCAATTCCAAATCCATGTCTGGTTGCCAAATAGACCCTCAATCACAAAAAAGGAAAATAACATAAGATAACGGAAATAACGGAAAATGGGAAAAAGGAAAAATAACTGAAATAACGGCCTTTTTCCACAAAAAATTCCAGAAAATAATGGTCGTTATTTTTCAGCGTTTTAACGGTTCATAACGTAACGGAGGAGGTCCGAATCCGTTATAACGGCGTTCTTAAAATCATGGTAAAGAGAGAATAATCTCTTTTTGTGTCTTGGGGGATGGCTGGCAACGATTTTGGGAGAATTGAGAAGATATTTGGACCATAATCAATAACCCCAAATATTTCCAAGGGACACTTAGTATGATGATCTCTATTTCACCAAAATATTAGGTCATCAAATTTTATTTTAGGCCACATGCAAACATCTTAACGGTCTTCGTTGGCCATCGAAATTTTGGTGCATGTCAACATGATTCACACTAGATTGCGGGATTTAATAATTCTCACATGCCACACAATACATGTTGGATTGTGTTTGGATCTGGTCTAAATCTAAGAACCGTCATCCGATAAACTATTGGATTAGTTCTGGTCCTTCTGGACATGGCCGTCTTGATACTAGTTGAGGCCTAAGTCGAAAACTCTATAAAGGCCTTTTATTTTTAGGATCGGGCGTCAGGATTCTGTACAGGACACAAATATGTGGCACAGGGCATACTCTTAGAGGACTCTGACCGTATGGATGTTTGTCCGATCCCTATGTAGACCTAAAACCCAAAATTTAGCCTGATTAGTGATTTCTAGGTGTTGGATCTTTGTACCTCAAATACCGATAGAATTCCCACAGTTGAGATCAACCCAATGAAAATAAGTCCAATCCAACGTCTACAAATCACTAATCAGGCTGAATTTTGGTTTGTAAGTCTATCTAGAGATTGGCCAAACATCCATACGGTCAGAGTCCACCATGAGTGTGCCATGTGGCATATATTGAGTCCTGCACAGAATCCTGTCATTTTTCGGCTGTCTACGGAGCCTGAGCCTGACCCTTTTTTATATTAATTATATTAATATATATGTGGTATTAATTAAAAAATTAAACTCTCTGTATTATTGAAAATATTTATATAAAAATTATTCTCGAAAATAAAAAATAACGGAAAAAAAAATCTAGATGCAAAGGACTGGTGCAGTCGATGCAGTAGCCTTTCATAGATCATTTTTTGGGCTCAATGACTTCATGCATTGGTGGGTAATGCACTAAAAATCAGCTTGATTGATGATTCCTAGCCTTTGGATTTACTACCCAAAAATTATGTTGAATCCAACGGCTAGAATCAATGTCCTATAAGTACTAAAATCTATGGCTAGAGTTAATTAATCAATCAGATTGATTTTTGGTTTGTATATCCAATAAAGGGTGGGCTTAGTGGGACCTGGGCTGGGGGCCTTCTCTCACCAAGGTACCTTAGGCAACTGCATTGATGGCCTTAAGGTAGAGCCGGCCCTGGTTCTGGATCAGCCCTAATCCAATCGATACCTGATTTATTGACAGTCCTACCATGTACACGCCTTCTACATAACATATTGGGTACCATCACACAACAAAATTTTAAACAATGTTAAAGGTAGACCTTAGGACCACAGTGGTCTTTGGATTTAGGATCCAACGGTGTGAACCTATGGATTACAAGATGGACCACACCCTTGTGATCCATAGAACCACTCCAGCAGAACTCATAAATTTGAAGGCACAAGTCACACACTCTTGTTGAATGTCTACGCCAAAAAAATAAACTAATCAAATTACTGCAAATATTAGGGATTCATCAAATCGATGGTGAGAAAGGGCATCATCCTCACTATTTATAGGAATGGAATCAAGCATGATTTCAAATAACGCAGTTTAAACAGTTTTAATGGCGGTTTAAACGGTAACGCCCCAATCCCATCACGTTAAAAACCGTTTCGACGCTTGGAAATTAACGACTATTTTTTTTCTCTCGTTGTAACGGCTGTTAAAATCGTTTTAACAGCCATTAAAATCTGGAAAATTTTGTGAAAAAAAATGAAAGTTTTTTCCATTATTTTTCTATTAACTCTGTTTTTTTGTTTGTTTTTCAAAATTTGATCAGAGCCATTTTTTCCAGTTAAAATCCATTTTTTTCATTTTTTCCATTTTTAGCCGTCCATTATAATCCGTTTTAACGGTAACTCCCCCCATCCGTTATACCATTAAAACGGCCTCCTTTAAACCTTGGAATCAAGAGTTGCAATCCGCTATCCTCCACCTTTCCACCCCAATGAGGCTAAACTATGGACTAGGGCTAAAGTGTGGGATAATGCCCTCTTGGTTTGGCTTTCTAAAGCCATTGCGAAAGATGGGCGGTGTATCTTTTTGGGGTTTGTAGTTGGTTTCCTATAATACAATCTAGCTTACACAAAAAAAAATAAATAAATAAATAAATTGATTCAATGCATCAAGAACACAACATTTTATTATAATTCAAAAGACATACATCTTTATTATCTGATCGATCGAGTGGGATAATGCTACTTTTCGACCGGATCCCACTAGATTATTATCCTAAGTAGAGAAGAGAGGGATTAGTCATATTTCTCAGCTACCTCGAGCTCTACTTAACAATGAAAAACATAACATTCTATTATCATTATCCCAAAACATTCTAATCACATCTCCGGGCATGAATTTACGTTTCCTCTTCGGAAGGAATGTATTCCATGATAGATAAAAATTGTTATTGGCATATTTCCTAAAGGGTAACTTGTAGAGGTGATTCTTGTAAAGGTCAAATACTGTAATTTCTATAAACCCAAACTTCTCCAGATTATTGCACATGTCTAGTGGCCACAACTGATAAAAATAATTGCAGACATCATCGTCATCAAATTGAATTAATTTGTCCTGAATGCCTGGTACACATATAATTTTTTTAATTTTCCATTGATTGTTGGGGCTCGATGGTGGGGCGGGATTCTCATCTCTTACCTCTATTACCTTGCGGAAGATACGTTGACCGTTCGCTACCTCTTCCTCTTTGGCTTTGGTTAACAAGTTGTGCATAATTACCCTTTTCATTGCCATTGAATTTCAAATTGAAAGAATTGTAAAAGTGATGCTGTATTTATAAGGAGATGGTACCATATATGGAATTGAAAAGTATTAAGCAAAATCACAAAAATGATTTGTACGATTTTGGGAACCAAATCATAGAAATAATTTCAATTCTATAATATAAACAACTACTTAACATATAAAGAAAATACAGCTTAGTTTCTTTTTTTATTTTCATCTTGGGGTTCTGTAGGCATTAAAGACGTTAAATGGTTTTCTATACCTATATTCATGTTTAATTCCAATAGTCAGAAATGATTTGTACGATTTTGGGAACCAAATCATGGAAATAATTTTCCTTCTATAATATAAACAACTGCTAAAAATATAAAGAAAATACATCTTAGTTTCTTTTTTATTTTTATCTTGGGGATCTGTGGGCTTCAAAGACGTTAAATGGCTTTCTATACCCATATTGATGTTTCATTCCAATAGTATTATCTACGCAGTGAAATTTTGGTGGGCTCCTAAGATGTACTTAATGGACTTGGACTTTATTTCAAATGAATGAATATGGATGAGGAATCGACAAATCAGGAGCCGGGACACCTAAAAGCTTGCTACCTCACATGCAGTTTTTACCAACAAAGCCTTGGACTTTATGTAGGAGCACATCTTTTTAATTTTCCTATTATTCTAAGAGCAAACTTAGAATATGATAAATAATATGTATGTGTATATTTCTTTAGAATTATTAAACTATATGGACGCTTCCCAAGCCTTCCAAATCCTAGAATAGGACTTCCTTATAACACATGCTTCCTCATTTCTGTTCCTGCATCCGCTCCCATTTCGTGAAACTAAGGTACAACTTAGAAGAAATTCTTGTTCATGCATGCAATTTGAATAATTGAGATAATATGTCTCTATTATTTGCTTAGGGATTAGCCGGTAAATTGTTTTGTTCTTATTTTGGAAGTGTTGTACAGAACATTGTCATTATAGGATGGGTTATAGAGGATTGAGGTGTGGTATTTTGGATTTTATTTCATATTTTTCTTAACTCATAAAGAAAAATCTTTATGAATCTTATGATCTTATGAGTTGCCACAATTTTTAGATTGCACTCCAAATTTATCTTTCAAACCCCTTCAGTTGCTAAAATTTCAAAACTGTCCTTGTTTTTCCAGTGTTTCCTAAACTGCCTTTTGGTTTAAACTTTCCTATTTTTCTACCTCTTCCAAAGATGCCCATACAATCACTAGTGTGCAAATCATATGCCTACTAGTGAGTATTAAATGATTCTAAAAGAGGGTTGGTGTGTTCCATCCTCCATACACAGTATTTCGTCATGTTGTTAAACACATATAAATCTACTTAGGCCGTGTTTGATTGCACGGAAAATTTTCCGAGAAAATACATATGGGATATGCCTTGAATGGCTGATTGATTGCAACTGAGAACACATATTTCAATCATGTGAGAAAATAAAGGTGTATTTTCAGGTGGAAATGAATTCTCACCTATCAGGATGGGAAATGAATTCCGTGGTTAGTAGGAAAAATAATCCAGATTTAAATGGCTTGTTAGGGAAAATTATACAGATTTATACTAGTTATCTAACATTAATGGACAGTTGTGTTTTCCTAAGGAAAATGCAATTTTCCCATTTGGTAAGTAAACACGGCCTTATATTAATAATGTTGTTAGATAATGTTTCTTTTACTTTTCATATATTTCTTTCCTTATTTTTATTAAAAAAAATATATTTGAACATACGTGTCAGTGTCCTTGTTACATAGGTTAGAAGTATACAATTGTAAATTATGAGAGCCTCTGTACTAACTGAATGGAAACTGTACGCTGGGTTCTCACTCTGTTTGGCACCTTATAAACCATGTTTGACATGGAGATATGCTCATGTCATATAATTTTAACATCATGATTCTCTGATGAGTGGGGGTTTATTCTGTGTTTGTAGCAATTCTGAAGTGGCTATTATTCTTTTGGATGAACAGCATTACAAACAGCATACTGGTCAAAACTTTTGCAGTGTCAAAATTTTTCTGCACTTTCTCTGAGGATCTGAAGGGAACCCCAATTGTTTAAAGAGCTATGAATCTTTAACAACAAAATCGTAGTTCTCACTTGCAAAAGAGTTGAAATGAGAAGGTTAGAGATGAAATGATCAAAAAAGATGAAAGTCTGATACTGAATCAGATTATGCGCATCTACAGCAATTTTTGACTGATGATGAAAGTCTGACAATGAATCAGATAAAGTGCAGCTTCAGCAAGTTTGATTGTCTATTTATAGATGTCATCAAACTTCTAGTAGGACCAAAAATTTCCCGGTACAAAGTGGTTAAAATATCCACACGAATCCACTTTTTGGTGTTTGAAGAGCACCGTACTAACTTATTGGATCTAGTTGATTTTTTTGCGACTATGTGATTGCAGGTTCCTTCGACCTTGGGGCCCGTACTCGTCATCTCATGGGTGAGGAAGGAACTCATGGAGCTATGGGAAGGAACCGGACAGAACCTGAACTACAAGACTCGCTTAGTGGAGGTTTGATCACCCAGAACTTCAAGAGAACCCAACTGAGCCAACCCTATACTGTAAATTCCGATCCAATAGAGCAGTCCTTGTTATGAAAAACATAATAGAATAATAACAGTTTAATGCTTATTAAGTGGTATTTAACTTCTTACATTTGATCTCTTCACCTATTCTATGAGCCAGCTTGCTCAGTTGGTAAAGTTTGTGGGTGATGATACCATAGACCTGGGTTCAAAACCCGCCTTCACCGAGTTACTGATCTCTTTGAAAATAGGCTTACCTTGCAAAATATGAGCTCTCTGTCTGTATCTCTGTAACAGATCGAGAGAATTGCTGGAATTGGTGTGGGGCTTGGGAGAAAATGGAAAAAATGGGAAAAAACAGAAGAAGAAAAACGGTGCTAAAATTTAAAAATTTGAATTTCAAATTTGCAATAAAATTGATAACAGAATAATGGATTTTTTTTTTAAAATAATGGTCGTTATTTTCATTACAACGGCCGTTATTTTCTGGGCGTTAAAACGGCACATGGGGGACCTACCCCATTACCTTATGAATCATTTCGACTCGGCAACAGCCGTAATAACGTAAATAACGACCTTTTTTTTTATGAAAACTTTTGTGGAAAAAAATGACCGTTATTTCCATTATGATTTTATTGAAAATTTGAAATTCAAAATTTTAATTTTAGGCCCTTTTCCCGTTTTACCTTTATAACGGCCCAATGCCACTTTAATCTCCGTTTTGCCGTTAAACCTTGGGGAATTTCAATCTCCGCACCGAAGAGGTCCATCTAGTTGGATAGATATGCCTAAGCAGACAACTTGGTGCTTGGATGCACGGCACAATGAATCATATCCCTGGGAATTACGAGACTATCTTCTGTAGCTATGTTTGATAAGAATTTTAAAGAAGAAAAAGTCAAAAAAAGTACGCCGTTGCCGGGGATCGAACCCGGGTCACCCGCGTGACAGGCGGGAATACTTACCACTATACTACAACGACATTGTTGATACTGAATAAAACTCTTACAAACATATTGAAAAGCGTTTACACCAGCTCCGATGCTCTAATTCAGATAGTTAGCGTCTTCCAATCAAAACCATGAAGGATTATTTCCTACCCGGAGCTGGCCTATTTATCTGATTTGTCACTATCAATCCCTGGGAGGATATTTGGACCATAATTAATAACCCCAAATATTTCCAAGGGAAACCCTAGCCTGATGATCTCTATTTCTCCAAAATACTAGGTCATCAAATTTTATTTTAGGCCACATATAAACATCTTGACAGTCTCCATTGGCCGTCAAAATTTAAGTGCATGACAACATGATCCACACTAGATTGCAGGATTTATTCGCTCTCAAATGCCACAGCCCAGATAATAAATGTTGGATTAATGTACATATTAGTATCGATCTGGTCTAGATCTGAGAATTGTGATCCGATAAACTATTGGATTAGTTCTGGATCAACCCTAATCCAATCCAAACCCGATCCATTGACAGTCCTACCAAATCCATGCCCTCTACATTACATTTCGGGTATTATCACACAACAAAAATTTAAACAATGTTAAAGGTAGACCTTAGGTCGACTGTAGCAGTCTTTGGATTTAGGATCCGACGGTGGGAACTTATGGACCACACCCTTCTTGTGATCCATAGAACCATGCCAGCAGAACTTAGAAATTAAAAGGCACAAATCACACTCTCGTTTAATGTCTACGCCAAAAGATAAATTCATCAAATTATTGAAAACATTCTAATGAGGGATTCATCCAAATCAATGGGGAGAAAGGACATCATCCTCAATATTTATGTGATATTCATGCATTCATAAACAAACATAAATTGATTTGGTCCATCGAGCACACAACATTTTATTATAATTCAGAAGACATACATTTTTATTATCTGATCAAGCATACTACATTTCCCTACTTCGACTGGATCCCACCCATTTATTATCCTACATTCATACTTCTTTTGTAGACCGTATGGACAAAAGCCACGGAGCAAGCCAGGTTGGACCTGAGCTGGTGGAGCTTAGAGAAGGGATTTCTACTTAAGGCACAACTGCACAAGGAGGAAACTTGCCTTTGTAGGATTGAACCCATGACCTCCCACGATAGAAGGGTATACACTAACCATCTCAGCTAGATGGCCAGGTGTCCTACATTCCTACTACTACTACATAAATAGTATAACCCAATATCGATTGCAGCGAGTAGACACAACATTTTCACCTGCAATAAATGTAAGCAAACAAATTATTAGAGGAGAATAGAAATTGTAGAGACTAAGAGGTAAAGAAGAGAGAGATAAGTCATATTTCTCAGTTACCTCAAGTTCCATTCAACAATGAACAGTATAACATCCCATCCCAGTACATTCCGATCTCGTCTCCTAGTATGAATTTGCGAATCATTTCTCGAATCAATATATTCCATGATAGATAAAAATGGTTATTGAGATACTTCCTAAAAGGTAATGTGTATCTTTTATTCTCGTCACGGCCAAATACTATAATTTCTATATACCCATTCTCTTCCACACTATTGCACATGTCTAGTAACAACAACTGGTAAAAATAATTACAAACATCATCGGTATAAAATTGAAATGCTTTGTTATGAATGTCGATGGACATATAATTTTTCTGATTATCCATGGATTATTGGGTTATCTCTACCACCTTGCAGATGAGACGCTGACCATTTGCTACATCTTCTTCTTCAGATTTGGTTAAAAAGAAATTGTGCATAATTACCTTCTTCGTCGCCATTGAATTTCAAAATAAAAGAACAATATTGTAAAAGAAGTGATACGACCGACATGTGTTTATAAGGAGATGGTGCATATACAGTGTTGGAAAGTTTTATCATGGAAATAATTTCCCTTCTAAAATAAAAACAACTCCAAAAAATACAAAGAAAATTCAGCTTAGTTACTTTTTTTTGTTTATCTTTAAGAATCCGTGGACATTAAAGACACTAAATGACTTTATATACACATATTGATGTTTCATTCTAATAGTCTTCTCGACTTGGTAAAGTTTTGGTTGGCTGGGCCTAGACTTCAATTGTTAGGCCCAAGATGTACTTAATAGACTTGGACCTCGTTTCAAATGAACGAATGGATGAGGGATTGACAAGTCAGGACTCAGGACACCTAAAAGCTACCTACCTCATATGCACCTTTTTACCAACAAAGCCTTGTACTTCATGCAACACATCTTTTTAATTTTCCTATTATTCTAAGAGCAAACTTGAGGTGTTGCTCACTAAAACTCGTCACATGACATACTATTGGGCCCACTGACCTATGAATACATGGCCCATCCGTTTTTAAAACCATGGTAAAGAGAGAATAATCTTTTTTTGTCTTGGGGGATGGCTGGCACCGATTTTGGGAGAATTGAGAGGACATTTTGACCAAAATCAATAACCCCAAATATTTCCAAGGGACACTTAGTATGATGATCTCTATTTCACCAAAATATTAGGTCATCAAATTTTATTTCAGGCCACATGTAAACATCTTGACGGTCTTCGTTGGCCATCGAAATTTTGGTGCATGTCTACGTGATTCACACTAGATTGCAGGATTTAATCATTCTCACAGCCACACAATAAATGTTGGATTGTGTTTGGATCTAGTCTAAATCTAAGAACCGTGATCCGATTAACTATTGGATTAGTTCTGGACACGGCGTCTTGATACAAGTTGAGGCCTAAGGCGAAAACTCTATATAAGGCCTTTTTTTTTATAGGGTCGGGCTCCGTTGACAGCTATAAAATGACAGGATTCTGTACATGACACAAATATGTGCCACAAGGCATACTCTTAGAGGACTCTGACCGTATGGATGTTTCTCCGATCCCTATGTGGACCTAAAACCTAAAATTTAGCCTGATTAGTGATTTCTAGGCGTTGGATCTTTGTACCTCAAATACTACTAGAATGCCCACAGTTGAGATCAACCCAATGAAAATAAGTCCAATCCAACGTCTACAAATCACTAATCAAGCTGAATTTTGGTTTGTAAGTCTATCTAGAGATTGGCCAAACATCCATACGGTTAGAGTCCACCAAGGGTGTGCCACGTGGCATACATTGAGTCCTGCACAGAATCCTATCATTTTAGGGCTGTCTATGGAGCCTGACCCTTTTTTATATTTATTATATTAATTTATACATGGTATTAATTAAAAAATTAAACTTTCTGTATTATTAAAAATCTTTATATAAAAACTATTCTTGAAAATCAAAATTAACGGAAAAAAAGTTTAGATGCAAAAGACTCTGGTGCAGTCGATGCAGAGGACTCTCGTAGCCTTTCATAGATCATTTTTTGGGCTCAATGACTTCATGGATTGGTGGATAAATGCACTAAAAATCAGCTTGTTTTCTAATGTAAAACTAAAGTTTTTCACAAACTTTACTCACTTGCAAACATTACAAGTATGGTAGTTTGGAGCCAATTTTTCGTTCACCCATAAAGAATCTTAGTTAAATAATTTAACCACATTATTCTCTATACCAAGAAGATGAAAAATCAACATGGACCCGCCTCAAAAGATAAGTGGGTCCCACATTTATTTATGCCCAAAGTGACTCCGTTAGTCACATTTTCAAGTTTTTCAACCCGAATTTTTCCAACACTTTTATCTCTTGGGAGCTGGAATCCATTTCAAGTCGCTGATTTTGGCCACCAAGATCATACAAGAAAAAACAAAAGTAAAGAAGAGCATCCACAACTAAAAAACAACTCAAAATTAAAATGAGCTGCAACATTGCAGTAATATTTTATTTTTATTTTTTATATGAACTTACAAACATATTTTGTACAAACAAGTGAAAGAACTATGATTCAACTACTATGCATCAACGACTTCCAAGATGATTCAAGCCGCAACAAATGCAATTTATCAACCAATAAATGGTTCCAGAACTTCTGCCTTGTGACCTTGTCTACATGTGCAAAGGCTATGCAAATGCTAAGCTCTTGCACAGCGTCTCCATACTTCCTGCATCAGACACCACCAAGGACACATTCTTATATGGATATGCTAGCATAAAATCATGCCATGATCTCTCCATGGCATAGAAAAGACAAGTCATACTTGCTATAGTATAAAAGCATAACATGGTCTCTCCTCATAGACTAATTATGTGGCTGCAGAATCAACAATCTTTGTGATGCCATGATAGCTCAACCTAAAACATAAAAAATCTCGAGTTTAGCACATGGGAATAACATTTTTGGCGAGATTAAATAATTTGAATGTTTCATATTGTTATGGAACAAACATTTTAGGCACAAATGTAAATGTGAAAATAAGAAGGTCAGTCACTTATCTCACCATTTTAATGTCCAACACACAGACTAATACAAGATATTGCTACCTGTACCATGAAAAAAATTCACAAATGGATGTGTGACTGGCCTATCAAGCCCAGCATTCCACGTCACTGCAGACATGGGTGGGTGTTAAAGTTAACTGAGTTCGGAAATCAAGAATCCAATTGAAGACAATGTGCACCTTTGGGCAGGACAACACTGGTTGCACTAGAATGCTCATAGAAAAATTGGAAAAATAATTCACAAAAGAAGTAAAACGGGTCTGTTGCACTCAAAATCATTGTTGCGATCGCTAGCCTCACTGCATTATTGTGTGTTTTGTTCTGTTTGTTATGGGTCCTGATCTCCATGAACAAGAAAAAGAAGAGAAAATCCAACAGAAGTTTCTCATCCCCATCCTACCTAGGGCAGCTGCAAAGATATCATACTCAGAAATTCCATCTGCTACTAATGGTTCCGCGCTAGAAAATCTAATAGGGAGGGGACGTTTTGGTTCTTTTTATAGAGTCATCAGTGGTGGTGATCATAGTGGAAACAACAGTGAAGATGGAGCATTCACCATCGTTGCAATCAAGGTCCTTGACCTAAAACAAAGAAAAGCTTCTCGAATTTTCGTAGTAGAATGTGAAGAGAACCTTATGAAGGTCATCACCTCATGCTCAAGCATCAATCATGGTTACATTGCTCCAAGTATCAAAACACAACTAGCTTCACTAAACTTCTGTATTAGATCAACAAAACATAAACAAAAATAATGATATAAACATATATAAATGAAATAAAAATAAAAGACCCCATTTCTCTATTCTCTGTGTTTTCCATTAGGAAACTAACTTAGTTAGGGGCATTTCCGTTTCTAATCTGTTGTCCTAGTGTCTTAGAATACAGACTAGGTGGCAATGTGTCTTAGAATCAGACTATCTAGCCATAATCTATTCCATAGCCACCCAACCCCCAAAAAATCCACTCAAAACAGCCCAAAATTACATCACACCCTTTTCATCCACCAAGAGATGCCTATCACTTTTGTATCTACTTCCAACACTAATACCTGCAAAAGTTTGCACATCCAAAAACTCTCCACCATCGTTTCCCTAACAGTGTCATAAAGGAGCTCCAAGATTCCCAACATCTGATAGAATACATCCTCCAGGACTAGTAGATTGTAGAAGACTTCTCTACATCATTCTATAAAGCACACCCCACAATTTGTTAGCTATATGTGCTTAAATTTTTAAATAAGCATATACATCAAAAAGTTACCAATTGCAGCTACATTACTTTTCCAATACCCAGGACAAATAGTTAGCTTTCCATCCTGCCAAAATGGCTCAAAAAATTTCACAGTAATTGAATCTCGCATGCTTCTCTCACACTCCCTTGTCTCACAACCAAAAAGTTTCAAATCCCAACACCCAACAGCATGCATCTAATACACACCTTCAGCTCCAAAGTTTTGCCACCCCAATAGTCACTCTGCCTGAAACTCTTGGGCTAGGCTGATCCATTAGTAGTGTAGTCCAAGACAGGCTCAAAGATCAATAGATCTCAAGGTACTAATGGCTGTATTTGATACTAGACGAAATAGTAATTATCAACATACTCCAGATGAGAGACTATCAGACCACCTCTACACACCAGAAATGCAGTCAAGAAAGCCAAACACTGAAAGTGATTAACTTAACATGCTATAATTTTTTTAAGTGTAAGCAAGGATCAAAGATGACAGACCACAACAATGACGAACCCTCAACATGTAAAAGATAACCAAGAAAACCCCATTTCATATCAGAAAATTTTCACCAATATCGAACTCATCAAATCCATTTAACACACAATAAGTCATAAACATTATCCAACCCATTCCAAAAAATAGACTGCAACTTCTTACCAACAGGCCCGTAAGTGTAAAGACCCGAATGGAGCTTGATGTGTTGTGTTTGTATTTGTTATCTCCCACATATCTATATGAAAATTGAGTTTACAGCCATGCAAAAGTTTAAATCTTTATGTTTATTTACCCAAATGTACCAGTATTTCAAACCAAAATAGCAACAACGAGCACCATGGTCCCCGTTCATTGACAATGGAAACAAGATGTCTCTGGGTGAATGGAAACTCGCCGGGGACGAGAATCCACAATAATGACCGGAAAACCCACAAATAAGCCCCAAGATCGATAAAAAAAAACATTGGAACAGAGAAAAATATATCAAAGATTAGGTTAGAAAGTCCGTACCTGAGATTTCAGGAATGAGAGCGAGGAATTCTTTCGTAGTTGAATGACGATGAGAGAGGGATTTGCTCGTTGAAGTTTGGCTGCTGCATGAACGAGATTAGGGTTCTCATCTCCACCCTTTGGTTCGAAAGGGTAGTCTTGGTATTACGAAAACTTAAGGACACGATGGTCCATGTAATTTCGGTAAAATGGCTTCCCGCAAAAGCAAAAACCGTTCGGAAATGGCTTCTGCTTTTTGCAAGTTAAGGACTTTATTGGCTTTTTCAAAGTGCTGCTGAAAATTCATAAAGAACATCCCAAATGAGCTTAGGACTTTGAATTATCAAATCCATATCCTTTTAATAAAATGCCTCTTGTCTCCCAGCATCTAATCCATCTTCAACCATGTTCTTCACACAGCCCACTTCTCTTCATCCAATAAAGGTACTGCAACGTCTTCCCTCATTACACCAGTGTAATACTCTCCCACGTGTGCCCCGGCCTGCGCAAACAGCTCCACTGCTGCAGGCAACTTTCCATAGTACCTCTTCAACCTGTCCAAGAGTGGGACGCTGCCCTTTGGGTCTCGAGCATGCCAAACATACACTGGAGGGACCAAATCATCAATCGTTGCCTCCTGCCATGCATGCTGCCCATCCCTCATCTGGTGTTTGTAAGCTTGGCATTGCCTTACCCTGTGCCCCTTAGGCCCCACTTGGACCTCAGGACAATATCCACATGTTTGGACAGCATATTTCTCCATGAGTTTTAAGGCTCCTGACCGCATTTTCTCCCATGCTTCCATGCCTCGCACAGCAAATCCTGCACAGGTTCCAAACCATTAACATGCATGCATTCAATGACTAATTGCATGCTAACACCATGCTCTAATGGTTATGAACCAAAGTTCAGAATGTTGAGGTCATGGGTTTATTCCCATCATTCACGCCAAAATAAGATTATTAAATAGAATACAGAATGAGAAAAGCATATAGTAAAATATGTCAAATGATAACACACTTCATTGTTGTCATTTCTCCTGCAATAATAATAAAACTGAAAAACAATTGATTTATCCATTGCCGAAAAATAAATCGTATGCATTACAAATGTTAAAACCATCATGGGTATGGGTTAAGAACAACATGTACAAGGATATGCATGGTGAAGTCCATCAATACAGACAATTCAAGTCCAGCCCATTGTTAATAGAAGTAAAGGAAGCAGATGAAAGGAGTGGCACCAGAAGAATAGAAACCAAAGTATTCTATGATCCCAAGCTTCCATAAATCTTGAGGCTCCAAATCAGTACCTAAGCAACATATTCATTGAACAACAGTCCAGTATGAAGTAGAACATATGCTATTTTATGAACCAAAGAGGATTGGATCAATATATGATGTAATACTACTCTATATCTAATTCCACAAAACAACTAAGAGAGGAGAAGAAATTGTCTAGGATACAAACCTTGCAGATCATCATAAGCCAATTCCAGAGATTTGTTATCCCTTCCTGGCATCTCACTATTTTCCCAAAACCCAAATGCTTTAATGTCTTTGCAAGATGGATCGTCTTTAGGAAACCTCCGCTCAAAATCTATCACCCTCCCAGCAATGTTGTAAACGGGGAAGGCCCGTCTTCTTGTCGGGTAGTCTGGGATATCCACGCCTGCTTGCACGCACAATTCTAAAATAGCTGGAATACGGTCAACTTGGAGCCGCTCCTTATGTGATACAGCTCTCCCTAACCTATCGTAGAGATGAAAAGATTCCACCAGAGGGAGAACATTTTCCATGCCTCCTTTTTCCCAGTTGTGCTCTTTGCTAGATAGGCTTCCAGCGACATTGCATGTCTTAATCTTATTAGGCAGTGGCCCCACATGAACTTCTCCACATAATCTGCATACATGATTGGCCATTACACAGATAAACTCCTGAAAGACCCAAGCAGATCAACACAATCTAGCCTCTAATTTACCTGCATGAGTGGACAGGGATGCTCTCCATGACCTTTGAAACACAGGTGAAGAGCTCGGTTCTTGCAGCATAAACTTCATGAGCAACTGGGACTAATCTCTTGACCAACAATCCATTTTCGGGGGGTTGTAAAAAAAGCTCGCGTACCTCCTTCCTCATTTGCTTCTCCAATCTCGCTTTGCGTTTGACTTCATTAACACCCACTACCAACGGCTTCCGTTCTGACTTCTGAAGTTTTCTCGGCAGCTCTGCATATTTGGGTGCCTCAAGCAACGCAGTTGAGAACGACGCCTGGGGGCTCATAACTCTACTTTTATCCACCAAATTTACAAATTTCTGTAGAATTATGTCATGATGGTTTCTGAAGTTTCGAGTTCGCCTCACTAACATTTTTGTTGTTGGGTTTTAAACCCAATTACTCTGGAAGACATCCAAACCATTAGGGAATTTATAGGTCAGAAAAACATGAACACTATACTCCACGAGCTTTTCGATGGCATTCAAAGTTAAAATCACCATTTCTGATCAAGAAAAAACCTAATTTATGAAGTCAAAACAATCTGATAAGTAAGATATGATATGCTCCTAAATTCTTAAAAAAATGCATTCTGGGGTTAATTTGTTGTTATTCTAAGATTTATTGAAAAACACCCAAATGATCAATACCCTAGTAAACAAAATGGATACGCAAATATAAAACCCTAATCATAAAATTTAAAGAGAAGGAAAAGAAATGAAGGGATGAACCCTCCAAGATGCATACCTACATACCCATGTGTGGGCAAAGAACGATCTCTTAGAAGAAGCTTGAACACATTGAGTAAGAAACTTTTGCTGGTTTATGAGAAGTCAGATGGGAGCTGAGTGAGTTTCAGTAATATCTATCCACTCACATGGATCTCTTTCCAGGTACTCTGTATCCCAAAATATTTATGAAAAGGAAACATACCCAACCGACCCAACCTAGATATCCAAATCTAGAAGTCGCAGACACGTTTATAAACTGATCTAAGAAATCAAACTGTCACTGTAAGTGTGAATCATTCAAAACGACATTTGAAGTTTATTGTGCACCTTAGGTATTTGATAAATTGATAGAAAGGTATTGAAGTTTGATTAATATAATTAAAACGGAGATTATGAAGAAAAATTCTCAAGCTTTTCCACTGATCTCCATCTATTATTGAGTTCTACTTCAATCTGATTGAGTCCATTACAAGAACTAAGAAGAACTATAACAAATCAAATCACGAAGATAGTCCATCCAAGCTATTACAGTAGTAGAGAAGAGCTGAAAGCCAAATCGAATCATGAAAGTATATACAAGATGGCGTTCAATCCAGAGGTAAGAGAGAGAGAGAAGAGTACCTGGTGGACGAGCAGAGGAGAGCGCGGTGGGCAGAGCAGAGGCAGTCGCCTAAGGCGAAAACTCTATATAAGGCCCTTTTTTTTTATAGGGTCGGGCTCCATTGACAGCTATAAAATGACAGGATTTTGTACAGACACAAATATGTGCCACAGGGCATACTCTTAGAGGACTCTGACCGTATGGATGTTTCTCCGATCCCTATGTGGACCTAAAACCCAAAATTTAGCCTGATTAGTGATTTCTAGGCGTTGGATCTTTGTACCTCAAATACTGCTAGAATTCCCACAGTTGAGATCAACCCAATGAAAATAAGTCCAACCTAACGTCTACAAATCACTAATCAGGTTGAATTTTGGTTTGTAGGTCTATCTCGAGATTGGCCAAACATCCATACGGTCAGAGTCCCCAGGAGTATGCCACGTGGCAAATATTGAGTCCTGCACAGAATCCTGTCATTTTAGGGCTGTCTACGGAGCCGGAGCCTGACTCTTTTTATATTTATTATATTAATATATATATATATATGGTATTAATTAAAAAATTAAACTCTCTGAATTATTGAAAATCTTTATATAAAAACTATTCTTGAAAATAAAAAATAAAAGACTCCGGTACAGTCGATGCAGAGGACTCTCGTAGCCTTTCATAGATTATTTTTTGGGCTCAACGACTTCATGGATTGGTGGATAAATGCACTAAAAATCAGCTTGATTGATGATTCCTAACCTTAAAAAACATGTTGAATCCAATGGCTAGAATCAGTGTGCTATAAGTACTAAAATCTATGGCTAGAGGTAATTAATCAATCAGATTGATTTTTGGTTTGTATATCCAATAAAGGGTGGGCTTAGTGGGACCTGGGCTGGGGGCCTTCTCTCACCAAGGTACCTTAGGCGACTGCCTCGATGGCCTTATGGTAGAGCCGGCCCTGGTTTTGGATCAGCCCTAATCCAATCGAAACCCAATTTATTGACACTCCTACCATGTACATGCCCTCCACATAACATATTGGGTACAATCACACAACAAAATTTAAACAATGTTAAAGGTAGACATTAGGACCACAGTGGTCTTTGGATTTAGGATCCAACGGTGTGAACCTATGGATTAGAAGATGGACCACACCCTTCTTGTGATCCATAGAACCACTCCAGCAGAACTCATAAATTTAAAAGCACAAGTCACACACTCTAGTTGAATGTCTACGCCAAAAAATAAACTAATCAAATTAGTGAAAACATTAGGGATTCATCCAAATCAATGGCGAGAAAGGGCATCATCCTTAATATTTACAGGAATGGAATCAAGCATGATTTAAAATAATGCAGTTTAAGCAGTTTTAATGGCGGTTTAAACAGTAACGCCCCAATCCCATCAAGTTAAAAACCGTTTTGACGCTTGGAAATTAAAGACTTTTTTTTTTCACGTTGTAACGGCTGTTAAAATCGTTTTAACAGCCATTAAAATCTAGAAAATTTTGTGAAAAAAATGAAAGTTTTTTCCGTTATTTTTCTGTTAAATTCTGTTTTTTTTTTTTTTTTTTTCAAAATTTGATCAGAGCCATTTTTTCCGGTTAAAATCCATTAAAGTTCCATTTTTGTGCCCGTCCATTACAATCCGTTTTAACAGTAACGCTCCCCCATCCGTTATACCATTAAAACGGCCTCCTTTAAACCTTGGAATTAAGAGTTGCTATCCGCTATCCTCCACCTTTCCACCCCAATGAGGCTAAACTATGGACTAGGGCTAAAGTGTGGGATAATGCCCTCTTGGTTTGGCTTTCTAAAGCCATTGCGAAAGATGGGCGGTGTATTCCCCCTTCTTAAGTGCAATCTTTTTGGGGTTTGTAGTTGGCTTCCTGTAATACAATCTTGCTTACACAAAAAAATAAATAAATAAATTGATTCGGTGCATCAAGCACACAACATTTTATTATAATTCAAAAGACATACATCTTTATTATCTGATCAAACATGCTACCTTTCGACCTGATCCCACTCGATTATTATCCTAAGCAGAGAAGAGAGGGATTAGTCATATTTCTCAGTTACCTCGAGCTCTACTTAACAATGAAAAACATAACTTTCTATTATTATCCCAAAACATTCCAGTCTCATCTCCGGGCATGAATTTGTGTTTCCTCCTAAGAAGCAATGTATTCCATGATAGATAAAAATTGTTATTGGCATATTTCCTTAAGGGTAACGTGTAGAGTTGATTCTCATCAAGGTCAAATACTGTAATTTTTATAAACCCAAACTTTTTCAAATTATTGCACATGTCTAGTGTCACAACTGGTAAAGATAATTGCAGACATCATCGTCATAAAATTGAATTAATTTGTCTTGAATGTCTGGTACGCATATAGTTTTTTTAATTTTCCATTGATTGTTGAGGCTCGATGGTGGGGCGGGATTCTCATCTCTTATCTCTACTACCTTGCGAAAGATACGTTGACCGTTCGCTACCTCTTCCTCTTCGGCTTTGGTTAACAAGAAGTTTTGCATAATTACCCTTTTCATTGCCATTGAATTTCAAATTGAAAGAATTGTAAAAGTGATGCTGTATTTATAAGGAGATGGTGCCATATATGGAATTGAAAAGTATTAAGCAAATCACAGAAATGATTTGTACGAACAAAGCCTTGGAGTTTATGTAGGAGCACATCTTTTAATTTTCCTATTATTCTAAGAGCAAACTTAGGGCCTACCAAGCGATCAAAAGAAATACAAAAACAGAAGAAAAGAGACCAACAAAAGGAAAAGATCAACCTAACAACAAACTGAAACAATAGAACACACCACTAATTGTGCCCTCTACAAAATTAACTCAAACCATTTGAACACCATGTCCTAAAAAAAGATCTCATTCCCTTCCATAACCAGATGTTACATGGCGTACTACTGGGGCAGCTGACCTATGAATGTATGGCCCATCCCTTGGAGAACCTATGCATAAAAAATCATCATGATAGGTGATTCCTAGCTATTGGATTTGAACTTTTTCATCGTGGGCTTCACAAACATGACAGTGGTTGAAAAACTTAGAATCTCAATTCCAATGGCTAGGAATAAGGTTACTTGGGTAAGGGTAGCTGACCCAAACCGGACCATTTCTTTGAGTTTTTTTCTCCGATTTCAGGCCTGCATAGCCCTGATTTGAATTTAGTGAGGCCGGGCTGAAGCTTGGGGAACACTACTCGGGTCCTACCCAAAATACATTTTTCGTGGATTAGATTGTCCATTCCCTAAGATCAGATTTTATAAACAAACAGGCCCTTTGAAGCAATCAATGAAATTACGGTTGCTATTTGTGGTGGCCCATGCCCCTTTGGTCTTTATGGAAATAAGGGTCCCTATTCATCCTCTTCAATCCAGGACATTAATCATCATGGTAGTCTGGGTGGTGTAGTTGGTTATCACGCTAGTCTCACACACTAGAGGTCCCCGGTTCGAACCCGGGCTCAGACAACAAAACCCTCTCTTTAACGAAATCCTAACTTTTATATTTTGCTCGTACATCAATTCAGTTTCTGCTTAGATATTACAATAAGATTTGAGACTCAAAAAGGACTTTTATACTACTCAAAATTTCAAACTAGGGGGTGGCATGAGTGATTGTAGGGACCTCATCAACGTTGATGACGGACCACAGTTTGAGCCACGTGGCACTCTTAGAGCCACTGTCTATGGATGTTTGGCCCATCTCTAGATAGACGTACATACCAAAATTCAACCTGATTAGCAATTTATATCCATTGGATTAGAATCTTTTCCATGGTTTATTTTTAACCATGGATTGTAGCCTTGTAGGGTTTAGGGTTTAGTGATTGTAGGGACCTCATCAACGTTGATGACGGACCACAGTTTGAGCCACGTGGCACTCTTAGAGACCACTGTCTATGGATGTTTGGGCCATCTCTAGATAGACGTACATACCAAAATTCAACCTGATTAGCAATTTATATCCATTGGATTAGAATCTTTTCCATGGCTTATTTTTAACCATGGATTATAGCCTTGTAGGGTTTAGTGATTGTAGGGACCTCATCAACGTTGATGACAGACCACAGTTTGAGCCACGTGGCACTCTTAGAGACCACTGTCTATGGATGTTGGGGTCATCTCTAGATAGACGTACATACCAAAATTCAACTTGATTAGCAATTTATATCCGTAGGATTAGAATCTTTTCCACGGTTTATTTTTAACCATGGATTGTAGCCTTGTAGGGTTTAGGGTTTATGGTTAAGGTCATCTGATTAAGCTAATTTTTTGTTTAAGAGGTCTCCGACATGGAACTGCTGATTGGACAGCTGGACCTCAGATTGAAAATTCTCGTTCACCAAAAAAAAAATTTATCTCGGATTGTTTTAGGTCAATAGACGTTATTATATCTGTGAATAACACCATGCATTTTTTCAGTTTTTTTTTAACAAGGAAAGGTTTTATTGAGAAGGCCAAAGCCAAAGGGAAAGCTCACCAATTAGGTCAAGGTGACCTGCAAAGGAGAGTGATACAAACAAGCCACAGCAACCAAAAGACAATTAAACGTAAGGAAACTAAAATATAACAACTCCCATACACCATGAGTTCTCACTTTACATAGAGTCTTCGAAGAAGACCCCCCTTAAACTCTTTAAAAAGCTTAGACCACAGAAACATAAGGGCCTTTATATTGATGATTATGTAAAGCCTCTTCGCGGGCTTAAAAAACTCTACAATTCCTCTCCTTCTAGTGACTTTGTGGCGTGAACGGAATCCTCGACGATTCTCTCCACACCGGGGAGGTATATCTTTCAACGTCTATTGACAACCATTCTCCATAAGGAATAAACTGCAAGGAATCAACATAATTCAGAGAATATATAAAATAAGGATGTAGGAGGTTCTTTGCAAATACGTTGAAACATAGGTAGGTTTGTACAAAATCCCTAAATATTATCTGTGTCCATTATTCTCGTTCATAAGATGACACAGCTACAGCAGGCTCCATCAGCTTTCTTTTTTTGGAAACTCTCTTGTATGAGCTCCAACTGGTTTATTATGATTTCAAATGATGGCCTACACTCTGGATTCTTGTGCCAACATTCTCGAAGTAACCTGAATGGAGAAAAGCTAGCAATGTCAGGACTTCATCACCGAACCGAAAAACAAGTCTTTCACGAAGTCATCGTGGCATTTAAATCTCGTTGGACATTTATTCGTTTATTTATATGATAAATATTTAGATCTCCAAAGTATTGGTATCAGATGTATGTAAATGCCTGTGATGATAAGGGGACTGGGGACGTGCAATTATTGGCAATGTGAATAAGAATAAATGCATTTCTATAGAATGCTAATGCTAGTTTGCTGGAGAGACTCTACGACCATGGCAAAGAATTTTATTTGGTTGATTTCAGGTACTTACTTCCTGATTTCTTCTGGGTATAAAAAGGAGGAGAGAGAGGGTCGGGAATCTTCGTAGGCTCGCCTGTCTGCTACCTCTTCCGGTGCTTCTGCCCTATTTGATGGTCCGCCTTGGAACATCTGGCACAACACGCGACACACCCACCCAAGTGATCAAAAAGAAGCCCACAAACACATATGCACACACTCTGTATATGTAACTTGGGTGGACATAAATAAGTAATTGTAAATCAACAAGGTAAAACATGAAATATATTAGCTAACTAGTGTACAGAAATCACTTGATGATTTGGAACCACGTGCCTGAATTGTGAATTCCACATTAAAATAGGTACTTCCCCTTAAATATAAACATATGCACTCACTATACTCCTTTGGATTCTTACATCGGCAGAGGCATAGCATGACATGTTTAAAAATTTACGAATTTCAAATTTTAGCATAAGAAGAGCTGCACACATCCACGTGTACATGCACAAACTTCTGCTACAATAAAAGAAATTGAGGAAGTAGTATAATCTTCTTCAAACAAACCAGGAAATTGCAAACTTTGGGTAGACTATATGGCGGTCAAGTTCAGCTTTTACAGGTACCGCTTATTAAGAGTTTCATTATTTCAAAACTTAAAATGAGTTCAAATTAGGTAAGTTACAAATTATTCCAGAAGAATTACCTAAGTTTTAACTCTCTTCAATCCTTCTATTCGGCTTTAGTTACGACAACGGATCGACTTTTCGATATGGGGGTCTAAGATTCCTTCTAAGATAGCTTTCATTGCTTGGACAGCGTCTTTGGGCAAGATCTTAACCTTAGATAATTCGATCAAGCGGAAAAGGATTCTGGTGAACTTATGCTTCATGTGCAAGGCAGATAGGGAATCCATCAATCATCTCTTCCTTCATTGTGATCAAGCATGGCAAGAGTGGAGCTTCTTCTTTTCAGCATTTGGCATGTGTTGGACCCTTCATAGATGCGTCCTTGATGTATTCACTGGCTAGCTCCTCTTCGTTAGCTTTCTCTTCTATTGGTCGTATTCTTTGGAGGCTCCTTCTCTTCGCAATGACCCGGGGTTTTTTGAAGGAGAGGAGTAGAAGAATCTTTGAAGGAGTTGAGGAGTTCCATACCATAATCATTAACACAAGACCCTAATGTATGTGGCACATGGCAAGAGTGGAGCTTCTTCTTTTCAGCATTTGGCATGTGTTGGACCCTTCATAGATGCGTCCTTGATGTATTCACTGGCTAGCTCCTCTTCGTTAGCTTTCTCTTCTATTGGTCGTATTCTTTGGAGGCTCCTTCTCTTCGCAATGACCCGGGGTTTTTTGAAGGAGAGGAATAGAAGAATCTTTGAAGGAGTTGAGGAGTTCCATACCATAATCATTAACACAAGGCCCTAATGTATGTGGCAGCCAAGCTTTGTGAAGAATTTAGAGGGATCTTCTTTGAAGATTTTGTGCATAAGTGGGAGCTCTTGGTGAATAGTAGTTAGGAGGCTGTTTTTTGGGTGTTTTGTTGTTTTGTTTGTTCTCACTTGCTCTTAATTGTTTGTATTGGCTCTCCTTTGTAGGTCATCTCGACTACTTGGTTTGCCTTTGGCTCCGGCCTTTCAAATAAATTGTTTACTTATCAAAAACAATAAAGAATTACCTAATTTGTAATGTTTAACTTCGACTGATACTAAAGGAAAATCCTTTTTAGATTCTTGCTCTTTCAAAGGTTTTCTTTATTTTTGTTCTTTTGCATGAACTCTAAATACCACCTTAATGCAAAAAATTCTTCTTTGCTTATCTTCTCTCTTAAATCTTGACAGCATAAATATTTCACTTAGAAAAGCAGTTTTAAATAACATCACTCATTTTCTCTTCATGTTGCAATGTGTAACCACTATTTTCCACCATTGGTATCTCTGAATGTTCAAGAGAAATATATGTCTCCTGACCACCTTCAAAGGAACTCCATAAAACTTTAAAGGTCAAATTCTATCTGATGAACATTTGATGCAATTAAAAATGGTACTGAGAAATCTCAACTCTCTATGTTTAATCATAACATAAAATTACCAATCAATGATTCAAATTAACGAAACGTAATTCTTAAAACTTTACTCACCTCATATACTAGTAAAGCAAATGAGAAGACATCTACACTCTTTCCATATGCTTCTCGACGATAAACCTCAGGTGCCATGTAGCGATCTGCCAAATGAGAAGCGTCAGAGGAAACTTGCAAATTTCAGAAAGGCCTAATCTTCAAAGAGTTAAAACAGATGGCAGATCTCACATGAACCCGTTCCTCCAGTCATTTTATAACCATATGAATCTTTTTCTTGTGCAATCTTGCTTAAGCCGAAGTCTGTAACCTTTAGGTGCCCCGCTTCATCTTGCAGGACATTTCTGCATAAATTACAAAGCATTAAAGAATTGAAAATTGTATGAGGAGAAAGGGGCAAAAAAAGATTTGCATAGAAATCAATTATCTAAGGTAACTACAAAAATTTAATGTGGGTCCCATGGGACTGTAGATAATGATACCACTTACAGTACCTTGGTGTCAAATCCCTGTGTATAATTGCATGTGGCTTGTGCTGGTGAAGATAGTTCATGCCTCTGCAGTATTTTTACGAACATATAAGTTCAAAATATTGCTTAAGCGAGAGAAACAAAATAGAGGTAAGAGTTCAAAATTGTTCATGATTATATTACTTTTTATATATAAGTGATTCCAAGATTTGAGGCACGTGGAGCCACAATCATGTAATGCACAAATATCAGACATATACCAAGCGGGAACAGCAGATATGTCCAAGCAGTTTCATAAGTGCTTCTGTTAATCTGTCGTCATTTTTAAATATTCTATGGATACATGTAACCAAAATAAGATCACCTCGTAGTACAAACATGGCCAGTAAAATATCAAAGTATAATCATTATATAGTCATTAAATCATCTTTCATTTTCTGAAATTGTGAAATCCAAATTATGATTTCATTTAAAGATTCCACAGCAACACAAAATGTGACTACTGGAATCTACTCCAAAACTGAAGGTAGATGATAAACTGCCCAATGGACTTCAAAGAGTACATAACACTTGATCCTTCACTGGAAGTAACAGCACTAAACTAAAGTAATGAATATTTGATTCTATTTGGGAAAGCCTTGCCCCGAGGCGAGCCTCTCACCTCGGGGCCCAAGCCACAAACACCTTTTAAAGCACTAGTTGCTACTTGTTATCACTATCCTTAAGTTAGCAGTAACCCTAATGGAAAATAGGGTTATTCCTAACTTTAAAAGTAATTAAAAGATCTTGTTTAGATATGTGAAAACATTAAAAGTAATTAGAGCACATGGATACACATCCAGAAATAAAGTCAACAAGCATTGACCAAGGTTTTGATGCTCAAGTAACTCACTTGATGTGTATGTGTGTAGTTATGAGGAGTGCTAGCAACACGTGCTATCTAACGCCCTCCAGCTCATGCGCCTACTTTGCTTGGGAATGTCACCATCCCAGGGTGTTTTGATACTTTAAGCAGTGGCAATGGAGGGTGATTTAAATGACCACAACACCCTCAGATGTTAACAGGCTCCAATAAAAGTGGCATGTGGGCTGAAGGCATGTGATAGAACCTGTTGCTTGTACCTTGGGCTCAGTAGCGCATACCGGTGTACTTGTATGCTGCACCAGTGGCTTACCTAATACATGTTAAAACCATAAAGAGCACGCATATGGAGTACAAAAGTTGCAATGATTTATGAAAATAGGATGAAATTCAAAAGAGATGGCTTTGCAAGCTAAAAAGAAAGCATTCTTAATGGAGTTTATCATGAATAAATTTCTCTAATCCAAATTAAAATGAAGTCCATGTAAAAAAAAAAAAAATATTTGTTAGTACTGGTTGTGGACATGAGAACCCATTTAGTTTAGTATGTCATTTCCATGTTCTTCAATGCATGGATGTATATATTCATATGCATGATGGGATGCATTTTCAATATCTGGTCAGAGGTTTTAAAAATTGGCGAGCTAGATTGAAATCGAAATCCCCAAAATTTCGGCCCTCTCTTCAATAGTTCAATATTAATTAGAGAAGACATAAATTTTTTGATACAACATTTAGAGAAGACATAATTAAGTCCCTCCTTCCATTATTAAATGAAATAATTAAGATTTCCTCATTTTATAAGAGATTATAGAGAGAAAGAGATAAGATTTTGTTTGTATAAGCAAAGGATAATGACCATTTATAATTTTTCCAAGATTTCCTTGAAATTCCGAAGTTTCACCTATATTTCGGTTTCGACTTGGACCGAATCCCCAGTCAAAATTGAAATTTAAATCTTTGGTCCGGTCACATGTCCCTGTCAGATGGTAGATTATTTAGACAGATATGGAGACAGTCAGATAATATCTGGGAAACCTCTTGATATTTCAGGAAAAAAGGGGAAAGTCTGCTCAATTGAACAATATGGTAAAGTTCATCAAGGAAAAGGAATGTGTTACAATTCATTAATGAAGAGCCCATGCAAAAGAGAACAAAATAAGTTCCTATTATTATTAGAAAGGCAACTTGTAACCTGTAAAGAGTAGAGTTGCATATCCGTTGGAAAGCAACTTGCTTACCTCGCAATATCTAAAGCATAAGCCACAGCAATGGGTGGATCAAGTCTCCCTTTCCTCTTCAGGATATCATACAAAGTTCCCTAGCATTTGGTGGAAAGCAAAGATTAGAAAATGAAATTTCAAAGGCTCTGGCTCACAACTTATTAGCATAGAAACTCACATTGCGAAGATACTCAGTGAGGAAGATCAAGCGGTCAGAGTGCTTTAGAACACCAAGAAACTGCACTATATTGGGGTGGCGCAACCTTTGCCACAGTGCCAGCTCCTTTAAAAAGGCACTCCTGGACGTTCAGCACAATGAAAGAAACATATAAGTAGAACATAGTACAGCAAGTGAGCAAACTTTGTGTCAAGAAAACCCAATTCAGAGTTTAATAAGAGGAGCAAACGTTAGTAGTTCAACAGAAACAAGTTATGTCAATGAAAATGAAGCAAATCCAAAATTTAATAACACATCATTAAATGACAAAACTCACTTCACCCTGTGATTTGATGCAATGGAAGAACGAATGGTTTTCGCAGCAATTTCTGTACCACGCCACTTCACTAAATAAACTTCACCATATGCTCCCTGCCACTTTCATAATCAATTTCAACACAAGTCTCTCCAGTAACAAAGTAAATTAAGAATGCATAATATAAAGGTTAAATATTCCAACAAAAACAAGTTCATTTTGCCTATTGGTGATAGAATAGATTCAAGAGCCTTCATTGAATATAGTTGTCTAACGAAATTTAAAGAAAAGAGTAATTACTTCTCCAATAAGAGTTGCTCCATCCATGTCCACCTCAGAGTGATCAATTTCATAGCACGGGTTCTGGGAGTCAAGTCCCACCTATCCCAAGCAAAAGGATGTAAAGTACTTAGTTAATCCATGAGAAGAGTGATAAATTTTTGGCACCTCTAATTTAGTTAGATGCAAAAATCACTGTCACTGCATAGTATGATTGGGCATTTTAACCTGGCACACGTGTGTGTAACGATAGGACCAATTAACCATAAAAAAAACATACTTGTCATAGCAATTAAATAATAAAACTCTAAACATTAGTATTCCCATGTTGGACCTGCCTTGCCCGATCCAGCACTAGGAAGTTTTTACCCCTATCTAACCCGAGCCAGTGATGACCCAAACATTCGATAAAAAACCCAGGACCATGATGCCCATGCAGCGTTGTCCAAATATACAACGTTGGTCCACTAGTGACATTGAGTGATGGATATAGAAAAGATAAAGATCCTGTCTTCCTCCATTTCTAATACTTCATTATCCAAAACCACCACCAACAGTCCTTGTTAATTCCCTTTTTTGAGAGGAGAGACCACCAACATGTCCTAATTCCCCGGAGAATCTAGAATGGCCACTCTATAAATAAAAACATTTTTTATTTCTTAAACCATCAGTTTCTTAAATTCATTTATTCTTCAGAAAAATGAATTTACTTTGGCTATCTTATATCACTGGGATACATGTGTTGTGGAGACCCATGTACATCTTGAACATGTGCGCACATGCACATATGGGGCATTACAGTTAATAGTTATAAAATAAATTGCTAGAGAACAAACCATGGATAGTTTTCTTTAATGTAAAAAAGAATTGTTTCAGATCAAATTAAATGTAAGTGACATGACAACTCCACATAATATGTTGATGCAATCAAGAGAGTGAAATACCGGGTCCGTTCCACCCCGTGCCTCCAGTATCTTGCAAATCTCCTCGTGACCAAAGCTACGAGCATCTGATAATGGCTGCAAATATACAACTAAATTACCATCTTTGATATAAAATCTAGAGCCAATTTTATTTTCCGAGACATCACAAGGTTCTTTCTTCTTTTTTTCTTTTTCTTCTATTTTTAAGAAGGTTGGAAATCACAAATTATAAATTGCAATAGGAAGAAAAGGGACCGACTAAACCATCGAATTTAGCAAATAATAACAATAAAATCAACATGAGCTTACACATGTCAAAAAGAGGTCTAAAGCTATTGAAAGAGTTAAAAGCATCCCCAATTTCAAGACAGAAATGCTAAAACATGCATTGAATCCAAAATTATGTGAACATATTTTTTTATCTCTACTATTATAATGAGGCTCTCCCCTTTAGCCGTGATCTGATCACTTGAGCTGTCATCAACGCCTTTTTCCGCTTTTCTTCGCAAAACAACCCTACAAACATGTAAGTCATATTGGTCCAAATGGAGTTATTTTTGTCCTTTTCCCATCCAAAAAGTTTTTTTTCCTGTCCTATTGGTTTGCGAAGAGTAAGGGACGTGGAGTTGTTGAATTAAAATACTCAGATGGTTATCCCTCCATGACCATTGCTCTTTTCAAGACAATAAAAGAAGGGGGAAAAAAATAAAAAACGCATCCTCAGCTTATAACATGTTACCATAATTTTTTATTTTTTTTTTTGAAACCGTGGGTATCTGGGCCTCCTCTTAGAGCACCCGACTAGTCCCCGGGGCACGATAGTCACCCCTTCCACACGTGCCGGAGTGTATTGGGAGAGTTAATGTGGACTGAGCCACTTATTACCCTTACTCATTCCAGGGGGTGGCCCCAAGGAGAGTTGAACTCAGAACCTCCTATTTTATGGAGTGGAGTCCTGGTCACCCACACTACCATAATTATCTTTCTTTTTTAAATATTTGTTCTTTGAAGCATAATTAGCAATTCGGCATAACATAAAAATAAGGTACAGGAAAAGTTAGAGTATAAATTGGGTTTTTCATTTGTAAATCGTTTAAAATTTGGCAAAATAGAATAACATAAAAAAAAGTAATAAAAATTTAAAAAGAAATGTTTCTTTTGTAATTTTTTGTGCATTTTAAAATACTTTTTTGCATAAAAAATTATTATTGTCAATAATTCAGGAATAATTCGTGTATAATATGGTAATAACATAGCTCCTCAGAAAATATGTGAATTTTACCGAATCTTTGAAATGTTTCGGCCATATATTACTTTTTTTCAAAAATTCGTAAAATTCGCGTATCCTGCTTGGTATCCCATTTCTAGTTTGCAGGAAATTGTTTGTAGGCAAATATTTGATAATCAAATGTTTGCAATGACAAACATTTGTTGGGAAAATATTCGTATGGTTGGGGAGGGGAGAGCTGTTGGGGGAGACCAAAGGGGATGAAAGAGTCATTTGCCTATTGTTTGCAGCCCCTTTTTGGCTGCAAACTTTTAGACCACTTTTGGCAAAAAAGTCTAATGCAAATATTTGTTGGATGTTGCGCCACCAAGCACACACAAATGCCACAAACGTTTGCGTGCAAACATTTGTAATGCTACCAAGCAAGTTGTAATACATGAACTTACTAACTATGCTTTGTAGTGCTTTCCCATCACATGTTGAAAAAACTTTATTCAAGATTGCCAAAAAATATCGATTCAATGAAATTTAGGGCCCATTTTGCAACACGGTGGAAGCAATAAGTAACTTCATGTAGAAGTTATTGATTTTAAAAGGTGTTATGTGAAAACAAAAGTGTGTTATTTGGTATGGAAGAACGAAGTGGTCATTTATAATTAGTACTTTTTATAAATATTTTTGTCATTAAAAAGGTTGAAGTAGTCATTTATAATTTGTCCTAAAGGATTAAGGGGGCAAAAATGGTATTTCAAAAATTTCACTTAAAATCGCAATTCAACATGTGCTTAAATTGAGTCTTCACTTAAAGCAAGAAGCAAAATAGCAACAAAAATTGCTTCATTTTGAAGCAACTTCCTCCATGACATCCAAACAAACTTACCTGTTTTTTTGCTTTTGGAAGCAAAAAAAAGCTTTTTATATTGTTGCCAAACGGCCCTTTAGTTAAACTCAGAGGAACCTAGGAAAGTGTTGAATGATCAAAATTAATCAAAAAGTCATAATGATAACAAACGAACTAAGAATGGCATTGAAAAATTAAAATTGTTTTGCTAACTCGATGTATTTATTATTTTATTTCCATCGGGAAACTCTAGTCCTAGGAATTATGTTTGATAAATTTGTGAGAAGAGTACGAAAAATTATAACTAAACAACACTTTTCGAAACAAAAGGTAATTTTAAAATATTGCAAACCTTTTTGTCCACCTAATAACATTATGAAAATATGTTAGAACGCTAAAAAGAATAATCAACAAGTATATTTTCTTTATTAAAAACCTTTGTCAAAATAAAAGAAAGGAGAATACAAAAGAAGACAAAAAAAAAAAAAAGATTTCACAAGCACCTCCATGCTGCTGCAAAGAAAAATGAAATTCTAGAAAGAATGAAAATGTTAAAAAAATAAAAAGTTCATTTAAAATATAGTGCTGGGATATGTTGACTCATGGTTTTGTGACTAATATAATGACTAATGACTATGTAACTGAGACACAGACACGTGTGCCGGTGTCAAACATGGATACAAAGTGTCAGACACACTTACGTCAACAAACCCAGTAAACGACAAGTCTGTAAAATTTACTCAGGTATAGTCATATATATTTATAAAGTAATGTCGTAAGCATGCAATATAGAAAGGGTGTACTTTGATAAGCTGATATACATGAAAATCATTCTTACAGTATATGAATAACAGTGCAAAACAAGATATATGCATGATAAGTTAAGATTTGTCAAAATAAAAGTGTCTCAAACCGGAAAAATTTCAGATAAACAGCTAATAAGAAAGAATGTCCTTACTATGTATGAAATAATTACCTTGTATTATGTTGTCCAATAATTCTAGCACGGAAAACCAATAAATTGCTGTGTGAGAAATCTTAGAACAAACTAAAACAGGCAAATAGATAACAGATGTCCCTTAAATTGCCAATAGTACACTTGCATTATTTAAATATCTGGTAAAACACAGATAGTTAATGGAATTTGCATCACAGAGCACCAGAAAGGAATTGAAAACAGAATGCCCAAAAGTAAGGAGGTTCTCGAGATATTCCCATGACCAAAAGATTATATGAACAACTTTCACTAACACTACTAATTTCTATAGATTTAACACAAATTTAGATTCAGAAATGAATCCTGCATTCTGTAAAGTGTTTTCAAATTGTTCATACCAAACATGGTACAGGCAACCAATAAGTGACTTCCAAATCATAATTCAACCAGCTATAATCAATTTATTGATCAATGTTTTTAGCCAAAAAAGAACATAAGAATTTGAAGATGGTCAATGCTGCCCACTTTTGCAGTAGATAAGTTATTACAAGTCAAAAGCTTCATATCATGTGGACAACAATTGGAAGTAGCCAAGTTTATAGTCCTTTCACAGCAATCATTAAAGATATTGAAGTTTTTGTTTATTTCTTGTGTGCAAGTTTAAGTCATTACTAGTGCAAACTTTAAGTTTTCCGTTTTAAGTTAATACCTTGACAAAAATATCATTCTCAAAAAACACCTTTTCCTGCAATTATATGGAAAAATCAAAAGAATATCTAAAAGAAGTAGAAAATATTATTTTTTTTAGGTAAACAGAAAACATATCAAAAATCAAAAAATGAAATATTTTATTGATTCAATTAATAAACAACAAATCTCGGGAAAATCTCATAATATTTTTCATGATATCATTGGGAAATCAATTTCTTGGGAAGTTATACATTGAGAACTTACAGTGCGACCCCAGCGATCTATAGAATTCACATCAGCTCCTTTCTCAAGAAGTAAGTCAACAATTTCAGTGCAACCTTCACAAGATGCCAAATGAAGTGCCGTTCTCTTATCATAATCTGCTAGGTTAGGCGATACCCCTCCTTTCTCTATCTCCTGTATTACACCATCTTTATCCCCTTTACTTGAACAATAGAGAAGCCGATATGGGCCTTCTATGTCAATCATCTGCGCCTGCATCCGCTGCTAATAAATGCATGAATTGTGTGTGTCATGTTTTAAATTATAATGTAATACAAGTAATCAAGATAGTAGCATTACAGTGAAAGCAATACTAAAAGATCTGCTTGGATCGCTGTTTTGTGCCCAAAGTTAATACTTTTTTTGTGGAATTTTTTTTTTTGAGGGCAAAAATGGCGTTCCAACAAGCCCTAATATATTCACACATAAAGAACTGAACTTCAACCGAAATAACCGGCATAGGAAATTTACTCAAAAAAAAAAAAAAGAAACTGACCATTGACGGTGGAGATGGAGGTTTGCAATCTTCCATTGATCCAGGCCAAAGTTAAGAACCTAAACCAGAGAAAATTAAAGTCCAAATTCCAACCAACTGTACCAAGCTCGAGGTCAAAGAACCAAAAACTATGTTGAGGAGATCGAAAGAGTAGATTAAACACATAACAGCCTAGAACCAATTCAGAGATGGAAGGGGAAGAAAAATCCAAAGATGTCTTCATTTAGAGTTCCGGATTTCTCAAAGCTCTGTCCGTTCTGGAGGATAGACTTACAACCTTGTGTTCTTCGCCTCCTTGGGCAATAAAACTAGGGTTAGGATTTAACAACCAAATAACAAACTGGAAGGTTTTGGAATCTCAGGAGTTGGCGGACTTCATTATAAAGTTAACGGTCGAATTTCCAGATAATCTGTACTCTGTACGGCTTCAAGACGAACTCCAACTTCCTGTAACTTTCATGACCCTGTTTTTATGAGTAAAACTTCTGTCACAGTCGGATTGCAAATCACACAAAACACAGCCAATGAGTTCTCGGCACGTATACCTACAAAGCAAAAGCACATGGGTACGTTGCAAAGCACTTGTGTACGTGCCGAGAACTCATTGGCTGTGTTTTGTGTGATTTACAATTTCGTGTGATAGAAGTTTTACTCTGTTTTTATCGTTTGGCAGTTAGGGTAGTTAGTTATTCGGTCAGATGAAAAATACAGATTTCAGCATCCACTCTTTCAGGCCCACCCCACACTTTAGTGGACCCACACACCAATTATCAGTATGATTGGTGATTTTTAGCCATCGGATTTGAGAACTTTTTCGTCATGGGCTTCTCGTCCAAGCCATGGTGAAAAAGTGCTCAAAACCAATGGCTAGAAATAACCAATAACGCTGATTTTTGGTGTGTAGGGCCACCAAGGTGCGGGCCAAACATTTAGTGGGCCCAAATGAGTGTACTATGCGGCAATTTGAGGGACTTCTGCATCAAAGAACGGCTCGGAAACTTGGACAAAGAAAACCATATTTAGCAATACGTGGAATCATAGTTATCAGGAAATTCGTCTTTCCTTTCAAAGTCAACCCTTGCGATTGCGCCCCTCATCTATCAGTCTTCAAATTGATTTATTTATCTTTTGTGCGGTACTCTTGGTGAAACAGTGGACTTTTGAAGCAGCGGCCAACTCATGTGAACAGTTTCTACACACCAAGGCTCCCAACCAAACAAAACAGTCCTGTTCAAGTTGTGCCACATCAGTAAAAAAGCAAAAATTAACCACGCCCCTTGACATAAAGGGAGCAGCTTCCATGCGTCAAGGCCGTACGAATCAAACAAAACAGCCCTCCTCAAGTTGTGCCACCTCAGCAGAAAAGTTAAAGTTTTTGCAAATACAAACACAACAGCAACCCAAGTTTAGTCGGTTACATGGGGCACGGTTACTTTTAGCTGAGGTGGCAGAACTTGAGCAGGCCGTTTTGTTTGGTCGGTACGGCCATGGCACATAGAAGTCGCACCCTGACGTAACCGACTAACCTGAGTTGTGGTTGTGTTGATAGTTTCAAAAGTTTTTTATTTTTCGCTGAAGTGGCACAACTTGATGGGGACCATTTTGTTAGGTCTGTACGGCCCTAGCGCATAGAAGCCGTGTGCCCCAATCATAAAGCGCCACAATCCGCTGATTGAAGAAATTATATTTAAAAACACCAAATAGGTAAAATCTATTATAAGGAATTGGGAAATAGTTTCTTAAAAAAATGACTTTTATTTGTGAGATCGTTTGGAACAAGTAAAATTATGGTATTGTTTCAGATCGTTGAATATTTCATGTTTTTTCTTTAAGATCTATTCTACTATTTAATACACGAAGGCCCTTCTTGTGTGCCTCAGGCTAAACTCCAAAATCTCACAAATGTCTTTATTTTTCTTCTTTTCTTTTCTTCAATTTAATTGCATGGTAAGGATTATTTGGTCTTTTAAGTATCAAATAACATGTCACCCTCATTCAATGTTGAAAAAGTAAAAAAAAAAAAAAAAAAATTCTTATTCCTAATATGCCATTAATTTCTTTAAATTGATAAAAAATATTTCTTTCGATTTTGAAATTTTTTTAATTTATAAGAGTGATTTAGTCATTCAAAATTATAATATCTCAAATCAACATGATGTGTCACTTATACTTTATTGCTTGCAAAATTTAGATGATGATATCCATCATCAAAGTTGATGATGAACCCACGACATGCAATACGTGGCATATTATTAGAGGCTACTGACCATATGGATGTTTGGTGTACCCCTATATAGACTTATGTAACAAAAATAAGCTTGATTAGTAATTTGTATCATTTGGATCATACTGATCAAAATCTACAGTTAATAATAAACTAAGAAAAATAATTTGATATAAAGTACTAATCAGGATATATTTTGATATGTAAGTCCAACTAGGGTAGGGCAAAACATATATACGATTAGTGGTCTCTAATAGTATGCCACGTGGCTCATATATTTGACCCATCATCAATGGTGGAAAAACTCATTGTTGAAAAATAAAAGTTAATTAAAAGCGCGTACATGTACCCATTGTTAAAAGAATAATGATTATATGGTCCAAGGTCCATGGACGGGGTATGGTAGTGTCATTGACCAAAATGCACTTAAAACTACATGCTAAATAATAAATAGTAATGCTAAAAATCTACTGTTGAAAATAAACTTTGAAAAAGACTCTAATCCAATGGATAGAAATTGCTAATCAGAATGATTTTTCATAGGTAAGTCCGCCTAGAGATAGGTAAAATATTTATACGGCCAATGGTCTTTAAATATGTGCCACATGTAAGGTACGGCCACGTGTAAGGAGCACATGCATCGCACATTGCGTACCCAAGTGTTTTGAAAAACACAGAATTTTAAACTTATCTCCAACAAAAAGACTTCCTTTTTTTTTAAAAACAGATATGTTTTAAACAGGGATCTTCTAACTATCTACATAACCCACAATCCCTGAAATTACTTGGAACGTGTTGATTGTAGGGATGTCATTGGAAGAAGTGGAGAAGAGCAATTCATACACAGGTCTATGTGTGAATGCATTAAATGCGTTCACATTGAGTAAGATGAAAATATCACTCCTAATGCAAGAACAGCCTTGGCTCGTTAATAAGTAAAATAGATGAACCAGCAAGCCATCCAATTCAATAATTAAATGACCGTGGTTCAATATTTCATCGACAAAGTTATCTTTGTAGAGTCCGTTGGATTATCCAATATGACCTCTAAGTGGACCCCACCATCGAGTGCAAGAAATGGGTGTAATTCTAGAGAGAGAAAGTCAGGCTTAGGAGCCCCCCTTTTTCTAACCCCTCTTAGGAGTCATGTTCTCTGCTGTGTATTCTGAGAATCACAGATCTAGCATTACTTTTTGCAGCACTATCAACCACAGTTGGATTCATGAAATCTACGGCCGAGAACACAACTCCCGAGAAGGGTCAGAAAAATGGGGGCTCTTGAACCTGAGCCATTAGTTATATATACAATTTAGAAGATCCAAAGCATCCTTATCATAGCGTTTTGCAACCCTCCTCTTTCATCCGAGCTTGGAACCAGCAATGCAAGCCTAAAGAACATCACAGATCACTATCCAAAGCAATAAGAAAATTTGTATGCTTGAGATTATCTGGTCATATTAAACGTCGGGTCTCGACCTCTACATGCCAAACACGTCTACGTGTTAAGCTTAAGGATGATCATTTAGAGACGTAAGTACTCGGATTCGTGTGTTTAATATATCGGAAAGAGACATCAAGAACAGACGATTTGCATTATGGTTGATACAAGGAATAATTAATGGTGATTAACTACTTAATTATCACTTTGTATTAATCAGTTGACCAGTTGTGCATGGACAACTGCCGACGACTCGGTGTCGATTGATCCTAAACTCTGTCTTGAACTTCTCTATCAAGTCAGCTTCAATGCAGTTTACAAAATAAACCATTAACAACTAATTTTTGCGTCCAATTAGATCTAATTAGCATACTTATCGAACTAAATAAATGGTCGATGCGTCCGAGCGTGTTTGGATGCACCTTCATATAAGCATATATTATTATGAGAAAACGTGTTAATGGAATTTGTCGTTTGTCCACATAAAACGTTTTCGCTTTTTAGAATGCTGTTCGGGTCTGTTTTTCTCTACCGTACTCACCAATCAAGATGATTTTTTTAAGAAAATTTTTGAAGTGGCGGGATTGTTGAAGCAGCGATCATGCGCCCAATGATCGCACGCTACATATACCCACGGTTTAGACTTTGGTTTTAAAAAGTAACTATGGGTTTATGTGGTGCGCACTCGTTGGCGCATGATAGCAGCTTCAAAAAATTTCTCTGATTTTTTGTGTATATCCACCAAGGGATGAGCTAAATATCCATGTAATCAGTGGACCCAAAAAATTGCAGTAAGTAGGGCCACTCATCATCTGGATTGAGATTTATGTGTCAAAAATTTCTCCAGGAGATTATACCCAACGAGCTCCATGGGGTAGCATTTTTCTTCTCTCTAAGCATGTTACGCCAATCAGTGAAACAATCAGTCTATTTTATCGAAGATGTGTTTGAGCAAAAATGCTCAAGGACGCCTATATGAGCCACATGGCATAATCTTAAAGACCAATCACCATATGGATGTTTGGTGGCCCACATGGGGGAACCTCCCCCCTTCCTTTACTCACCTCTGCCCTCTGCGCCCACTGACCACATGGTGGATATACACACCAAAAATCACCTTGATAGGTAATTTCTAGCCATAGATTTTAGTACTTTTAAGGTATGATTCTAGCTGTTGGATTAAACAAATTTTTGAGTACTAAATCCAATGGCTAAAAATCATAAAACAAAATTGATACAAATGTTACCAAAGGGTGGGCCCTTATGGTAGTGATGAGTAACAAAAATCACTGTACCTAATGCCTTTTGGCTTCAGGTCGACCCTTTCGAAAATACCTTTTTAACCTATAGATAAACGGAGAATAACTACTCTCTCAAATCTTGCTTGTTCCCACTTAAGGTCTTGGACGCTTGCCACCATCTGCCGCTGCCTGCCCCACTTTGACAGTCACTTATCGCCTTGCCCACCCTTAAATAAAATCCTAACTCTGCCATCCCTAGTGGTCCTAGGGAGCAAAAATTAGCCAATTAGTGATTTCTAACATGGAATTTGAGTCTTTTTCGTTGGCTATTTTTAACTCTGCTACCGTTATTTTTGAATTTCCACGAAATTCTGATTTCGGTGAGTACCAAAATCCCTGAAATATAGCTTTCTACACCGAAAACCACTGAAATTTGGAGATTTCGCCCAATCAGGCTGATTTTTGGTTTGTAAGTCCACCCAGGCAAGGCCAAACATCCATACGGTTAGTAGTCTGGCTGCGTCCTTGAGCATTTTTGTCTTTGAGCAAAAATGCTCCCAAGCACATCCCCGTCTTTTGCTCGGTACGCCTCAGGTCCACCACAGTAAACAAAAACTCAAAAGGCGTGTGTATGACGCAGCGCGCAGAGACGGAACCCGCGAAAATACCCTTTTTCAAATTTCAAACTCCAACATTGAAACGAATAGTCGAACCACCTGATTTACAGACAGACGCACCACCGAAACATGGCGGACGAGCTTCTTCAAACCCTAGAAAATCGAAGCTCCGAAGATAACAACGACGACGAAGAAGAGCTCGAAGTGAAGAAAATGGCTCAGTCGATCCTCCATTACCGAACAACGATCCCAGATCGGTTCAAGAAAACCTTCGCCTCATTACTCATCGCTCAGAGACCTATTCATCCCCATTTCGGTGCCGAGACTGGAATCGCCAGAGATCGAAATCCAGGTGAATTTCTAGCGTTTCTTGTCTAGATTCTTATCGTGTTGAAGTGAAATATATAATGTTTTACTAGGGATTAGGATTTTGGGGAGCAGGAAGTGAATAATTGAGACTTTGGGATCATCTATGGAGACTGTTTGGGTGCATAGATATGTGGGTAACGAGCAAAGATAAGCTTGAGCAGAGAACGTGGAAAGGCGGGTCACAGTTTTTTGGCCATTGAAAAGCTTCAATGGGCAAATTTTTGTTACTCACAATTCTCAATTGGGGCAAATTATTTTAAGTAATTACAAACTATCGCGCACGCGCTCGGTGGCACAGGCACGTATGCGTGTGCGAACCGTACGAAAATGAACCGTCCTATTCAAAGATTTGGAATAATTCGCGCCTTTTTAACATGATCGAATTATTCTCGAATAATTCACGAACTTTATCGAATTATTTCCAGATTATTTAGTTTTGAACATGAAAAATCATTTTATGCGACAAAAAATTGTTAATATTTTGCTTTTCTGTTTTAATTTATTTTTGCTGAATTTTTTAACGCATTTTTAAAATCCGAATTGTACTTGAACACTTCCCCTACCGCATTTTTGCGGCATTTTTTTTTCTGTACTTGTTGAGGCATTAGCATTTTCTATAATTTGCAGATGCGGGAGACAATGTCGAGTCAAGTAAAAGGGCATTACTAGCAGAAGAAGAACATGAGACTGCTGATAAACTACACTTGCTTAAGCTCAGGATCTCCACCAATGTATCTGCTATGACCATCATTTTGAAGAGGATGAATGACTGTATTTCAATGATTGACACCCTTGATGAGTACAATGGAAGCATGCACCCCGCTTTTAAAAGGAAAAGGACATGCTGACCAAGTTGGGAGTCCTTGCTAGCTCCGCCAGTGAACGATTGTATTTCCATGATTGAGAGCATGGTTCGAAGTCATCAGTTTCGTTTCGGTTGTTTTTGTTGTTTCAGTCTGAAACTGATTGAATCCAACCGAAACTTTGTATTGTGAAACTTGGTTTTGGTCAGTTTTGGACGAAACCAACGTAGTAACGTTGTCGACCGAAACGTCAGTTTTGGTTTCGGCCGAAACTTGAAACCATGATTGAGAGACTGAATGTGTAGAAAGGAAATTGATACACTGAACGTATCGGTGTCCTCATTACTGGGTTTTGGGAGTCCTTGGTGTATTTTTCATTATTCAAACCATTGCTTTTGATATGTACCATAATGTATTTTGGCAGTTACATTCCAAAGCATCATTTTGATGCACAAATGTAGTGAATATAAAGAATCTAAATTAATAGCAGAGCTATTTTCTTGTCTGAAATTTTCTTCCTTTTTTTTCTTCTTGCTCACTTGGGAATATATAAACCTAAGGGCGTGTTTGATTGAATAGAAAATTTTCCCAAGAAAATACATCTGGGAAACACCTTAAATGGCTGATTGATTGCGACTGAGAACACATATTTTAAGCATGTGAGAAAATAAATGTGTATTTTCAGGTGGAAATGAATTCCAGGCTTAGTAGGAAAAATTATCCCGATTTAAATGGCTTGGTAGGGAAAATTTGGTAAAAAAAAACACCCTTTATTTCCGTTATTTTTCTCTTATAAATTTTATTTAAAATTCAAATTCAAATTCAAATTTTGAATTTTAGCGCCGTTTTTGCCCATGTGCGTTACAATTCGATGAAGCAGTTCCCAATTATTAACTTACTGCTTTTACTTGTTCATGTATCTAACTCTTATTTTACTAATCACATATCATATAAGCAGCCATAATTTTTGCAAAGGCAAAAGAACAGTTTATTATTCCCTCTATTAAAAATTTAAAACTAAATACAGAGTGCGGACAAGGCTTGTTAGCCTAGCTGTACAAGCTCAAGCTGAGAACAGTGAATGGGCAATGGGTGTGAGTTAGGACACCGAGAGAGAAACTCTAATGTAGTTTTCAAGTGGAAGTACTCAGCTTAAGACACCTTTTTCTGCTGCTATTTATGGATAAATTACAACAGAAACTGAGGGATCTTGAATCTTTACAGCATCTTCCAGATTGAGATTGTAACCTCCAAAAGATCCTGCCACCCCAGATCAGCCTTCTACTCCGTAGAAGCATGGTCGAACTTTCAGCATCGTCCTCACAGCTCCATTCACAATCTCCAAGTCATTGTGCTGCTCTATTGAGCTTCTGCCAAGTCGCTAATGGAAACACATACAGAATATGGGAACTGAACACAAAATGGCGAAGGAAGAGGAACCTTTCTGACAAATTTAGAATGATCAACTCCAAATTGGAAACAAAAGAATTTGATTTTTATGAGGGACCCACCCAAGGTGAGAAATTAATCAAGGGAAGAATGGCAGAAGTTTATGAAGAACTTTACAAGTTAATAGTAGGAAAACTTAGGCCCCATCAAATGATAATTAAAAAATGGAATGTGAGGAAGTGATTTGGACAAGGAGGGGGGAAGGTATTAACCGAAGATCTTGATTGTGGTCTCTTTTCAGCAATATCATCCTTCATAAAATGAAGAGCATCATTCACATACAGGCAGGGAGAACGTCTCGTTTGACTGCCATGATGATGCAGTCAGAACTCAGAAGCAAAGATTGAGGCATACTGCTTGCAGGCAATGCAAGAGGGCCAAACAATTTGGGTTGGAGAGGGAGTCTATAGAAAAGAGTGATAGAACAGTGAAACAAAATGTCCTACTCTGAATGAGCATTGAATATAAATAATCTTGAATCCTTTTCTTGATCTGAGAGGAAAAATAGGGGTCAAATGAAAGGACCAGAAAGCAGCATCAAAAGAGAAAAGTAGAAGGATAGAGTCGATAGACCAATTTGATTGTGAACCAAAAACGAATTTAAGTTTCTGAATTTTCAGAACATGCAAGAATAGGCTTAGAAACTAACCAAATTGCAGGACCAAGAAACATAGTCCAGGGATTCATATTTCAGATATGCGTAAATCGTATGTCTGCCTCTTTTTCCCAACCAGCAGCTCCAAGGACGTCTTTCTGAATAAACAGCAACTTTGATTTCCTCATTTCCATAAGCCCAAGTCACAAAGATAATGACTCTGCACACCTGCACTTGGACTCCAATTATGAATGCAATCGAGGCAGCCTGGTTGATAGTGATGTCGATGACGATGCCGATGGTGATGGTGATGGTGATGCAGAGTCATCTTCCATATTTTGTATTTTCTGGATGGTTGGAGCACGTAGTTGTGGTACCTCGAAAGAAAAGACACTTTTGAAATATTCATATGATGCAAAAAACAGTGCTCCTTGTGAGAGATACATCACCAATCTCGGAGTCAATCCCCTGATGGCAAAGACAAGAATAGTCACCAGTCAGAAGGTAGAGTAGGCTGAGGACCATAGTTCAAAAATCTATACTAAGGACCCAGCTCACCAGGCATCTGAGCCATATTGTACACAGTTACCTGGTGAATTTACTGGGCAGTTCTTCAACTTGGCAGAATATTCTTTTGTAAAATAATCATTAACTCTGCTTTGACAATGACAAGTCAGCCTCTAGATGGTTGGCCATCGTCTCCTCTGAAATTGCCAGAATCAAACACACACTGAGCCTCATTCAAACTTTATGACATACCCAGATTGAGTTGATCCAAGCCAGTCAGTGACCCAAGTTTCCAAGTTTTGAAATTATGAAATGGATTCCTTTGATCGTTATTATTGAACTAGCTATATCATCATCATCATCAGCCTTATCCCAACTATATGGGATCGGTTGCACGAATCCTGTTATTCCATTCAATTTTCTCTAGGGCCATGTCTTCTATTAAAACAGGTGTCTCAAATCTGTTCTCAATACCTCTTACATCCTTTTTGGCCTTCCCCTCACCATTTTAAAGCCTTCAACGCTATCAAGTCTAAAAATGATAGCGTAAAACTATGTAACAAGGACACTCCACTTTTAGGGTTTTTTGCCATGTCGGACACCTCGACACCCGGACACGCGTGTCGACACTTCCCGACACACATTTGGACACTTATGGCCGTGTCACCCCTTGTTTTAGTAATTTTTAATATAAAATTGATTTCTAAAAGCAGGTTGGTGTGTTCCATCCTCCATACAATAATAAACTAATAAATATTTTCTACTTCATTTTCTATTTTGTGTTATTTTATTAATAATTTTAAGCATTCATATAATTTAATATATTTTAATAAATATAAGTACGGGCGTGTCTCCGTATCGGATTTTTTTAGGTTGCCGTGTCGGACACCTCGTATCCGTGTCGGACACCGACACCCGTGTCAGTGTCCTTGTTACATAGGCGTAAAATAAATCCTCTTTTTAAAAAGAACCTTAAGAAATTAATGAAAGCATGCCCATTTATCAAGCTTTTAAATAAATGCAGTTCCAGGGAAGTATACCAATAATTGTGGATCATTAAAATGGAGGTCATGGCTGTTGTAAATAAATCTTTAGCCTATTTGCTTTAGAACTATAAAAAATAATGGCATATATGTTAGATTTTTTTCCAAAAAATATTCTATCTGATATTTTAATATAAAAACATCATCTTTGAACCACATTGGTGGCTTAAATGAGCTTAGTTTTTTGTGCTAAAAAGATCAGTGGTATTAATACTAATCATTTTCTGGAAAGCATGGATGATTTCTGTCTATTCAAAGAATCACATCCGATTACATATGCCCAAGACAGCATAACCCATGTATACAGAAGCTACGTAAACTTCTCAATTCAATTATTTTCTTCATTATATGATTTTATGCGACCTTTTTTTTCACTCGAAAAAGGAAAGATACATAACCCATGTATACAGAAGCTACGTAAACTTCTCAATTCAATTATTTTCTTCATTATATGATTTTATGCGACCTTTTTTTTCACTCGAAAAAGGAAAGATATACTCCCAAAACATATGTTGCATCGATTCTTATAAACAAGTGAAGTAGCTATGTTAGGCAAATGTTAGATTCCTACACTTCCTGAATTCTACTGCAACATTTCTGGGATTTCTTTTTTTTTTTCTTTCCGTACTTGCGAGATTAGCCAACAATTACCATAGGTTTTGAGTTCTACTTTTTTCCAATTGAAATTTTCTATGTAACAAATATAACATTACATATATGCATTATCTTGTCTATAGATATATTTTTCTACAGATATATGATTCAATTCATAAGATATCTCATCAGATTATCCATTATTATTCTTATTATTACATAGAAACTGCTACTTTGTTTTACATTGTTTAAAATATACTACCAAGACCAAGAAACCTATAATTTAAGATGGGCTGAATCTGACAACTCCATACACGTTGGACTTTGACATCCAATGCAACATAGCACGAAACTATAAGGTTTTCATACCTATAGAGACCTTTCAAGCCTTCATGCTTGGCTATTTCTTGAAGG
This sequence comes from Euptelea pleiosperma, assembly GCA_035048495.1. Classification (NCBI taxonomy): domain Eukaryota; kingdom Viridiplantae; phylum Streptophyta; class Magnoliopsida; order Ranunculales; family Eupteleaceae; genus Euptelea; species Euptelea pleiosperma. Next base: position 5,353,972 of record CM068553.1, on the reverse strand, counting down.
GCCTGAAAAACACCATTATATCTTCTAAGAGATCCAGGAATCTGCCTAGCAACAAACTTGTCAGAAACGTAAACAGCAGCCCTTTGATAAAATAACCACAAATAGGCAATAAGAATTACCTATTTATAAAGATATGGAAAATAAAAAATCAATGAATTCAGATCCATGTGAAGAGACTTGACATGATATTTTACACTGGCTGTCAACCTAACGTAACTATCATCCTTTACCTGTGATTGGGACTAGCAATGTACTATTAATTAATTTCGTTTCAATTTTCGACAACAGATGTGTCTAGGAGACACCATCATAATCCAACAATCATGTTTTCTTCATCACTTGCCAAGGTTATTTTTTGCCAAAATATTATAAACAGGACTACAGGAGAACCTTCGACTGACTGGACTAAGCATATTAAGGTGGATCGGCATTTCATTTGGGAGAAGCTCCAAACAGGTCAGATCTGTATCACATTTGTGAAGTCTGCAGATCAATCGGCAGATGTTCTCACAAGAGGGGTTCCCACGGCTAAACTGGTTGAGATCTTATGCAAGTTGAGCATGACATATACCTAGGCGCCAACTCAAGGGGGAGTGTCAGAATGTCCTTATTTGTTATTATTTAGCATGTCAGAAGTGTCTCTGCTATTACTGTATTCTTCACAGGTCTATTTGTAAATTCCAATAGTTAATAAAATTAAAAGAGATGGATCAGGTAGAGATACACATGATTCTCCCTTCTATTTTCTTCTTCTTCTTCTTCTCTCTCCAAGTAACAAACCCTAGGTTTGTAACACTTCAAATAACAAACCTAAGGTCTGTAACAGTTGGCTTTGCCATGGTTGAGGTTGTTTTGTGGCAGGCACAAATCACAAGGTGCTAACGGAGCATCGTCCGAAATCAGGGGTACCCAAAACGGAATTGTTTCTGCAAACGCAATATCGGGTACATCCAAACATACTTCAAACTTTTTTTCCACTCATTTACATATGAGAAGAGTACAGTATCACATGATGAGTAATTTGAGGCCAAAAACTTTTAATTCATTGGGGCAACCTAATAAATGCTCTAGAAAAAAAAATTAAGTTTTATGTCGATAGAGTATCTTGGTGATTTCTTCAACCCCATGAGTTTAATCAATTCATTTTTTAACATTCTTCCATAAAGAAATTCAAGAAATCAGAAAGAGCATGGATGTAGTCTATGCATTCATCACTGGGAAAAATAACAAGGTAGCCACTGATTGTTTGAAGGGGCAGACACAGAAAACGATCACAAATACTTGATCAATACAGCAAATCAAGTTTGACTAAAAAGCATGTAAAAATGGCTCACTGACCGTACATGCAACTGTGCTAACACACCTGAGTCTGTAATCTAGTCTTCACCACATCAAAAGGAGTTGTAAACAATGCTGCAGTGGATCCAGCCAGTCCTCCACATATTAGCTGCAACCAGATTAACATTATAACCATATTCTACGTGAATGTGATTGAATATCTTTCTTAATAAGCACCGCCTTGGTGCCTTTGTTGATAGCAAGAACATCACTCTAATAAGTAACACCAAACTATTATGAAGACCATATACAAATGCTAACACACTGGGTTTTTCAGGAAGCTAAATAGTTGAAGAAACAAAAGAAGATGCTATAGTAACAAACCGTTTGAAATGTGCTGGGCTGAGCATTAGATTCTGTTGACGACAACACCAATTGCTTCAAGCTTTCATAAGTGTAGAACTGCACGTAAAGCAGAAACAAAACTTTCTAGTTATTTCGTCTCAGAAATCATTTGTCAGAGAAAAAAGGAAAAAGATAAGTGCAAAAAGTGAAAATAATCTAACTCTGGAGAACAAGACTTACTACATAATGACCTCATTACAAGACCAACAAAGTAGTCTTACAATGAAAAAATCTGACCTTGATGATAGAGTGTGGAATATTTCTGCAAAGAACGGCACCCCACCCAGCATATAACGAAGGCAAACCACCCCTTTCAAGGATTCCAACCAAGGCAGTCCTGCAAAGACAATTTTACATGAACGGACCACAACAATAATAGGGAAATGTCATTAAAAAGCATGCAAAAATGGAGTGGCATTTTTTCTTCTGTTTTTTTGTTGTTCTGTGGTACTTTGTTTAAGAGTTTTTTTCGTCCAAAAACAATGTTTCAGGCAAAGAGACACTTTACAATGTCCAAGTGTTCTTTCCCAATTCCTTCATGGTTTATTAAATCTAAATTTATATAATGATTTTATGCACAAATCTAATGAATAATGAGCCATTTAATTTTTTAAACAATGGATTGCCTAACAAGAAATACCTGTCTAAAGAAGTACTTATTAAGGAGGTTTGAAATTTTTGGCAGTCCAAGGGGTTGCTTTAGGAATTTCGGAATGTTTATTACTAAGGGACTGTCAAACATGACCACTGTGTGTTCAATCATTATTTTTGCCTTAAAAGTATAGATATTGGAATTTTGTTGGTCGTAATAATATTACATAAATGGACAATCTTTCAAATTTCCTAGCTTAATCATAATCAAAAGAGGCCTTCAATTTCTTTGTACACAAGGCCTTAATAATATACTTAAGTTCATATATGACTTACACTTGGATAATCAGGTTGTTGGATAACAACAATTAAATGTTCTAATTGAAAATAAATTGTGAAACATTTCAAATAATCAACTATTATGGCGAACAGTAAGATATAGACCAGAATTGAACTATAAGGCACAATTGACTACTCAAGAGAGTTGTTTGGATAATCAGTATCACCAGTGAAGTATATAAATCGAGATGCAAAAGCTTAGACGGAGAATATTATCAGATAGTGTTAGAGCAATTTAATGTAAATAGATTAACATATGCCCATTAACAATGAGATTACAAATTACTCAAAAAACTTAGATATCATAAAACAATGTAGGAGCATTCTGAACACATGTTTTCCACACTATAATATCCCAACCGATAGTTGAATATTATATATAAATATAATAACAAAAAAATGTAATGCCCATAAAAGAGCTTAAGTTTGTGACATCTAACAGGCAGAACATTCTAGGAAAGGCATACCAACAATTTTGATAGTGTGAACCAACTTGCATCTGCTGCTTTATACGCTCACTGGGAGTAAAAAGAAATGAAGTAGCAATACTTGCACAACCACCTGCTGTGCAATGTGCAAAAGAATGATACTCCTGCATAGAAGAAACAAGTGAAATTTCCAAAAGGCGAGCAGGCGTAACAATTGCTATAATACGATAATGAGCTGCACACAACAAAATAATTTAAAATCACCTTAGGCAAGAGGGGAAGCAGAGCCCCTTTAACTGATTCATATGTGAAGGTGTAAACCGCTGAAATCGGTGCTGAAGAAGTGATATTACTTGCTATTCCACGGTACAGTCCAGTTACACCTGAAAAAAAAATCTACATTAATGTTCACAAGCCCATTTAACAAGCTTCAGACACATGCAATTTACACAAAGAAAGTCTGTTTTTAGAGATCAAAAAATTAAATAAGCTCTAAAGATGTTGCATTGATACTGGTACGGGTATCGGAGTCTGACACAGGTGTCAATTCGGTGAATCTTGAAAAATAGGATTTCGAGATTCAACAGTATACTTTAATCATGTGAAACAAAGTAACTATTTTTCTATATAATAAGGCGGATAATAGTGGATGATGTGATAGGATATCTTATGATCTGCATCATACACTTATAGTGATGTGAACCAAGGAGGCCAAGGTTGAAGGATATTGGCTATTTTGGGTTTTCTTATTGTAATGGGTTAGTTTTGTCATTACAAAATGTTGGAGGGTTACGATTTTGGGAAGCAATCCAAGGGCTAGGATTGCTTTAAGGATTAGGGATTGGCTATAAAAGCCAATGATGTGAAGAGGGAGAGTATCTTTAAGAATTGAAGAAGAAGCTTAAGGCTTTGATATTGTAGAGCTTGGTTGAGAGTGGGGTAGAAGCCTAGCTTTCCACCTCCCTTCAAAAGGTTTGGGAGAGGAGGCTAGCCTCCCAGCCCATCATCACAGAGTGAGTGAGCTAGCCTCCCAACCTACCACCTCCAGTAGTCGAGCGTACTCCAGCCTGTAAACTGATGGCTCAGGTACTACCTGGGTCCCGTCATATAGACAAGAAAGTATATATATGCATGGTTGAAAATCTCGTTTCGTCTCGTCCGTCTCGTCCGAGACATTTCGTTCTAGTAAGGTAACCAGACAATACATAGGGGCATGTATTGTCTTGTGCCAACAACTTAATTTAAGTACTAAAATTGGTTTAAAATCTTATTTTCATGGTATAGGTACTTTTATAACATATATAAATACTAAAAATAAGTTCGTAACCTAATTAAGCATTAAAAATGGTTTAACCTTATTGAGACATATAGAGCTTTTTTCATTGTCTAGTTTCGTCTCGGTTGATACGTCTCCTTCCGTCAACTTACCAAGACAATGAAGCGGAAAGATACTTTAAACCTTGCATATATGTGATGTTATATTTGTTGCACAAAAAATTTCAATCCTAGAAGGTAGAGCTCGAAAACCTATGCCAAATGTCAATTAGTATTTTGCAAGAAGGAAAGGAAAAACAAGACCAGATTTGGAAGTGTCGCACTAGTAGTACTTCAACCGTTTAAAAGAATCCATGCAACATAGGCTTTAAAGATTCCCACCATGCACAATCACGTAAAACTGCAACTCTCACAAATTCTTACCTCTTTCAGATATAATTGATTCAACAGCAAAGCAGATAGACTTTTGACCTGTGCTGCGAGATTGAATGACAGTCTTAATTGTATCAACAGGATGTAGACAAAGACTAACAAATGTCCCTGCCAATGCTCCTGCAAAAGCATGTCCTTGCTTTGCAAGGGCATGATTGGGTTTCTCCCTTATTAATGAGCAAAGTTCTGTTGTAGGTTCATCCTCAAGGTGAAGCTCTTTGGGTTGTCTTTTGCTGTTCTCAAGCTTGTTGTCATCATCCTGTATGCGTTTGCATTCTTCAAATGTGCAATTACCCAAAGCTAAACAATCAATATGGTAGTCTGCGCAAAGAATAGAACTTGGAATCCCTGAAACAGCATCTGTTGCCTCTAAATTTGCAATGGGTCGGAGGAAATAATCCGAATAAAGAGAGGTAACAGATACCCCTACATTTTCTACTAATTCTACAGTAATACCCGACGGAGAATCTTTGCATTTAGTTAAATTAGTATTATAATCAGTACTTTCTGTGGCCAAATTTTCTGTTGGAGTAGTCTTACTTCCTGAAATGCAGGTTTCACCAGGTTTCTTGCACTCGTTCTGGGTCAAATTTACAGGATATTTCAATCCAAGAAAAAGTTTTTCGCTTATCTGTCCATATATCTTTGCCAAATCATATGAGATTCGGATTCCTATACTTGTGAACCCATTCACCTTCCACAACTCTACAGGCATGTAGGAATCACCAAGCCGTGGATATGTCCAGAAAAAAGAATGTCTATCATGTCTACTGCAAAATTTAAACAATGACATTTTCCGCGCGACACCAACACACTCAAAATTTGAGTTAACCATGTGTTCAGAACAGGTCGCAGGCTTCAGACCAACACAGATGTATCCAGTCTCAGCAGAAGTAGGTGGCTTGCTATTTATTTCCCCATCGGAATAACACACCACATTCTCTTTCTGAAAAACACTTTCATTATGTTTCATATTTGCTTCAGTCTGGAAGACAGGAAGAGAACGATTGGCACAATCCCATATCCGGCCAACTGCTGACACAAACTCAGTTGTGCTCAATATCTCAGAAGACTTAGGTTCACACTGTTTACTGTTTTGCTCACGAGAATCAGACAGAGTCGAAACATCTTCTTCCCGACCAATATCAGAAAGATCAAAGGATGCCAGCTCAAGTGGAACCCACCTATATTTAATTGCAGATTGTTCACTTCTAGATGGCTTACTTCGGGCAGCCATTTCCCTCAAACCTTCGAAGACAAACTTCCTTGAATCAGCAGATAGCAGAGCAAAATCTTGACCAGAAAATAACTGCAAGAATGGGTATAGATACTGTCATTGCACCTGAAGTCCAAACATAAAGTTAGACTCAGCAAAGCAGAACTTCATCGAAAATTACTTCAATTAGAAGAGAAAGAGATGATTGTGATTCTATGACAAAATTAGTATCTGGCAGGACCTACAAGACAAGGTATAGAAAATAAAGAAGTCAAAATTTTAAAACAATACATGAAAGTTAATTTCAAACTGTATGTAGATAATTATCAAAAGTAACACACTCAACACCACAGGAAACTCAACTGCTAAAAAAATAAAATAAAATGCAAAATTCAATTACTGCTCTGTGCCTTAGATCCATTAATCAAAGAAAAATAGTTAAAATAAAATTTGCATAATAATAAGTGAATATAAAAAATGCATTTACGAGCTGGTTCCTTTTCTTTTCTATTTTATCCACTTTCTTCTGATCTCACAGATGCAGTGAGCTGATAGTCAAAACCAGGTTTCCGTTGTGATCCGAAAAAGTTCTAATCATAAGATTATGTCCTAAAAAAAAATACCTTATTCAACATCATCCAATTAATTACCAAATTTTTTCACCCAAACAGAATAGAAATGTAGAATGAAAATATACTTCCGAAAGTTTTCGATGATGACAACGGTGACCGAATTAGTTCTTAAGTAGGTTTTGTGATTCTTCAACCCAAGGGATTGAGTTCATGGATAAACAAATTAAGATAACATGAATTCCCCCTCGAATGATTCATCTGAAATTTTTTTAATGTTCTGCCATCTTGATAACTGATTAATATGTACTTTCAGGACTCAAGGATTTGCAAACGAAGAATGTAAAACAGAAATGAATTAAAAAGCGGAAAATGGGTCATTGCGAATGCGAATTTTTCCCTGAAAGTTCGAAGATTTTAACATTGAAGATTGCGTTTTCTGCTGAAATGCAAGCTCATAAAGATCTGAAACTCCAACATTATAAAGCACAACAAAAAATGCAAATTTTTACTGAGAAATCAAGGATTTGAAGAGCACTAACCTTATGAAATCCAAATGTTTTCAAACTAGAAGTAGCAATCGGAGGTAAGACAACTTTGATTCATTTGTCGCGGAAACATGAAAATGTAAATTAGGGTTTGTAGGGTTTTCCGAGGGTGAACAGATGTTGATTCTCTGAGAATATTCCTTTCTTCTTTCTCTTGGGTCGGCTTACGAGAATATATTCAAAATCCACTGGAACGTTCCTTTTTAAATAGCCCGCATCTATACTCAATATCTATCTAACGGCCGTCATTTTCTGGGCGTTTTAACGATACGTAACGTAACAGGGGAGATCCGAATCCGTTCTAACGGCCGTTTTTTAAACCATGGCTGCGATCATTCAGCTTGGTCAAAACTAATATGCGTGGATTTAGGAATTGAAAGCTACTATCTCTCACCTAACCGTTAAGAGTCTTGAGACGGTTAGAATCAGTAAGCCTTCGCTCACGGCATGTTGTGAGCAAAGCCGATCACAGCACACAATATGAGCCACGTAGCACACTCTTAGAGAGCGCTGACCGTATGGATGTTTAGAAAATCACTAGGTGGACCTACAAACCAAAAATAAGCCTGATCAGTGATTCCTAAACGTTCGATCGGAGTTATTTTCATGGGTTGATTTTAACCGTAGGAATTCGAAGATTATTGAACGTAATTTGGGAGTAAAGATTCAAATGTTGTAAATCAGGATGATTTTTGGTTCGCAGGTCCACTGAGGAACTGACCAAGCATCCATACGGTTAGCGCTCTCTAAGAGTGCCACATGCCAAAAAATCAAACTTATTTGTTCGATCAAATGGAGAATCACCCATATTTCTTTACTTCCTCAAAAACTCAACCCAAAGCAAAACTTACAAAAACAGGGGAACCCAAGGAGAAGCAGCAACAGCAGCAAAGTATGGTGACTTCCGGGATAAACCCTTCCCACCCACAAGAAGAAGAAGCGGCAGCAGAGATAGAAAATCCCACTTTGACGGAGTTTACGCTATTTGATGAGTCTCAAATTCGTATTTCGACAAGATTGACGTTATTTGATGAGTCTTGGATCATGAACAAAGAGATCACACCAATAAACGAAGTCGGCAACTCCTCTGTTTTCTCTACTCTAAATACGAAAGGAAATGAGATTATAATGACAAGCCCTGAAGAGGAAGTGGGTCCTTCGATGTTGTATGATGATACTTGTGAGAGCACAAATAAGAAGCGCAACATGAGCGATGTTTCCGACGATTTTGATCTCTCAGACGCCCATGAAGCAGAAGAGAACAGTGATGAGGAAACAGCAGAGAGTGGAGTAGTGATTAATGCTGGAGAGATTAACCCAGAAGTAGTAGCAGAAGTTGTAGACAGATTCACCATCAAGAAGAGGCTTAAGTGCAGCGATGTCAACCAGCTATCTCGACTACTATTGGGAAAAAAGTTGGTTCAGACCCACATCCTACCCTTCTTGGGACCTGATCAAGCCATGAATGTTGATAGTGGGGCCGGAATAAGCGTGGTGATCATAGACCTCGACACAATGTCGGCACAACAATTGACATTCAAGAAGTTGACTAGCAACAAGAGCTACATTCTCAATAACAACTGGTCAGAGCAATTTGTGAGGAGAAGGGAATTGAAAGCAGGAGATGAAATCGGATTGTATTGGGACCATGACAACTCTTACTTATGTTTCTCTGTTCTTGAACAAGCTCATGGCGATGAAGTTGATGTTCTCTAATAACCTCTCTCCAATCCAGAAGTTGACATGCCTAACCATATCATTTTCTAATATTTTTCCGATATCTTAACATAGGATGCTGTAATTTTTTTTTATAATATCTGAGTAACAAATAAGTCTGATTCAATTTTGAATTATGAAATAAAATTATTTTTCTCGTATTTGAACATAGGGATGTTGTAATTCCTTTGTATATTTCTATTTGTTCAGTCACTAGTAGGTGATGCCAAGGTTTAAAAGAGGCTGTTTTAACGGTATACGGACTAGGGGCGTTACTGTTAAAACAAATTGCAACGGACGGGCAAAAACGAAAAAAATGAATTTAACAGAAAAATGGGAAAACAAAAAAAAACAGGCTCTGAAATTCAAAATTTCAAAAACGAAAATAACAAAAAAAAGACCAATATTTTCTAAGCGTCAAAACGGTTCTTAACGTAACAGGCTTGGGGCATTACTGTTTTAAGTAACGGCTGTTAAAACCGTTAAAACGGTGTTATTTTAAACCATGGGTGATGCTGTAATTTCTTATAATATTTGAGAAACATATAATAAAAATAAAAATAAAAGCTCTCTTATCTATTCGTCCTATTAATTCTGCCAAGGAAGAAAACGTTTCGTTGTCTGAGCCCGGGTTCGAACCGGGGACCTCTAGTGTGTGAGACTAGCGTGATAACCAACTACACCACCCAGACTAGTTGTTGATTGCTTACAACACCTACCTACACCACCTGATGTGTTAATTAAGATATTTTAAGATCACATTTGCATTTTTCTTTTCGCTAGCCATAATCATGACCGCTGAAACCAGTAAGCAACATGGAAATTGCATGGATTAGCCTGTTCCAATGAAATACACCCATTGATGGAAGAGATGAGGAGCAAATTGGGACGTCAATCACCATTTGGTGGGAACCACCTAGGAGATCTTCTATATCTAAACTGCTCCAATTAGACAATCACTACCATCAATCTATAACATTATTTTGGACTTGTCACACAATTATGGAAGTGTACTAAGTGCTCAAATTAGGGTATTTTTCTTTTCACAACATGGTGAACCCCGTCCATACCATGGCCTAAAATCTCGAGATCAGTATCGGGATCGGAAGGCACCAATCCGGATCGCCCAAATTTGTTCAGATCCTTACGATCCCCGTCTGATCCAGAGCAGGATTGGACAAGACTTCGAACCATGCTCCAAACCATGTTTTAAAAAACGGCCGTTATAATAGATTCGGACCTCCCCCGTTACGTTATGTACTGTATTAACGCTCAGAAAATAACGGTCATTATTTTCATTATAACAGCAGTTATTTTTCTGGTATAACGAAATAACGACTGTTTATTTTCTGAGAAAACTTGTGAAAAAAAACGCTCATTATTATCCGTTACTTTTTGTTTTTGAAAATTTGAAATTCAAATTTTGAATTTTAGCGCCGTTATTTCCATGTTTTTCCGTTTTTGCCCGAGCGTTACAATTCGTTATAACATAACAGGGTTGGTGAGTTACCGTTGTAATAGCCGTTACAACGGCCTTTTGTTTAGATCATACTCGAACCATCCTCAGTCCCCCCTAGGAGTTTTTTACCCTATTGAATGATCGTAACCATCTCAATCTGTAAGAATCTTTCCTTGCCAGTCATATGGGCCATGGTTTTTTCAGCAAGTTCTCATTATAAATAGGCGAAGGAACAGGCTCCCGGGACTTGTCTTTTTTATAGGTCTCGGGACTTGGATTCTGAGAATCCAACGGTGGTGAGCTTTGGCAAAAAGTGAATGCCACCTCAGTGCTATCACCACCATTGGATTCTTGGAATCCACGCCCAAGAATCCAAGTCTCAGGAGCCCGACCCAATAGTAAAACCTTAAGTTACAGAATTTGGGCTAAGGGTCGGACTCAGGGGACCCCCATCTTTCTGACACCTCCTGGTGTTCGTGTACTCGGCCGTGGATATCAAGAATCGAACGGTGGTTGTCAGCGCCGAGCTGGCATCACTTTTTTCACTTTTGGGGGTGCTGCCATCCACCGTTGGATTCTTGAAATCCACAGCCAAGCGCACAAACACCGAGGAGGGTCAGAAAAGGGGAGTCCTCGGAGCCTGAGCCATGTATATATTACCACGCTCAAGTTAATTTATCAGGAACGGTTCTGATAAATTAGGAACCGTTCCTGAAGCTTGGCAACACCTCCACTAGGAACGGTTCAGAACCATTCCTAATCGCATTTTTTTTTTGTAGTGATCAAAAAACTCAATAATGCAAATTATATCATGATCTTAATTGAGAGAAAAAAAAATGAAATATATATTAGAGGCTCAAAGTTACTGATTAGCTTCCACCAAGGATGCCAGTGCCGTGGCAGTCGATAAATAAGCTAGAGAGGTGAGGAACCTCGTACAGTTCGGAATACAAGCTAAATGGTGGGAGCATAATCAGTCAAAAAGGCTACCAACAAAAGATTTTTTTGCTGTCAAATGTGGCTACTGCATTACTGCCATCGTTTGGCGGCCTTGGTTGAAGAAGCGCTGCCAGTAGTTGTTTTTCTCGAACCTGAAAGGAGAATTGGTAGAATAAGATAAGGAATGGTTAAACCAAACTTTAAAAGGGGCTGTTATAACGGTATAATGGACCGAGGGCGTTACCGTTTTTTCCCATTATAACGGATTGTAACACACGGGCAAAAACAAAAAAATATGGAAAAATAATGGAAAATAACCGCGTCAAAATTCAAGATTTGAATTTCAAATTTTCAATAAACTTTATAATGGAAAATAACAGACGTTTTAATTTGAATTTCAAATTTTCAATAAACTTTATAATGGAAAATAACAGACGTTTAAACAGCCATTATTTTCTTTATAAAGGCCATGTTTTAAACCATGGGTTAAACCACCCAAAAAAATTTCATGTGACGGTGCGGTGGAGAACAGATCTATTGGTCATATCTCCTAAGAAAGACATAATATTAGCTAATCTGATAAAATATCAAAATACATACTTGTTAAAGCCTTCAGAGATTCTTTTGACGATGGTCGAGCCAATGATGTTTGCCCCTGCTTTAGTGGTGGTGGTCGAGGAATTTTAGATGGTGCTTTAGACCTGCACACAGTAATTTAAATTTTACAAAAACAGAACTAGGTTTTATAGCAGCATGACAACACACACACACACACACACACATATATACAGTTTGTCGACACCTACTTTTACACCCGATGGTGGGGCCCATATGGAGATCATGCTGAACAATCCAACCACAAAATGAGTCTTATCCATGCCGCGGAAACCATTAGCGATGTCGGAATGAGCTCGATTTTGGTGAAGATGATGATTATGGCAAGGACAACTTAATATATGGTTGGATTGTCCAACATGATCTTCATGTGGGCCCCATCATCAGGTGTAAGAAATGGGTGTAGCTCTACCCCATTTATTTAATAAAAAAGTTTTTTACATCCGGGAGAAAGTTTAGTTATTTCGCAAAGCACAGAAAAAACATGAAGAAAATATTCGGCAACCTATTTCTGAGATTGTCATCCATTTTTTTTGAAAATTGTGAAATGCTAAAACTGCCCTTATTGCTGCACTCTTAGCTTTTAATGGCATGGGAAAAAAATGTCCCTTGAAGCAGATCATATTCACTAACTGCATCAATTGTGTGTGCATGTGCATGACGCAGGAAAAAGGAAAAATATTCATATAATTTATGTTTGCTAACCCCAAATAATCGATACAAGCTTGGATAATGATGCTGTCGATTCATATAATTTATATTCCCAAGCTTCATTCCAAATAAATACTGAGTGATTAATCAATCGTATAGCATTTAGGTATTTACGACTGGCCCGATCTCATATTACTTCCAATATTAAATAGACAGGATAACAATCGCAAGCTGACCATGTGCTACACAAATTAAATGACATGGATTGAAGCGTTTGTAGAGTTGCTCACTGCCAACGACTCACCAAAACTAATAGAATAAATTGAAGTTAACAATTATTTGATTATATTTACTACAAATGTACAAGGGCATTGACTGCTCATACTGCGGTGGAACTTCAAGTGACCAAAAGCTTACTGCCAAACCAAAACTACTTCCATAATTCAGAGTGGTTAATAAGTCCATGTTGCAGCAATTGACCAATACAAAAGGACTTTTGAAGCTATCATAAGCACTCATGATATGACAAATTACTGACTGGCTCTTTGTTTAAATAAAGAAAAACACGATTCAGTATGTTTTTCATGTTATGGGAAACTAATCTCAATTTTTCTGCACTGCAGTCGACTAATTGCATTGGGAAAGCTGCTAATATGATAATTGTCTCCATCCTGTTGTCTAATAATCCTATCATGGTGTTTTTTTTAGATTAAAAAAAAGCAGTTTCTGTATTTTAGTGTGTAAATTAGCCAAATAGAAATTGTGTGCAAACACCAAAAGCCTCAAGGAACAATACTCACTTCTCTAAGCTCTCTGCTGGTTTTGCACCTTCAGGGAAAAGGGTGAACTCGACTACGCTGCTTATTGAGCCATCAGTTTCAGTTCCCATGGAAAGGCCACCATCAGATATGTCACTTAATCTCTCCTCAGAATCTGCATCGCCAAATCCTAAAAGCTCAACATCTGCAAGAAAATTCTGACCCACTTCCCCTGCAGCAAGCTTTGACTGCCGGAAGAATTCCTTATGGTGCCTAAATTCATCCATAGACTGCTGAGAACCAGCTTCAGAATGCTTATCACTGTATTCTGAGCAATTGTCCTGATCAGAAGCTGCTTTATCAATAAGTCCCGAACCTTTCCCACCCGACAATCTTCGGCCTCCTCGTGGAGCCCCACCAAGAGAGTGTCTGCTCGGAGATGAGGATCCACGCCTCAATGATCTCAAACCACGCTTCTCACCGTTAATGTTTAGGGAGACAGTTCTGGGATCTTTAAGTAGTTGCAATTGCCCGATCTCCTCGTCTTTCTTTGCAATTATGTCCTTAAGAGATGCCACCTGTAAGTTTTGAGAATTTAGAAAGTAAATAATCAAATGGGCTTCGGAAATATATAACAAAGATAATAGTCTACACACTTGTGTTGGAGTTATATAACCTAATTTCAAATCTAAGAAATGTGGATAGCTGAAAAAAGTAGACCTCCTTTTTCTTTTATAAGTAAATAAAAGATCTCCTTTCCATAGGTATCCTTCATAACAGGACAAAAGCAGAATCTGAACCACTTTAATGGATTATGGACATTTCTGGATATCTAGCTAAGTTGTTTTATTTTGTATCATGTTTATAAATGCAAAATAAGGAGAGTGTTGTTTGTGACATCTCATAAGATTATTGTGAGAACAATGGAAAAAATTTAAATTACTCGGTGATTTTAAAAAGAGATTTTACTACTCCAGTTGATTAAACAACCCTTATATGTTTCTCCACTTCTCACCTTTACCCCATCTTTCTACGTTTTACAACTTTTTTCTATGTTTAACAATGAATGGTGTTTTTTTCAAAGGACAAAGCACCACTGACAATCCACAACAAATGATGGTTTTTGGAAATGCTGTCAATCGTATGTGTGATTAAAAAATCACTTTCCATCAGAAAGAAATTGCAGCTTTCAGGGGGGCTGCATTAATCATGGTTTGGGTAGAGTTCTGTCTAAAACAGAAGGCAACAACGCTTGTTTGAAAAGCAGGTAAAAAGAGACAAACAATCCAGGTGAAGGCCTAGTTCTCTAGAACAGAAGGAACAACATTAAGAGAGCGGTTTCAAAAGTTGATAGTGAAGCTAAAGATCAAGCAGAGAATGAAAAATGCAATCAAGTAGCTTAAAGGTAATATCCTACCTCCACGAAGGCAAATTTCCTTTTATAATAGGAGCTACGTTAACCAGTATAGCAGAGAGACAGCAAGGATACATAATGGACATGCAATTTGCACTTAAAAAATGAAGTGTCTAACATTGGTACAGCATCCATTTTGAACTGCCCAGGCAAAATAGACAAGGAGAAAATTGAAGCATTTCTCCATTTTCAAACTAAAGCTTTCTGAAAAGCTCAACAAGGAAGCAAGCATTTTCATTGTCCAATTAGGAAATGTCGATATCAGCTGTACTACAATGTGAAGCGGTGGCATCATGTGCAGAATTTGTAACAAGTTGTCCTTATTCTGTTGCTCTGGTAACAATGTTTAGCAAATGAGCTTTTCTATGCTAAAAGACAGCATGGCTTTCCAGAAAAGGAGCCCGAAAAATCAATTCCAAATCTCAATGTCTAATACACATAAAATAAATGATGTTGAACACAGGATCAGCTGGTGTATCTCACATCTTATCAAAAAAAGCATGTGTATCTCACATGACTCCAAACTTCTTATTTATGTAAAACCTCTACATGGACAAGTATGCCCTTACAAACATAAAGGGTCCCTTATAACATAAAGGGTACACCCTGACAACACTCCCCCTCAAGTTGGTACGTAGATATCTATCATGCTCAACTTGCTGAGACACCCGTGTAGCTGGTGACTAGGAAATCCCTTAATGAATACATTTGCTACCTGTTCTTCAGTCTTCACAAAAAGAGTACAAACTTCCCCAGTAACAATTTTCTCTCGTATGAAGTGTCTGTCTACTTCAATGTGTTGTGCTCGATAATGTTGAACTGGATTATGAGCAATACTTATTACTGCCATGTTATCACAATATAGGCTCATTGAGCCAGTAACTGGGAATCCTAATTCAGCTACTAAGATCTTCAACCACAACATCTCACACAAGCTATGAGTCATAGGTCGAAACTCCACCTATGCACTAGACCAAGCAAACATAGGTTGCTTCTTGCTTCTCCATGTCACAAGATTACCATCGACAAATGTGCAATACCCTGATGTGGATCTTCTGTCATCCTTGGCACCTGCCTAATCTGCATCAGTGTAAGACTCCACTCTCATGTGACCATTTTCTTGAAGATAAGTCCCCTACTAGGGGAGGATTTGAGATGCCCCAAGATCATGTGTGCAGCCTCCAGGTGATTGCATATATTGGCTAATCATACTGACAGCGTATGCAATATCCGATCCGGTCAACGAGAGGTATCAACCTCCCAACTAGCCTCTGAAAGCTCTCAACATCTTTTAGCAACTCACCACTTGCTTCACCCAACTTGTGATTCTATTCAATAAGGGCATCCACGAGTCTGGCCCTAATTTTCCAGTGTTCTTTAGCAGATCAAGGACATACTTCCTTTGAGAGATGAAGATCCCCTGACTTGATCTTGCAACCTCTATACCCAGAAAGTACTTTAGGAGTCCTAGATCCTTTGTCTCAAACTCGCCAGCAAGATGTCTTTTTAGCTTTGCAACTTCTTCAGCATCATTGCCAGTCACAATGATATCATCCACATACACAATGAGAGCAATGGTGCTCTTCCCATGATGCCTCGCAAACAAGGTATGATCAGCTTAGCTTTGGGCCCGGATTCTTCATTGCCTGGGTAAACCTTTCAAACCATACTCTGGGAAACTGCTTCAGCCCATACAGGGACTTCTTCAGTCTGCATACTTTTTCTACCACCTTTTGTTGGTAAGAATCCTAGAAGAGAAACCATGTACACCTCTTCTTGTAGATACTCATGAAGAAATGTATTCTTCACATCAAGCTGATGTAAAGGCAATGAATGGTTAGCAGCAAGGGATATGAGCACCCTTATGGAGTTCATTTTAGCAACTAGCGCAAATGTCTCCATGTAGTCGATACCATATGTCTATGAGTATCATTTGGCTACCAATCTTGCCTTGTACTTCACAGTGTACACCCATCTGCACCCACTAGTTTCTTCCCTTTAGGTAAGTCAACCAATTCCTAGGTGTTGTTTTTTTCTAAGGCTCCCATCTCTTTAACCATTGCACACTTCCACTTAGGATGCTTCAACCCTTCTGCCACTGAAGTGGGTATAGGAATGGTGGACAATGAAGTAACGAATGACCTGTAAGATGGAGACAAGGCCTCGAACGAAACAAAGTTACTGAAAGGGTGTTGAGTACAACTCGTTCCCTTTCTAAGACCAATAGGGAGATTGGAGGCACAAGCATCATAAGTAGAATGAATAACAAGAACTGAAACTGATGGTGCAATAGGGTTAGAGGATGAGATATTACCTAGATCCAAGGTTAGTACGACTAGGCAAGGATCAACTGTGGCCTTCCCTCTTCTGCTATAGACTTTGAGCTCCAGCACTACTGTCAGACGTTGTAGTATGTCAGTCAGCCATCTCAACCAAGAGTGGGTGGTAGAGGAATAGCAAGAAGGACACTTGAAGAAGTAGACCTCTCCACTACTTCTCTCCCCTTGGATGAGGGGGTAGATACATGATGAGCAATGCTTATGGTACCTGACTGAGCAAAGTAGGATGTGGATGTGGCAGACGTGCCCTCTAACTAAGCCAGAAACTACCAAATGTTATCAATCTCGGCTTGCGGAACTGGAACTGTAGAGGAAGCGGAATGCTGAGTGGTTGGAGGAAGAGGAGACAAGGTGGTAGTACTCTGGGATGCATCAACTGGAGTAGCGGAGCTAGCACTATGAGCAGTGGGTCGATTGGGCTGTGGTGGACAACCATGCAAATCCCAATACTTGTCCTTCATGTGACCTTGACGATCACAATGGGCATACTTGGGCAAGTCCTGATCAGTATATCCCCTAGTAGAAACTGGGGCTGGAGGTGAAGGTGAAGGTCTACTCCTTGAACATGTTGGGGAGCAGAAGCTGAGACAAGTGCAGACCTATCAGTAATTGAAGGAAGTGCCATGACACTCCGCCTACTCTCTTCGCTCTGCACATACGAGTACACCTAACTGAGCGACGGTAAGGAATCCCAACTGAGGATCTGTATCCTGGCTAACTCATACGCAGAGTTAAGCCGATGAAGAAACTCAAAAATCCGAGTCTCCTACACAAGCCTCCGGTACTTGTTCCCATCTTCAGTACACGGCAATTGAAAGGAATGATAGTAGCCCAACTCTTCCCACATACTATGAAGACTACAAAAATAATCCGAGAGAGACCATTCCCCTAATGAAGACATGCGATGCTATGATGCAACTAGAAAGGCTTGGCTATGTTCTGTTGCTGAGAATACGTCTGAGACACGGTGTCCCACACCTCCTTGGAACTGCGCAAGAACAAGAAACCTCGACTGATGTGACGCTGCATGGAGTTGAGGAGCCAAGACATGACTGTGAGGTTCTCGGCCTCCCATTTCTCAAACAATGGGTCATCAGACATCTTGGGTTCAACAACTCGCCCAACGATGTATCCCAACTTTCCTCGGCCACCGATGTACATCCTGGCTGCCTGAGACCACTCCAAATAATTCTTGCAATCTAACTTGACTGAGGTAATATGTAAACCTGGGTTTTCGAAACCCACTTGAATCACTACAGACCCTCCAGCACCCCCAGAGGTAACTTCCAAACTCACTGTGGACCCTTTGGTACCTCCTCCGATAGACATGAATACCCAATATCAACCAACACAAGAAAAGGGGGGGTTGTTGTACACATAACAGACCTTCAATCCCCAAAACAAGAGCTTCACAAGGGTTTACAACCCGAAACAAGCCTAGAAAAGGCAACAAAAGTCATCGGCGGTAACTTAGAGATGGAGTTCCAGCTCCCAAATCATGAATACTTCACCAATCTCAATCAATCACAAAGGAAGGAGCCACACGCAGGTTGTCAACACAAAACAAGCCCAAACAAGAGTAGAACGAGGGCGCGGTAACTCCTAGAGAGAGTTTCATCTCCCAACTCTTCAATTCTCCACCGAACTTTGCGAGACTTGTCTCATTGGATTGGATATTATGTAGGTGGTCAAAAGCAAGGAACACACCCAAAAAACCCTATACAAATCAGAGAAATGAAGATAACTTGAAAACGAATTTCTCACCTTAAATAGAGAAAACTTAGCCAAAGTCCATCAAGACTACTCCAAAAAAATTTCCCAAAAATCACAAAAAAAAAAAAAACCCAAAAAATATGTCTTCTTTAGGTGGAAGCCATTTCAGAACCTCCAAAACATGTTCGTACAACTGCTGACATCAGCCGTACAGCCTAATGACGTCAACACTCCTCTAGCTGATCTCTGGTCTGTCCTCCTTCAGGTGATGCCTCTGATACCAAGTTGAATCTAGGATTTGGTTCTAGGGTTTGAAAGAGAAGAAAGAGGAGAAAAAAATGAGAGCATGTATATCTCGCATGACTCCAAACTTTTTATTTCTGTAAAAAACTCTACATGGACAAGTACGCCCTTACAAAAATAAAGGGTTCACCCTGACAATAGAGATCACTTATGGCATTACCTGAAAAACCCATAATTTATAATTGTCAGATTCCATGACAAAAAGGACATTTACTTGTATGTTGGTAATAATAGTCTTGAGAAGCTCCATTCAACTCATCACTAAAAATGATGGACGATCAAACAAAGACTCAAGCTTCACATCGCAACACTCGGACTTCGTCAACAACCTTTTGGGAAACTGCCAGTGACCTTCACGATCTCATTTAGTAGTCTTTTGGGTGTGATAACCCTCCTGGTTTGTATCTGGTAAGGATAGACTTTTATTAGGGGTATATTAGGGTTTTCGTGAGCTAGGGCGCCCGCTCTTTTCATCATTCTCTTTAAGAGGACCTAGGGCGCACACACTTTCTTGGGGCGCCCCCGCTCTTTCCATTTTGGGATATTTCTATTCGTTTAAGGACTTGTTTTTTGTTCTATTTAAGCTCGGTTATGACCTCTTAGAGGCACGAATTTTGAGAGAACGTTTCGAGCTTTATTGAGGAAACCCTAGATTTGAGAGCCGTTTGACTGAGAGCAAATCTCCGTGCATCATCACCCTTGAGAGATTCGTTGAAGGAGATTTGGTTGGTGCGGTTACTTGTGATTTCCACATTTTTTATGAACGTACATGCTTAACAGAAATCGACCATCACTTAGATTTGCACCACTTTGTGAGGAGCTTGTCTCTAAGCTCCGTGGATTTCTTCTCGGCATTTAGAGTGGTAAGTCACTTTGATTTGAACCTCTATGAGGTACTTTGATCATCTAAACCTTGATTGTGTTCTAGTGAGTCTTCACTCACTTGGAACCAGGGTTTTAAAATTCGGCAAAATTAGCCGAATTAATTCCGAATTTTGACTGACCGAATTAAAGTGTACATGTATTAAAAAATTTACAAAAAATCGCCGAATTAATTCGAAGTAAACAGTAAATATTCGGCTAATTTCTCAAAGTTTAGCCTTTTTAGTAAAAAAATTGCATAAATTCGCGGCAAATTAATTCGTTTAATTCGAAGTAAACAGTTAACTTAGAGAAGTTTGGAGAATTTTTAGCAAAAAATTGATAAAACGCATTGATTTTTAAGGATATGATAAAACACTTATAACTTATTATATCATAAAAACAACCGTTTAGAGCAACCTAAGCAAGATTAATATCGTTTCATTCATTTTGGCAAAAAATCTTTAAACTTCTCTAAGTTAGTGAATTTTTACAGAAATTCTCTAAATCGAATTGAACTTCCCCAAATTAATTCCGAATTTTAACTGACTGAAGTCTAAGACGAAGTCGAAGTTTAGAACATTTCTTGGAACGTGGTGGGAAAATTCCGATGAGAGTTGAGACCCTTCTTGGCTTGGCTTGACCTAGAGCGTAACTAGGCGGTAGATTGCTTGTCTATAGCGCAGATAGGTGTGAGAGATTTTGATCTCTCGTGTCTAGGTTAGTGGTATTGCTAGCCATTGCTTATTCAATTGTTAAAGTGTACTACTTGATTGAATAGTCGATTAAGCTCGATTAAGCATGTGAAAGTGGATGTAGGTGTGTGAACACCGAACCACTATAATTATGTGTTGTGGCATCTTCTCTTGTCTCTATCCTCTCTCTATTTTGTGTAGCTTGGTTATTGTTTCATGATTGAATGCTTATGTGATTGGATATCGTACATATTGAATTTAACCATAATCTACATAATATTTAAAGAATTCAATATTATCCTATTCACACCCCCCCCCCCCCCCCTCCAATATGCATCAATGATCTGAACCATATTCAAAATAGACAATTATAAACACCATCAGATCATGTTGGAGAACAATCCAGTTCTTGTGAAAATAGGAACACTACGAAGAAACCAAATCAGTAAATACGCTCACAACAGAAAACAAAAGGAAAAGAAGAAAGTTGAATCTAAAACTTTTTAAGGAAAATTCGATTAATAAACGAAAATAAACGGTTGATAAAAGAACTTATCAATTGAGACTTGTGTTATACGCAATGTCCTAAAGGCAGATTTCACATATGCACTAGTGCCAACAGGTCGAGTAGTGTCCACCCCTTAGGATACAATCACAGACCAGAGAAAGTAGCACTCCAAATCTCCACGAAATTCGATTATAACAATGCTCTCGAAAATTAAATAACAAAAGCTTATAAAAAATGATAAAACGAGAAAAGAGAAATATATGCTTAGAAATGAGTAGAATGGTCCAGAATTTGGAGATATATAAACCAAATGATGTATTTTCTAGAAAGACACAAATTGATCCTACTGTCTAGATCAATTATGGGCAGATATGATGTTATTTCCCACAGTTATGCTTTAGAAGCCGTTGAATTTGGCAACCTAATGGTCCCAATTGAACTCGCAATAAGACATGTCCTTTGGACAATCTCAATCGACTAAAATGAGCGTTGGAATTCGTCTGATCAAATTCGTTCGATGATCCAACCGTTATGATCGATCATCGACCGTCCAATAAAAAATCAAAGGCTTCTCGCAACGATGCGTAAGTGCAAAGTGCCCATCAAAATGCGCCCTAAATACTCAATCGCCCTTTCGCACGGGCGCATGATGATGTTACGCACCACCCTGATACACCGGATCATTCCTCTAAACTTTTGTACTGTAAATACGTAAGTGAAGGAAGTGAATGCCAATAAATGCTCAACCAAATTTTTACTCCTATCCAATGTGGGACGAAAAATATTCATAAAAATGTAAGTGTAAAAATAGTCAAGTGGGATATGTTTGGGCTTGAATATTTATTCATCCAAGATGATGCAATTCCGGCCAAAGGTATGCTCTTATAGTCATCATCATAGAGATGAAAACCAATCAAAGAGTTACCCAAAGAAGTGATCCGGTTCCACCTAACTATGGAGACCATCCTTAAAAAAATATTCCATTTTGACATTCCTAACCTCATGGAAAATTGGCTTAAATTTGAGAAATCCAGACCATCCAATTAAATCATTACTTTAGATCAATTTTTTATATGGTTAACGATGTCAAAATGGATTATTTTTGGTGATGATGATCATCATGGCAAGGAGAACTCGATGTATGGTCGGATTATTCAACATGTTCTTCATGTGATCCCGACCACTGGGTGTAAGAATTGGATGTAAGAAATGGGTGTAACTCTAGAAGAAACTATATATATATATATGACAACTCATCTTGAGTTTGATGTTGTATGCAATGAAATTGCATGTAGATAACTCAAATGAGTATTCTACTAATTTGCCTCCATCACTACTCTAGAACTCTTAAAAATGTGTTAGAAAGATGATGTAAAAACCCATAATTTTTTGGATTTATTCTGATCATTTGACCACCTTTGGGCCCACTTTTAGGCTGCACCGGGTCACTTCTTTGGGTAACTCTTTGATAGGTTTTATCTCCATGATGAGGACTATAAGAGCATACTTTTGGCCAGGGTTACATCATCTTGGGTGAGCAAATATTTAAGCCCAAACATACCCCACTTGACTGTTTTTACACTCACTTTTATTAAGTCTCACATTTGATAGGAGTAAAAGTTTGGTCAAGTATTTATTAGCCTTAACTCTTTTCACTTGATTATTTCCAGCACCCAAGTTTTGAGGAATGATCTGGTGTATCAGGGGCGGTGCATAGCACCACCACGCGCAAGAGCGTGTGCGAAATGGCATTTATGGCACTTATCGATGAGCACTTTACACTTCGCACGTACGCATTATCGCAAGAAGCCTTTATTTTTTATCGGACGGTCGATGATTGATCATAACGATTGGATCATCGAACGGACTTGATCAGATGGATTCCAACAATCGATTAGTTGGTTGAAATGGTCCAAAGGATGTCTTATAGCGAGTTCGTTAGGGACCGTTAGATTGCCAGATCCAACGGCTCCTGAACATAGCCGTTCGAAATAACATCATAGCTGCCCAGAATTGATCCAGACCGTAAAATCGATTCGTCTCTCTAGAAAAGACATCATTTGGTCTATATATCTCCAGATTTTAGACCATTCTACTTCTAAGCACAGATTTCTCTTTTCTCATTTTATCACTTTTATAAGCTTTTATTATTTAATTTTAGAGAGCATTGTTATTATCGAATTTCGCAGAGACGCAGAGATTTGGAGTGCAACCTTCTCTGGTTCGTGATTATTGTATCTTAGAGAGTGGACGCTACTCGACATGTTGGCACCAGTGCAAGAGCAAAACTTGCCTTTAGGACATTGCGTATAACGCAAGCCTCAATCAGTAAGTTCTTTTATTTTCCGTTCATTTTCGTTTCTTAATTAGATTTTCCTTAGAAAGTTTTAGATTCTACTTAATTCTTCTCATTTTGTTTTCTGTTGTAAACGTAGTTACTGATTTATTTCTCCTTAGTGCTCTGTATTTTAATAACCATATTGTTCTCCAACAAAATGTCCATAATGATTCATATTAGTTGACGGACATATTTAATTTGAAACCAAACAAGATTGAAAAGAACTACAGAAGCAGCTATACATAAATTGTTATGATTGGGTTGTTGGGTTGTCGGTCTCTAAGAATCTCTTTTTGTCATTTTTGAATGTTTGGATTGAAGAAGCAGTTGTTGAGGGACATTTATTGATTTGACATTCAAAGGTAATTAAGTAGAAAAGAACTGCAGAAGAAATTATCAATTAACATCCTCTTCACAGATATTCCAAAAGATCTTATGCTTGTCTAGAATTCACATACCTGACTTAATTTAATTGTGATGAATTATGCTTATGTATGAACCTTATCAGCCAAGGAATATTTTTTACTAGGTTCATGTGCCATACTATAAAGCAATACAAATGTATATATGTTAGTTTCCTATGAGTCTATTGACCTGCGATTGGGATGTAAATAAGCCTCCTTATAAGTAGATGTAAGTAAGCTTAGAAACTCTTTATATCAGTTAAATCAATTAGCATAGAAATCTGATTGTGTTTCAGAATTTCATTAGTCGTTTCCACCATCCATTGATAAATCATCAAATTCCTATTTATATTCATAGTTTCTAGTAAGCATTGCTTAATAATCATTGGATTTTCAAAACTTAATTATTTTCCAGAAAAAGACATGATGAGATCATTTATTCTCAAAGCAAAACAACCAAAATCATAGCAAAGTAGAAAGTAAAAAAATGATATAGCACTGAAAAGAAACGACCTGTTCCATTAATTCTCTAACGTCCTTGCCCTCTTTGTTGCTCCGTGCAGCACCTAGCTCAACTCCAGAAACCCTTTCAGCAAACTTCAAGGTACTTATGGTCTCAGAATATGAATCTGTGTCAGGATTAAGTTGTACAAACATGAGGGTCTTTGCCTGACCACCTGCAACATGAAACAAAAAGGGAAATTAAGTGAATTGAGAAGAAGAATATCATTAAACAACCATTTACTCCAAAAGATCGACCTCTTTGCTAGAGACTTGAACATGCGACCTCACAGGCCTTAAAGCTTTGATACCATGTTAAACAACCATTTAACCCCCAAAAGATCGACCTGTTGAGGAAAGCTGAAACAACTATGTCTATCAACGGGTCGTCGGGCCAACACAACAAATGCGCGCACACCCCCTCAGTGGGAATACACTTCGCTGGAGACTTGAACATGCGACCTCCCAGGCCTTAAGGCTCTGATACCATGTTAAACAACAATTTACCCCAGAAGATCGACCTGTTGGGGAAGGGCGGAACAACTATGTATACTAACAGGTCGTCGGGCCAACACAACACGTGCACAGGAACACACACCATCCGCTAACAAATATAAAGAGCTAAGAAAGTAAATCCGCCATCTTAAAGAGCAAGTGAAGCAATATGAGGCATGCCATTGCAATCATAAACTAAATAACAGACAAGTACCTAGAGAGCTCTGAAGGACCTGAGTCAGTTTGCTGTTTCTGTATGGCACATGAGGACTTTTTTGAGCTAGAGCAAAGATAACATCTCCAAGGGCAGATAGTGATTTGTTTATATGCTGTGCTTCTCTGAGCCTGTCTCCAGTTGCCTCAGAGCGATCTACTCTTTCACTTCCAGCAAGATCTACCAAATGAAGGCTACCACGCAAAGCAGCACCAGTCTCCAAGTCCGTACCACGAACATGAACAGTGAGAACACTGTACACATAAATCTAATGAAACCACACACCAAGAAGCAGCTCATTTGAACATATACATAATTAATGTCAGGAATAAAAACCTGTGGGATCGGCTACTTCTTTCATTAAGAGCAGTGGCACCTACAGCCCGATTCATTTGTCCAATATGCATCAATTCCAGGACATCTGTGGTTGATTTGACAGGGTGCATGCTGGCATCAGGGACAGTTAGTCCATTGGGTTGGGAACTAGTCCAAATCCCAAGTGTGTGCAAGTCAAAGGAAACAAGGTTCAACTGGAAAATGGAAAATGGAAAATGGAAAAAGAACAAGAAAAGGCGACATTGTCTTCAATCTTAAAAAAAATGCTATTACATCAAATCAAGACGATGGTCATGATAGATCCAAAAAATATAATACTATAGTGCACAAAAATGAATTTAAAAACTAAAAATAAACAGATGAAAGAAGTGATTGGGTAAATATTTCATCAGTCTAGCCGTGAGTGAAATCTCCATTTAAATTCCTTTACTGAAATCTCCATTTAGATCCAAAAAATATAATACTATAGTGCACAAAAATGAATTTAGAAACTAAAAATAAACAGATGAAAGAAGTGATTGGGTAAATATTTCATCAGTCTAACCGTGAGTGAAATCTCCATTTAAATTCCTTTACTGTAATATACTTCTTTAAGGCAGACAACAAACAAAAATACATGAAGGAAGGATATCTCTTTTGGGAACCGTCATCTGAGAGCAAATCACGCACTTGTTCGTTATATATTTCAACCATTTGAACACCTACTTCATAAATAAAGGAGCTTCTCCTACTCTGAGAGAGATGGAAAAGGTCATTTAGAGCTCGGTAGTTGACTCCCCAGTCCTCTTTAGATGATGCATTGGGGCCACTCTGCGAGACACAATTTAGGTGCATAAGGCACCAATTTAGAACCAGCAATAAATATATTGAATAACAGAACCCAGGCAAGCAAGATCAGGACTACCATAGTACTATGATAAAGGAAATTGCTGATAGAGAAAAGTGAGGTACAAAGAGGTGCATACCATTGTGTAAGTTTTCCCAGAACCAGTTTGACCATACGCAAAGATGCACACATTGTATCCATCGAGAACAGACCGTATTAACGGTTGAGTGTCTAAAAATACCTCCTCTGTCAACATTGAACAGGGCCAAGTACGAGTAAAAGGTCACTTCTTTCCCAGAGATAATCACATTAATCAAGTGGAGTAAACATTTGAACACAAAAATAATGAGATTCAACCATAAAAAAGCACCTATTATAAACATCAATCAAATACTTCAAAACGGAATATATACTCCAAATTTAACACACTAATGCCGCCCAGCGATCGTGAGAATCAGGTATGAAAGGAAACCTGAATAGGCATGGAAGCCTTTGTATACAGCTTAAAGTCCCGTTTTATAGCCTTATAATTATATACTTTCAGTAAAATTTCAAGGCCACCTCCTCAGATTTTAATTTGCTAAGATACACCTTGGCATTAATTAGCAATTGTCACTAGACTGTTGTTGCATAAAGAGGGAGCAGGAGAGGATCCAGGTGCAGCAGTGAATGAAAATCAACAAATTCAATAAGTGGAGCACCAAAGAAACATTTGTATCTTAAGTATCCATAACCTTTTTCACATATGTATTTCAAGTATCCATCAACTTATTTATTCTTGTCTTTCAAGAAACTAAGAATGCCAATGGCAAAAATGCCACAAAAGCCAGCCAAGTTTCATGTTGGATCATATATCAGTGTGTTCCATGTTCAGAGACTTAAAATGCCAATATATTAAACAATGACAAAGAACACCAACACCCAAGATCCCCGAGATGTATAGGATCGCGTTTCCGAAGCTCCCCTATTCTTAACTTCAAGGTGAAACTTTAATAACTTACCTTTCTTAAGCCTGTACCATTTCTAAATACAGAATTAAACTACTATTGAACCCTTTTATGGTTAGATAGTTTTATGACTCCATTTGATATGTTTCATCATCAAGCATATTAAGGCTACAAGTTCCATGTTAAAGATATTGAATGGCTCAAAAAGAGGAAGCATAAACTAAAAGTTGACAGGTATGAGGTTGAAAACCTTGAGTAACTGCTGGACCAAAGACCTTGTTAAACTTGAACAATCGGTGGCTTTCTTTTCCCTGTTTGGAGGAATTTGCAACAACCAACTCCCCATTCTCACCAATATATTCAATGGTGGTCTGCTTTCTATTCTGTCCAGGAAGGAATGGCCTTATCCGACAGTATACTCTAATATTTCCTATCCAAGAAAACCCAAAAATTAGCAAAGGAATGACAAACATCCAGGACCTAGCAATAAAATCTCGATATGTTGAGTAGTGGGCTAGTGGCACCTTTTAAGTCTTGAACCTCATTATACAGCCTCCGGTTTTCTGCAAGAACCAGATGATAATTTTCAGCTGCATCTGCTAACCCTTTAAGCTTTCCACCTGCACAATGTAAACGTAAAGTAACATATGACAACATGCCGCATAAGTTCAAGATGGTAAATGAAGCATTAGTTGAATAAACAATCCTACCCAAGTGACTAAATTCCTCCAAATAGTTCCTATTAGTATTGACAACCTCCTGCTTGATGGTCTCAGAAGCTACCCTCAATTCCTGAATAGTTTCACAAGCTTGAGTCAAATATCTCACATTAGACATCACTGCACAAGAACACATGGTTAGGTAGGGCATACCAGCAGAGCTAGGAACTGAGAATCTATGAATCTCTGATAACTGAGTTCTTTCCTATTCCAACTCTGAACTTTCAATTCAGAAAATGCTTCAAGTTCTTTCTCCTTCTTCCTTGAATATGTGAGGAGGCACTCAAGTTCCTTTAACCTCTCCTCTAACTCAACTTGAGCTTCCTTCGCCTGTGTTTCCAATAGCAGGCAATGTTGTTCATGTGTCTTCTTAATTATTTCTAATTCTTGCTTCAAAGCTGAAATTTCAAGATCACTATGGTCCTTCTCTTTCATCAATCTAACCACATCCTCCTCCTCAAGCTTCTTCCTCTCTTCCATTTTGGTCTTCTCAGTCTGCATCAGACAAAATAACTCCATTATAATAACATAAAAAAATCTCAAAAGCACCATATCCAAATCACAGACCATGAAGAATAACATCTATAGGCCAATAATCAACTGCATTTGTGAAGCACTTCCTGGTCACATTATGCATTTTTATGAATACCTAACGTTCACATTCACACCTCTGTAATGTATTGGATATGTTTAATATTTTATAATAAGTTAAGACAACAAAACAAATAACGTCAAAGGACACTCACTATGTCAATCGACAAAGCCTTATCCCAACTATTTGTTGTCAGCCATACAAACCCTGTCCCACCATTCCACTCTATCTAGGACCACCTTTTCCATCATCCCATTATTCAGCAAATCTTACCTCAGTCCAAATCCTTTTGGCATTCCCCTTATCCTCTTGGAGCCTTCAAACTCCGCTCAAGTGTTTCTCAAGGATGCAGTCAAAGGTCTTTGTTGCACATAGCCAAACCATCTCAGTTGGCTTTTCCTAGATTTTATCAGCTATAGGGATACTTCTAGATTACGCCTGATACACTAATTTCTAATTTTTTCAGTCCTAGTCTTGCCACTCATCCATGTCAAAAAGAAAAGAAAAAAAAGCCCCCATTCACATGTTGCTTGATTGCTCAACATTTAGCCCTGGCCTTATTGACATCCTATAAAAATTTCCCCTTTAGTGCGATTGTATATGCATGTAACACTCCATGAGAACATCTCCATTTCAGCCATGCGGCTCTATTATATGGATAACATCTTCCTCAATTTCCTCCTTACTGATAATTGAACCAAGACAACAGAAACGATCACTTTGGGATATCTACTGACCTTCAATATTAAATACCACTTCATCTATATGCATGTCCTTACTAAAGTTGGATTCGACATGCTCTGTCTTGGAAGTTGGAACAACTTATTTTGACACCCCTATCCAAAGCATTCTTCCAAGGACACTCATTACAAAATGATGAAATAATATCATAGGGGCCACTGAAGCCAATAAATTGACGAATCAATATATTACAGCAACGCAGCATAAACTATTTGTCTTGAAAAGAAGACATAATACCATCATTCATATTACAGGAAAATGGATAAAATTATATATTGTTGGCATTTAAGGTAAACATAAACTGTATAAGGTATCTTACAGTCACACTTTTTATATAAATATGAAATTCTTCAATATGAGACCATTTTCAATACAATCAGAGTTGAAACTTATGCTAACATTGAGGTAGAATGAATCTGCACCATACCATGCTAGCACAGTTCAATGTATACCTCGTGGGCCCCTATTAAATGAACACTTGAACCTCGATATGTTATAAGAAGCACTTAAAGTGTTTCATATTGTATTATAGCATATACAGGGGTGTCAACAAGCTGAGCTTCAACTAGATAGGCTTGGGTTCATAAACCATGAGTCGGGATCGGCTAGGCAAGGATTTTCTAAGCACGTTATCAGTTGTCAGCACATCAAGGCCCGATCCAACACAAAACCCGCAAGCCCAAAAGCCCATCTAAAAATCAAACTCGTCTAAGCTCGTTTAAGTGCACACACCCACACATAGAAAGGGAGAGAGAGAGAGAGAGAAAGAGAGTGCGTGTGTGTGTGTGTTATATGGAACAAGGACACTCCATATCCAAGAATTTTCGGTGGAGAATATCATGTTGGACTCACACCGACACATTTTTTCAAACAAATCTTAATTTATTCATATATTTGGTTTCCGGTTATTATTTAGATTTTTTTAACGTATATCAACTTATTGAGATACGTTTTTTCTATATTATATACTTAACCTGAACCGAAGTATATCTATTATCACATGGAACAAATTGTACGAATGTGTCGACATATCGGGTTTGTGGGGCCGGCATGTGTCCATGACCATGCTATATGGGTTCTAATAATTTGACACACCTTATCTTGACAAGCCTACGTGGAGCCCACATGGATATGACTCAAGGCTGATTTATTAATGATTATTAATTCGACACACCTTATCTTGATCAATAAAGCAAATCATCGCAAAATTTGAGGATTTTTTTTCCGCTTTAAAGTAATGATGAATTCTTTCAATTAAACTTAAATTCATTTTAGTTCCTGATAGAAATAGACTTTAGAGATTTAATGCATCAGATCTACGGAACTATGATGAATTTACACCAGATTTATGGACATATTTGAGGATTTTAGGGTGAAAATTCCAAAAAATTGTGTAAAAGCCTAATTTCCTTTATTCTTCATCCTAAACTTCCATAGTTGGAAATGAATAAGTTGTATGTTATATAGCTTCTCTTAATCCACAATTTGGTCAGATAAAAAAAATTCCAAGAATTATTTTTCAAAACAATTTTTTTTTAAAATACATAAACTTGGCAAATGTTACAAGTTATTTATAGATAGAACTTACAAACTACACGTAATATTCATTCATTAATATAGATGAATTATGATTGATAAATTTTAAATCCTATTTGTGTGATTAAAACTAAACAAAAATATAAAAAATTAGAAAAGGAATATATGTGTGTGCGTGTGTATGAACATAGCAATTAATAGAATGTATCACTTACACGTGTAGTTTATATATTTTGTACTTTTTAGGGTAGTTCACATGTGCTAACAACATGTAATTCTTGTGTTCCTGCATTGATTATCAGAATTGATACCATAACATCATGCATTTGAGTACTTGGAGTACCCAATGATGGGAGCATTAGTGGGTATTCATACTCAACAATAACTAATAAGAGCAATAAATCTAGGATTATAAGAACTAATACCTTTACATCACGCCGTGGGCCCAATTATAATTATACAAGGCATCAATTCTCTCAGGGTCCTTGGCTGGCCAAGATGGTGATGATGGGGGCCAAAGGTTCATTTGGTTGTGACACTCCCATGCGTCATGTACTCTTCTATTTTGATATTATGTAGTTAGTGTGACATGATTTGATGATTAACCACTTTCATGTGTAATTATAGTTGTGTTTAGCTCTCAAACTCTCATATACCTGCATTAGCATGTAACAGAATACTATGGAGACACTCATCCCCTTTGCATATGTTGGGAGGTTTGGAAAGAGAGAAATCTTCGTATTTTCGAAGATAAAGGGGTGGATGTGGAGAAGCTCATCCTGAAGATTAAAGCTGTTATTTATTTCTAGGGATCAGTCATTCCCGAACTTCAGAATTTCAAATTTGAAGACTTCGTGTGTCGGTGGGGTCGTCTGATTTTCTAATTGCTTTTTGCTTTGTTCTTAGGTAGCTTGTTGTTTGCCTTGTTGTTGCGCCTTGTTTTGTCAAGGCAGTCACTGTATAGATTTTTAAGGGCCTTCTCAGCCCCTCCTTAATATATCTATTTTACCGATCGAAAAAACAAGAATACTATGGAGTATGGAAATTCATTCACACAAGATATATGGCTGTTTATTAGAGATTGGTGGCTTATGAATGGGTTTTTACGCTTGTTTAATCATTTCCTAAAGTTTTAAGAAAAGTTTGCACCATATTTCTGTAATTTCCACAATATTTCCATCATTTCTATGAAATCCAACTATTTCCACACTGGCTGAAATATTTCCATTTCCAGGCTAGTTGAAATATATCTGGAAACAAAAATTTAGTACCTCATTATGTGAGTGAGTACACACACACACCGAAGACATATTTTGTTGAATAAAATTGAAATATAATGGATGAATATTCATAATGCAGATTGTAATACTCTTCAGAGGTTTGAATGCAGCGAGAGGGGGAGGAACTTATTAGAGATATTTTTTGCAATAATAAAGATGAATCAGTTCAGGTACTCAAGATAAAGGTATGAAGGCACAAAAAGAATAGCATTAGTCAAACAGTGCCATGTGGATTTGTAAAAGAGACAATCAGAAACAAATACAAAGTCACAGATGAATAAGAGGAAGTATGTCTGTTATCTATGGACAAAAACAAGAGATCACAGATTAGAACTGGACCTTTATTTGCTGGAGCTTGTTCATAACAATCTGTAACATGAAAAAGAATGCAGTTTCAAATCAATTGAGGGAACACATCATTGGTACCAGAAGAGTCTACAAATGTATATAAATAACGGTAACCTTATCCATTCAAAATGTATGATTAAAAATTACTTTACAAATACCTGGGCCTCCTCATCTGTCCCAGTTGCAAGGGTTTCAAGAACTCTGATTCTCGATCGATACTTCTCTTCACGAGTCTTATACAGATTGTTTTGCTGCAGGTACACAACAATAAAAAAAATTATAAAATGAAAAAGTTCATGTGAAGAAATAAATTCTTAAAAGTGTATTACAGTTCTTATATGTTCTGCTTGAGTTGAAATCCGCCGCTCAATCTCTTGCACCACTTTTCTTAACAGGCATGCTACACGCTGAACAAAAAGAGCAAAGTTTTTCGTCAGAGATTCTACAAGAAACCGAACTTTTAGATCAAGCAAAGAAGAAAATAAAACAATGGATCAAATCATGCATGCTTTAGAGTAACATCCATGTGTACTCTCACTGGCATACATGAGGTATTTCCCCATTCTTCCTGTCAATGCTTTCATCAAGAATCCCATTCACAACACTCAAAAGTAATTGAGTCGGGGCATTCTGCAAGTGAGATGCCAAAAGGCATTAGGAAGCATCCAAATAATAGTTATCCATATAAACTATACTCAGCCAAATTATGAGGTCAATTCTCAAGAAAGGACTTCAGGAATTTACATCTAAACTACTTGAGTTCATCATTTCCAAAATCTTTGCAGCGGGAAGATCAGCATAGCGTCCTTGTTTCAACTGAAACACCTCATGGAACTTATGTCCAACATGATGTATCAATGCAGCCGATGGCTCTACAAAAGAAAAGTAAATTATTTGATTGATAAAAAAGCATGCAGAACTCAATGAACTGGACAGAACCCACTGCCATATTTCAAATTATGGTACACATGAAATGTTTAGGCATCATATAGATTAGTAGAAGGATAAGCAAGACCCAAGATAATGACTAAAGATGGAAATTTTGGCTGATTCCATATTGAATTGGCCAGTTTAGCTTTGTTTGGCCATTGACAGAACCAATAATATATTAATATGCCGAGTCCATACCACAGAAATCAGCTTGAATTGGGATGTTACATTTACGTTCCATTGCATGCAATTTGTACAAGACACTGAAGAATGTTTTCAGTGCTATGTTGCATGAATACATCAAATGGGCGTTCGAAACCATTTAGAATCTCTATGGGATGGTATGTAATTACTTCCACGTAATATTCACCACAAGCTGGATAACATGCACATTGATCTAAACCTTTTTAAAAGGGAGCCTTACCACATAATCATATCCATAAGGTTTTTATAGTATGGGACAGAGAGAAAGTGATGACTACTCATCCAGTAAAAATAAATCAGCATCAAATTGTTGAACACATGTACCTAATTATTTTTGAATAATGAGTATGAAATGCTTCTAACTGGTTAGCTATAAATATTACTTTATGCAAGACCCAAAAAGGTCCCTGCAGATCATATATGAAACAACTAGAGAAACATATGGCAGTAGACATCACATTATTCTAATATTTCAAATGACCGCTCAGATATCTCAATACGTTTCAGTTCACAACTATATCTTTCTTTTTCCATAATTCCACGATAACAACAACTACACCCATACCTGACATAACAGGACTACGTAAAACACGTTGAAATTTTGAGTCTGACAAACTCTTCCGCCTCTCTTCTCCAGATACCGTAGAATTATGTCCATTAGAAGATAGATCCCCTTGGGAACCATCAATTTCCTCTAAACGTTCTACTTCTGAGAGGTTCCATTTCTTCCTTGGATGGTTTCCAGATTTAGCTATTGAACTTGTAATAGTATGATCTTCCCCCAGATTAGAATTAAAGTGTGCTTTAAGTGTCCAAAGGCATTTCAAAACTGTCGTCATAGATCCCTGCACAATATATCGGTTAACAATGAAAGTGAGTGAGAGGGGGAAAGAGAGATGGCGGAAAATTCAAATACTACGTGGACCAAAACCTATAAGATAAATAAGGGTCAAAAGACTTGTCAGAATGATACTATGCGTATTTGTATATGTAAGACACGTATATGTATATGTATATGCATATGCTACATACAAGTGTGGAAAATATGCATGTGTGCAAATATTTTTGTGAGTACATTCAAATCCACGACTGAATGTATCAATTCTTGCATTTTAACTATTGTGAGATTAGAACTATCTCTATATAGCTAATTAACCGCCGCAAAATAACAATCAAAATTCTCTTGGTGGTAAACATCGTTAGATCATAAAATAGCTGGAATACCTGCTCCAGGTCTGACAGTTCAAACCTGGGCAACCCCATTTCATCCATAGTTGCCAGAAACCTTCTGATATTCCCCAAATGTGGCTCTGAAGAAAAATCAGAAATAAAATCCTACAGCAGAAAATACACATTAAAGTTAAACTAATTTCCAACTCAACACTACTAGTGCAATTCACGAGAGCATGAAATCAAGAGAATCCAACCTCATCTATAGATCCAGGACTCAGCATTTTCAAAATGCTACAAAAGACAGTCCCATCAATCAAGCATGCTCTCAATTCCTCTTCTGAGGTTTCCAATGGAAGCCTTAAAAAAGGAACCATGACATTTAACCACTCCACCAAATCTGCTCGCTGCTTAGCTGTGGAACAGATCACAATTTAATGATTTAAGCAGGGGTTGGAAAGGAAAAAAGGAAAGCAGCTATCCTTACCCTCGGCCTCATTATTGGTATTTATTATTGGTTCAACAACATCCCCATTAACAGATGCATTTGAGCTGGTGAATTCCTCATTTTCGTTTTTGCGATATTCTGATAGGGAATTCATGACATGATCTTTGGAAAGAGGCATCTAGCTCAAAGGTCAACTTTGAATGGCGTCTAGAGCAGAAAATCCCATGTTTTTGTAATCAGAGACAAGTGATCTCCTCAATGTAGAATGAAGCATCAATAACCTATCCAGTGCAGATATTGCTCGAGAAATACGGCATTCCTGAAAATACACAATCATCACAAGCTCATAACACTCTATACAAGTATAACATTAGATGAAGTACAAACATTAAATAAACTGGGCCTCAAAAGAAAAGTGAAGATCATTCAATGCAGCAACCAGATCGCATTAGATGATGCAATGAGCACATTGACGAATTGAAATGCTATGAATTCGTTGATGCAGCACTAAATTGTGATAGCAAACTCAGGCCAACTATAGTAGTGAGATAAGTACAATTCTAAATGAGTTGCATTCATGGAGTAATCTTGATGACAATATCTGTAGTGTGTTGCATAAGTTGTACTTGGATGAAGTGAGGCGTGTGCATTGCGGCTGGTAAAGCATATTACGTGATCTAGTTTGTTTGCAATCCAATTGTGGGTCGTCATAAAAAAATAAAAATAAAAAGGAAAGCCCCACAAAATTCAATTGGTAATTAGGAAAAATTTGAAACTATCTTGACATAAGTCGTAGATAAAACTGATATCAGCGATAGAGTTAAAGATCTTATTATTCCATGGTCAATAGCTTGCAAAGAATTTTGGATTGAGAAAGTTATAAAACATACCGACTTAGATAGTTGCCATTGTTCAGTTTTCTCCATTTCATGGCATGCAATCTACACTCTTTAATATTGTCAACCAACGCAGCCAAGACCCCATAAAATATTGGTGACATTCTTACCAGATAAGATCAATACTCCCTAAAACTAGTTTCATGGAGTTCCCAATCAGCTAACTCTTTCCAAGGGTTAAAATAATCCCTATTGGCACATGCAATTGGTGAGTGTTGACAAACACTTTACTCTAAAAGCTTAAGCTGTTAGAGGGAGGAGTAACAATGTATACCAAAGGGTCCACGAGTCTAACACATGCGGGTGCTGGCCACATAGCCAAACAACACACACAGCACTTTGCTGGGAACAAGCACCTGCAACCTACTGGAACCTCCTGCTCTGATACCATGTTGACAAATACTTTACTCTAAAAGCTTAAGCAATTAGAGGGAGGAGTAACAATGTATATCAAAGGGTCCACGAGTCTAACACAGGCAGATTGTTGGCCACGCAGCCAAACAATGAGCACCTCAAATAACCAACCCTAATTTTGTTAGATAATAAAACACACCCTTCAAGTCAAATATTATCCTTCAGTATAACTTTTCAAGTTTTGTAATAGTTCACATATTTTAGGATCTCCACGAGCATTACAACATGAGGCAGTTGAGATCAGGCATCGGGTAAAATGTACATCCAGCAAAGGTGAAGTGAAAGGAGTATATATATGCAGCCAACCCAAAATGTGCAGTCCAGATGAACGGCAATCTTCATCCGGCATGATAAGGTCCTTACAGATGACCACTTAATCAGTAGGCGGATGATGTTCCCTAATAGTTGTGTTCTGTGCAAGTGTGAAGCCGAATCAGTAGATGATGTGCTCATCCATTGCAAGTTCACCATGGAGGTGTGGCAGATCTTCTTTAGTTTATTTGGCATTCATCTTGTGGTTCCGCACCATGTGATTGATCTTTTTCACGATAGCTCAAAGGACTCCCTCAATGGAAGAGGTCAGATACGTTGGCGCATCCTACCTTTTGCAATCAGGTGGACAAGTTGGAAGGAAAGAAATTCTTGGATTTTTGAGGGGCTAGAACTTTCAGTTCAGGAAGTGGTCCTGAAAGTTAAATCCTTCCTCCACCTGTGGACTTGCTTTTACCCGGAGTTTAGAGGGATTTTTTTTTTTGAGCAATTTGTGTTTAGATGGGACGGATTGTTGGGCCTATCCTCCCTTTTAAGGAGATAGGTCGGTCTCTGTATTGTTCTTTGTGGGGCGTTTCCCCAGCTTTTTATAAAATCTTACTTATCAAAAAAAAAAAGTAAACAAATCTCTCCACAGACTGAGACAGGAAGACTCCACAGCTGGGATTTTCTTACATATGGCAGCTTATTTCGTATGTATGGCAGCTGCGGGATGCCCAAAAGGATCTGTGTGTTTTTCCACCTCACCCTCTTCCAGTGTGGCAAGTTTCAGCCTAATAGTCCTCCGCCATGAACAAAAGATAAGCACTAATCTTACGTGTGAGGCATGCTCTATTCTTTTAAATAAATAAATAAAAATTACTAAAGCCCTTTCAAAACCCTCACCTCAGCTACCATGTGTAAGAAAAAACCTAAAGTGGAGACTTCTTCTCTCCACTATCTGTGTAGAAAACCTTCTCCCAAAAATTAATAAAAATTCATCAGGTAAATCAATAAGTACCAAGTGAGAACCTACACCACTAACCAAGCCTCTTCATCTGTTAGAAGTTATAAAACAGCAAAACCACTGAATTGGTTTAGCAGGTTAACAAACAAATTAACATCGAAAACCACAACGTTTCAAGCCCAATAAGAAATATTGCAACCAACAAATCACAAATATAAAATAGTTCTGAAAAGAAGAGAAATAAATACATATTCAACTATTAATGAATTTTCCAGAGAATTAAGACTTCCATAAACTCAACCTTTGAATTCATCAACTTGTGACCAACCACATATAGTAACTATATCCAGACCTCTGAATTTTCAAAAAGAACCACATCTCAAACAGAATAGAACAGAAAAAAAGAAATAAACTGAGATACCCACACAAGAACCTAGAAATTCAATACCCAGATGAAAATTGATATACTGAAAGTCGAAATCAGCAGAAATCAAGAAACACTGTTGGGAATCTGAATTTACCATAAACCTTGAATCTCAAGCACCGGTCTCAAAAATTATTACATCAAAAATAAGATCAACAAATGTATTTAATTCTCAACAGTAGAGTGAAATTCAAAGAGTGAAGAGATCCAAAGCCAATTCTGCAAATCCACATACCCGCACTGCAAGGAGTAGGAAAATCTTTCTCCAAAGCCCACCAAAAAATAAATAAATGAGCGAATAATCCTTCTCCAAGTCCTTGAGTTACTTCAATATACATCTCGACAACATGAGAAGCAACTGTAATATTAACAACAAAAAATCAAAGAATTCAGACCCTGATGAATGCAGAATGCTTAATACCCTTCAAAGACCAGAATTTATAGTGTGGAACCTAACTCTAGAAAAACATAGATTCCGACCTAAATCGCAGACTAACAAACGTCGGATATTTCAGACCACAATGAAACCCAAACAAACGACAAGAATTTCAGTCTTAACTGTTATGAAACACTGAAAAAGAAGGTACATTTTCTAAATTTAAAATGAATGTGTACTAAAACGAAGGCACATTTCAATTTTCCTCGCGCAGGATTCAAAATTCTATCAACCCCACAGCAAAATTCATAAAAAAGATTCGAACTTTTGGATACCAAATCCCTTAAATTTCCCAGATATTTCAAAAAAAAAACCAAACTTTCGGGGTTGTATAAAAAAAACCCAAAAATCGTAGATTTTCAAAATGTAAATCGATTTTCAAGCAGCGCTTGAAACATTGCTTAAGATATTATTAAAGAAAAAAGCACATACCTTGTAGATCGGATTCATACAAAACCCTAAATTTTTGTAAACCAGAACATAAAACATTTGAAATGTAACAAAAAGGAAACGAACCTCAAGAGCGTTCCAACACAGATAGAGGGAGGGAGAGAGAGAGAGATGAAATAAGATTAGCAGGTTTTTGTCGAAAGCCTTGAATTTTGGCGATGAAGCAAAGATTATGGCGGTAAAAGAGGATGGGCTTCAAATAGATCCACCTCCCCCAACCATCATCTCTCCCTCCTGAGACCGCAAACTCTCTCCGAATTTCCAGAGGAAAACAATAGCTTTTTTACAGATATGAAAAGACAATATTACCCTCTTTATTTTTCCAAAATGGCAGGATATGTCGAGCATAGATCTGGACCATCTGGTAATATAGCATCCTTATTGTAGTATCGGGTGTAGTGTAAACAAGTAGGCCAGATTGCCCATCCATGAACATGGGACCCATCTAGGAGATTTCCCGAAAAAAAAAATAGCCCCAATTGGATGATCTCTTTCGTAACACTAATCAAATTGGACGGTTAGATTGGTAGTTTTGGTTGATAAGAATATTAGATCATCTTTGATGTAGTAGGTAATATTGTAAGGATAATAGTACTGGTAGTACCGGATGTTTCTTCTTTTTAAATTACTGTGTTGCCGCCTTGTGCCTGTTGTTCTCTTTCAAAATCTTCTCTCACTACTTTCTGGGAACCGAGGAAAAGCCAAAACATCTTTCTTCTTTTGTACGCTTCAAATGGTTGTTGAATGTTTCCTTTTTGCTCACCGATGTCTTTGAGCACGGAAGCTCACGGACGTCCTATAAGCCACGTGGCACACTCTTAGATACCAGACAAAAATCAGTCAGGTGGTTTCTAACCCTTGGATTTGAGTACCCAAATAATGCCCGAATCCCACGGTTAAAAAATAATGAAAAAGACACAAATCCAATAGTTAGAAATCGCCATTCATGTTTTTCTTTTTGTCGGTAGATCAACTAGGGATGGGGTCAAACCTACGTACGGTCAGTAGGCTCTAATAATGAGCCACGTGGCTCATATGACGTCCGTGAGCAAAAGTGGACTCTTGTAAGTTGTTCTACCACTTCTACTCACCAAGAAAGAAAATGTTGTTCTAAACGGGATTATCATTTTATCGTAGTCCCAGTATCGTAGATGGTGACTGATTACCTATAAGCCAAACAAGGAATACGTGGCACACGTGTAGGGTTAGGACCAATCGGATTGTCTCCCCTAGGATATAAACTAGATCCAGAAATAATTCTCGTCTAAAAGATGGTCGAAGCCACGGAATGACAACGGACTGTCATTGAGGCCGATGACAGCCCACAATATGAGCCACGTGGCATACTTTTCGAAGTATGTTTGGGCAATCCCTAGGTGGACCTACAGACCAAAAATAACATGATTAGTGATTTCTAGGCGTTGGATTGGAGTTATTTTCATGGGTTGAATTTTTTTTTTTTTTTACGTTACCTTCGTGGGACGGAAGACGGCAGGTGAAACCTGGAACCGGTCAAGCCGGTAAAGGGGATTTCTACTCCTGGCACACTGCTCAAAGGAGGAAATCTACCTGTGTATTACCAGTGTGAGGCTTTGGATTGGAGTTATTTTCATGGGTTGATTTTAACCGTGAGAATTTGAGCATTATCAACCATTATTTGGGGTACAAAGATCTAAGTGTTTGAAATCACTAATCAGGCTGATTTTTGGTTTGTAGGTCCCATTTATTACATCCAGTTCTTACACCCGCTGGGGTGGCCCACATGGAGATCATGTTGAGCAATCCAACCGTGTATTATGTCGTCCTTGCCATGATGATCATCGTCGCCAACAAATCAGTCCATTTCAACATTGTTAACCATATAACAAAATTGACAGAAAATAATGTTTTAATTGGTTGGTCTAGATTTTTCAAATTAAAGTCAATTTTTCTAAGATTAAGAACGTTGAAATGTCCTGATTTGTTGTGAGAAGGCTAACCACACTCACCTTGGGAATGGATGGATTGTCCAACATGATCTTCATGTGGGCCCCACCACTAAATGTAAGGGCTGGATGTAAGAAATATGTCAGATACATGTATTAAATCTATTACTATTTTATAGCCAAAAACTGCAGTAACAACACTATACATTCACCTGTCACTTATTAGTTGTTTGTTTTGGTAGCCAACCTAGTAGTTCGTTAAATGTCACTTGGGGCGTCACTTATTATTTCTTTGTTTTGGTAGCCAACCTATTAGTTCATTAAATGTCACTAGAGGAGGGATGGCACATGCGGGGATGTACGTGCACCTTATGCGTGGCACACTCTTAGATAGTACTGACTGTATAAATGTTTGGCCCATCCCTAGTTGGACCTAGATGTCAAGATTCATCTTGATTAGTATATATAGGGGTGCTATATACCAAAACCTCTAGATTAGAGTCTTTTTCCTGGCTTATTTTTAACTGTGGATTTCTAGCAGTATTTCAGGTAACTATGATCAAAGGTTAGAAATCACTGATCACGCCAATTTTTGTTACATAAGTCCATCTAGGGATGGGCCAAACATCCATATGATCAGTAGCCTCTAACAGTGTGCCACATGGCTCACATTATGGGTATGTCATTAGCTTTGATGATGAACACCATCATTAAGTTTTTTCTTATAAGATAGTGTTCAGGGCCATGTGGGCATTCAATATATGTTTTTTTTTTTTTTTTTTGTAAGCACGGCATTCAATAAATGCTTAATATTTGAGTTGAAATGTAAAAATATCGAATGATCAAAGCACCCTTAAAAAGTAAAAAATTGAAAGAAGTTATGTTTGTCCATTTAAAGAATTCGAGGGACACATGGGCATTCGGTAGATGCTTTAATACTTGAGTTGAAATGTAAAAATGTTGCACCCTTATAAAGTAAAAAAAATTTAAAAATTGTTTTAAAGAATTTGATGGTTAAATTGGTAGTAGGGTTTTTTTTTTTTTTTGATTGAAAAAGAGAGTAGCATCGAATTTAGTGTGCTTTGACACCAAAAAAGACTGAAGAGCCCCTTTTATGTGAATAGTTTAAATAACGCAAAAGAAGCAAAAACATGGGTATTTTGGGATATTTAGGTTTAGTGAGGCACCCGAGAAGGAAGTAGAATAGATGAAATATTTTCTACAAAAAAAAAAAAAATCATTAAATGGACTTTCACGTGCTCACCACTCTTAAAGTAAATATTTTGTTGGTCATTGAAAAACAATTGATCTATTAAACTACTTAATTACTCCCCATGCCATTAATGGTATTTTCAACACATCCATTCATCATCACTAAATTACCTGCCATGCCATTTTTTCCACAAAAATAACCCATCTAACTATTTAATTTCATGAGTTGTGCAGTCATGCTACTAGTCCATTCAAATATTTTAATTTCAAAAATAACTCTATTTAACAACTTAAATACCTCTCATGCCATTAATTATATTATAAATATGCTTTTTTCATTATCACTAAATTACTTATTATGCCATTTTATCCATGTTTTTAAAATAATACATTTTAACTACTTAATTTCTTCTAACGATATAAATCAATGTACACAGTTTTATATCCCCACGAATGTATATTACTATTTTAAAGCCATAACTACAGTAACACCTAAGACGCTCACCTAGCACCTATTAGTTTATCATTTTGATGGGTAGTCGACCTATTAATTTATTAAACGTCTTTTCACCGTACTCACCCATTATTAAAGCAAATGAGCATATAACCGTACAAGAAAGCGTACAACTGAGGTTATTGACAATTGGATTCAAGAGATCAATGGTCCACGAGTACAATTGCAAAGAATAAATGGCCATGTACATATTTTTGTCCGATTATTCACATGGTAGCAATACTCTAATGTTTTGGGTTTCAAAAACTTATCAGCTATTGAAAAAATAACCTATTTAACTACTTAATTAATTACTTCCCGTGCCATTATTTATACTAGGGGACCACCACATGCAATGGATGTGCATCTTACACGTGGCACACTCTTAGAGATTGATGATCGTATAGATGTTTCGTCTTTCCCTAGGTGGACCTACATACAAAAAATCATCCCGATTAGTTATTTCTATCTGTTGGATTAGAGTCTCTTTAATAGTTTATTTTTTACCTGGATTTTGAGTATTATTTGGCCAATGACAAAACGACATCACCATGCAAAATGATAACATCCATGGCTCTTGAACCATGTGATCATTACTATTTTAATAATGAGGTATGTACGGGTGACTTAATTAACTAACTTTTTTTTCAAAACATCCACTCTTAGAGACCACTAACCACGATGTTTGCCCATCCCTAGTTGGTCTTACATACCAAAATTCATCTATATTAGTAATTTATATCCGT
Organism: Euptelea pleiosperma; assembly: GCA_035048495.1. Lineage (NCBI taxonomy): Eukaryota > Viridiplantae > Streptophyta > Magnoliopsida > Ranunculales > Eupteleaceae > Euptelea > Euptelea pleiosperma. Next base: position 5,310,679 of record CM068553.1, on the reverse strand, counting down.
TAGTTTATAGTCCTTTTTTCACGGCTTATTTTCAACCGTGGATTTCTAGCATTATTTGGGTCACTCATATTCAAAGGTTAGAAATCACTAATCATGCCTATTTTTTGTCATGTAAGTCCATAGGGATGGGTCAAACATCCATGCAATCAGTAACCTCTAATAACATGCCACGTGGCTTAAACTAGGTCCATCGTCAACATTGACGATGGACACCATCATCTAATTTTTTGAGGGAGAGAGTAGGTGCCACGTAGGGATTCAATAAATGATTTCATAGTTGGGTTGAAATGTGAAAATGTTGAATGACCAAAGCATACTTATAAATTTAGAAATTTCAAAAAAAATAAAAGAAGCAATGTTTGTCAATTTAAGAAATTTGAGCGTCATATTAAGAATAATGATATTTAGATTTTTTTTATATGAAATTCGTTGCGATTGACGCACACTACCGTCAACTGCTAATAAAGGCAGAAGATAAAAAAAGAGGTTGTAAAATCTAAAGTACTCCCAAAAAAAGTAAGACTTCAATTTTTTAAAGAAATATAAGAAGAGCATTTTGGGTAAAGTAGTGGCAATTTTAAGATCTCGTCCATTTACGACGCAAGAAGGGCCTTCTCTTTTTATATAATATATAATAGATTTTAAATATAGCCCATTCTTATCCATAGTTTTAAAACAACCCCTTTTAACCACTTAATTTATTTTCACGCTATTTCTCATCTGTTTTCAAAACAGTGCCTCGTGTAACATGAGGATTAACAAAATAATCATGCTTAGCTTAACTATTAATACAACCTATACCTATACATCTTGATAATTTGCATGTTAATCACGTAATCTAGTGTCGCCTGATTGGATCCAGGTCATTAGGTCGACCTAACAATTGGCAGACGTACTTTCATGTCACCAGGAGTTATATGTTAGACCTAAGGTCCATCCTTTACAATGTACCCTAACTACCACCACCCCTCTATGCCATACACGTGGCAAATCCACTCGCCAGCACAAACCATTCAAGTGGACCAGCAAAAATCAGACTGCCCAGGGGATCTTAACCTTCCAACCCAATCCAATCAGAACAACCATCTGATTTCTCACTAATTAGGTGGATGCGTTGCATCTAAGATTTTTGGTGTTGACGCTAGAATTATGAAGTTAAAAAACATCAAGCCATCAATGGGTATACATGCTTCTCAACCCTAGTTAGTGATTTCCCGTTTAATACATGTATTGACAAATTTTTGACAAAGCTTATTATACTACTGCGAAAAACCTTTCCTCACCCATTTGGTTGAGGAGATGCCTCAACCCCCAATCATAAATTGGCACGTGGAGGGGCTGTTTAAGGGTAACCGGGAGAATACGTTTTGGTTCTGAGTTACTTTTTAAGACTTTTCTTTCCTTTTCTCTCTCGTTATTCATTTTCCTTTTTCTCTCTTTCCTTTTGTTCGGCAATGTTTCGACAGTGAAGAGTTCAGAACGTGAATGCGGTCCGAAGGAGGTGGCAAACTCATATGGAGAACTTTCTCGCGAATGAAGCAGAAAGAGGAGGAATAACACCTTCCCTCTGATTTCAGAAGCGTTAACTCCTCATTATCGACTTCTTCTTCTTGTTCTAATCACAGAAATATGGCTCCAATATCTCTCCATCTGGCATCTACCCTTCCAGAGAAAATAGTAATTAATTTAACGAAGAAGAAATTAAGAAAACCCATCTCGTCCTTCATCTCTTTCCATATTTTAGATTCCCTGTAATATATTTAGCACAGACAATGTGATATTTTCTTATCTTCATTTAATGGCGGATTTCAAGGTTGGAATCTCGAAAAACCAGAAAATATGTTCACCTCGGCCTTTGTTAGAAACCCTCGACGATCTCTATTAGTAGTGCCATTTCCATGGCTCGATAACATAGTCTGTATATTCTCCACCTTAGAAACATCGCCTGATACTGGAGAACGGAGGAAACAAATAAAAGGAATAACAGGGAGAAAAGGAAAGAGAAGTCAAAAAGGCCAAAAACTTGAACCTATTCACCCGGTTATCCTTAACGTCCCCTCTACGCGCCAATATATTATTGGGGGTTGAGGCATCTCCTCAACCAAATGGGTGAGGCAAGCCGAACTCTATTCTACTGTATTATTCAAAGATCCGTAAAATTAGCTTACGCTACGAAAAATCATATTATACACAGATGACTGAAAACCTGATTTTAAATGTATAAAAAAAAACACGAGAAATATTAGCTTTCATTTTTCCATCATTTTATTTTATTTTTCTTTGCCGAATTTTTGAACATATTTTCGAATGACACATCCCAATTATACTCGAACTTTTCCTGTTCCATCTTTTTTCCTGTATGCCAAATTGCTAATTGGGCTCCAGAGAGAGAAACATGCCGAGCTACTTAAATAAAATATGCATTGCATTACAATGGCTTCAAACATCGACAGAACACGACCAATACGTTGGAAACTAACCGAGCCCCTCCTTTCAAGAACTTCCTTACTTCTGTAATATGGGAGAGGTAATCAATGCCCAGCCTTCCGTTTATCGCGTTGCACAGATGCAACCCCGCAAAAGACGAGAAAAATTGGCTCGAAAACCACATATTGAATTAAAAAGTGTGTTTTGTTTTTTTTTTTCAATTGTCTTTTTGAAGGATTGCATCTGTGCAACACCTTTAGGCTTGCTTGCTAGCTGTTTATTACTGGACTTTTCCGAGCTGGGTGATGATGTCCTTGCACAACAAACTAGAGACTGCACCCAAAATGTATAGACTGCAACTACATAACGTACAAAGAACATTTAACATTTCAAGGAACAAAAAAATTACAGTGGAAAAGAACTAAAGATAAGAACCACAATTATTCCCAAGTAATGTGTCGCCGTGGCAATCAACGGCAAAATGCAGGAACCAACAAAAGCCGAATTTGTGCAGAAAGCTTCTCAATTCTAGTAGTCTCTCGATCCGATGCTACCTTATTAAATTTCCTTCATTTTTATTATTTTTTTGCTTCTTTGTATCAATTCCGGGTAAATTTCTGAATCTGGACATATTGTAGCTCGTACACATTTGAACGGCCACCCTGTTGAAATCAGATATTAACACAAGTATTAAGATGGCTTGACAATTGAGTTTAAATAAATAAAACAGTAGCATCTACTGTCAGTAATACGCAAAATAAAGTCTTTTTTTTGTTTTCGCAGGTATGGTGGGATCAAACCCACCCATAGTCACAAAATCGGGATTCGGCAATAAATCGGCAAGGGGTCAAGTAGGAAAAATTCAGTAAAAATCGACAGAAATTGGCATAAATAAATAAATATATCATGACATTTTTAAGTTAGAAATGTTGTTTTTAACAAAAACACATTTATACGATGAACAGCACATCTATAATTCCATAATAATAACTCATAACTCATAAGCATGATATATCATTCATAATTCCAAAATCGACTCAAAGGGGAAAAAAATAGGTCTCAGTCAATTAATCGGCAAAATTCGGCAAAATCGCTGGTTAGTCGCCAAATTTTTTGAATTGATTCGTGAATTCAAAAATTCGGAGATTTTTGTGACTAGGAACCCACCACCTCATGCTTGCAGTGCAGTATGTCAACCAACGGAGATACAGGCCCAACCCTAAAATTTTGAGCAGGAATTAAAATTCCCTGCAATGCCAAAGAGCCAAATCCATATTTTCAGTGCATCACATTGAAAGAATGAATCCCTTACCTATTTACCAAGTTTACATCTTTGATTTGGGTACTGGATTTGGTATTTTAGCCTTCCTAATTAGACCCTCTTGAGTTATTGATATGACAAGCTGCCCATCAACATAGACAAAATTGAACTTCTGTTACAAACTCCGGCATTGAAAGAGAGAAAAGTAAAAGAACATGTTCAGGAATCAAGCAAGTCATGTACCTCTCCCTTAGTGTTAAACATGCGGCTTGAACAAAATCCACGAGCATTACTAGCGGAAGGACTCTCAATCTGGAAAAACCATAGATGCATTAGTTTTCAGAACCCACGACCAAGAAACAATAAAACAAGAATTGATACTTGCCACATGTAATAACCACTCGTCAGCTCTAAAGGGTCTATGAAACCACATCCTGAAAAAGAAACAGAAATATGGAATAATTACGCACATTCCTACCCAAAAAAATGATACCGCCAGACAAAACTTTTCATGTCCACAATGTTTTTCAAAAGCACAAGTGTTTATACACATGCTGTTTGTGTTTGTAGATAAAAGCCATGGCAGTAATTGACTCTAATTAAGACATGAAAACTGCCTACCTGCCCATAGAAGCGACATTGTTCAGAATGGTATATTTTGAAACTTAAATTACATGTGGATCCCATTGCTTGAATTGGAGTCCACCTTATAAGCTGAAATGCTGCAGCTTTTGGGAGGTCCCAACTTCCAAAGTGAGTTTAAGAGAGGTATAAAAGGGAATTTGAGACATTAATTTTGAGGTTATTATCATGGTTCAAAGTCCCCTTCGAGGAGAGGACGCGAGCCACTTGAATCGATTAGAGAAGATAGCTTTCTAGTTGGTTCCACTGGCGATCGATGCGTGTGTTTGAAGAGAGATTTGTTCCTTTTTTTTTCGAGCTTATGACTTTCTTTTTCAAGGTCCTTATTCCATTGACTCAATCCAAGAAGGCGTGCAGAAAGCGGCTGGCATTAGGGCGCACAGAGCTGCTGGCTTTAGGGCTGGCGCGGCTAGTGCAGCTAGAAGGCGCAGATGGCTGAGTGTTACACACTGAGCTTTTTTTTTTTCAATTTATGATCTATTTTTTCCTGGGTCATAATCAGAAGCAGAGGCGGCAGAATTGCAGTCTCCCCTGTACGTAGTACTATCACCTCGCTTCGTCTCAGTCAACACGTCTCATTCCTAAAAGGTACCAGGAAGATATATTCGGGTATGGACCGTCTTGTACCAAAACACTAATTTAAGTAATTTAAAAAAAATTCTTGTATATTTGTATGTCATAACACTTACAAAGATAAATAACATATTTTTAGGTTAATAAAGCATTAAAATCATTTAATGTAACATATATTTTCATATTTGGTGTATTGAGAAGTATAGTTTTTTTTTTCAACGTTGGTTCCATCTTGGTTGAGGCTTCTCATCTGTCAGCCTACTGAGATGCTGAACAATACCAAGATAAACCTCGGTTATTATGATATAGGTAGAAGGCAATCAGATGTACTTTGTTTTTTATAAGGAGGTGAAATCTTATTTTTCACTTTTATCTTCAAGATAAATTGCAGATATTGACAAAAAAAAAATGTCGTGACATATTGGGAGGTGAAGAGAACAAAGATCTCTTCTTCGTGATTTGCATATAATGGATGGCATGTTTGATTTCCAATTAATAGATATTATGGCATTCTTTCGGAGAAGAGATGCATGGTATTAAAGCAAGAAAATGGAAAGGTTACTCTATGTCTTTATAGTGCAACCTAATCTTTATGGCAGATTGTCCTGAAGAAAAGTTTATCCACCATTAATTTCCAATGATTCCTTCTGACATGTACTATTTGTATGTGACATATTTTGGATGGAGATAAGTCAAATTTCCTGCAGTTACTGCAGATTTGTTCATACACGGCAAGTTCACCACTATATTTTGTGAACATGGATTTTTCTGCCTGTATGTGTTGTCTCTGCTGCCGTTTGATCTTCTTAACAAATTTGGTAACAATAAGTTTACACAATCGTAAATTTTATCTAAATGCCAAGTAGTAGGTCTTATTGGCAGTGAACCAATAGATATTGTTAGTTGACCATAAATAATAGGAAACAACATATCACAAGCAGAAAACAGAATCTACAACAAAAACACACTTACTGTAAAATACCGCTAATCCATGGTTACATGTATATTTTTCTCCCGTAGTTTGCTCATATAAGACTTAATTGTACCACTAAAATGAAGAAAAAAAAGAAGATATGGAGGCTTACGAGTGATCCAAACTGAATGATGCTGTCTTCAAACCCCTTTTGCGGTGAGGTTTCAGGCTTACAGAAAGAAGTATAAGATCTGAAATATATACCACCACACATCTGGGACACAACCATTTGAGCGAACTTTGCATGTTAAATTTGTGTATGATGAAATAGAAGAACAATGGATTCATCCAACGTAACACTTTTATAATATATTTGCTGAATTAGGAGATATGAAAAGAAACGAAATTCAAATAATAGCTCTAGTATCCAATACAAACACTTAAAAATCTGTAATTTGCTGGAGTTCCTATGCTTCATGTAGTTTGTCTTTGCTGTGCTATCAGACTCGACACATTAGCCTAAAACATATTAAACCGGCATATATCTTGTTGCAGGCTAGAAATTAATTCTTGATAAATTTTTCCTAGTTATTTTGCTTGGATTTTTCCCCTAGTTCATTTCGTGGATTCAAATGTATCCTGAGAAAGGTGTTGTCTTCTTTTATCTTTCAAACTTGCTTTTTGAAAAATATTTTAAATCTCAGCTTCTCACAGACCTAAGATAACATGAAAAGAGTATGATCCCAGATACAAGAAATATATCATCCACCCATCAGTCCTGTTGTTGTAAATCTTAGAAACCGTGCAAATCAACCTCACTCACTAAGAAAAATAAGATTATTAAAGATTCAATACATATATACATTGTGTGTACGTGTGTATCATTTTTTCTGGAGGCCCTTTCAAAAGAAAAGTATATTGACATGGAATGAAAAGAAAAACAGCAGTTCCCATGCACATGGAATAGAAAGGACCTAGATATGACAGTATTCATGGTCCATTATTCCATGGTAAAATACTGATTCCACCTGATATACATCCATACAAGTGTAGCCATCCAATAGAAATTTGGAATGATACGAATCTGTTGAGGTGCAGTTGCTCACCTATGCAAAGCCAGGTCATCTGAAAGTTTTCCTCTTGCTCTAAACCAGAACTTCCTACTGCAAGACGGATCGATTTTCACCAAAAGATAGGTGATACAAATAAAAGCTAAGTCCAGAGATCCCTAAAGAGTAACCTTTAAGAGCAAGACAATAACACACATGACATTAAAGAATGCAAGGAACTAGATCTAACCTCGGCGGGGATTCAGTCTGGTAGGTAGAGTTATTTGGCTCACAAAACCTTATATCTACAGGCCAAGGGTTAAACTCCGTCGTGGCCACCTTGTTCCGATAATGCCTGTTGCTACCAGTTGTTAGACTCATTTAAATCACCAAAAAAAAGGGGAACATAGCCTAATCCTTGATATTAGATCCTTTACCTGGTTAATGCATTCATATACAACATAAAGGAAAATTCATATCAAACAGGAAGCCAATGTTTCTTGAAGATGAATTGAGCAGTCTACCTTAAAAATGTCTTCATACTTGTGTCAAAATATGAAAAATAAAATTGAAGCCAAATAAATCATATAGAAGGTAGACAAGGCCCCCAATATCATCTAGCATGGTATTAAATGCACTCGCATTGGCATCATTAGAGTGCGACTACTCTAGAATGTAACACTAAGAACAACCTGTTTTTCTCTGTAGGAGATTCATAAGCTTATGAAGTCACGTAGAATGAGTTAACACATCTATGGAGTGGGTTTTTGGTGATATAAGATAAAAAAAAATTTATCAAATAGGCGTCAATGTTGAAAGGTTTCCATAGTATAGGTATGTGGCCTTTCATATTGGGCGGTGGGTGGTTTTAGGAGGGAGAAGAAAGTTAGTCCCAAACTGGATTGGAACAAGAGAGCCAGGTTTGTTGAAGCTAAAGTTAAATGGTTATTTTTCGCAATCCTAGCCCGGTGGAGATTGGGGAGTCTTTAAAGATAAAAAGATAAAATGTTTTTGAGTTTTCTAGGGTTTCGATGAAAGAGGAGAAAAGAGAAAGAAGAGGGAAGGGAGAAGAGAGAAGAGAAAAGAGAACAAAGAAAGAGTGGGATAGATGTTTTCTAGCCCACCCATCCCATACTTTATTAGCCTACCCGTCACATATTTTGGGTATTTACGATCAGGTCCTTGAACTATCAAAGAAATTACAAAGATACCCCTAACCTCTTATGAACCAGAAAATAATACATATACTAACACTCTCTCTCAAGCTGGAGCATAGAGATTATCTAAGCCCAACTTGGAATAAATACGATCAGAAGCTGGTTCCACCAATTCTTTGATGAAGACATTAGCAAGTTGATGTTGAGATGACACGTATAGAGTGGAGATCTCATGATTAGATATTTTCTCTTGAATGAAACGACAATCGACCTCAATGTGTTTTGTCCGCTCATGAAAGACTGGATTAGTAGCAATATGGATAGCAGCTTGATTATCACAATAAATTTTGACCAACTTTGAGAAAGGAACACTAAATTCACGCAACAATTGTGCACCCAAATGAGCTCACACGTGGTATGTGCCATAGCACGGTATTCAACCTCTGCATTAGACTTGACCACAACTGTTTGCTTCCTGCACTTCCAAGTGACTAAATTGCCACCGATAAAGGTACAATATCTTGTAGTTGATCATCTATCTGAAGGAGAACTTTCCCAATCTACATCGGTATACTCTTCAATTTCAAGTCACCATTTATGTTGTTCAAGATACCGCGACTTGGTGCACCTTTCAAGTACTTTAGAATTCAGGATCATTGCATCTATGTGGGAAGCTCTGGGAGAATGCATGAACTGACTAACCAAATTAACAACATAAGATATGTCGGGACGGGTGATGGTCAAATAAATAAGTTTCCCAACAAGTTTTCGATATGCTACTTGATCTGCAAGAGGGTCACCTTGATCAACCATTAACTTTTAATTGGGATCCATAGGAGTATCAATTGGTTTGGCCCTTAGAGATCTAACACATCCTTACATTGCGATAAAATGATACCTTCTTTCGAGTGGCTACTTTAATCCCAAGAAAGTACTCGGAGAGAACCCAAGTCTTTAGTACATAAGTGTTTGCACAAGTGATGTTTCGGTATTTGAAATACCTTTCTCATCATTCTAGTCATTACAATGTCATCAACATATACGACTAAAATGATGACACCACATTTAAGAAAATTGAGTGATCAAAATGGCTTCTACACATCCCATGTGAAACAACTACATGACTAAACTCGTCAAACCATGCTTGAGGAGACTATTGTTGAAGGACGTTTTTGCTATTTCACTAATTCTTATGTCCCTATCTCTTATTTTCTTATTCTATGTAAGGGCCCACAATAAGTAATATAAAATCTTTTCTTTGGAGTGTGTACGGTTAACACTCTCCAACAATTTTTCTCTTCTCTCTCATCTTCCTCTCTAGGGTTTTACCATTAACCCTAGAATATTTCAACTTGGTATCAAAGCACAAAGGGTTTGAAGCCTCACCAGACATCACCAGACTATTGGGCATCCTGCATGGAGCCGTGGAGTACTGATGTCACCAGCCGTACAGACGGGGTGAGGATGATGGTCGGATTCTTCCCTACCCAGTATGGGATCGAAATCTCGTAAAACAAAAAAGAACACACACCCTAGATTAGATTAGGTTTTGAGAGTAAATAATACCCATGAATAGTAACATGGAAGTAGTACCCGTAAATAGTAATACGAGAATAGTACACATGAAAGAAGATGAAGGAAATTAATGATACGAAAACCTAAAATTATTACTCTGATACCATGTGAGTTTTCTAGGGTTTTCGATGAAAGAAGAAAAAAAATAAAAAAAGAAATAAGAGGGAAGAGATAAGAGATAAGAGAATAAAGAGAGAGTGGGATAAATGTTCTCTAGCCTACACGTCCCATATTTTATTAACAGATCCCTAAACAAACAAAGAAATTACAAATACACACCTAACAATATATGAACCATAAACGTATGCTAACAATGTTAAAGATTTTTAACAACTGTAGAGACTCAAATGAGATGGAATTTATAGCACGTTTGGAGGAATTAAGATTTCCTGAGGTAGTTTTTCGATCTACTCAAGACTAAACATAATTTATTAGAGATTAGTTGAAATAGTTGTCAAGTCATAAATTATCTCTAGAGCTTGCCGCACTGCAAATTTGCAAACATGATAAGACAAGTATTATAGCCAAGTCCACAATACAAAGGAAGACATGCAAATTGTTCTTTCTAATGAAGCTCATAGAAACATAGGTTAGAAGTAATACAATGTCACATCAAATTATGACTGAAGGAATGTGAATCTCACATGGGAAGACGAGGATCAGTAAGACGTCTTTCACGCAGTTCTTCCATTGATAGAAGCTGGAGTGGATTATTGAAGTTCAAACACCAAAGCTGAAATCCACTAGAATCCTTGAAATAAATGAAAATAAGGAATTTCATTTACCATATCTGGAGCAAGCACAGATGGCATTGTAACCCCCTGGTGTTCGAACCCTTGTTCGTCCTTCTGTAAAATAAATATAAACCAACGCTACATTAATCTGAATTTGTGCAAGAAGTCTTACGGCAACTACCACTAAGAAACTCACTTTATAAATACAAAAATGAAGAAATTGCACCAGCTGCCCAAGTAGTTAAAAAGTCTTGCAGGCACTAGGGTGAAAGTTAATGAATTTTATCAAACAAAGTTTTACAAGTAAATGGAGGGTTCTGGGAGATCCGGATCCATATAAAAATCCTTAAACCCCGACATTGCATCACCAACCACAGATTTCATCTGGTCCTATAAGGTAAAATATGGCTGGACTCCCAATTTGTGCAGGGTCATTACATCCAGATATTTAGAAGAACACTCTAAAAATTAGAATTAAGTCTTAGGATTGCGTCATCATACAGGCATCATTTTGAGAGCAAAGTTTGTCGATGAGTCTAAATTATTGATTTGACTAAAGTGATTGGACAAAGTTATGTGCATTGTTGAAGCTGTTATGCTGAGCTCTTATTTACTGCCATCCACAGATTCTGAGAGTTTTTAGTTGTTTTGATAAGTCAAATGCCCAGTAGATGTTTTGATCCTGTTTGTTACTCCCATAACAATTGCGATTATAGCCTGTACCTGTGTTTTTAGGAGTTTGAGGATTGCGATGTGAGGTTTAGAGCTGTTACTTGATGTGCTCTTCTTTTAGAGTTTATTGATGCCATTTGAAGGTTAGAGATGTGTTTTTGGTGTGCTCTACATTGCAGAATAGTGAGAGTTAGAATACAGATGGCTTGTTATGTAGAGATGTTAGGTCTAGGCCTTCGATTTTGAAGTCTAAGAACGAAAGAAGTTTAAGTTTCACACAGTAGTTTTCTGGCACAACAGCACGTTAGGTACGTGTTCAGATTTGTGGTTCACAATAGTTTATTTGAGAAACACACTAGAACATTGGGGTACACTTAGTTGGTTCTGCTTGTTCACTAACATGATAAATTTTGGCTCGCTTGCACCGTTCATTTAATGATTGAATTTATAAACAAAGAAAAATATTTTTATACGGAATCAAAGAAAATTTTCTATTAACATATGGTTTGTTGATCTAGTTTAAAAATGGCCGTTTGAGTAATTTGGAAGACACTGTGCTGCAGCTATACTGCATTACACCTGAAACCTTACCATAAGATTTAAAAAAAATGTTAGTCTATGCATCTTTAGTTCTAATAGAGTTACTCTTGAATTTATTTTTGAACTATCATATGTACATGCAATGTGTCGCCCATTCTTTTATCCCTCTTACTTCCCTTAGATTATGAAAGGCTCTCGTAACAAACATTGAGTATGAACTTCCTTCGTGCGTCAATTAGATTTCAGACTACAATAGTTTGGATATAGTATGTAATTTACCTTAACATAGAATCTAATTCCACTGGTGTCACGCTTTTTAGTGCTAAATTGCCAATTCTAAGCTTAGGAGGAGAGTTGCATCAGGTTGATAGGGTGTAGAACTTTTGCCAAATCTTTTCAAATGAATCCTAAGATAGAATCTGATGTTGCACGAGAGCCTGTAGTCCAATGCCGGTTAAGAAGATAGAGCAACAAAACTCTTTTTAAGGTAGGCATTTCAAGTGGTTTCCAAATGATAAGGAAAGAGGTTCTATGAAAAATCAAACATATTCCAGTAGATTAGATGAAGTAGTTGTTGGATTCTATGTACACCCACGTGGGGGTGTTCTTAGTGGGCTGCGTTCCACTACCCCACGTGGGGTTTATTCTCTATTGCTTATAGGTTAAGTGATGGGCCCACCCACTTAACCCACAATCTCTTTATTTCATGTTAGTGGGTTAAGTGGTGGGCCCCCACTTCACCCACACGATTTCTCCCTTACTTGTAGAAGGGGTTTCCCCTACTTATATATATATTACTTACGGGAGATTGAATATTCACTTCAATCTCCCCATTCTATCTCAAACCCTAATCTCTTCTTCTCTCCCTAACCTCCATTATCTCTCTCTATCAGTCTTTAGCATATTAGTGACAACCTCAAACAACAAGAAATATGTAAGTGGAAAGCTTGTTCTTATTGGAATAGGCTAACTCTTGGATCGACCAAATAAAAGAATTGAAGCCATTTTTCTGGTTTAGGGGTAGTCAAATTCATCACCCAAATTGATTATTACATTGTAGAGAAGAAATGACAATGCGATATAGCCAAAAATTTCAAGTTTTAAACCTATAAACTGCATACATAATAAGACTAAAGATAGATAAGTGAAATGTCAAATAATTGCAAAAAAGGGTCACCATAGACTACACTCACTACATCACTTCATAACCTAAAACTACACATCAACGATTCTAATTCCTTTTTGAGAACTTCAATGCTAAACCTAGGTAAAAATTCAAAATATTCTTAAAACTTTCAACGTTCACATTTGCATTAAAGAAAAAAGACACATGGATGCTAACCTATAAACTGCATACATAATAAGACTAAAGATAGATAAGTGAAAAGTCAAATAATTGCAAAAAAGGGTCACAATAGACTACACTCACTACATCACTTCATAACCTAAAACTACACATCAACGATTCTAATTCCTTTTTGGAACTTCTATGCTTAACCTAGGTAAAAATTCAAAATATTCTTGAACCTTTCAACGTCCACGTTTGCATTAAAGAAAAGAGGCACAGGGATTCTCCTGATGTAAAACAATGCAGGACAAAAAGCACAACACCCAACTTATAAAGAAGGTTTCTAGACACGTTGATTAAATAAATATACAAATGAACAACATGGAGAGAGTGCATTACTTGAAATGAAGCAAGCAAAGTGAATATGATGTTTCCTTGTTGTGTTGCATCTACTCGTCGGGTAGCAAAGCTATTCCCATCACGTAGACGATGAACTTGATATGTAATTGGCACTGCAAAAGAATGATTGTATAAGATCATGAGACTATGGAAGTTTCTTATCTCAAACAAACAAATATGGCGCATCTGCAGAATGATAATATTGGACCTGAGAAGCAGGTTTCGTGCAAATTAAGAGAAAATCATGTGACCAGTTGAACTAATATGATCCAAACTTATATGGATGCTATATCCTTTATAATCAAATCCATAAGATATGCAGCTGAGTAGTGACATGCAAACTTCAAACATGAGAACCATGGATGCATAGAGTCCCCCAAGTCCAGTCCATTTGTGACAAGCACTATCATTTAAGTCAAAAAGAACTAGCCTCCATGAAAAATGTGTACAATTATGTTTTGCATCAAAAACCTATTTGCAGTAATTAATTTATTCATCACCTCAAAATCTTGTCATTGCTTTCAACTACTTGCTCAAGTATTCCGTGTGTATAGTTTAACCAAGACAGTGAGGAAACAAATTCCGTCATCCTAATCTTAATGTGGAAAAAATTAGTAAGTAGTATTAAGAAAATCAAAAAACATGACAAACGTATACAATTGCTAGTAGAAGTTACTTGTGATTGTCAAATTTGATTTAATTGATGCCTTACGAATATAAAGTGTCCCTCTCTATCTCGACATTCTATGAAAACGATGTTTCAAAGTAATCACAAACTTCTAGGGACGCCTCCAAGGTTTAGGAGCAGATCTAAAACTTCCTGCAGCGTCAGGCAACAGCCCCTCCTAGTTGGTTAGAGTCCATTTTGGCAAAAGCATTGTTTCCCACAAACTAGGGTTGACTTTTCATCCAGTGTTTTAATAACGACCATTGTCAGAATGCAAAATAAAAAAAATTATGATGTAACAGCAAATCATAGTGTAGCAGTTCACTATTCACTGTAGGAGATAGAAAATGCACTTACTGCTTAAGTCCCCAGCAAGAAGGAAATAGTTGTGCAGACTGTGGACAAGCTTAAGGCAATCAACAGTCTTCGATGCTGCAGCCAATGCCTGCGCAAGTACTAAAATTGATTGTAGTTGCAAATTTAGATGGCCATGGGAAAATAAAAGCACTACAATTTAGATGAACTTTTGACATATCATGTGAGCAAAAGGGTAAGGTCTATATGAACTCAAATCAAATAGATCGTAATATATTAAGGGTTCTTAAGTCAAAAGGAGTAGAGGACACAAGACACTTTGAAAATCAAAACCAAAATAACACACTATGAGCTCATCCAGTGTGGTCAAAAGTTCAAAACTTTGTCCAGCCAGGACCCCTTGCACCTAAAATGGGGCCTAGGCAGGGTGCTAGTACAAAAGCGGTCACTTGGACACGTAGGCGCTACGTGTTTAAGAATTCGCGTCAGCTAGACATATAAAATCAATGTTACAAGTGTGTTACTCCAAAAAACAATCATAAAACATATACATGCAAACCTTATTTGATTTTCTTCTCTCTCTCTCTCTCAGTAGATGTGCTATATTCTGTGATGACCGTAGAGAGATCTTAAGATTTGAGTGCTTTTTTCGATTTGCTACGCTTTTATATTTGAAATTAAGACTTCAAGATCTATCAATTGAAAAGTTTAGTCAAAATTAGTTTGATTCAGTCGTCCAAATTGGTATCAAAAGTCAATAATTTTAGGTTCTGCACCTTCCAAATTAATAATGAAATTAATAGTATGTTCGTAATATTATTTTTATTCTATAACTTTTATGAAATAAATAAATTATTGCCTAATGCTGTCAACTACATTGAGTTCACCAAGGTAATTTTGTGGTCTATTAGTGTTATGGAGATTCTCCATGTCATCGAGCACAAGTCCAATGTTCTCATCTTTGGATTTAATATTCAAGTATTGAATAAACTTTAGTTCATATGACAACATCAAAATTCTGAAAATTCATTTGCATGAACTATTTAATGTGGTGTAATTGTCAACAGTTCTTTCAAATAGCAATATTGAAATCTAATGCAACATCACAATAAGTGCATTCCTGTGTGCCATAATGTATATGTCTGCATCCATGCAAGTACATTTGATAGGGAATCACTACTTTTGTTTTTGATCAATAATAGGCAATCTCTTTGTTCATGCATATGAACAACTATACAAATTCTTTTAATCGCGTTCAAGTAATGTACTCATAAATATCACAACAAATAAAAAGAGGGCTAAACCATGCCTGTCCAATCAATTGTCCTCCAAAAACATGTCCAAGTCTTGGAGCATCAGGCAGAGTGATTCCACGAAATATGTTCACCTTCAAACCAGACAGAAAACAAGTAAATGAGTACAAACCAAGTATTTTTCTCCTCTTTACAACCATATAACTAGAATCCTCAGGCATATTATATGATTTATGAGATCACAACAGGAAGAATGAAGAGGAGTTTCATCTGTGTTGAAAAACGCAATGAGAGCAAAATTTGTCTATAAAACTGTTTTTTTATAGGTAAAAAATGACATGGATTGAGGTAGAAAGAAAAGATCTAGACACACCGGCATAAAAACATACTTCTATTGGATCCAACTGCAGTATACGTTCCACCAGTGAGCATGTCTCAAGTGTTTCATCTGCATTCCAGATTGATTTTGGCTGCAGCAAAGTACTATATCCATGGGGCAACACCAAGCACAATAGCTGCCATTATTAACAATGCATCAGAAACCTACAACCTAGAGTTTGAAAGCTAATCTGAGAGGTGTATCTTATGAGGTTAAGCACTATAAATGTAATGTAGTTTTTTCCTGATTGGTATAGATGCAATGTAGACTTGAACGGGAAAGTATTGTAGTCTTTACAGACGTGAGCAGCTACCTTAGACATAGCTATTACATCAGCCTGATGAACAGAAGTTACAGTACCTACAAAACCATAGAATCGATGATATCCATTGAAGATGGAAAGATTATAAATGTTACTGAGAATACAATCACTGTCAATGCTAATGGCATTAGATTTTAGCTACAAGTAGTTGAGCACCAAAAGGGATTATAGCTGAAATAGCTTTACAGCTGCGTTGATAATGTTGCAGGACCAAATTTAATCACAAGTCACAGCATGAATGGGTGTGGCTATACAATCACTAAGAGCGGCAAACGACAAGGTGGATGTCTTGGCGAAAGGAGTTAATAGTGATTCTATGTTTCCGATGTAAATTGGCCTTTGTATCCTTGTTATTTTTTTATTGCCCTTGTATTATCTTTTTCTCTTCTCTTGTACTCCTTTCTTTTAATACATTTTTCTCATTACTGATTAAAAAAACAAATGTGTGGCTATACATTTTTTTTTTTCAATTGTAGAATTAGAACAGTTTCTTGGTATGAAATTCGCAAACAATGAAAATTAAAACCTTAAATTGAAGAAGAAAATATAACATAAGAACCAAAAACAAACAAACAAAATTGTCAGTCAAAGAAACTAAGAAGTCTGCTTCTCACCATAACCAAAGTAATCATATGGTTTCAATTGAAACTCTGAACGATTTTCTTCCTCCACATTGACAAATCCACAAACCTCAGCCTGCCAAAAATGTGTTAGAAGAAGTCCACATACAATCTAGTCGTCCGCATGTAGAGGTTCCAAGCATTTACATCAAATTTAAGATCTTATCTATAACGAAGAAGAAGAAGAATTTACCTCTCCCTTCCATATGAAATAAATTCCACCCCCAATTTCCCCCTCTCGAACGATGTATTCACCACGCTCTACAACACGGAATCTCAAATAGAGTAAGAATTTAACTTTTAATTGTACAAACTTAACAAACAAATCTCCTCTTACTGTAATGTTTGAGTTGGACGACTTCGGCAATCTTCTTGAGAGATGAACTTGGGAGCCTCTGTAGTAAAGGAACGTGACTGAGAAATTCTATCACTGCTCGTCCAACAAACATCGAGGTTAAAGAAATCAGCAACAAATTAGAGTTTTTTTTTTTTTGGAATTCAAACAAGTAAACTGTTGATAGACGAAGATGAACAGAATATTAAGACCAACTCGAACAGAAACGATCGAAATTAGGGTTTCTGTTTCACCTGATTCGGCGTCCATGTGGAGATTTGGATTTTGGAGCCTTAAGGCCCTTAACTGACAGAATAAGAAGAAGAAGCTGATCTTTCGCGCTCGCACTCTGTGTTTGACTCTGTTTTGTGGACTCTTTACGTTGAATGAGAAAAAGATTCGCTTTGTCGGAGTCGGCTTATCCGTCTGACGGTCCAGATCGAGTAAAACTTTGATGACAGCGCGCAGTACACTCTTGGATGACTCTGACCGTATGGATGTTTGGCCAATCCCTAGGTGGACCTTCAACCCAAAAATAAGTCTGATTAGTGATTTCTAGGCGTTGGATTGGAGTTATTTTCTTGGGTTGATTTTAACCGTATGAATTTAAGCATGATTGACCGTTATTTGAGGTACAACAAAGGTTTGAAATCACTAATCAAGCTGATTTTTTGTTTTTAGATCCACCTAGGGTTGGAAAAACATCCATATTTGAGCCCTCCAAAAGTGTGTCGCGTGGCTCATAGTGCGCAGATGACGGTGCGCCTATCATCAAAGTTTTACTCGTTCAGATCTACAATATGATTTTGAGTCAAAGATAGAGATACAACTTGACAAGTACTCCCGGCGACACCTGACAACACTGTTCTAAAGTATTGGGTGGTATTTTAGTAAAACACCCCTGAAATTTGAAAGTAATTTGTACTACCCCCTTGTGGTTTCAAACATTAGAATTACCCCCTTGACCTAGTTTAACCGTGGTTGACTTGGGTTAAAATGGACTTGAATCACTCGTCATTGGCATTGTAATTGCAATGTTGTGGTCCTTTCATAGGTGCCTTAACAGGCGCATGATGCATGTTAGTCAAATGATGGTTAAACTAACTCAAGGGGGTAATCCTAAAGTTTGAAAGTACAAGGGGGTACTGCATATTACTTTTAAATTTCAGAGGGGTGTTACTAAAATACCCAAAAGTATTAGAGTCGAGCATTACCATGGATAATCGGACAAAAAAGTTTCCAGTGGAGGCCATTGACCATTGGATTCAAGAGATCTAGAGTCCACACGGCAACAATTTCAAGAGGTAAAAGGGTCGTGGTGTAACAAGGTATACCTGAGATGTTTCCAAATGCAGAAGTGCCTTTTAAATTAGTATGACCCCCCTAAAAAATTGGCGATATTTGTATGACCCCCTGCTAGTTTCATTTTGTTCCCCCCCCCCCCCCCCCCCTCCCGAAAGGGTCGTGGTGTAACAAGGTATACCTGAGATGTTTCCAAATGCAGAAGTGCCTTTTAAATTAGTATGACCCCCCTAGTTTCATTTTGTTGCCCCCCCCCCCCCCCCCCCCCGAAAGGGTCGTGGTGTAACAAGGTATACCTGAGATGTTTCCAAATGCAGAAGTGCCTTTAAATTAGTATGACCCCCCTAAAAAATTGACAATATTTGTATGACCCTCTGCTAGTTTCATTTTGTTGCCCCCTCCCCCCCCCACCATGTCATTCAAATACTTTACACTTAAAAATGGATTTTGATTAAGCGTCAGTCACTCTCTGACGATAGTCAGTCATCTCTGACTTAGCGTCTGTCACGCTTACGTCTCGGTTGAAATTAAACATACAATCAGTGCCATGTGGATGGCCACGTTTAAAATAGTTGGTTGAGGAGAAATTAATCACTATTTCGTTGTTCCACTCAGTGCGTGCCACATGTAATTCCAATTGACGGTTCAGATCTTCTCCATAGTTTCTTACCTGTAATAAACCCCTACCGTTGGATCTTAACGCTGGTTTCACAAATGGTTATTGAAGACAATCGGCAGCCCTTTTATGTGCTTAAATACTTTTGAAAGTTGTAGATGTTCTCGTTATTCATCTGTTTGTGAAACTTATTTCATCCCAATCTTTCTTGCTACAAAAACGGTGATCTTCCATGGTGCAAAAACAGTGCAGTGATCCAAATCATGGGTGTAGGGCAAGATACAAACATGGTAAGTGTTCGAATTTTATTTTTTATTGGTGATATTTGTATGACCTTTTTTATGTAAACCCAACTTCAATATTCTTCATTCTTTGAGTATTATTTGGTCTTTCAGATGATTCTTTTTCATATTTGCAATATGAAAATAGTTGGTTGAGGAGAAATTAATCACTATTTCGTTGTTCCACTCAGTGCGTGCCACATGTAATTCCAATTGACGGTTCAGATCTTCTCCATAGTTTCTTACCTGTAATAAACCCCTACCGTTGGATCTTAACGCTGGTTTCACAAATGGTTATTGAAGACAATCGGCAGCCCTTTTATGTGCTTAAATACTTTTGAAAGTTGTAGATGTTCTCGTTATTCATCTGTTTGTGAAACTTATTTCATCCCAATCTTTCTTGCTACAAAAACGGTGATCTTCCATGGTGCAAAAACAGTGCAGTGATCCAAATCATGGGTGTAGGGCAAGATACAAACATGGTAAGTGTTCGAATTTTATTTTTTATTGGTGATATTTGTATGACCTTTTTTATGTAAACCCAACTTCAATATTCTTCATTCTTTGAGTATTATTTGGTCTTTCAGATGATTCTTTTTCATATTTGCAAGTTTGGTTTCAAAACAACCTCATAGTGCGGGATGGAGGTTTTTGAGATGTTAACTGGTGGATGTACCAGATTTCGATGGTTATATACAATATATTAATTAAGCTCTGATGGTTGCTTTGGTTGCGGAGAGTCAACCCATTGATTGAAATATTACCCTCGGGATCATTCTTCATGTCCTAAGCTTGGGTATAAAGGTCATCGAAAAAATTTTATATCAAAACAACCCCATAGTCTATGCAATAATTATTTGAAATGTCAAGATGGTCGTGACAATTTTCAATGGCTAGAAATTGCTAAGTCTATGGTAGGATTTGAAATGTAGCGGTTGACTTCAACTGTGGGAATGGAGTATTTGGGGTTTGGAGCTTTGGATTCGAGTATTTAGGGTACTTGGAGTCAACACCAATATAATCATGTTGGTTTTCGTCTTAGGTCGACTTTGGGATGGGCCAAACGGTAGAACTTTGCTTATGGACGCGATCGATCACAATATTAGCCACGTGGCACACTTTTAAATGACGGGACAGTATGGATGTTTGGCCCTGCCTAGGTGGACCTATCCAAAAAAATCAGTCTGATTAGTGATTTAAAACCTTTGGATATGTGTACCCCAAATAATGGTCAATAATGCTTAAATTCCAATGTTAAAAATCAACCCATAAAAATGACTCCAATCCAACGCTTGGAAATCACTAATCCGGCTAATTTTTGTCCTTGAGGTCCACTTAAGGCTAGGCCAAACATCCATGTGGTCAGAAATTAATCTCTAAAAATTGCCACATGGATCATATTGTGGTCCATCAAAAAAGTTCTACTCATGGGCCAAACATCCATATGCTCAGTGGTATCTAGCGACCCACTGACCATATGGATGTTCTTTTCATCCGGGTGAACCTACGTACAAAAAATCAGCCTGATTAATGACTACAAACCTTTGGATCTTTGTAGCCCAAATAATACTGGAATTCAAAAGTTAAAAATCAACCCATGAAAACAACTCCGATCCAATGTTTAGAAAGCACTAACAGGCTAATTTTTGGTTTGTAGGTCCACCTGGGGTTGGGCCAAACATCTATACGATCATCGATCTCTATGAATGTGCCGTATGGCTCATATTGTGGTCTGTCATCAATGACTTTCAGCAAAATAAGAGTGTACCATGTGACTCATATAAACCTGAGTGTCCATGAGTAAAAGTGGACTTACATCTTGTTAAAAAATATTTGCTACCCTAGTAGAACTTTTGCCTGCGGACCACAGTATGAGCCACGTGGCTGACCACATACCAAAAATTAGCCAAGTTAGTGATTTCAAAATGCTTGAACTCCATGGTTAAAATGACTCCAAATCAATGCAAAAATCACTACTCAGGCTACGAAAAATGACTCCACCTAGGACTGAGCCAAACATTCATACGATCATTGATCTCTAAGAGTGTGCCATGTGGCTCATATTGTGGCCTGCCATGAATGGCTGTCAACAAAGTTCTACTCGTCTTTGAGAGTGCGACATGTGGGTCATATAAACTTGAGCGTCCGTGGGGAAAAGTGGACTCCCATCCTGCAAGAAAATATTTGCTCCCATCCAAAAAGGAGAACTTTTACGACGGACATTGATAACAGACCACAATAAGCCACATGGTAGACTTCTAGATACCACTGACCGTGTGGATGATTGGCTCAACCCCCACATGGACCCACATACCAAAAATCAGCGTAATTAGTGATTCCAAACCGTTGGATCTTCGTAACTCAAAATGTTTGAATTCCATGGTTAAAAAGCAACCTGTGAAAATGACTCTAATCCAACGCTTAGAAATCACTACTCAAGCTAATTTTTGGTCTATAGATCCACATAGACTTGGGTCAAACATATCCATACGATGGTCATCGATTTCTAAGAGCGTGCCCCGTGGCTCATACTATGGTCTGTAGACTCTGTATCTCCGTCATCAAAGTTCTCCTCCAAAAACACCAGGCTATAGCACTCATAATTGGCTTGCCTCTTGTGGACCTCCACACAAAAAATAAACTTAATTTGTGATTTCTGGCGGTTATTCTAGCACCCAAGAGGAAGCTGAAGTCCAATTGTCACGCTTCACCCCACTAAAATTCTTAAATCCAATGGCTAGAAATTTTTGTGCCAAGGTCCATCGGGAACCGAACCAAAATATCCTGATTAAGTGGGCCCAAAAGAATGTGCATGCCAGAGAAAAATTTGGTAGCAGCTAGTAGCAGGCCCACTTTTCTCGTTAAGATTAAGATAACGGAAAATTTCATAAAATAAAATAAATTTAAATGTATTTGTAAAAAAGAAAACAAATTTCTGACATTTGCAAAAAAAAGTAACTAAACTTCTTTTTTCTGACAAAATTTAAAGCTGAAAAAAAAGCTGACAGACACTCTTTAAAAGGGCATTTTCCCAAAGAGCATAAAACTTCTGTCAGAATACGAGCCACATGTCACACTCTTAGTGGACGCTGACTGTATGGATGTTTGGTCAGTCCCTAGGTGGACCTGCAAACCGAAAATCATCCTGATTAGTAATTTACAACCTTTGGATCATTGCACTCAAACAATGCTCAAATTCCTACGGTTAAAATCAACCCATGAAAGTAACTTCAATCCAATGCTTATAAATCACCGATGATGTTTATTTTTAGTGTGTAGGGACCTACACACTAAGAGTGTGCCACGTGGCCAAACATCCATACGGTCAGCGCCCACTAAGAGTGTGCCACGTGGTTCGTATTGTGACACAAGTTTTATGTCTCTATGGTCAAAAGGGCGTCTGTCAAGTACAAACGCCCTTTAAAAGGACGCTAGTCATCTTTTTTAACAAGCACAGTTGTCAGGTAGAATTGTCACACAGAAACACCATTTGAGGAGTTAAACTTCTACCACACCAAATTGTAAATCACACAATCACAAGCCAATGAGTTCTCGGCACCTACACAAGTGCTTTTGCAACGTACCCATGTGCTTTTGTTTTTTAGGTGTACGTGCCAAGAACTCATTGGCTGTGTTGGTGTGATTTGCAATCCGATTGTGACGGATGTTTTACTCCCCTTTGAGTTACTTTTTTTGCAAATGAGAAATTTATCTTTGTTTTTGCAAATACATTTAAATTCATTTTCTTTTATGAAAATTTTTCGTTAAGATAACACTCATTAAGTCTTTTCAAGGCACTAGCTGAGGCCAAATTTCCTCACCTCACCTCAAATAGGGTTAATCTCAATATATATATGTGAAGCAACATGTCTGGTTCTAGTTACAACGAAAATAAGGGCCATTATAACTGAAATGGACCTCCCCTGTTACATTACATACTGTTTTAACGTTTAGAAAATAATGGCCGTTATTTTATGAAAAAAAAGAAGTAAAAAAGACTGTTATTTTCCGTAATAAATTTTGTTGAAAAATTGAACTTTAGATCCATTTTTTACGTTGTTTTCTGTTATTTCTATTTCCCACGGTTTTTTTTTTTCCCCCGTTTTTGGTCCTGTGCGTTACAATCCGTTATACTATTTTAATGGTCGATTCTAAACCTTGGTTTAATCAGTCAACATGTCTGGGTGGTGTAGTTGGTTATCACGCTAGTCTCACACACTAGAGGTCCCCGGTTCGAACCCGGGCTCAGACACAATTGCTTTTTTTGTGGTATCAACGGGATCATTAACTGAGACATTTTTTAGCATCCCTATGTTCAGGAGAGCATTTTTTTTGTGGAATTGACGGTTCCGATTGATGATCATGTGCCGTCACAGATCACTATCCCTTATGAACCGTGGTCACACCCCGATACAAATAAACCCGCGATTAAAACCCCGCGCCATTTGTTGTTCCTAGTTCTCCACTTCGATTCCAAAACGCCGGAAGGCAGGGCAAAGGTGCTCCATGGGAACTTCGGTTCAGGTCACTCCTCTCTGTGGGGTTTACAACGAGAACCCCCTCTCGTATCTCCTCTCTATCGACGGCTTCAACTTCCTCGTCGACTGCGGATGGAACGACCTCTTCGATCCCAACCTTCTTCAACCCCTTTCGAGGTTGTATACTACTCAAATTTCCCCTCATTGTTCTCCTTTTGTTTTTATTTTTTATTTTTATTTTTCTCTTTACGGGGTTTATAGTTTTGAACACTTTAATTGATCAACTAATGAGATGTAGTTATAAAAAGAGAAGCAAATCCTTGATGCCCAGTTGAAAATTTCTTCAGCAGACTAATTAGGAGAAGAGTATTCATAGTTTGGAACACTTTAAGAAAACAAATAAGTAGAAATAGCTATTGATTTGAGCAAATCTTTGATACCCAGTTGAAAATTTTGTTAGCAGACTCTTTACTAATTGTCAATTTTTATTGAGAAAGAAATATAACAAATTGGGTATGCATGGAATGCGTTTATATGCTTGTCAATGATTTGTGTTTGGGCACTTTGTTATGTTTTTGATTGGTTTATAAAGTTTTATCGAACTCTTTAAAACTAAACTAGGAGAAATGCTTGGTGAATAGAACATATCTTCCATACTAAGCTCAAATGCACTTCCAAAGATCCTTAATAGGCTGTTACTAGGAGTAAAAAAGAGAGAGGAATGCTAGACCTCCTTACAAGAGTAGTATGAAAACGTTTCCTCGCCCTCTGTGTTTGACACGGCATGACACCTGTACCGCCCTCATGTATTTTACTGAAACACCCATACAGGGACACGAGTTGAACATAGTGGGCGAGATGACTTTTTTCTACTTGTGTGAGTAGGCTACCATTCTTTGAATGGAGAAACGGGAAAAGAAAGACAAACAAAGATGGCATTTTTCTAAAGTTTTTCTAGCATCTCCGTTTGGTACCCCCAAAACTGTAGGGAGGAAGAAAAAGATGGTATATTACTGAGGATCATCCCACTTGTTAGAGCATCTCCAACTGGTCTCTTTATCTTCAAATTTAAAGGAGCTTTTGCAAAATCCTACTCCAAATGGTCCTCAAATTTTAAAGGCCCCCTCTGTATCTCTATTCTTGACATCAAATATAGAGGGAGGAGAAATTATAAAGGGACTACTATTCACTTTCTCTGAATTTCCATTTTTGTATTTTTCTTTCCATTCAACTTTTTTAAATATCATTTTTGTCCTTTTTAAAGGGTGAATAGTGATTTAAAAGGGGGCCCGATTGGAATTCAACACAGTTTAGAGGGGGTTTCCCCCTTCAAATTTGAAGAAGATGCTTTTTTGAAGAGGTTGGTTGGAGGTATCCTTAGATATGCTTGTTATGCCTTACCCCTTCCTGTTTCTTTTCTCGTTTTGTCGGGAGTGGAGTAGTTATTCCTCTCGGTTGGCCAAAATTTAACTAGGTACTCGCTTCTTTTTTCCATTGCGGATTCTTAGAATTAGGGGTGTCAATGGATAGTTGAAAATTCAAATCTACATTCGAATAATCGGATATCATTTGAAAATTTTGGATATCATATGTATTATTCGAAAATTTCGGATATCATATGCGGATTCGGATAAATATTCGAATGCTTTTTCAGATACGGATTCGAATATTGATATATCTGATCCGATATATATTATAAATATAGTTATTAAAGTAAATATGATTATACATACAATAAATCTAATTATATTAAAGTAAATATGATTATATATACAATAAATAAATAATTAGATTTACTATATATATAATATATAAGTAATTATTTATCTAAAACAGATTGTGTTATATTTATTATTTAGATATAATAATTATATTTAACATATAATTTATTATTTATATCCGATTTACTTATCAGATGAATCAGATATTATTGGATATATGATAAGTTAATAGGATTTGAATATTGATTCAGAATATCCATTCGAATATCGAATTGGATTTGGATATTGAATATTTTTTTTTGAATTCGGATTCGGATATTCTTATATTTGATTCAAAAAATATCCGTTGACAGACCTACTTAGAATCCATTAATTTCGCAAGAAATAAAAAAATTGAACAAATGCCTAGCCATGCAATGAGTTTTCACTCATTGCACATATTATTTGTTCGACTCTCTTTGTAGTTTCTTGAACATGATTTCGATGTGCAGGATATCTTCCACAATAGATGCTGTTTTGCTATCACATCCCGATACACTTCATCTTGGTGCTTTGCCGTATGCCATGAAACACCTTGGACTCTCAGCTCCAGTTTATTCAACAGAACCTGTGTACAGATTAGGCCTCTTGACTATGTATGATCACTATCTTTTGCGGAAGGTGACGTTTCTTTTTGGCTTTTTGAACTCTTTAATATTTCATATATAGTCTTGAATTTCTTATGAATATTTCTACCTTATATAAGTACTTGTAGGAGTCTGTCTCTGAGCAGTTTAAGCATTTATTTTATTTCAAGATGCCTCATGTCTTTGTTAACAAAAAAGAAAGGTCGAAGATGAGCTGGGCCTGGTCTGAGCTATATTTAGCCAAGTTTAATTGATGAAATTATTTTGGAGGTAGATTCCCATGACGTGCTTTAATGACTTATCATGAAGGCTTGGGGCAACTATATGTTCATTGTCATTGTTGCTTTTGCAAGTTAGACAAAAAGTTCACGTAACTGAATCTAACATTGCTTCTGCATGATTGAGGAAAAGTACATGTTAACTGAACCTGGTACTTCGTTTCTTTTAAAGAACCTATCAAGTAGCAACGACAAATCCTTGCATGTCAATCATCTCGAGCTTCTGAGTTCTGGGTGGGGTGCTGTTCTGAAGCATACATACGAAGCCAACTCATGGCCTGTGTACATAGTCTTTATAATCTTTTTTTTTTTGATAAGTAACACTGTCTTTATAATCTATGTTTCTGTATATTGGGTGATGGATGTTTCAGTACCATCGTTCTCCTTCTTTCAACTCATTAATGCTTCTCGGAGGTTTGATTTTGCGCAGCCTCTCTTTTCTTCTTTCCCCGATCCCTCGCAGAACTTCTGTCTTTAATATCCACATCATAATCAGGGATTTAGAACGTCAGTCAGTCTCCGGTTTTTAATTGATACAATGCCACTATTGCCTTACAACTTTCTCTTGGTCCAGGGAGGTGTAATATTGCTAACTTTCTCATGTCAACCTGTGCAGCAAGTTTCAGATCTCGACTTGTTTACTCTGGACGATATTGATTCCGCTTTCCAAACTGTGACCAGACTGACATATTCTCAGAATCATCACCTCTCTGGTAGGCGATTTCACTATCATTTCTTTTGGTCCTCACCTGGTTAGGCACAATATATGAACTGGTGGAATACTTTGGTTAGAACATCTGCATGTCCAACATCTGTCCCGAATCATTTGTTCATGCAGGTGAGCCAGGACCAACCATTACATGAGTTTCACCTTGGAGATCTCCTGGGCCCAGAAATTGGCCAACCATACGATCTACACCATCCAATCTATAGACTGTTTTTTTTCCTGGACTATTCACACACACACATAATATGTGTGTGTGTGTATTCACATAGTCCAAAAGAATGCGGTATACAGATGGTTACTACTACTCACTCATGTTGGTGTATGGCCTTGTAGAATCCCTAGGTGGGACCATCATATTCCTGGTCCCAGTCCCTCTGCTTGTGCACCATCTGTAGGACATGGTTGGGTCTGCATGAGGTCAGTTGGATAAGCAGATGTCATGATCCTAGTATTCCTCATATATTTATTTATGTTTGTTCTTCTTCTTATTTTGTTCTTTGAACTTAAAATTTATGACAGGCAAAGGAGAGGGAATTGTTATTGCTCCTCATGTGGCTGGGCATCTCTTGGGAGGTACTGTCTGGAAGATAACAAAAGATGGGGAGGATGTAATATATGCTGTCGACTTCAACCATCGTAAAGAAAGGTTATATGGAAACTTCTTAACAATTACTTGCACCCAACTTAAAACTTTGACTCTGTGTAATGCTTATATTTATGCAAGGGATCAATGCAGATACTTACTGGTGTTGTGGTTTATTAGGCACTTGAATGGAACTGTTTTAGAATCATTTGTGCGGCCTGCTGTTTTGATAACGGATGCTTATAATGCTTTGAACAATCAGCCTTCTAGACGCCAAAGGGACCAAGAGTTTCTAGGTATTTCTATTTTTCAAATAAAAAAATTGATTATTCTCATTTATATATTTCTTGCCTTTTTTTTTTTTTTTAAAATTCTTTTCAGATTTTTGTATTTTTATTGGTCAAATGACTTGAAGGACCTGTTTGAGCTTATTATGCCGTACCTTTTTTTATTCAATTGTTGTCTTTTTTTTTTTTTGGAAATTTGTGTTTTGGTGAAGTTCTCTACATTTCATAAAATTTGCACTTGTTAGAATTGGCATTTTTATTTAATAATTCATGACCTGTGAAGGTAACATATTCTTTAAGATTTTGGAGATGCTAATTCGATTCATTTTATTGGTTATTGTTATTATTATTTTTTATCTATAGATGCAATACTGAAGACCCTGAGAGCAGATGGAAATGTACTACTGCCTGTTGATACAGCTGGGCGGGTATTGGAACTTATTTTGATATTGGAACAGGTCAGTAGTTCAAGCATTCTTGTATTCTTAGTATTTTTCTGCTGGATAACTTTCCAGGAATTCTGAAGGTTAGATTCTTGTTGAAATTGCAGTATTGGGCACAACACCATCTGACCTATCCCATCTTCTTTCTCACATATGTTGCTTCGAGCACGATCGATTATGTCAAGAGCTTACTTGAGTGGATGAGTGACTCAATAGCAAAGTCTTTTGAACACACACGTGACAATGCTTTTCTTTTGAAGTAAGTAGTGTTTTTCTTTATCATACTGAGAGAGATTACATCATATTCAAGATTGTTTCCTCTCACTTGCTACCTTCAGCTTCTGTCTGTATTGCATTTGGAGGCACTCTTCATAAAAACACTAAGAAAGTATGTTGCGTCTGTCAAACAATTCAGTTTGTGTTTTCAAATTTTGTTTAAGAGTTTCATTTTTTTTGGTTGACAATTGCTTAACAATTATTTTTATCAAAAATTGCAGACATGTCACGCTCCTAATCAACAAGAACGAGCTTGAGAAAGTGCCGGATGGTCCAAAAGTTAGCATGCTTATTTTTCTTTAAAGAGTATAGCTTTCTTAATTTGCTATTTTATTTTTGGGATGGGGTGAACTGATACTCCTTATTTAGATTGTTCTAGCATCCATGGCCAGTTTGGAGGTGGGGTTCTCTCATGATATATTTGTTGAATGGGCAACCGATGTTAAGAACCTTGTGCTTTTCACAGAAAGAGGCCAGGTATATTTTCTAGACTGCTTATCCTGTTCTGTCTGATTGATTTCCACAGATTTACTTCTTTCCTCACGATGAAGAACTCTTTCACAAAAAAATGGTTGCTTCTTCCTTGTTATTTTGTTGCTAACCGTCGGAAATGAATGTAATTATACATTGTTGCCATGCTTCAATGTTCCTGACGCTGCTGAAAGCTTGAGAAGTCATTTTTCTTAACTGTTTCTCTTCATTCTTGTAAAGTCATTTCCTCACTTTAATACTTGGACAGTCTATCTCAACTTAGGCACACACTTTTTTGTTCGGCTGCTCCTAGCCCGCCTCTATTAAGTCAGTCGTTTGCTTTTTTGAATCCTCACAAGCTACATCTCGCTCCTATGGGCTGTTATAACTATTCAAGAACACACTTTGGTTCCGCAGCATCACAAGGAGTGATTGTGAGGAATGGCCATTCTAGAACAATCATTTGGGTTTGTTCATTCTTTGACTACTCTGCT
Source organism: Euptelea pleiosperma (assembly GCA_035048495.1). Lineage (NCBI taxonomy): Eukaryota > Viridiplantae > Streptophyta > Magnoliopsida > Ranunculales > Eupteleaceae > Euptelea > Euptelea pleiosperma. The sequence continues at coordinate 5,280,976 of CM068553.1, read as the reverse complement.
CCTGAAAGAAAAAATAGAGAGCTCTTCTTCTTTTGTTAGGGGAGTGGCAACGAAGGCACTTTTGGGAGAGGGCTGAGCGAAGCGGTCTAGAGTGTCGATGAGAGATAACAAAGGACCTGACTCGTGTGATACGAATTAATGGCACTGTTAGTAGCTCTTTAAGTCCAACAATTCTAGTTCATAATCCATTTTTTTTCTTTCCTGATAAGTATGTATCATTAAAAAGGGGAGAACACCAAAAAGAAATACAAAGGCAAAACTAGCTCCTTAATCATGTAGGAGGAGAAACGCCTAACAACTCATCCCATAAAAAAACAAAGGTTTCAAAGAAACAACCTCTAAAATCTGGAGAAGCGGAAGACCAAAGATAAAGAAAAGCCTTAACTTTCAAAACCAGATCTCGGACATCTCCTTTCCCCTAAAAAATCCGAGAATTTCTTTCTTTCCATATGGCCCACACAATAGCAAACGGGAGTATATGCCAAAGAAGATGTCCTTTCTCACTAAGAGAATCCCTCGAGCTTCCTTGGAAAAAACCTAACACATGATGCGGCTTGCGGGACCACAAACTGAATGCCAAACAGCATGAAGAAAGTTTGCCACACCTTGTAAGAGAATCTACAATGGATAAGCACATGATCTACTGATTCAGCATTTGCCTTGCATAAAACACATTTGTTCGGCAACATTATCCTTCTGTTGATCAAATGATCTATTGTCAATACCTTGTTCTCAATCGCAGTCCAAACAAAGAACTACACTCTCGAAGGAATAAGGGCCCCCCAAACAACGGACGCCAGGAACTCCTCCTGACTCCCCACAAAATTGTGTTAGAAAAGAGAACTGACTGAGAAGTTTCCTTGCGGTTCCCACCTCCACGTTCTCTTATTCGGCTCCATATTCAGACTAGGATTATCTCCAACCCGAATTAGGAGAGAAGCAAGACTGTCTATCTCCCAATCATTTATATTCCTTTGGAAGCCAAAATTCCAAGAAGCGGAGCCTCCACTCTTCTCTACACAATCCTGGATTACCGTGCACCTTGACGATTAGATAACATAATCAAATTGGGAAAGACCGCTTTAAGAGGATCTTCCTCACATCACTTGCCCTCCCAAAAGCGAACTTTGTCCCCTTTCCCAACCTTGGAGAGAAGACCTCTTTCAAATATCTCACGAGAGCCTTTAATACCTCTTCCACATATTAGCTCTATAAGATGACAAAGCTGGATAGGTATCCCAACCGTACAGCCTCACCCCATACTTGCCACCAATCACTATGCACCACAAACTCTCCTCCTCCTTGAACCTCCATAACCATTTACCAAGAAGGGCCTCATTCATGATACAAAATGTACCTCTTTAGGCGAGCAAATCTTTTCCCATTCCACAAGATGAAATTTCTGAGAGTCCCCCTTCCCTCTCCACAAGAGGTCCCTCACAATCTTATCTAGACTTTTAGCTACGTAAGCCGACATACGAAAAAAAAACATAAAGTGGATAGGCAAACTAGAAAGAGTACTCTTTCCACCCTTCGATAAGTACCTTCTCTTCCACCCTACAGGCCTCCTCCGAACTCTTTTTACCATAGGATCCCATATATATTTATCCTTATATGTAGCTCACACAGGTAGTCCAAGATATGTTTTAGGCAATTGACCGATTCCACATCCCAAGCTTGACGCCAATCCCCTCACGTTAGGTACTTTCCCCACACTGTAAACCTCAATTTTTGACAGATTCACTCGAAGACCCGAAATAGTTTCAAAACATCTTAGAACGCATCTAAGATATCTAAGATGACTATGGGAGGCCTCCGAGAAAAAAATCGTGTGATCTGCAAACTAAAGATGAGTAATCGTGGGACCATTGTTGCCTATTCGAAATCATTCCACAAACTCTCCTTCTACTGCCCTTCTAGTCATCCATCCAATAGTTTCCACCACTACTACAAACAAAAAAGAGATAGGGGATCTCCTTGCCTTAAACCCCTCGAACTAGTGGAGAAACCGGCCGGAGATCCATTCATTAGGTAGAAAACATAGCTAAGGAGATACTTACCCTGATCCAGACCCTCTAGTTCTCTCTAAAACCCATCGTTCCCTAACAAATAATCCAGGAATTTTCAGCTTAGGTGGTCATAAGCTTTCTCCATATCAACCTCGCACAAAATGCCTCTCTCCCTTCACTTACCTTGAAATCCAAGCATTCATTCGCTACCAAAACACCATTCAACATTTGCCTTCCTTTCACAAAAGCACCTTGGAACGGAGAGATGATCGAACCCATCTCCTCCTCCATCCTGGAAGCTAACACCTTAGAGATAATCTTGTAAGTACTACCCACCAGACTTAATATGGCAAAAATCTCTTAGGCCTTGCCTAGTTTGTTGCACTGGGATGCATTTTGCACTCTGGTGCAAATGTGGTGAGTTGCATTGCAGTCACTTACCACAAATTTTGGGCTGCACATGCTTGCATCCATTTTCTTAAAGATTTTGCAAGGGCTTGGCAACCACTTGCATGCCAGCTCATTTGCATGCCCCCAACCAATCACTTGTAATCCTGAAAGTTGATAACTAGGAGATACCTCAAAGTGACCAATTTCGTTTCCTTGGTTCTATTATTTATAAGGAGAGATTGAGGAGGATGTTGCCTATAGAATCAGAGCGGGTTGGCTAAAGTGGAGATGTGCTTATGGAGTTCTATGTGATCTACATGTGCTAATTGGACTAAAGAGAAAATTCTATAAGACAATAATATGACCGACGATGCTTTATGGAGCAGAATGTTGGGCAATTAAGAAACATGTTCATAAAATGAGTCTAGCTGAGATGGATTTGTGGTAAGACAAGGAAAGATAAAATTAGAAATGAACGCATTTGTGAAAATATAGGAATAGCCCTAATAAGTGACAAAATGAGGAAAAGTCGATTGAGATGGTTTGGTCTTGTACAACAAAGACCAATGATAGCATCAGTGAGGAGGAATATGCAAGTTGAAGGGCCTAAAAGGGTGAGGGGAAGACCAATAAGATGTGGAGTGAGGTTCTGAGATGATATTTTAAGAAACTTGCCTTAATGGAAGAGATGGCTTTAGACATGATTGAATAGAGGAATAGGATTCGTGCAGCTCACCCCATATCGTTGGGTTTGGCTTATGATGATAATGAGGCACTGTAATCAATCTCTATTTCCATTAGTTCAAGTAGTCAGTTAGTTGGGTAATATGAATAGCGGTTGCATAGGTGATAGGCTCTTTAGGTATTTTTGATTTGGTTCACTTTCCAATAAAGACCAACACATGCGATGCACTTGTCTTTACAAGGGCACTGTTACGGGGTGGAACCTTGCTTAATAGATAATTGTGGAGTGAAAAGGAAGAGACAAGTTTGGCCAAATGACAGTGCATACAAGCCAACTCATTATCCTTTACCCGAGGCAAGACAACAGATGAGCCCAATAAAGTAGATGAAGTTGCCCGAAGCATATAGTCACTTTTTGGCCAAATCTTATGTCTCTCTTTCAATCCTGCTTAGAAAACTCTAGTGGGTTCTATTTTTTTTGACAAGTAAAATCTTTATTAAAGGCCAGGGCCGAAACAAATAGAAGCCAAAGCTAAAGAGGTTGAGATGACCTACTAAAAACTCTAGTGGGTTCTTGCGCACCAATCTTGCATGAAAGCCAGAGTTTGCTGGAGAGGAGTGCTTTCTTTGATTGACCTCTTTCCTAGAATGAGATTCCTAGATTTTTGACTACCACCTAGCTTACTTCTTGAACTTATATAGATGTCATGGTCCTTTTTTTGTTTGGATGAGACGGTAGTAGGATAGGTGGGAGGTGGTGACACACAACGACCAATCCTAAAAGACCACTCTTTCTTCTAGGGACGCCTAACCGCTGCATCGATCAGTAACATTTTTTGGTGAAGTTTGTAGTTGAAAGCTCAAAGTCTTAACAACCTCATCAGATTTTTTTCTTCTTCTTATGCATGTTTACTGGTTATTACTGCCTCATATAATAACAATACATTCTCTTGTGCATCATTTTGGATATACCAGTCTCACTAGACATGGGTAACAATTTGATTTTTGATGTTTATGCATGTATATTTGCTTTATTTCCTGCATGTACGTATTTTTTTGGTTGGTACTCCCTTACCTCTGCTCTTAAAAAATGTTCATTTTGACAACTTTTGCAATGACTATTCATGCAGTTTGCCACGCTAGCTCGCATGCTTCAGGCAGATCCACCTCCTAAAGCTGTAAAGGTCACCATGCGCAAGAGGGTTCCTTTGGTTGGGGAAGAGTTAAGAGCTTATGAAGAAGAACAAAACCGAATAAAAAAGGAGGAAGTTCTAAAAGCTAGTCTTAGCAAAGAGGAGGAACTAAAAGCATCCCCTGGATCTGATGCTAATTTAGGTGATCCAATGATCATTGATGCAAGCAATGCTCAGGCTTCATCAGATGGTATGCTTATTCATTTCTCTACTTTTGATTATCCACCCTCTGCAATTTTCTTTTGAATGGATTCTGTTTTTGTACATTCCAATTAATATTGTTCCACTTCCACCTAAGAATTTGAAGTATTTGTTTATTGTATATAGTAAATTCAAATTGTGGTTAGAATGTATTGGTGAGAGATTGCTCACCATTTATTGGGAACTGAGAATCGGAGGGGGAGAAATATTGTAAAAAAGACATCGTATTTTCCAAGCCTTGAAGACCATTGCTCATCTTCTTCTTCTTTATTCTCTGATTTCTTCCATTGGTGTTAGAACACACAATTATTTGCAACAATTGTCTAAGATAAAAAATAACATCTCTTTGATTCATGAAATAAAAAAATAATAATAATAGTATAATACCTCTTTCTTAAGCATTGATGACATTGAAAATTCTTAAACGTAGCGTGCTGAAAACATAACGTTTTATACTTCAGATCACTCTTTGACTTTGTAGTTCCTAAGCGGGTGAATTCTTTCATCAATGCTATATCATTGAGGGTGTTTACAGGAAGAGGAAGGTTGCTATGGAGGCTGCTTCCTTTTGCTGTGATGTGGACCATATGGAAAGAAAGGAACCGGCGTATTTTCGAAGGAAGAGAAGAAGACATTCCCAACTATATTGAAGATCAAAGCCAACTTGTTCCTTTGGTCATCTATCTTGCCGGACTTTAGAGGCTGCTTTTTTGATGTTTTTGTGTTTAGATGGGAGGAACTCCTTAGGGGGCCCATCCCAGTTTGATGGACCTCTCGTTGGTTTGTCCGGTTTCTCGTCTTGAGAACCTTTTGTGTCTTGGTTGGGGTGTTTCCCCCTTTTTAATACATCAACCACTATTTATCAAAAAAAACAAAGATTCATCTCCGGGACACACACAGTATTAGAGTTCTATGTAGTCAAAGCTTCATGTGTTCTTTAGCTTGAAATTAAGTTGGAAAATTTACACTGAATGTGCAGCATATTCTTTTCTATCGACCAACCGCAGTAATTAGTAATTAGTCTCCTGTTAGGTTTTTTTGTCTTGCTACAACTGGAACCTTTTTAGGGATTATCTTCTTTTGTTAAGATCAAACCATTGGTACCAACAGAAAGACCATAATAGCCATCGGCACTCTTTTCTATTAACATTATTCTCTAGTCTCTAGAGCTTGAGGTGTTGAGATTTCTGCTTAGTCATTTTCCTTCAAGTCCATTTCCTTCTTAACTACACTATTGCATTCTAGCTGTGTACACTATTGAGATGTATCTTTTCCTCTTCCTGAAGTCAATGGCTTTGCTGTTGTGGCTCGATGTCAGAAATAGTGATGAATTCGTATTGAATTCCTTTCCCTGCATAGCAAGGATTGAAGACTTGTTTTTGGTTTGCAACTCTACCAATAGTGACTGATATGACTTGTTTACTGAAGTGACAGAATTATTGCTATGCTTGTATGGGGTTTATCATGACTAGCCACTTACAATAAGTATTTGTGCTGTTACCCCTGTAACTGAGACAACTTGGCTGAGTTGCACCTGACTTGGCCGGAGTTTAAAGAAAGTCAAATTACTGGTGATGGTATGTCTTTCACATAGTTAACTAGAGGTGTAGCAGGTCCCAGTTCAGTACGTTATATTCTCAGACATGTCCTATGCATTCTTGTGTTCTGCTTTTGTTTTTCAGAGGGGTTTTACTTTTGCACTCTGCATGTGTTCCACTAATGTGTTTTGGAAGATTCTACTTGTAATCTATAATATTCACCATAACAGAATGATGATTCTACCTATAGTCTATGATTGGTTGGAGATAGGTGTATGATATTATAAATGCATTTCTTGTTTTTGTGAAAATGTAAATGCTTAATTTCACTTTCTGATTTACCTTGCAGTGACTGTCCCACATGGTGGTGGGCATCGGGACATCTTCATTGATGGGTTTGTTCCTCCATCCACTAGCGTTGCTCCGATGTTTCCTTTTTTCGAGAACTCCTCTGACTGGGATGATTTTGGTGAAGTCATTAATCCTGAAGATTATGTAATCAAGGAAGAAGACATGGATCAAGCATTCATGCATGTAAGTTTCTTTTGTCAAATATCTACCTTTTCGCTTAGTCTTGCAGAATGTTTGATGACTAGCTGTACAGTTACCTTTTTTTAATTTTTCCTGCTTGTATATTTTATTTGTCAATATCACATAATCCTCACGTTTAGGGAGATTGTAATTTAATATCAAATTTTATATCAGCTTAGACATTGATATGGAAGCCAGGAGGAATATTCTGTTATATCTACCATTCCAATCTATTAATGGCTTAAAAAATCCTGAAATAGTCTTATAAAAAAATAACAAATCCTGAAATAGTATTGGAATGTAGTTTCCTAGCTTTGATTGCTTATACCATGAGTATTTGGGAGGCCAATTAGATAAATTTTGAGGGTTAAAAAAGTATTAGGCTCCATTTCAATTTTCAATGACTCAGTGTGAAGTGGCTAAAACAACCTTGAATTTAGTCAATATCTGACCAAGCTCACCAAGTGTAAACTGTACAAACGGATTGCATTTTCCTGCATACTGATCAATCTCTTAGAAACTGGACCAACCACCAAACTGGAGAAGTTGCTGGTCCAGTTGGACTGGTCTGAGCTAGACTTGGATTCGACTGCTTGACCAAAAAAATTTCTGAATGAACCGAAATTGGCCACGTAAATTAAAAAAGAAACAAGAAGGGAAAGGTCCAAATACGACTTAAAAGAAACAACATATTAGTAAAAGTAAAACCATGAATATTTTTTTTCTAATTATTACTAAGTGCAAACAAACAGTATCTTTAATTAGAAAGTTAGATGAAAAGAAAAGAAAGGATTCATAATAAAAGGAATTCATCATTCAAGCCACGGTTTAACAAATGGCCGTTATAACGAAAATAATGGCCATTATAATGGTAATGCTCCGACCCTGTTATGTTATATTCCATTATAACACATTTTACCAAAAAAAAGTTACATATGTTATAATGGACATCTTTTTTTTACTGTTATCAAGGATTTTTTTTGAAAAATAATAAATAATAATATTTTATCAATATTCTGACCTTTTTGGACTGAGACATGATGTGTGAGACCTGTTATAACGGTCGTAACATTAATGTTATGGGACTGTTATAGCAGTATGTATAATGGACCATTTAAAACCTTCATTGAAGTGGTTCATATTAGGTTTTCTTATCTCTAATATGTATTGATGATATTCACTATTATACATGTTCGAATTGAATTCTGAAAAAAAAACATTGAAACTTGCATGTTAGTTCAAATCTTACATGCATTTTTTTTTGATACGAAGTTCAAATTGTATTGCAAAAGGGAAGCTAAAACATGCTTCCAATGTACACAAAAAATAATTTCTTCACAAAGGTTCTTAGTATTCTCAATATGATCTCTACAGGCATTTTTTTTCTCCCTTTGACTAACTGGAAGTTTCTCTATTTTAGAACACTAAATCGTAACTTCCCTGTTCAAACTAGGATCCATGCAGAGATTTCTCTTTGCTATTTTAATCTTGACATGTTAATGTTGGTTACTGCCCTGATCTTTAGATTTTATTAGTTCAATTTCAAATGTTTACCACTGCTTTCTGTACTTATATGCTTAAAAATTCCTAATGGGAGGAATAGACATGCTTCTTGGGATAGTGTTTATTTATGCTTTAACTTTATTGATGTTGCTATATGTACCTTGTGGCTCATATATTTTGTCTCAGGTTGGGGGAGATCTGGATGGCAAACTTGACGAAAGCTCTGCTAATTTGATTCTTGATTCAAAACCGTCAAAAGTTGTTTCAAATGAACTGACCGTAAGTCAAACCATGTTTTCTTGCTGTGTAGATGGGGCTATCATGATTCATGACTCCAAGCATCATGGATTATAGAATTTATAATTGATACACATTTCTTCTATGCTTAGCATCTTGCACGAACTAATTATTTTATTGCTTATTTGTTTAATGGGGTCTAGAAGTTCAAATTGTTGTCAGGGACTTACTTGTAATATGTTATATTCTGCAGGGGGTCCTTGTAATTAGTGAATTGTTCACGTAATATATATATTAGGTGAAATTGTGTAGGCTATTCTATGCTCAGTGATTTCTACTCTTTTCTCACATCTCTCTAACCCTAATTTCTTGATTCTTATTCTTGTTACGATCTAAGTTGCAACATGGTATCAGAGCACGGTTGTGTAACCATGACTCAATCCTAGTGGTCAAAGAAAACCCTAGGGATTATGGAATACGTAGAGAAAGGCTTTCCAAAGGAGGAGATCATCTCCCATGGACAACCACACGTTCTAGAGGGTCCAGAAACCCTAGCCTCCACCTCCAGAAGGCTGAAGAAGAGCCTCCAGGCCTAGTCGTCCATCCAGAAGCCTGAAGAAGAACCACCAGGCCTAGCCGCCATCTCCAGAAGGCTGGAGAAGAGCCTCTAGGCCTAGCCGCCCACTCCAGAAGGCTGGAGAAGAGCCCCCAGGCCTAGCTGCCCCTTCCAGAAGGTCAGAGAACACCCTTTGGACCTAGCTGCAGGTCTCAGAGGAGCCCAAAACCTCTCTTGGGTGCAACTGCACCTCCCGAAAGTAGGGAGAACTGCTCCCAGGTGCAGCGGCACCTATCCAGGAACCTTTTTGGGTCTCTGGAATTGTTCACAAGTCTCCTGTGGGTGGGTTTTTCTCCAATAGATAGGTGCAGCCGCACCTATCCAGGACTTCTGATCAGTCCGAGTTGCTTTATTTCTCAGAAAGGTCTTCTCTACTATCATGAGTACATCTGAGGAGTCATCCTCTGCCTAGTCAGAGATTATTGTTGCCCCTCCCAGTCTAGGAAGTCATGGTGATCACAATCCAAGCCTTCAGATTACCACAGTGAAGCTCGACTGGACCAACTACCTTGAGTGGTCTCAATTTGCTAAGATGTACATCACATGACGATGAAAAGTTGGCTATATCACCGGTCAAGTCACTGCTCCTGATGTATCCGAGGCTACATTTGACAAATGGGAAGTAGAGAATTCGATGGTCATGTCACGACTACTCCATTCCATGCATCCATCAATCAACAAAGGCTTCTTCCTCTCGACTACCAAGGATATATGGGAGGTCGTCTCTCAAACCTATTCCCAGGCTGTGAATTTTGCTCGGATGTATGAGCTTCAGCAGGAGATAGCACGTTTGAAGCAAGGAGATCGCCCATTGGGATCATACTACGCTGCTTTACTCACCAAGTGGGAAGAGGTAGATCACTACCAAACCTACACCCCTGCCTGTAGCACTGACGCTACGGAGTTCTAGAAAATGATCGTGCGTACTCGCATATTTGAGTTTCTTGGTGGTTTGAACCAAAGCTATGAGCAGGCTCGAGGTAATATCTTGGGCAAAGACCCGCCACCGATATCCCTTGCACAGGTCTGTTCCTACATCCAGAGTGAGGACAGTAGGAGGAGAGCCATGGGCTCCAAGATAGATACTGACGTTCCTTTATCTGAGAAGTTCACTTTGGCTACTCAAATGGAACAAACCTACATCCAAGAAGGATGGGGAATTTGATAATCGAGAGAGACTTCGATGTGATCGTTGTGGCAAGCCTTGCCACACTCGGGAGACTTGCTGGAGTCTTAGTTGAATTGGTAAATTAAGGTTAGGGTTAGGTTTAAGATCGAAGAGAGAAGAGAGAGAGGGATGTCATGTGATTAGGTCACATGACTCCACAAAATATATTATATATGGAAAACTTTACAAAAGACAAATATACCCCTCAAGAAGAGTATTTACAATACTACCCCTATTACATAAGAAATACGTAGAAAAATACGTATCTGATAACACTCCCCCTCAAGTTGGTGCATAGATATTTCTCATGATCAACTTGCATAGACACTTGTGGAGTTGCCAACTGGGAACTCCCTTAGTGAAAACATCAACAATTTGTTCATCAGTCTTCACGAACATGGTACACACTTCCCCATAGACAATCTTCTCTCTAATGAAGTGGCGGTCCACCTCAATGTGCTTGGCGTGATCGTGCTGAATGGGATTCTGAGCAATGCTGATGGCGGCCTTGTTGTCACAATACAAGCCCATAGACCTTGAGACTAGGAAACCAAGTTCAACAACCAACATCTTTAACTAGAGCATCTCACATAAGCCATGGGCCATTGTCCTGAATTCGGCCTTTGCACTAGATCTGGCAACAATGGGTTGCTTCTTGCTCCTCCAGGTGACCAGATTGCCCCAGCAAAGGTGCAATACTCTGAAGTAGATCATCGGCCATCTTTGGCACCTGCCCAGTTTGCATCGGTGTACGCCTCTATACGCATGTGGCCATTCTTTTCGAACAGAAGACATCTACCAAGAGCCAACTTGAGATACCTCAAGATCTTGTGTGCTGCCTCTAAATAAACATCTCTGGGTTAGTGCATATATTGACTGATAACACTTACTGCATAGGCAATGTCTGGTCTAGTTAGAGAGAGATAGATCAATCTCCTATCTAGTCTCTGGAAGCTCCCTACATTATGTAGTAGCTCACCACTGGCATCTGCTAACTGGTGATTCTGCTTTATAAGAGTTTCCACCGACTTGGCTCTCAACTTGCCCGAATGTTTTAACAGGTCTAAGACATACTTCCTTTGAGAGATGAAGATCCTCTGACTTGATCTTGCAACTTCGATACCTAAGAAGTATTTGAGAGGTCATAGATCCTTGGTTTTAAAACTCCCCAGCTAACTGACGCTTCAGCTTAGCCACCTCTTCTACATCATTCCATGTAAGAATGATGTCATCAACATAAACGATAACGGCAGTGATGTTCTTCTCTTGATGCTTCACAAATAGGGTGTGATCGGCTTGATTTTGAGTATAACACAGCTTCTTCATTGCTAGGGTTAATCTCTCGAACCATGCTTGATGCAGGACATTTAACCAATACTCCTCAAAAGCCGCGACTGTTTGTAGTGTGAGAGTAAATTCCTTTATCTCATTGGATCTATCCAGGTTCTCGGTCGACATGACCCCTCGTGGGCCTATATCACATGGGCCACCCCACCCCAAGTGTGCCCCATTTACGTAGGCTGCCCCACTTGAGCCCGGTGCGAAAATGCCCCTACATTAATTAGTGTACCAAGAATTGGAACCTATTATATACTTCGGTTTTGGGTCTTATCGGTTCCAGGGTGTTTTGGGTTCGGGTCTAAAATGGCTATTTCCGGAACTGGGATAATCAGGTCCAGTTCTTAGCAGGTATTGGTCAATCGGGTACCCATTGACACCCTTGCAAATACCCCATAAAATAGCTAACAAAGCCAATTTCCAAATTATGCGTCCATGTCATTTGTTTATCAAGTCCATAATGTCGAAAGGGATGACCCGTGAAAGATCCACTAGATTTAGGAAGTGACTCCACACTTCCCTTGCCAACTTGCAATGGATGAATAGGTGATTGAATGATTCTCCTTCCTTTTTGCACATAACACAAATATGAGGCGATATAGCTTTATATTTTCTCCTCTTTTGCAACATATCACAAGTCTTGTTTTTCTTTAGAGTAGTAGTCCGCACACAAGCCTTCACCTTAGAAGGAGGATGTGGTTAAAAATATTCTTAGATGGGAAAAGTGATGAGATTGCTCTAAACAAAGATTTTGAGGAGAAAAAAACACTTGGCTCAAGGGTCCAAAGTCCATTATTGACACTAAGTTAAACTGATCCTTATTTTTCAAATGTACGAAACTTGTAGTTATGATTCTAAGAAAGAGGCTAAATCGGACATCTCAAAATCTCTAAGCGAAAATTCCATGATTGTTCTTTGGTTATCAAAACTTATCATTCTTTTTCCAATGTATCCATCTATCTCATTCTGTCTCAGTCGAAACGTCTTGTTTTGTCAGCTTATTGAGAAGCCGAACGAGACCAAGATTTCAAGCCTTGCTTTTTGTCCCTATAGACCCCTCCCGTCCCTGTGAGATCAGGATTGCCAAAGGAACACCAATTAAAGTTGCAGTTTTATAATTTGTAATTTCTCAATAAATATAGTTGCAGTGTTATTATTTGTCCTAAACATTTTATCAATGTGTTTAACATTGCTCCCTTGTTTCAGGTGCAAGTGAGGTGTTCGTTGGTTTACATGGATTTTGAGGGTCGTTCTGATGGCCGTTCAATTAAATCAATTCTAGCACACGTGGCCCCCTTGAAGCTTGTATGAGAATTCTTTCTTTATGCTGTTGACCTACTCGATATAGGATCGTCAAAAATTATTTAACATCAGTTGATTTTTATTAATGGACTTCTTTCTACGTAAACCAACTGTCATGTAGGCCCTGCTTGCTTCGCTACACTGGGATGCATTTTGCACTTCAGTGCAAATGCAGCGAGTTGCATTGCAGTCACTTACCACAGTTTTTGGGCTGCACATGCTTGCATCCATTTTGTTAAAGAATTTGCAAGGGCTTGGCAACCACTTGCACACAACTCATTTATACGCCCCAAACCAATCACGTGAATCCCAAAACCATGACAAGTGGGTGCATTGCATCCGATTTGCATTGAACCAAGCAGGGCCGTAGTAGTTGGTGAACTGACTGGAATCATTTGATCGGCTGCTAGTAAAGCAGCACCTGCATTAGAAATAAACCTGACAGGGTGCTGCGTTTCTTGTTGTAAGGTTTTGGTGCATGGATCAGCAGAGGCTACGGAGCATTTGAAGCAACACTGCTTGAAACATGTTTGCCCCCAGGTGTATGCTCCCCAGATTGGAGAAACAATTGACGTAACCTCGGATTTGTGTGCTTACAAGGTATCAATCCCGGCTGACCTTAATATTTTTGAGGGCTAGCAACGTTGATAACTTCGATTAACCTTTCTTTTTTTGTTTTATGAACCACAGGTGCAACTTTCTGAGAGGCTGATGAGTAATGTACTCTTCAAGAAGGTAAACATCTTTTTACTATGGTTGATGCATCTCAACAATATTATTTATGTATGTCCTATATATGTGTATATATAGTTCAATTCATCCTCTCCTTTCTCTTGAGAACTCCTCCGAAAGTAGTTCCTCGTAGAACGATTGAAGCTTATTTTAATCAGGACTTGAGGATTAGGGGGTAGAGTGAAGTCATCTGTAAGATTGTGCTTTTTACCCTGAACTAGAAAAGCTCAAACATCCAAAAATAATAGTTTTGAGTGGGGGTAAGTCTAAGGTAGCCAACTGGCCCCCAAGGACCATGGCTTTTAAACTTGGTCCTGGATGTTGGATCATCCGTGGCAGACTGAGTTGATTCAGAGTCAACTTGGTCTCTGCACTGTCTTGGACAATCCATGTGAAAATTAAGAAGAAATATGTGGACTCAAGTGAGTCAACATATTGTTTCATGTATTGGTCCTGTCGATCCCGAGTCGACTTGGGTGATCCAACCTGGGATCGTTTATGCTAACTTACTAAGGTCAATTTCACATCTTCAAACCTGCACATGTGGTGCACATACAGGGCATTGGACCAATCAAACCTAGGTCATCTCCTACGCCAAAGATGAATCCATTGAATGACCGTGAAAAAAAAATTATGATGAGCAATCCACAAAAGAATCCCAAAATCGATGGTTGTGGTCATATTGTTACTTGGTTTTCGGCACAGCTATTCTAGGTGGGACCCATTGAATAGTGGATACCACCACTGTTGCTTTGTTTTTGTTTTTTTTTCTAAAATTTATTTATCTGCAAACAGATTTTTTTTTTAAAATTTTTATTTTATTTTTCTTGTTGTACCTTTAAGTAGTCATTTTATCAGTTGGATATATTGTGCTTATGCATGGCAAGCGGTCCTTTGTATAAGCTACTTCAAGTAGTTGGATTAGCGTGGGTGTTTTTTATGGGGTATGTTGTTCTTTATGATCTGTTTCCCTCAACTGATCTTCAAATCCTCCATCTTGATGGTTAGAACATAATTTGCAACCAAAAAAGCAACAGAGATGGGTAGGTAGGCTAGGAAGGTGGTGTCTCTGGGTTTAGGAACTTTATTAAATTCAAATTACAATGTAGCTATTGCTAGTAGGAAGAACTGCATCTCTGTATGAAAGTCTTCTATTCTTTCCTGTTCTCTGTTTCTTGTTTTGGTTCCCATCTGATACACTGGTGTTATTATAGCTTGGGGACCATGAGATAGCTTGGATTGATGCCGAAGTAGGGAAGACAGATAGTGGCATGCTGTCTCTGCTTCCTATCTCGACCCCACCTCCGCCACATAAATCTGTTCTTGTAGGTGATTTAAAACTAGCAGATTTCAAGCAGTTTCTTGCAAGCAAGGGCGTCCAGGTATTCCTTTCGTCTTTCTTTCTTGCTCGAAGTACCGTTCTCTTAACAAAGCTACCAGGACCAAATTCCTTTTCATTTAAATGCATGAATATGTGGATTCAACACTGCTCAAGTGGTGGGCCATCTCATTTATTGGCACGCCCCAAAATCAGATGGCTGGACCTGATGTTCCTTATTGTTAATAATTCTTCTAGGTAGAATTTGCTGGGGGTGCCTTGCGATGTGGGGAGTACGTCACCGTGCGCAAGGTTGGAGATGCAAGCCAGAAGGTAATCTCTTGGCATTTCTACTCATCATTTCGCAATTTAAGATTACTTCAAATTTTTAAGAATAATCATTTTCTAGGGTGGTGTTACCGGTACTCAACAAGTAGTTATTGAAGGCCCTCTATCCGAAGAGTATTACAAGATTCGTGAGTATCTCTATTCGCAGTTCTATTTACTATAGACTGATCTGCAAAACCCATAATCCATTATTTTTCTATCGTCGAAGTAAATTTATCCGAGAAGATTTCCACATACCGAATGTACAATTTTGATGTGAGAGATGTAGCTCTGATACTTTTTTTTTTCACATTTTCCCCATTTGGATATTTGTTAAAGCCTAGTAAAATTTAATTTCCAAAAGATAAAAAAGAATTGGAATTTGCTTGTTTTCTCTTGTTTTAGAAGAATATTTACTGTCAAGAATCCTACATGTCTGAAGTGAATTGGGATCAGCATTTGATGGGTCCCAACCAGGAGATCTCTTGATTCAAAGAATTCGATTGGGAAATCCAGACCATCCAATTTACAGATGTTTTTGGACTGTTTTGGTCATTTTATGCTGCTCAAAAACTTGCAATAGATATGGATGGTTGGTGTCATACTATTGGATGGTCTGAAAAAAAATGTGGGAAAGGAGATCAATTTTGATTGTTAGTACCGGTTGATAAGCATGTGCACCACTGTCGGAACATAAAACAATAGTACCGGGACTATACCATCATTCCTCACTACCTCACTAGTACGGGCTCTTGACATGATAAACTGTAGTACAATCCATCCCGCGTATAATCTAAACATCGGGACCGTCCAATCAGGCTGATATTCATGCTAGTGAGTCTAATAGGTATGGTGCATTATTGGACGGTCCAGACAGATGAGCTTCTGAAACATGTAAATGATGGAATCGTGATAGTCCTAACGAGTACGATCGTCCTTGGGTGCACAGCGGTTGGATCTCTATGATCTAGAGATATGAACCATGGATAAAAGGATGTCGACCTAATGAGACTATCCTCAGGACTGGTTTCCTCCAAGCATTCTCAATCGATGGGGCTTATAAATTATTGTATCCGTGACTTTTACAATACATCATAACAAGGGATTAGCGGTGATCCTGTCTGCAATTGACCCGTATGAGAACTGTATGTAGGAATGATTACTGTCCAATTCCGATTGAACGCAGGGCCGTCTCGATACAAGTTGAAGCCCAAGGCGAAAACTCTATATAAGGCCTTTTTGACAGTCCCAATGTTTAGATGCAGAGGACTACCGTTGCAGTCTCAATCTTTATTTAACAATTATTCTTGATAATCATAAACTAGGGTAAAAATTTAGATGCAGAAGACTCCCGTCGCAGTCCATGAAGAGAACTCTTGTGGCCCTACATGGATCATTTTTTGGGTCCAATGACTGCATGGATGTTCAGCCCACATATCGGTGGATAAACGCACTAAAAATCAGCTTGATTGATGATTTGTAGCCATTGGATTTACTATCCAAAAAATATACTTGAATCCAATGGCTAGAATCAATACTAAAAAGTACTAAAATCTATGGCTAGAGATAACCAATCAGGTTGATTTTTGGTTTGTATATCCATCGAGGGGTGGGTTAAACATCCATGTCGTTAATGGGCCTGAAAAAAAGGTGCTACGTGGGGGACCTGGGTTGGAAGCCTTCTCTCACCAAGGAGGCTTATTGTCGTCCTCTCCTAGAAAAAATGCACATCACATTGGCCTACATGAAAGGGATTGGCATCGACCATTTCAGTATGTCCCTTCCTAGATAGGCAATGTTACCATCATCTCTAGTGGCACTCGTCCATGTTGGCTGATGGTTCTCGCGATTTGCACCATGCACGTCCGAAGACCATTTCGGGTCTGGACCCAGGGAATACCTGTCGATACTATCATTTACGATCTCTGTTTGTAATTGTCCGGTTTGTCCATTTCTCCCAGACAATCATGAGAATCTTGCTAAGCATTGTCCAAAAAAATCAATGAATCGGATGATTTCAATCATTCGTTCGCATTGCTTTTTTTACCTCGGAAATTTTTCTAGTTGAGATCGCCATCTGATGGGGTTCTCCAATCTATTGATATTGATATCGTGCTTGTCATGATTCATGACATAGAAGCCGAACTGCCTAAGGTATTAAAGCCAAAATATGGGTTGGGCGACGCCATACACGCGGGCTTCACTCTCACTTCACATACACACGTACATATGGTCTCTAAGAGTGTATGGCGGGCTTCACTCTCACTTCGCATACACGTACATATGGTCTCTAAGAGTGTGCCGAACATCCATACGTTCAGTGGTCTCCAAGTGTGTGCCATGTGGCTCATACTGTGGTCCGTCATCAATGTTGATGAGGCCCTTACAATCACTCATGTTCAACGCAACACACGTGCCGCCCCCTAGTGTAACTTGCGAAAGATTTATTTAAAAGATTTTTTACTGAAATACCCAGGGTACTTAAAATGGAACTTAAATAGTTTTATTAAAAGTAAAGAGTCGTGCTACTCTATGGATAATCATCGGACAAAATTATGTGTGGTTGATGCTATTAACCGTTGGGTTCAAGAGATCTACGGTCCACGAGGTAACATCTATTTGATAATTGTAGTTGTTGCCTGGTGAACCATGGATCTCTTGAATCCAATGGTCAATGGCCTCAATCGCATGTCTTTTTTGTCCGATTATCCGTGGAATAGCGTTGTATAATATTTTCTAAAAGTATATGGGCAGTTTTGACTTTTCAATTTTAAAAAGGGTCGCTCTACGGGCACCCACTTCTTTAAGCTGGGTACCCCACTTGGACCAAAACACCCCTCCCTTCAGCCGGGTGGGTGCCCAGTAGAGCGACCCTTTCAAAAATTTGCTTTTCTAACAATTCCCTAATTGCCCCTCCAAATTAATTTTTAGAATTACCCATTCAATTGTTAAATTTTCAAAGTTGTCCTCTATCTTGTCGGTGTCTTCAAAACGGCCCATTTTAAAAATTAGTCACACCCCAAATACGTGAGTCCCACCCCACCTATTCCTAACACCCCACAACCAAAACCCTTAAGAAAATTTCTTTTCTTTCTCTCCTCTCCACAACCTCTAAAGAAACCCTTCTTTCGTTTCTCTTCTTTCTCATTTTCTCCCTCTTCTTCCTGTTGCAGTCGTTCGTCGTTCTTCCATTGTTGTCAGACAATAAGTTTTCCCCTTCTTTGCAAATTATGTTTATTTTTACCTATTTTGGTTTAGACCTTGTTAGTTTCAACTTGCGATATATATTTCTTTTATTTTCTTTTCTGAAGACTTAAAAAAGAAAAAAAAGGGAAACATAAGTATAGATATACTTAATTCCATTAAGTTTGGATAAGTTTCGGTTGATACAATATATGCTCCATGTATGATAAGACTAAGTGGACCTACAAACCAAAAATCAACTTAGGTGGACCTACAATCCATGTATGGTTCTTACTGTTGTTTGGTCTGTTAAGATTGAATCAAACCAATTTGTTTGGTTAGATTTGACTGAATAGCGCGGCTTGGTTTGGTCCTAGTAGACCGAACAAAGTATTTCTAAAAAAAATTGACACTTTGCATGTTCAGTCTGCTAATTCTAAATCGTATTGAACTGTTCGGCGGGAGCTAATCGAACATTGTAGATTTGTTTGGTGCTAGCAGACCGAAAAATGATTTTCAACTTTCACTCATCTTTTCTTTCTCTTAAAAGCTTTTGTATGTTCGGTTTGTTCGTGGGCATGAAATGGAATGACAAAGTCCTCTTTTTTCTATTCATCATTTTGTTCCTCTCTTAAAAGTTTTGTAAAGAATATTTCGGATGGGAGGAGGTTCCGTTACGGTATCACAGTTGTCACCGACATCGAGGGGAGAGCTACCATGGTTGCTCTCAAAGTGGTATTGTAGTTTCTCCACGTGATTGTTCTTGAGATGGTATCGGTTTCTCCTGTGCTTGAAGAGGACTGAAATCAAAAGAAAGGGAGGACAAAGCCTTAATAAGTTAGGGCATTTTTGTAAATAAAAAAATAAGGAAAAGAGAGGAGAGGAGGGGTGGGACTTAAATTTCTAGGGTGTGACTAAGATCCCTTTAAACTTTCTTATTTTATCATTTCTTCCGGGGAACGCCCCTACAAATCACTCATGTGCAACACGTGTGCAGCCTATTAGAGTTGGAGCTGTCAACGGATACTACTTGGATCGAATACAAGCATATCCGAATCTGAATTTGGAAAAAAATCCAATATCTGATATTCGATCCAATATCTGATAGATTTTCTAAATCAATATTCGAATTCGAATCCGATTAACTTATCGGATATCCGATAATATCCGATCAAAAAATCGGATATATATAATATATTATTATTTTTACATAATAATAAATATATATATATATATAAAATAATTATAAATATTATATTTAAGTATAATAAATATTATTATTATTAGAAGAAATGTTATTTAATATGATAAATATAATATAATCTATTTATTATAAATAAAATTATTAAATAATATATTGGATCGGATATTATCGAATCAAATATATCAATATCCGAATCTGTATCCGAATATTAGAAAGATATCCGGAATCGAATTCGATATCTGAAATTTTTGGATAATATCCGATTTTTCGAATATGGATTCGAATCGAATTCGAATTTTCGACTATCCATTGACAGCCCTAACTAGAGTACAAGTGTCCTTCGATGCAAAAGGAGAAAAAAGTTTGGTGGCCCTTGCATCCAACATACCCATTGATGGGCAACATACTAAATTGTCCTTCGATGCAAAAAGAAGAAAAAGTTTGGTAGCTCTTGCATCAAACATACCCATGGAAGGGCTATCTACTAAAATTTTAAGGTCCTGTATGGTGACGGCAGAAAGTTTACGGACGTTTACAGGCAATAATTGTTTTTTGAAAACTTTGTTTACTGGCAAGGTGATAACATTCGCTGTCCCCGGCTACGATCAAACTTTGAAGTTCCCCAACGGGCCCCACCCAAAATGTCAGACACGTACGTCAACCCCTTAACCCAACCAGAGTTAAGCCCCTGGTTAGTGGTTAACAAGGGGTACTTGTCATACATATTGGGAGGGGGGACATCAAAGTTTGGCAAGTGGCAACACAGACAGTGCTTAGCGGAAAATCTGGAGTGTTCATCTTCCAGTAACCGAGAAAGTTAGTCTGAAGATTACGAGAGAAACAGATCCCACGGCTAAAAATCACTTATCATGTTGAATTTTTTACGTGTGGTATTGACAGGTGGTGGGCCGGACATTCATGAGTCAGTATCCTTAGATTGTGCCACGTGGAAGAATAAGCTTGATTAACAGGCGGGACACGTATCTGTGGGCAACATCTCAGGTTCCACCTTGGAATAGATAGATGGAGAAATATCAGAGAAGAGACTATCAACCCACCATTTCTTTCTCTCCTTCTCTGCGAAAAAGGAGATTCTGTATGTCTTTTCTACAATAAAACAACAAATGCTATTCGAGCTTCTCTTTTCAATCTCCATTAATTCTCGAAGAATCTCTCTTCAACTTGAGTTTCATTAACTTCTAAATTCGATCTTTCTGCACTTCAAGTTGGTTTCTCCGGCATCAATTCCATTAAAGGAGTGCTCTCACCTCCGAAAATGGCGTCTTTGACGACTCCTTCGTCTCCGAACTCGTTTCAACTTCGATTAGGGCATAAATGCAGGAAATCTTCTTTGTTTTATACTCGGATTCATGTACGGACCTTAGATCGTCGGATTCGCTTGTTTGCTGCCGCTGGAAGTGAGGTGAGAGACGGAGATGGAGCGGAGCGGAGAAATTCTGGCAATTCGTGGATGAATTCGGAGACATCGGGCGATACTTTTTCCGGATGGTGGGGAACGGCTTCGGATGGCTCGCCACGGAAGCGAGGGTTCGGAGGTACGAGAGCTTACTGTGCTTGTGATATAAGCGAATTATCGATATTCTTGTTGATTTTTGGAGTTTTAGATAGTTTTCCAGATATATAGAATTGTTATTTGTGTAGCTTGTACGAACAGTTGGAGATGCTTAGTAGGTTCTCTAATTTTCAACAAGGTGGACCAAATTTGCAATATCAATGAATGTTAGAGACCATGAAAACTTGAACATTAAGAAAGTTGTCCAGAATTTTTTTTAGCATAGAGTAATTTTTTTTTTTGATAAATAAAAAGATTTATTGAAGACAGGGGGAGAAGCCCAAAGAGAACTACAAGGGAGGACCTCTAGAAAAAGGACCTCATTACAAAAGAAACTATACAAGACAAGAGGGAGCAGATCCGCCTACAGCTCATCCCATTTGAAAACAAAAACGTCAAAAAAACAACCACTAAACTCCAAAGATAGAGAGGACCAAAGATACAAATATGCTTTGACCCTCAACAAGACTTTAATGACATCTTCTTCCTTCCCTTCAAAGATGCGGGAATTCCTCTCATTCCAGATAGTTCACAGGACTGCAAATGGAAGGATGCGCCAAATACGCTTTCTATGAAGACCTCCAAAGAGGTTCTTTGGACTCATTTGCTCCGGTACCACAAAATCAATCCCAAAGAAAGTAAAGAAGGCTTGCCAAATAGCATAGGAGAAGGAGCAATGAATCAACAAGTGATCGACTGTCTTTGCACTGGACTTGCACAAAGAGCATCTATTTGGCAACATCATACCCCCTACCATTAAAGTGATCTACTGTCAGGATTTTTTCCAACATAACCAACCAAGCAAAAAAGACACTTTAGACGGGATAGGAGCTCCCCAAACCAAAGCCGTAGGAAAAGAACGATGCCATTCCGATCTGATGTGGGAGTAGAAAGACCTGATAGAGAACAAACCCTTCGGATCCCACTTCCATAATCTCTGATTCGCCTCTATAGATAAGATCGGGCCAGCCCTGATTCTGGTTAATAACGAACCAAGAGTGCCGACCTCCCAATCATTCATGTTTCTTCTAAATCTAAACTTCAAGCAACCACACCCTCTCTATCCTCACGCAGTCTTGAATCTTGGCCCCATGGAGATCTGAAATGTGATATAAAATGAGAAACTCATCTTTCAAAGATTCTTTCCCATACCACCTGTCCTCCCAAAACCGAACTCTGTCCCCCTACCCACTTTATGAAGAATCCTCACTGAATCTCTCTTGAATCTTCACAATGCCCTTCCACATATTCAAACCAAAGGATTGAATGCCTAGATTGTCCACCAACCCATCCTGTACCTCTCCATATTTACTCTCAATAACTTCTTGCCATAAACTCTCCCCTTCCTTCTCAAACCGCCATAGCCATTTCCTCGAAAGCGCCACATTCATATCTTTGAAGAAGTGGAAGCCCAAACCTCCTATCTCCTTTGGCTTGCAAATCATTGTCCATTCCACCAAATGAAATTTATGCGTATATTGCTTCCCTTGCCATAGAAAGTTCCTCATAAGCTTTTCCAACTTCTTGGCCACATTGGACGAGATAGTAAACAAATGAAGTGAATAGGAAGGCTAGAAAGAGTATTCTTAATGAGAGTGACTCTCCTTCCTTTCGATAAATACATCTTCTTCCAACCCGTTAGTCTCCTCCCTAATCTCTCCACTACAAGATCCAACATAGCTTTGGCCTTTATACTTCGAACCCAAAGGAAGCCCAAGATAGGAAGTAGGCAAACTTCCAATCTTATAACCTAAACTCCTAGCCAAACACCCCAAGTCCAACACCTCACCTCACCTGCACCGAACACCTCACTCTTAGCCATATTTATCCGCTACCTAGACACAACTTCAAAGCATCTCAGAATGCAACGGATGTACCTCAACTGATAATGGGAAGCTTGGGCAAAGATACTCGTGTCATCAACAAACCGGAGATGGGAAACAAAGGGACTGTGTCTACTAGCTCGAAATACTTCCACCAAGCCACCCTCCATTGCCCTACTAATCATTCCATCCAATGCTTCCACCACAAGATAAATAAAAATGGGGATAGAGGATCACTTTGTTTCAATCCCCTCGAGCTATAGGAAAAAACTTGCAGGTGAACCAAATCCACCTCCACCCGAAACCCATCCTATCCAACAAATAATCCAGAAACTTTTAGCACACGTGGTCATATGCTTTTTCCATGTCTATCTTACACACAATACCACATCATTCTCTTCCTTCGTTCCTTCCCATAAATAGAGTGTATCTCTTCCAACAATACCCTCATCTTTTCCTCAAAGACCTCTTTGTTCCACCCTTTCAGCGCTTTCAGCTTCGGTCTAAAATAAATCCCGTCTTTCCCTCATACTGAAACGACTCCCACCACTCATCCACAAGACCATGAAAGTTGGGCTCCTCCAGCCACATATTCTCAAACTAAAAGGTGCCAGTCCTGTATGTAAATTTCCACAGTTAAGAAGCACTGGGTATGTTCTGAAGCCAATTTAGGAAGTACTTCTTGGGAAACATCAGAACACAACAAATCCCAATTGTCCGAAACAAGGAACTGGTCGAGTCTAAACATAGACGACCTCTCTTGGTTGTTAGTCCACGTATAGCTGGCCCCTATAAAGGGTAGGTCCATAAGGCGGTCTTCCCACAACTTCTTCGAAATCATACATACTCCTCGTTACTCTACTCCCCCCTTTCTTTTCAAATGAAAGGCAGATAACATTGAAGTCGCCTTCGATACACCAAGGAAACCCCCACCTACCTCGGACATAATCGAGCTCCTTCCAAAAATCAGATCATAGATGATAATATGTAGGGCCATAGACTCCCATGAAAATCCACTAAAGAGGTGAAGGGTTTTAGTTGTTTTAATGGATGCTATAGGAGAACCACATTAAGTCTTGGGACGAAGAGTGTTGAGTAATTGATTTAGAGAAAATAGACAGGAAGAATAAATTTGCTAAACGAGAGAGAGCGCACCTTGAAAGATAGCATGGGTGGGACAATAACCTAGTTCGATCTTCTTATGTAACTAGTATGTGGAAAGGGATAGCAAGTTTTCGTGAGAAGTTTGACAGAGGCCTTTTTATCAAGGTAGGGAAGGGAGGTTGGGTGCAGTTCTGGGAAGATAAGTGGTGTGGGGATGAGACCTTGAAAGACACGTTCCCTATCTTGTATTCTATGTCAGATCGTCAAGGAGCGGTGATCCAGGATTGCATGGATGCGAGTGGCGACATTTGTTCTTGGAACTTGGGATTCATAAGACATATCAATGATTGGGAGATGGGAGTCTAGCCTCTCTTCTCAATCAGGTTGCTGATAGCCCTAGGCTGTACTTGGAGCCAGATGAGAATATGAAGGTGGGAACCACAGGGAGCCTTCACGGTTAGTTCTTTGTATTGGTTGTTGTCTGGAGACTAGGAGGTTTTACTTGCTTCTATTGTATGGGGGCTCCTATCCCTTCTAGAGTGAAGTTATTTGCATGGACGGCCATCCATAACAAGATTCTAATAGTGGATCACTTGATAAGTAGGGGGATGATGATTCGAATAGACGTGCTTTGTGCAAGTCAGATGCCGAATTTGTGGACCATGTGCTCATCCATTGCAGGTCTACATGGGATGTGTGGTAGGCCTTCTTTTTTCCTTTTCGGTATCTCCTTTGCGGTTTCACAACATGTTAGTGGCTTCTATCAAGGCAGTGCAGAGGAACCCTTTTCCGGTAGGGGTCGTTATCTTTGGCGTATTCTCCCTTTTGTTGTTATGTGGGCTATATGGAAGGAGAGGTACCATAGGTTCTTTGAGGGCAAAGAGGAAGATGTCCTCAAGGTGGTCCTGAAAGGGAAAACTTCTCTTTCACTGGTCATCCTTGTCCCCTTATTTTGAAGGGTGTTTTTTTGAGTCCTTTGTTTTTTGTTGGGATGAGTTGTTAGGGTATATTGTCCTTGTGTAAGGAGCTAGATATACCTCTTTTTGTTTCTTTTTGGGGTTTCCCCCCTTCTTTAATGATACATACTTATAAAAAAAAGAGTTCTAGAACTTAAAAGCTTCACTATCAGAAATAATTCAATTCCAAAAAGCTTTACCTCATGGGGATAGAGTTTTAGAGCTCATTTTAAGGCTCAAAATGTCAAATTACATAAATATCCCTGGAATAGTTGTTGCAGATTTGGTCAAGTCATAACAAGCTTTGGATTGCTTCAATCTGATATTGGAGTTTTACACCTCTTGAAGGTGATTGTCTCGAACTCCTGTGAGATTAGAAGACGCAGAACCCTTTTTAGGCAAATTGTCTGTCGTGGTTTCATTTGTGTCTTGAACTTTGCAATCAATTGACAGGCCTATTACTTGTAGTTGCATTCGTAACTTTACATACAGTTTGAAGCCTTTTTCCCAAAGCTCTGGCTTTGATGACAATTGCAATCATATAAGTGATGAGGGTTGTTGGAGAAAAAAAAAGCTGTAGTCACCGACTTGTTTGTGATTGGAGGCACCACAAACTCCCTTAACCCCGGGCTTCCCATTCTACTTGATCATAGAGGATGGCTAACTCACCCCAAGATGATCAATCATCAATGTTGGTTTTGCAGGTCCAAGTTCTAGTCAGGATGCTCAGTTACTCACTCATACCTCCATTACTAATGAACATGTAAAGAAGTCCTGGAGATTCCAGAACAAAATATTCAATATCCAATGGACCTAATTATACCCGATGAAAATTTGTAGGTCTATTTTGTCGGCTCAATTCAAGTTTAAAATGAAGAATCTGCCTTTACTCTAAGAAATGTAAAAGTTATTGATATCCACTTGTCACTCTTCCATGCTATGATGCTTTAGGAGAGCAAGGTTTTTGGTGGACTAATGACACTTTTCTAGTAGTTTACTTTCAGGGATTGTGGGAAAAGGAGTCGCAGGAGTTATTTTTGCTGCTGGACTTACCTTCGCATCTTTATCTCTAAGCAAGACTAATACTTCTGGTATGTGGCTCTATCTTTTCTCAAGTTAGATGTCATATTTGGTGTCATGACCATCAATTGGGCGTGAAAGGAAGTTACTGGTTCAAGGTTATCTCTTCGAGTCAGTTCAAGTGGATATTGGTTAGAATTGTTCTTTATCATTGCATGATTTTCTAGTCTTTGTTACCCACAAGGTCTCTCCTATCTCGGTTCTGTGTGACTCTTATTCAGGGGTGAACCATTAAAAGAACTGGCAAGGAATATCCATTTCTCAGTCAACAGTGTTGAGTTAAATGTCTGAATATTTTGGTGTGAACAGGACCAAAACAGCAGATGGAACCTTTGATAGCACAGCAGGAAGTGTTGTTAGCCTCTGATGACCAGAATGATAAAGTTGAAGAGGTCGAAAGTGAGGACAATACTGCGGGACCGGATTACGGAAACCTGCAAATGACTGTAATCCTGAAAGCAAGACAGGTATAAACGAGGATTCTACTTCATCTCCAAAAGTTGCGGAAGTTACTTCTGAGAGCAGACCTGATGAAAATATCAGTTTGGGGACCTCATTAATACAAAATGTCGAATCCACCTCCAATGGTATTGATGCCATTAATAATACTTCCAGTAAAGATTTGCAAGTTAGACCAGGCTTTGATGACATTTCAGTACCCTCCGACTCTAATCCAAGCTTTCCTAATATCCCTGAAACTAATATAGCTGATGGTTCTACTGATGCTCCTAGCTTGGAAGATACAGAGGGCGACCCAGTTTCTACTACACCAGAATCAACTATTGAACCTGAAGAGCACCTGGTCAGTGTCAACCCTGATAACCCATCTGATTCTGATGCTGATTTAACAAATCTTAACACTGACCATCAAGAGGGAATTTCTGTCTCAAGAGGAATAGAAAATTCTAAGCTTCCCTTGGATTCTTCTTGTTCTAGTGGCCAGATTCCTAACTACTCCTTAGCTTTGGATAATTCCGTCAGTTCAGAGTTGACTGCAATCCTAGATCTCCATGTTGAGTCTGGAGATGTCATGGAGACTGAAACCTCTCTTTCAACCAAAGAAGATTTCGATATTAGCAAAATGGTGCAGGTTTCAAGAGAAGACATCAATTCATTTCTAGAAGGGCAGAGTTTAAATGAATATGGGTCATCTGTAACAATTTCTACATCAGTATTAGCCAATCCAGATGCAGACGAGCCAGATAAGAATAGTGAGCTCGATAGAAGCAGCTTGTTATTTGTGTCACCGATACCTGAGAATGCCTTCTCCTCTGCTGGTATACCTGCTCCATCTTTAGTTTGTGCAGCTCTACAAGTTCCTCCTGGAAAGGTTTTGGTTCCTGCAGTTGTTGACCAGATTCAGGGACAGACATTGGCAGCATTGCAAGTTTTGAAGGTAATTGTACACTCACTTCTGCAAACCAATTTATATATGAGTTGTGTGCGTTTAGTAAGTCAAAACCTTGTGTTCTTTTTTCGCAGATCATTATGCGACTGCCCCAGTTTTATCAGTAGTGAAAGATAGTTGTTCTTTTGGCTTTTGCTAGTCATTAATAAAGCTCATACACCATAAATTTAACTAACGTTTATCGTTAACTTTTTATACATATCCTTAAGATATATTATCCTCCATTCATTTGCTTGTACAAGTCAGCTGTGGTGGTTCATACAATTCAATGCCTTTTTCTGACATTGTCTCCTCTAACAATGACTTGAACTTGCAAGGGCTGATTGCATTTTCCTCCGGACCTCGTTGTCCATCATCATGTTGAAGGCCTTAATTATGTTATTGTTACAATCCCTTTGAGGGGGATGTAGGGGTTTAGAGGAATTAGTGAATTCCACTTTTTGGCATTTTGGTTTGAGTGTTCTGTTACAAAATAGTGATATGGATGTTGAAGAGGTGAAGAAACTAGCAAATGTATAAAGCGGTAAACCAGTGACAATGCAGTTCCAAATAGTAACATAATCAAGTAGATATGTCCCACCTGCATTTTTCTCTAAACCAAACGAAAGTAGAAAGAAGAAACTTAGCAGAACTGAGATAAGCATCAGACACAATGTCCTTGAGGTAGATTCTGCCCCTGCTTGTGGACGTATACTTGGTGCTTACAGGTCACCGGCATCTACCCCCAGGTTTCAATTGTTGACGGTCCAGGTAGCAAGCACTCGCAAATCTCTGTCCCTAGCAAGCTCAATGTGGACCCTCGAAAAACTTAGAATAAAGAGTAAAAAGAACAGAGGGAAGAGGGAAGAAAATGAGAGAAACTAAGGCTCTGTTGCTGGTTTAGAGAAGGGAAAGCCCTCTTTCTTATAGACCACAAAACCTATAATTGCATACCAAAAGGGGTCAAAAAGATAAGCATGTGGGTTAGTGGGCTGTTAATCCACTTTCCACTGGCTTAAAGAAAATGGTAAAACCTGGTTAAAATAATCAAACTACAGAACAGTAAACAGTAAAGTTAAAATGTGGAGTCAAGCGTAAATACGTAAGCGGTTAAGAGTAAGAGGAAGCTCCCAACGGTCTCGACCCTTCTACAATCAACCTTCATGTACAGTCCCTTGGAAGAGCTTGGAGCTTTCCAATGTGGGACTAAACAAAATAATCAAAGAAAAAACAAAAGAGAGTAGGGGAAAGATAATTTTCTGTCCAAAAATTGGTCTAACTTCATAAAAAGTTTAAATCCAAAGTGGCATACAAACCCAACAATAAACCCTTAAAACATTGAATACGTCCATCCACCGTCATCATTTTTATGCAGGGTACCTTGAGTGGTTGTTGCGAGACTCCTCTACCCTTCCTTATATTGGTACGGAGAATTTTTTTGTTGGTAAAATAAACCTATTAAATAATGAAATGATGCAAGAGGGCTTGAGCCTGATAAGGCTGAATGAGCATGGAATAGAAGCAGAATTTCTCTTTTTATTAAGTAGAGTAGAACCAAAATTTCAAGAAGGAAGCTGGAAGAATTAGAATCCCCAACGAAAGAAACAGATGCATCTTTGGAAATAAAATAAGTATTTTACCATAGACTTTGTGGTCAGAAAAATTAAAGGCTCTATCACACATTGGGCCATCATTCTCAGGAGTTTAATGTTGTATCTTTTGTGGATTTTATGTGTTTTTAGATTCTTTGGCAGCGGGCATCAACTGAAGTTAATGCATGTTCTTTTGCTAATGGGCAGGCCCGTTCCTTAGCATTTTCTTTTTTACTGGCTTTATTGTTCATATACTTTCTCTTTAATACAATCTTTCATTAGTTATATAAAAAAAATAATTAATATCACTTAAATATTTTGTAGGAGGAACATGAAGAAACATCATATAAGTCTTTGATTTCTTTGTTCTAGGAGTGATTTTCCTACTCAATATCACATTTTTGGTATCTTCTTAACCATACTTACCCAACCCTGGTTGCTTTGTTGCACAAGACTTCAGCTTATTGGAAGTTACTACAATTGAAACATAAAAGTCATATCACATTTCTTGCTTATCAAAGAAAAGGAAATGAATATTCAATTCTTTGTTTATATCTCTTGGAAGGGATGAGCTATGAGCTCAGAGGATTTTGTCATCAATGTATAGCTAAATTAGACTTTAGACCACTTATATGTTCCCAAGAATTTGAATTGGGAATTTTCAACTGAGTTATCGACAATACCCTATATAGATAGTTTTAACTCTATTTTTTTTTTTTTATAAATAATAGTTTTAACTCTATCAATCCATAATTTTAACATGTTTCAGACCATTTCTATCTTCGCAGGTCATTGAGGATGATGTCCAACCTAATGATCTATGTACTCGCCGTGAGTATGCTCGTTGGCTGGTTTCTGCCAGCAATGCACTTTTGAGGTATATACTCTCTTGTTTTAATGAAGCACATGATGATAATTTTAGGATGAGCTGCTGAATAACTGGTAGTGATTTTCGAGCACTACGTAGATTTTTAAATATATTAAGGGGTGGTTTACTCTTTTTGTAAGCATATGAACTGGTCGTTATGGACTCCTTTTTATTCCATGTAGGAACTCAATTTCAAAGGTATATCCTGCAATGTACATAGAGAATGTTACCGAACTTGCATTTGATGATATCACACCTGAAGACCCCGACTTTCCATCCATTCAAGGTGTGGAATTTCATGCTTGAATTCTACTAGTATGGAACTGTAGGATTATATGTTAGTGGAAAGTTCTCCTATTGCTTTCACAGATTTCTACTACTTGTGTATCACAGTTTCTGGATGCATTGCACATTGCAGGCTTGGCTGAAGCTGGACTTATCTCAAGCAAGCTTTCAAGAGGTGATATGCTTCACTCTTTAGATGGGGAGCAGGAGCCTTTCCTCTTCTACCCTGAAAGGTGATTACTCGAGTGCTCCCTGCAATTTAAGTAATCTTATTTTCATCTGCTTAAGTGTGTATGAGATATTAGCTTTCAACCCAGGTTGCAGTACCCACTGGAAACAAAAAATGAGTTCTTTGTTCTTATGAACCGATTGAACTAGGGATGTCAATGAATCGGGTTTGGACCGGATCATGGTTGATCCAGAATTGATACAATAGCTTATAGGATCAAATCGCAAGGTCCAGACCCAATATAATGATCCAGACCTGGATCCAGACCCAATCCTGATGTTGGATCAGATCAGGGTGAGCTCACATTGAGTTGATCTAATTGATAAACCTGTTAAATTTGATTTAAAGAAAGTAAAACCTGCAAATTATTAAGAAAATTATATTTATACGGGTTGTTACCGGATCGAATCAAGGTCGATCTAGAACGGATCCAATAGCTCATTGGACCCTGGTACTTAGGTCCAGATCCAATCCAATGGACCGAATATCTCTGTCCAGACCCATTATTATCAGATTATACATCGGATTGGATCATTGGGGCGACTTGATCCATTGACAGCTCTATATGGAACAATGATGCTCTATTTTGATTAACTCGCTATGTCGATTACTCATTGTTATGGTTATTACTTGAAAACCTTAACTTTGTTGGTTTTGTTTGTTGGCTTATTTATTTCTATCTAGGGATGTTCTTACATGTTTTTTTACTTCAAGTTCTGATATTGTCTGTTAATATATCTTCCAAATCCACTGTAACAATGGCACGGCACTTTTAGGGGTTTTTGCCTTGTCAACACGTATCACACGGATGCTCATGTTGAATATCTCCTGCTCACTTTCTGACACATATGGCAGTGTCTCCTTTATTTTAATAAAAAAGATCTTTTTATGTTGTGATTTTAAAATATATACATTTTACCCATTAAAAAAAGAAGAAAAAAATGTGTTGGTGTGTCCAATCCTCCTCCATACACTAATATTTTTTTTAACACAACAATCGAACAATAGTTGTTTGATAGTCTTCTCTCTTATAAATGTACTTATATTTATTATGTTATTGGATAGCTTTATGGTGTATTAAAATGTTTTCTTTTACTTCTCATATGTTTCTTTCCTTGCTTTAATTAAAAAAATCTTCTAACTTGTATATGGATGTTTTCGGGCTTCTAGAAGGTGCCGTGTTAGATACCTCGTATCTGTGTCAGACACTGACACATTTCCATGTCATTGTTACATGGTCCAATTAGAATCTTATCATATTCATCCATGGGCATGTTGGCTTGTTGGGATTTTTTGTGTTTCTGTCTTTGACATGGACTCGCATTTATTTTTGTCTTTTCGATTATCAAACATTTTGTACTGCAGCCCCCTATCACGTCAGGATCTTGTGAGTTGGAAGATGGTCCTAGACAAAAGACAGCTGCCAGAAGTGGACAGAAAGGTCGTTTAAGTTTTTGTAGAATAGTTTATTGCTCAGTCACTAATTTTGGGCACTTCTGAAGCATTTCTGAGTTCATCGACCTGTGTGCATATGTTCAGATTCTGTATCAACGTTGTGGCTTTATAGACATTGATAAGATAAACCCGGATGCATGGCCTGCACTTGTAGCTGACCTATCTGCTGGAGAACAGGGAATTATTGCACTTGCTTTTGGTATACTTCCGTTTTCTCTCATAGCTGTTTTAGACAATTAAGTTACATCTTTAATTTGTTGGTTAATTTACACAGTTACTTCTTCTGATAGGTTACACGAGACTGTTTCAGCCAGATAAGCCAGTAACAAAAGCTCAAGCTGCTATTGCTCTTGCATCGGGCGAGGCTGCTGACATTGTTAGTGAGGAGCTCACACGTATCGAAGCCGAGTCAATGGCTGAAACTGCCGTTGCAGCACATACTGCTTTGGTAGCTCAAGTTGAGAAGGATATCAATGCAAGTTTCGAGAAGGAGCTTGCCATGGAAAGGGAAAAGATAGATGTTATTGAGAAATTGGCTGAAGAGGCGAGACTGGAATTGGAAAGTTTACGTGTTGAAAGAGAGGAAGAAAATAATGCCCTGATGAGGGGACGGGCTGCTGTTGAATCAGAAATGGAAGTTCTCTCAAGGTTAAGGCGTGAGGTGGAGGAGCAGTTGCAGAGCCTTCTGAGTGACAAGATGGAAATATCATTCGAAAGGGAAAGGATTAACAAGCTTCGGAAGGAAGCAGAAAGCGAAAACCAGGCCATTGCCCGGTTACAATACGAGCTGGAGGTTGAGCGGAAAGCATTATCCATGGCCAGGTAAGGAAGCAGTTGTTGGTCTTTCCAAATGGAGGCAGTTATTTCTGCTCCTCATTCCAAAATAATGCTCTAAAGATCTAATGAGAAAACAAGATGGAGATTTACAAAGTAAAGATGATAAAGAAATGCAGCACCACACACAAATTCTAAACATATTGAATGTGGACTTGAAGACTTGAAGTTAGTGGTGAAATGGATGGTCCAGAAATTTTAAACTTGTAATCCACTTTTCATGGGGTAAAAATGTTGAAATGGGCTGATTATTGGTCAAGATGATCTGTCAGTTCTTTACTCATAACCATGCATCCTCACCATAAATCAACCTTTGACTCATCTCCTTGTGTGCCCCACATAGGCGTGTCAAAATAAGGCTTGTCCAAAATATCTGAACTCATTGAGGAATGATAGAATGGTGTACTCTAGCGTCAAAATGCATGCTTTGTGCCATCTTTTACCCACAATCGGGCACACATGCCCATCTTTCTGGGCTGTCCAACCTCTTGACCACCTCTTAGGTGAGCCAAAGCCCTGGTACTGCACTGAACAAATGATCCTAACCGTGCTATCAATTGCCTCCTACTAATTGTTTTCTGTAACACCATAGGGATCACAAAAATCAGGAAATTGGTGTGACTTCCAGTTCGATTTTTGGGCTATGGTCCACTGAAGAAGTTGCCTACCTTATATTGTTTGGATCGATGTGCTTGATGCTGCAATGCACTTAATGTTTGTTTGAGCAATTCTTTTAATTTCTTTTTTTTTTTGCATGTCTTGTATTCCATAATTCAGGATATACATGGTTGGAGCATTTATTTGCAATCTTTCCTCTATCCCATTTAACAGTAGTTTACCCTGTTTGAGAAACCTATTTTATTCATAGAGATGAACTTCGCAGCTATGCATTTCCAGTCTGAACAAAGATGTTATACTTTCCTTGGCATCTTTATATTTATTTTCATCATTGGTGATCCAGGGCTTGGGCAGAGGATGAGGCAACAAGAGCAAGAGAGCAAGCAAAATCTCTAGAGGAAGCTAGAGACCGGTGGGAGAAGCATGGCATCAAAGTTGTTGTTGATAGTGACCTCCGTGACGAAGCCGCTGCTGGAGTTACGTGGCTCCATGCAGGAACGCAGTCCACAATCGACGAAAGTGTTGTAAGGGCTGAGAATTTGGTGGACAAGCTCAAAGCAATGGCAGGCGAGATAAGAGGGAACTCCAGAGTTGTAATTGAGAAGATAATTGTGAAGATTATGTTCTTAATTTCTGTTTTGAAGGAGTGGGCTGGTGAGGCTGCCAGATGGACCAGAGAGCTTCAAGGTACTGCTGTTTCAAAGGCAAGTGAGTCGGTACAAGAGCTGCAGTGTCTGGGCAGAAAGCTTCAAGGTACTGCTGTTTCAAAGGCGAGTGAGTCAGTGCAAGAGTTGCGGCAAAGCGCCACTGGATTTAGTTTGGCCCTTAAGGAAGGGGCAACGAGGATCGCAGGAGATTGCAGGGAAGGAGTAGATAAAATCACTCAGAAGTTCAAGACTTGAAACTTCTTTCCAGTTTCTTTGAGATTTTTTCGGATAATTTTGTCTGTAGGGTGTTAGCTGTTGAAAATGAAGATGTATGCTTCATTTATTTCCACCATTTCTACCAAATAGGATTTTTGCTTTTATCAGTTTCTGGGTGGGAAATGAAAGTCCATTCACTAGACTCATAATTCTAATGCTTTTCCAACTCTGATAATTCCATTGATTTTCTTCTCCAACTGGATACGGTTAGGTTTTCTCACCAACAATGTACCATTACTATCAATTATCTGCAGTAATTCTAACTCATTGAGATGTTTATTGCAAATCTATTGTGATAATGACTCAGTTCTAGGCTGGTTTAGCTTGTTTGAGAGAAAAAACGAGCAACGGAATTGTAGGACTTCTCGGACTGAAGTATGGACGAGTTTGGCTCTGACTTGGCTAAGTTCTGCAGTAGACCAATTCCCCAATGAATTATGTCAAAACTTAACCCAATATGTGGATGGTCCCCAAAACGCTGTTGACACCAAGGTTTGAAAGGGCCGTTCTAACGGTATAACGGATTGGGGGCGTTACCGTTTTTTCAGTTAGAACGGCCGTTATAACGAATTGTAACACTCGGGGGCAAAAATGGAAAATGACGCTGAAGTTCAAAATTTCAAATATGAAAAAAGGGAAAATAACGTCCGGTGAGCATTTTAATGATATATAACATAACGGGGGTGGTAACGGCTGTTATTTTTGTTATAGCGGCCATTTTAAACCATGGTTGACACTGCTTTTCAAATTCTTTTTTGTTTGATTTGGGGATCTCTCAAATGTAAGCATCTCACATTCCATACTTGACTGTTATCTGAACCTTCTTTCTAATCTCTTCTTTGGATGATTTCCCCAAAAGGCTCAGGCTCCAATGACCCCCTTTTTCTGACACCTCTAGTTGTTCGCACGCCCGGCCGTGGATTTCAACCCCCTTTTTCTGACCCCTCTCGATGTTTGGGCGCTCGGCCATGGATTTCAAGAATCCAACGGTTGTCAGCGCCACCAAAAGTGAAAAAAGTGATGTCAGCTCGACGCTGACAACCACCGTTGGATTCTTGAAATCCACGGTAGCACACGAACACCAAGAGGGGTCAGAAAAAAGAGTGTCCCCCTGAGTCCGACCCTTCGAGTTTGTAAATCTAGTTTACTCGTCAGCCTAAGAAGCTCGTCAACAAAATGTATTTCGAGGGGTTTAAATATTTAGTCCCACATCGGAAAGAGGGAAAGAAAGCGAAGGAATGTGAGCTATAAATAAGGGGAGACGGAAATGGAAAAGCATACTTACCTGGACGGGGTCTATGAGTGATCATAAAGGCTCATGGCCTAGGTTAGTGGCCTCCATTGCACTTAGGAGGGGCGCTCGCCTAACATCTCCCCAAGTGGGAGAGTGTACGTCATAATTTGTGAAAGAGGGGGTACGCGTTCGCGCGGCCCCTGCCAATATTTGTTCCAAAAAGTTAATTTCTGATGGATGGATCACACAGCAAACGTGGCCCCCCTACAAGTCCATTCTTAGGTTGATAAGTAAAAATCAGGCTGTATTTTTTATAGGCCCCTAAGGTCCAGGTAATGATATAATGTGAATCAAACAATCTTGACCGTTAATATCTTCATGGTATGGGCCAAGGTTTAAAAAATGGCAGTTACAATGGATTCGGACCTACCCTTTATGAACCGTTAAAACGCCCAGAAAACCGTTATTTTCTGGAAAATTTTGTGAAAAAGAAAATGGCCGTTATTTTAGTTTTTTTCCGTTATTTTCCATTTTTGAAATTCAAATTTTAAAATTCAAAATTTGAATTTCAGCACCATTTTTTCAGTCTTTTTCCGTTTTCGCCCCTCGGCGTTTTTTTTGGTTATAACGGAGGAAACGGTACTGCCAGTCTGTTATACCGTTATAACGGTCCCCTATAAACCTTGGTATGGACCGTTAATATAACATGAGTATGACCCTGTCACAGCTAGCCCTTGGATGATGATGATACAAAAGGTGTGAGTGGTGATTTCTATGGAGTCTGAGAAACCCATCTGTTTCTGACGCTGATTTAACAAACCTTAATATGGACCCTCAAGAGGGAATTTCTGTCTTTTAATGTAATGATCCATAACTGGATTTAGATGATCCGAATTCAAACCATGATCCGTATGGAAATATCTGGATTCGTATGAAAATATATGGATTCAACTCGTATTTTGAATATGTGTC
This sequence comes from Euptelea pleiosperma, assembly GCA_035048495.1. Classification (NCBI taxonomy): domain Eukaryota; kingdom Viridiplantae; phylum Streptophyta; class Magnoliopsida; order Ranunculales; family Eupteleaceae; genus Euptelea; species Euptelea pleiosperma. The sequence continues at coordinate 5,244,569 of CM068553.1, read as the reverse complement.
GGATACGAGTTGGATTCACTACAAAATGACATTTTAGTAAGGATCCAACTCCAAAACTTAATATTCGATCTGATCCGAATGACCTGATGGCAATTCAGCGTACGGCAAAAAATACATTACGGAAAAAGTTGAGTTTCATTCGAAATTTTGGCAAAAGAATAAAATTAATAAAAAACAATTAGCTTCTTTTTTTCCTATATTTTTCGTATCAAGAAGTGTTTTTTCAATAGTTCAATTCAGACTCGTAGGCAGATTAACTTAGTAGTCGGTTCAATGCGTTTGGACTTTGTAGTGTAAGTTTTGACCCTAAACTAAGGGTCTATTTGGATCAACTTTTGTACACCAAAACGATATTTTAATTTTTATTCACTTTTTTGAGCTAAAAACAATTTATTTTTTTCTTGCATAAAAATTGTGATCCAAAAAAGGCTGTGATTAAAGATTTTGTTTGGATTGGCATTTTTCAAAAAACATTTATTTTATAAAAATGACTTTTTAAAAATATATTTTTGAAAATGTGTTTTTCTTAAGAGGGTCATTTGAAACATCATTAATGCAAAATGCTTTTATCTTCTTTTAGTTGGCCCACCAATATAATGTCTTCATTTTTTTTGGAAGGGGACTTCTACCACGAACTGTTTCTGTGTTTATTATGTTCATTAAGCTAGCAAAATTTTGCAAATTATTTTTTACTTGAAAAGCAGCTTTTAGCTATTTTTATAAAGACTTTTTGGCTTCAAAAATATATTTTTATGGAATAAATACTTTTTAAAAAATGGTCATCCAAACAATCTATTATTTCGGAAAAAGTCTTTTTGTGAAAAAAAAAAAAACCTTTTTCAAGTCTAAAAATGGTGATCCAAACATCCCCTTAAAATTCAATTTAGCGAAGCAGGATGATGAGTACCCATGTTAGAAAACAGCTTGCATTCCAATACATACGGCAAGGTCACGATAAACTTTGTATTAAAAAAATTTCACGATAAAAGGATAATTTTAGGCTCTGTATGGTGATTGACAAAAAATATTACAGAAAAAGGATTTGCATATTAGAAAGTGTTGATACAGAAAAAGTTTTATGACATTTACATGCAAAAACCATTTCTAGAAAACTTATACAGGGCAACCATACAGAGCCTTAGTGGAGCAAAACATTAGAATTGAAGATGAGTTATTCCTTCTGGCTTGATTTGCTAATCCTTGTTAGTTTTAACTTTTAAGTAGAATTATTATAAAGGGAAAAAAAATGCTTATAGAGTATGGGGGACAATATCCAAAACTAGGGTAAGAACTTTGCTGACCGATATGAGCCATGTGGCACTATAAGAGGACACCGACTATATGGATGTTTGGCCCAATATCTTAGGCGGATCTACTTACCAAAAATAAGCTGATTAGTGATTTCAAACCTTCGGATCTTTGTACCCCAGATAACGCTCAATAATTCTCAAATTCCACGGTTAAAAATAAACCCATCACAACGATTCTAATCCAACGCTTAGAAATCACTAATCATTTCTAGAAAACTTATTTAGGGCAATCATATAGACCTAAACAGGAAAAAAAAAGTCTTGGGTGTGTCAAGATTGTTGCCTGTGGAAGGGTGTGGGCTGCAACAACAGAACTAGGTTACTAGAGGCATTATAAAGCTTGACCCCCTTTTGTCTTCAGTTTACTCGTCAGCTTAAGAAGTTTCGGAACAAAATGTACTTTGATTGGTTTAAATATTTAGTCCCACATCGGAAATAGGGAAAGAGGGTGAAGGAAAGTGAGCTATAAATAAGGGGAGGCGGAAATGGAAATGCATACTTACCTGGACGGGGTCTATGGGTGATCATGAAGGCCCATGGCCTTGGTTAGTGACCTCCATTGCACTCAGGAGGGGCGCTCGCCTAACATCTCCCCAAGTGGGAGAGTGTACGTCATAATTTGTGTCAGAGGGGGTACGCGTTCGCGCGGCCCCTGCCAATATTTGTTCTAAATCTCTTTTGCTCGGAGCCAAACTGAATGGATTCAAAACAGTCCAAGGCAGAACAATCCGAGACGGACTAGGAATTTGGTTCTGCGTGGGACTCTTTTAGCACCTCGTTATTTCCCTCAGAGAATGTCGATCCAATAAGGGGCCCCTTTATCCTAAGGACGAAGAGGAATTTGACCGTATGGATGTTTGGCCAATACCTAGCTGGACCTACAAACCAAAAATCAGCCTGATTTTAGTGGTTTCTAGGCATTGGATCTTTGAACCTCAAATACTGTGCAAATTCCCACGGTTGAGATCAACCCATGAAAATAAGTCCAATCCAACGCCTAGAAATCTCTGATCAGTTCGAATTTTCCTCCATCCCACTTCAGGGCCCATGATTGAGTGCAACTACTTGGCGAGCCGTGTCTTTGCGCAATTCTTTGATTTTTCAATTGTGAACACAACCGTTAGTTGAAATTATGATGGGCTCAAATCAAATTAAAGGTGGAAGGGCTTTTCTATGGTTTGATCTTTCAAATCTAATCTATGGAGGTGTGGTTGCATGTTCATGTGGACAAAGAAAGAAATGGAACTAGCCAAAAAATTGGAGATTACATTGCTCCAGGAGGAAATGCTTTGAATAGATAAATCTAGGGAGGTGTGGTTGAAGGAAGGGGATAGAAATACAAAAGTAAATAAAAAATAAAAAAATCACTTATCCACAATCATCAGAAGAAGGAAAAATAAAATTGAATTGATCAAAGACGAGGGGGTTTGGTAGAAAACTAGAAACAACATTAGAAAGGCCTCATCCCCTTTACTACTTCTATCCCCACAAATATTGTCCTGATCAACATTGTCATAACTAAGATGGTTAACGAGGAAGAGGACAAAATGTTAATCAAGCAACCCTCGATGGAGGAAGGGATGTCTTTAGAACTGGCATCTTCAAAGGCGCTGGGCCGGATGATTTCACGTGTAAGTTCTATCAATATTATTGGGAGGAATTATATTTGGGATTTTCTAGTTGGTATCTGAATTTTTTAAAATCTTGTTACCAACCATACTAATATAGCCACTTGATCCCAAAAAAATCCTACATCAGAGTCCATCACCCATTTCAACCCCACTGGCTGCCTAAGATTGATAATAAAAAATTGGTGGCTCTAAACCAAACAGCCTTCATTCTAAGTAAACAAATATCAAATAACGCCATCCTAGCCCAAAAAATCATCCATTCCCTGAACAAGAAGAAAGGGAAACATCCCTAAGAAGAGTAGTGACTTGAGGTAGTTGGAATTGTAGAAGTTTAAGATTTATTGAATAATTTTTTTGATGATTATATAGACCTACTCAAAGCTCTTCTAGAGAGCATTACGAGAGTCCAATAGGATTGGACTCCTATAATCTCTCAATCAAATCTAATCTTAATTGATAGAGTATTACAAGAGCCCAATATGAAGGAAATCCTATAATCTTCCAATCAAATCTAATCCTGATTGATACTTATCAACTTGGTAAAGATACGGTGCATCTCACTATATTCTAATACCCTCCCAGAATCGCATGTCCCTTTGAAGAAGAAACATGCGATTGGTTGTAAGAAATATAGGCATTGATATTCATATGATGAATGTCCAAAATATTTGTTCATGTGCTTGATGGTAGTCATCGCCTGTCTGTGGTCCATCACTGTCGCATCTCACTTGTCTTGGAGTCTGTCGGAGCCGGTGGCCCACTAGATCAGGTCAATCATGAACTCATCCTAGAAGCTTTGAGGATGCAGTGTGCTGCTAAACTCTCGTTTAAAAATGTTTAAAGTAAATAGAAGATGATGGGCTTTGATGAGCATTTGATGGTAGGTTGCCTCACAGGCTTAGGCCTAGTAAGAAAGCCCTCGAATTTTTTTTTTGGAGATTTACCTTGAGCCCATGAGTGGGCCAAACTTGAGCAAATGGCATGGGCCGTAAGCACACTAGTGTTTTTTTTGGGTTGATGGCGGGATATCAGAAGGGCAGTGGGTAGACCCAGGCAGTGGAAGATGGACTAGGTAGAGAGATGGGATTAGCTGCTACTGCAACGTAGGTGCTCAGGGCCTCAAATAGCGTAGAGCATTTACGGTGAAATCCAATCTGGTGCAAGATCTAACAATGGACGTTGGTGTTGGCTGTGATGGTGTAGTGGGCGCCAACTGGTGCGGCCCATGATGGGTCCCACATCTTCTTAGGATCCAATAACGAGAAGTTTTTTTCTCATGGCGTTTTTTGATCGGGGCATCATGGCCGTACCTCAAAACACTACGTGGCACACTCTCAGAGTCAATGACCATATGGATGTTTGAACCATAACTGAGTGGACCTACAAACCAAAAATCAGCTTGATTGGTGGTTTCTAATCATTGGATACGAGTCTTTTTCATGGATTGATGTTCAACCGTAAGCTTGAAGAATTATTTTGGGGTACTGAATTCCAATGCCTAGAAAATACCAATCAAGCTGATTTTTGCTCTGCGGGTCCACAACATCCGTACGGTCATTGATCTATAAGAGAGCGACGCCTGGATAAGAAAAAACGCCCCGATAAAAATTGTTCTCATCCAACAACGTATTACGAATATGAAGTGGAGCCCAGCAAAGTGGACTTGCTCACGTCACATTACATGGTGATCTAATCAAGGTGGTGATCTGCTCCCATTTGTTTATCAAGTGAGCTAGACGACCTTTGGGACCCACATTTCATGGCCAACCGAGAACCCAACATCCTATCATTCTATCAATCATTTACTTACAACACCCCTCCTTTTGTTTTTAGTTTACTCGTCAGCTTAAGAAGTTCGGGAACAAAAATTATTTCGATGGTTTAAATATTTAGTCCCACATCGGAAATAGGGAAAGAAGGTGAAGAAAAGTGAGCTATAAATAAGGGGAGACGGAAATGAGAAAGCATACTTACCTGGACGGGGTCTATGGGTGATCATAAAGGCCCATGGCCTAGGTTAGCAGCCTCCATTGCACTTAGGAGGGGTGCTCGCCTAACATCTCCCCAAGTGGGAGAGTGTACGTCATAATTTGTGACAGAGGGGGTACGCGTTCGCGCGGCCCCTGCCAATATTTGTTTCCAAAATTATTTTGCTCCAGTGAGAACTTGATTGGTGCTTTCACAGTGCGAATCAAGAAATATGTTGGTTAGTATCTTAAAAACGATAGGGCTGCAATGACACTTGGTAGATCCATTTTTGTATCAGATCGGTGAGCTCGGGAACGGCCTTGACTTCTAACCATGGCTGCTAGTGTTCGCCCGATCTAGAATGGGAGAGGCCGAGACTTCGAACCATGGTTGCTAATGTGGTGATTAACAAAAGTTTTACAGAAAAATGATTGGCAAAGACTGGAAGGTTCTGTATGGTGATCAACAAAAGTTCTACAGAAAAATGATTTACATGTCAGAAAAAGTTGATATAGAATAAGTTTTATGACATTTTATGTTCAAAAATCATTTCTAGAAAACTTATTCAGGGCAACCATACAGCCTAAACTTAAAATCGCTCCTAAAGAAATAATGCTAGCCTCATGCACCACGCGCCTTACGTACGTGCCACACTAATTGAGTGGAGAGTAACCCAATCAGAGTTCCGCTCACCCAGCACGTGAGGCTTGCACTTGTATTGGTGTACCATATGGATTATAGAGTCAAAACAAGGTCAATTGCAAGTTCTCCACATTGGTGCTGTACATCATCATTTAAAGAATTGACAAAAGAGAATTATATCATCTTAAGTCACTTTTTAAAGATACGGAGTTGGCTGCACGAATTATGTTCCACTCTTCAATTCTATCAGAAGTCATCCCTTCCGTTTGGGCAAGTTTCTTAAAATCTCTTCCCAAAACCTCACTCCACATCCTTTTAGGTCTTTCAATTAGTACATTCTTTCTCACTGGTGCTTAGTCTTCGTTGTACATGACCAAACCATCTCAATCGACTTTCCCTCATTTTGTCACTTAATAAAACTACTATTATATTTTTCATGAATGCATTCTTTTCTAATTGTCACCCATTGCCTCAACACATCCATCTCAACATTATCACCTAATCAGTACTCATTTTAAGAACATATTTCTTGATTACCCAAACAACAAAATTCAAATACATAGTATCAAACAATGATTAAGATTCTTTGTTCATAAATATATGACAAACGAGTCTATCAAAAATACTCCTTATAGTTGAATTTAGCATGCACCTTCCAAGTAACCATTTACATCACTGGGAGAATTACCCCAAGAACTAAAAAATCTTTGGAAAGTTTTTGGCTTAGTATAGGGATCCCCGAGAAGGTCAATGGCTTGACATTTGGACATTTGGAATCATTTTTTGGATTAAAACGGAGAATTCAAATCTACCACTATGAATAGTTCAACTATTATAGCTATTTAAAGAATTCAAGTGTTGCTCCTAGTTCATTGGATGAACTCTGGGAGATGTTTTGGAGCTTTACATTTGTCTACATTCATATATGGAAAGTGTATTCAGACTTTTTCTAAAAGATCCTCAAAACAATGGTTTAAGAACGGACGACGAAACTAACTGCCGTTATAATGCTTTTTATCCTCGTTACTTTATATCCTCTTTAGAATGCTTTTTACCAACAAAGGAACAAACACAAAGTATATTAATGTGATTACTAAAGATGTTTGGCTAGTCACTTTCTACAACAAAAAAAAAATAATGGAAAATCCATGATGGATTTGTTGGTTTCTAATTGTAGACTAACAGAAACAAGTTCGATGAATAAAATTTCAATTTCCAATCCAAAAAGACCACGAAGAAATAAAGTTTACTAAAAGGGTTCCAGCAGCAACTAATGTGTGTCTCACTTCTTCTTCTCTCCGACTCCCGCAGACCTGCGTAAAAAAGTCCTCGCATCAATTGATAAGACCTAAAAAATGCAGATGAAAACCCAAAAGTAATTCTCTCGATAAACATGTTTTTTACTACGACATTGTCTAGGGGAGACCCCATCTTAACATTCAGTAGATTAAGAGAAAGATGTTCAAATTGAATATTTTTTTATGTCTAGACAGAGATTAGATTGATAAATGCTGTGCATTAATCACCTCATCTTGCGGAGAACATTGGACATCTCCTCACGCTTCTTCTTTGCCCTCTTGTGCGTGCCCAGCTTTCTCTTTGCCACTTTCAATGCCCGCTTGTCCTTCCCAACCTTAAGAAGTTCAGTGATCCTCTTCTCATAAGGTGCGTAACCAGCAACTTCCCTAATGAGGTTCTTCACAAAGTGGACTCTTTTACTGGTTTTCTGAATGGGCAAAACACACTAACATTAGAATTCGAGGTATGGAGTTGAAGAACTGATATTAACTTAATAAATCATTTTGTAATTAGTAAAAATTAAATCAAACACGTTGACATCCTAGTTCCATTAGCATGCCAATGGCAAGGGAAGAATATATAAAAAAACATATCCACTGAATTAGGTTAAAAGGAATATCCATTAAATTTAGGCATTTGAACAACCCAATTAACAAATTGGACTAAGTAGAGAAGATGAAAGCAGATACAGACAGGAAGAACAAAAAAGCAGCAACACCAGGAAAAGAGCAATTGATATCTTGTTCTGACGTTCTCCACTCCAGCATACATCGAAGAATAATGGAAGAGGATCAAAACAGAGGAATTCAATGCTGATAAGTTAGTTGCAGTGTAGTCAAAGGTGCCATGTAACAGGCTATGTTGCATTGATACAGGTACGGGTGTCAAGTGTGACAGATAAAGGAGTGTCAGATTTAACGAACCCTGAAAATAGGATTCATGAACTCAGCAGCATACTGAACTAGTGTAAAATAAAGTACTTGTTTTTTAATATAACTATAATTATAATAACGGAATAAGTGATGGGACAACTTATGTTCATATCACATACTTATAGCAAAAGAATACATTGATGTTATATTTTTTATACGAAAAACTTTACCGGAAAATATAAAACTCATAACCTTTAGAAACGTTATTTAATACCTTGCAAGGATAAAACAAAAAAAACACAAAACAAAAGTGTTGCACCAGACCTGTGGAGTGACAAAATTCAACACACGTCTGACACAGGTATTTCGCTTTAAAAGAATTCATGCAACATAGATGACCCTAGTTTGCGATTTACCATATACTACGTGTTTAATACGCCAATTAAAATGTTGGGATGGCGTTGGAGCTAGAATCTCTTATGGGTGCAACGTTTGGAGGGAATTCTCAATGTCATACTGGGTTTTTCAAAGTATGTTAGGTTTAGGGTAGGCAAGGTATATAGGTGAGATTTTAATAAGACCACTGGTGTGGTGACATCCCCCTATAGACAGAATTTTCATTGCTTTTTAGCATCTCAGATAAGAAGAATTCACTAATCCGTGACATTTTTCATGGGGAGGCAGATGTACTTCACAGGATTTTGGGTTCAGGAGATTTCTTAATCATTGGAAGGGGAGGTTAATAGAGAGGCCAATGATATGCTCGTTCAAGGTCTTGCAACAGGAAGGGTGCGTTCTCGGTAAGGTCCTTCTAAATTGCCCTCAAGCCTTCTGTGACTTCCTCTTTCTAGGATTTTATTGTTTGGGGTTATAAGGTTCCCTCCACGGTTGCTTTTTTTGTATGGTAGGCGGCTTTGGATAGGATCTTGATTGTTGATAACTTGAGATGAAAGGCTAGGTGCATTGTAGATTTCTGTAATTGCATCATGTACAAGGAGAGCGGAGAGTCAGTAAATGATTCTTCCTGCAGTTGGATTGTTTTTGCTTTCTCTCCTTATGGTAAAATGCTTTGGAGCATTCTCCAGTCCCGTTTACTATTGTTTGGGGACTATGGAGGGAGGGGAATCGCACAACATTTGAAGACAAAGAGAAAGATGTGTAGCATATTATCTTATCTAACAAAGCCAGAATGTTTCATTGGTCTAGGAGATTTTCAGAATGCGGAAGATTTTTTTTAGGAATTTGTATTTAGGTGGGAGTCTATGATGCATTGAGAAGGTCCGCATGCTATGTTTTGTTTTTTTCGGTCATTTCTTGTTTTGCTCTTAGGAGGCCACCTTGTCCTCTTTTTCCAAGTAAAATTTCACTTGTCAAAAAAAAGTCATGGAATTGATGTATTCTAGATATATCTAGGGTTCTAGAATTTCATAAATTCTCGATGAAGAAGAAAAACAAGGACCATGGCTTCTGAGATAAATATGGGTGGGAGTCTATGATGCATTGAGAAGGTCCGCAAGTTAAGTTTTTTTTTTTCCGGTCATTTGTTGTTTTGCTCTTAGGAGGCCACCTTGTCCTCTTTTTCCAAGTAAAATTTCACTTGTCAAAAAAAAGTCATGGAATTGATGTACTTGATTCTAGATATATCTAGGGTCTTAGAATTTCATAAATTCTCGATGAAGAAGAAAAACAAGGACCATGGCATCTGAGATAAATATGCGGAGAAAAGTGTACAACATCGTGCAAGATCTATGTTATTAGAAGACGAAGTGAAGAAATAGAGACAGGTTATTGAGAAGATTTAGCGTTTTAGACAGAGAAGGGAATGTTTTAGGGAAGACGAGAATAGAGAAAACAGTGGAGGAACTCTTTCTTTATCTTGCACCATTTTGGAAATAAACTTGATGTGTGATAGTGGGTTTCTTTTGTTAGTAGATTCCAGATTCTAAATAAAGCTGCCCTCATCTCCAAAATACACATTAATGCACCCATATTAATGTAACTGCCCATATTATCTGTTGTGGATTTAAATAGTCCCCATAGCATTCTTAAAATAGCCGAATTTGTTAGGCTAAATTTTTTAAGCAAAACCATATGAAACACGAATATTTTCCTACCATATCTTTGCCGCTCGCGTACGCTTGACTAAATTGTTGACCGCACTTTTTAGTAGTAAACCCAAATTATACTCGAATTTTTGTCGTTTGCCGAATTTCTAGCCACACCACACACACAGTGAATTTTTGCTAGTCCTGTCTGAATCATGTTTCAGGCGGGTCCTGACCAGACGAAGCTTTAACTAAAGTTGTTAGTTGATAGCATTACGCAGGCAACCTAGGTTTTATGCAATTTATAAAACAGGAACAAGAGAACTTATGAAAGTGGAAAGGTAAGTAATAAAGGCACTAATGAGAATATGGATGTTACATAAACAGCTTACTCCTTTTCTAGCAGACGGGCGTGGAGCCAATTCTTTTTTGGTTACAATGTGGCCTTTGTTCAATCCCACAAAGAGGCCAGTCTTTGGCTGCAATGGAGCCATTGCCTACCCCTGCAATTTCCAATGCAACATAAGTCGGTCTACAAAGACTGACTTAAACAATAAATATGTCCATAGCAAAGAAAGAGCACCTCAAACAATTAATATTTCCCTTGATTAGTCTATTATGACATTCCACTCAAGCCACAATAACATGACTGATGTGGAAATACTGATATAATGTATGTATTACAGAATCAAAACGAGGCCAATCGCAAATAACCAGCCAAAAAGCTTGTATATAGTTGGTATGAAATTATAGATCTCCCAAAAATTAGCTAAACACAATACTCATGTCATGGAAAAAAACAGATGACATATAAAACATGGCAATGAAGAAGAAGTAATTTTTTCCGCAAAATATCCAGTGTCTGGAAGTTTGGACAGAAAACAGACAAAATTACTAGGTTCGACCCAAATGGAGGGTCGTTGTAGAAGAGTGAAAAGACACAACAGAAAGAGACGAGCTAAAAACAAATAAAAATTGTTTAATTCCTTTGACACAGGTGATGGGGTGGTTCTAAGAAGAAATAAACTGAAAATCCAACCCCTTTTTAAGCTATAAACTGGAATAAATCGCCAAACATTAGAAGAGAGCAACATAAATATTACTTACAAAAAAAAAGAGTAACATAAATATCCACCTAAGAACCCATATTTTAACAATGATTAAGAGTGTATTCTAGTTCTTCCTTGTCAGCTACCTTAATTAGAGACTACAATAAACTAAAAATGCCAAACACATTCTGCTTCTACTCTTTTTTCTTTTTTTTTTTCATTTTTACCCTCGGAGATGAAAAATTACCGTTACTATCAACACATCTGAGTATAAAATCATAAAAATCCCCCAATTTATCTGAGAGAGAGAGAGAGGTCTGAACTTAAAAACATAATTAAAATCCTACAAGGAGCAAAGAATTACTCAATCGAAATTTACTAGAAAATCAAATCCACTACATCTCAGATAACCTTACAGAAGAATACGATCAATCACTCACAGAAGAAGAAACTTCGCCTTAAAATCATAGCAGACAAACTAAAAACATGTACATTTCAACATCAACAACACTGTTGAAATCGGAAACAGATTTGATCGGGGGAAGCAAAATGCGTACCTTCCGATTCGATCCGAAGTGGATCCTTTCAGACGTCAAATGAATCTGCAAAACGAAGAACTAAGTCATTTTCGTGAATAAAAAATAAATTATACATCTTTAGGGTTTTTGAGAGTATGATTCACCTTCTGCAAACGAAAACTAGGGTTTCCAGTATGTTATTTATTTATACAAGAGTAACGAGACAGAAAGTAGAGCTTTTGAGGAAAAGTTTCTAAAGGTGGAGGGTAATTTTGTCCCATGAAAATAAAGACTGGTAGCTCAACGGGCACCCACCTCTTTAAACTCGGCACCCGCATTTAAACTCCGGCACCCACATTTAAACTCGGCACCCACTTCCATTTTAGGACTCACGTCTCACGTCTGGGCACCCACATTTGCATAGGCACCCATGTATTTTACTTCATTTCCCATTCACCTTTTTGAAGGCCCCAGCCCACTGACCACATGAATGTTTAGCCCACCCCTTGTTGGATATACAAACCAAAAATTAATATCTCTACTTAATAGAGTAGCCATAGATTTTAGTACTTTTTAAGATTGATTTTAGCCATTGGATTCAAGCATGTTTTTTGAGTAGTAAATCCAACGGCTAGAAATTATCAATCAAACTCTTTTTAGTGTGTTTATTCCACCAATAGGTGGGCGCTGAACATCCACATAGTCATTAGGCCCAAAAAGTGATCTATGTAGGGTCACAAGGGTCCTCCGCATGGACTGCAATGAGGGTCCTCTCCATCTAAATTTTTTCCTTAACTTTTGATTATCTTGAAATATAAAATGGCCTCGTATGGAGTTTTCGCCTTAGACCTCATCTTGCATCGAGATGGCCTTGCGAAGAGACGATGTTTCGATTTATGAATGTGACTTGTTCGACTAAGGTGGCATTTGGTAAAACTTTTTTTCAGACCTTAAGTTTGAATGTGGTGATTTTAGTGATTAAGTGGCATTTGGTAAACAATTAATTTCAGCACTTAATACTGAAAACACTGAAATTAAGACTTAAGCAAGAGTGAAATGGGGTGACTTAATGCGGTAAGTGGTTTCGGCGAAAAGCATCTCCAAAAGAGATTATAATATTCTCTATTAAATACCCATAATACCTTTTTTTTCTAAAGCTTTTTCTTTTAAAAACTTACGAAAGTATCCTAATAAACATTTCAAAATACCCACAATGCCCTTGACTTAATTTTAAGACTTAAGACCTTTAGCAAATGATCCAATTCAGTCATAAGTCATTAACCGCTATCAGATCTTAAGCACTTTAAGCTTTTAGATCTGATAACTTAATTTACCAAACGCTTAAGAGTATACGTCAAAAAGAAAATGCAGATGGACCAAATGGGGATGAGGAGCTTGAGTACCATCTTCACTTCTTCAACTTCTATCACAGTGGAGACCATCCAAGGGTTGCGGGTCCGATTTCCGTCAACATCGTAACCATATAAGACTGCAGCCTTATCGAGGCATTTACTCCATCACATGCATTGATGAATAGAGAAATTATTAACATCCATGGAATTTTAAGTATGGAGAAAATTTGAATTTTGTATTCGCAGTTGCCACTACTATAGCATTAAGGGGGGGGGCAGCTAAAATTGATGTTGCCCCACCATGATTTATAGAACTCATTTAGACAATCAAAAGGAAAAGGAAACTTATGAACAGTCCAAAAAGGCCTACAGAGTAGATGGTTGCCAGCCAAAGAATTTGATTTTTCATATAGGGGACTCTAGAAAATAATTTGGGACACAAGGTTAAAACAAAAACAAAAAAATGGGAATGTATCAGAGACAGATTTTATATTTCATTGAGGCCATGTCGGTATTTCATTGGCGACATGAGTAACGCTGTATCAGTTTAGAACTGCTGACATACCTCGGGATATGTCTATAGGGCTTGCGACACCATTCAGGCCATGTCAGCAGTGTTGGGCCGACTATATAGCAGGTTTTTTTTTCAAAAATAAATATTTTTGTCAGGTAGGACCTACCGACATTGACTGGTCGTGTCAGTAGGGCCTGCTGATACCATTCAAGCCATGTCAGTAGGGCCTGCCAATACCATCCAAGGCTATTTCACCATTGATGGGCCGATAAATTAGTGGGGTGATTTTTTAAATTTTGCTCACCCATCGTGGTTTCTTATGAAGAATTTACTGAGTTTCAAGAGAACTATATTGAATTTCATCCGGTGAGGAAATTAAGGCTTAGAGGGATCAAAGAATGCTGATTTTAGTCCCTTTTTTTTCGTGCGATTTACATGGTTTCTTTTGTGTGTGATGTGAACGCTAGTGTGCAGAAGTTGGGAGCATATTCCTATTTTAATTGTTTGGAGAGTGAAAAATGTGGCTTTCTTGTCATGTTTTTAATGAGCACTTCCATGGGCATTGGAAATTTGAGCTGATGCATTCAAGTACTTCCGGGAAGAGCAATGATAGTATGGTTCATCGTGCAATCAAAATCTATATGCTTTACCCCATGTTAAAAGGACAGTGGTCGATCATTATCTTGATGTTGTTCAACATGATGCGATCGTTCCCCACCCCAAATCTGGTACCGCTCACTATTTTAGGAACACAGACTCGCGAATGTTTGGCCCATCCCTTGGTATAGCTACACACCAAAAATCAGCGTGATTGATGATTACCTGTTGGATTTTAGTTTTTTCCGTTACGGGCTTCATAATCAGGCCAATGGATGCCCATGACAAAAAACCCTCAAATCCAACAGCTAGAAATCATCAATCAGGCTGATTTTTTGGTTTGTAGCGTCTTGGCCCTTTGCATTGAAAGAGAAGATTCAAAAAATAAAAAAGATACGATTCCCCATCAGATGGATGGTCTGGATAGGCTAGATCAGCTTTCCATGAGGCAGAAATTCTCCCACCCTAATAGGAAACAAAGTTTGGAGACAACCCAGGCTACAGACTTCTGCCATTAAAAGCCTCATCCAGGTTTAAGACCCTCATCCAGATTTTAGTTTCGTGGTACAAACTCTGATATGGTCCAAGTTTGAGGATCCTTTTCATGTTTTCCTGTTGAAATGTAATAATGTTTAAGAAGGATGAAATTATTGAGTATTCCAGAGAATGGTACATCAAGAGACTCACCGTAGAACAAACCGAGTTTAAGGCAGCACTCCATTGGGCATCCAGGATGCCTACGCACCCCCGCTGAATGGGTCATTAGACAAGCAGGTTGACTGATAACTCTGGCAGAATCAAGAAGTGAATCAGGGTTTGTCATTTCCAAATAAACTTCCGATTGGATCAATTTGTTGCCAAGCAGGGGGGATTGGATCATTTGTCAGCAGACAGAACCCTCTCAACTGTCAGTGTGGATGCTTATATATTTGACCAAATTCAGAATTTGTAAACAATTACACATTGGTTGGTTTCTTTGATCATAGAAAAGGGAACCATGCAAAACTTTGGGATATGGAAATGCGTATTTTTCTTGTGGGATTTCATTTACAGGGGGGAAGTGTCCCAAGTCTATATTGAATATTTTTTTTCTCTTACACATGCAGGGAAGAAAGCACAGCCTTTGTGGGGGACAACAAAGATTGTTCACTGAGCTAAGTATAACCATCTTCTATCTTCAATTACAATAAGAGATCTAGAACTGCTTCCCCTGCGAATGGGAATGAGACAAGTGTCATACATAGCAAAGTCAATCCTCATTTCATTATCATATAAAAAAATATTTACAGATTCCAACAAGGACATGGATAAATACGCGTCATATCATATTCCTTTTAATGACGGCAATAAATGATCTTAATACCTTTATGACTGACCATAGAATATGCCTAGACAGCTAGTACAACATGAACGTGTTCCATGTGATGCACACTCACATTGTAACTGTAGAAACAATGAAGACTACAACATAACAAAGGCTACAAATGTTACAAAAATGGTCAAGGGTGGCCATGGTAGAAAATGGTGGTGGCAGTTCGTGGTAGAGAACAATGAGATCAAGTGACCAAAGCATGACACGGTAAGATTACACAGCAAGAGCTGCACCCACAGTAGAAGGTTTTTGCTACTAACGTGAACAGATCTACCTAGGATCTGGATCATGATTTCGTATGAGGCAAATTCTCCATTTATGATGTTTGTTTGTAGGTAGCTATTTCTTGTGTGTCTTTCATACTTTTCTGTCTAATGTAGTAATACTCTGTCTCGATTTTCAGTTTTTGCAATCAATCAGTGAAAAGTACCGAGCGAAAAAGACAATACATATCATTTGTTCACCTTTTTTTGTGTAGAAACTTAACTTTTGTAATTTGCACATATTGTCAAATTAAAAACAAATCATAATACTGTCAATTTTGGTACAAAGCATGCAAGATTGCATCCTATGCTAGCATAAACAATGATTGGATCAATACCACTAATTCTAGTTGAGTTTTTACTTATTAGATGATTACTTAGTATTAAAGCTCTTAAAATATAAAAATTAAACTTGGTAAAATGCTATGAAGACTTGCAGTGACTAATTAACAACAGGAAAAAAAAAACCTTATTTTTGTCTTTTAGAATGTTATAACTAATTTAGTGGAACTTGGAATAATTCAGTCTCAATTCAACACATACTATAGCATTTATCATGTCAAAGTTGAGTACAGAGTTTTTAAACCTTGGCCAAAAAGTTACAATATGTTCCCCACTAAACATATTACCCTAGTAAGTCTTAATGATTATGCCCCTCAGTTAACTTCTAGGTAGTCACATAAATAAAGAGTGAAAATTCCATAACCCAGATAAAAGACAAGATTCTGGATCATTGGAAGTCAGATATCCTGCTGCCCAAGGCTCCATATCTTATTTAAGGGCTATATTTAGGTGTTAAAGCACAAATATAAGTAGCAAAAATACAATATCAAACATGAGCATAGACAAGAGGCCTTCTTCCTACAACAACAGAAAATACAAGAATGACAATAACAAGCAACTGTACACAAAATCTTAAACAGTGCTCAAAGTTATATCAAGGATGACCACAGGCATATGTTCAAGCATATAAATGAGCAAAATGCCTTCCCAGCATCATTGACATGTCTAAGAGGATGCATAATATTATAACGAAGGCAGGCCATGTTCAGAAAATACCAGAGTTTTTATCAGTGTCGCTGAGAATTCAAAAGTGACTTCTTAACAATTGCCAAACAAATGAAGAACTTGGTGTACGATGTTTTACCATGCATTCTCTTGACAAACCGTTCGAACTCCAGGAAGTTGTGTCTCTCCATGAGAACTGGGCTGAGCCTGAGGTAGGTGAACGCAGATAAGTGTCTCCCATCTGGATCATTCATGGGCTTGGCATTTTCCAATATCTTGTTATAGCCTTCTCGATCATGGCAAGGAAGAGCATTCTCGCTAGCCACAGGTATGCTAACATCCCATGCAGCATTCAGCACCTAAAAATAGAAACACGAACAAAATGAAGATTGTCACTATGTCATTGTTCCAAATGATTTGGCTAAAGATTTTCTAATGTTGATTCATAATAAATTTCAGAAAAATACCACTTCGCATTCTCCTCAAAAGTCAAAACTGACACAAAGCTGGTTAGTCATGAGCGGTTTAACAACATTGGTATGTCACCGAACAGATTATGATTGACCAGATGCCTTGGTTCATAGTGAGTTGGTTGAGGTGAACAAATACTTTTTCTCGTTCGCTTTAGGGGTGACAGCGTGTGGAGTGACCAATACAAGGAAATATTAATTAAGAAAATAAAAAGCATCCAAAGGTAACATTTAAAGAAGTGATCCCAAGTCTCACAAATCTCCATAGAAAATACCACAATTGGCTAAAACAACAGGAGCACTACCAGAGACACAGAAATAGGACAAAAGAGCAATCTTACAACAATCCTACCTCACTAGCTAACAACTGTACTCACATATCTCCTTAGAAGATAACACAACTGGCTAAAACACCAGAAGCACTACCAGAGACACAGAAATGGGACAAAAAGCATTCTCACAACAACCCTATCTTGCCAGCTGACAACTATACCCATTACCTCCAAAACATTTGCCATGTGGAATTCATTTTAGTTCTACCCTTGGCACTCTTCTAATTTTATAGACCCGTTTCCCAACTTCTTCTAATCATTTGCCATGTGGAATTCATTTCCCAACTTCTAATCATTTCCTAAATTTGAGTGTTGGCAGCAATGTTTTAATAAACGTGAGGTGTATACGAGTCTTTTTGCCTCCAGGAGGCGAAATGTGAGCTTCAAGGGGGGGTATGCGGCATAAGCCTCGTATTTTTTTTATGAAAAGTTTTAAAAATCCCTGAAAATCATAATGAAAATTAATCAACTATATTTTTTTTTTTGATAGCTATCAACTATAAATTGTGAGAAGAGTAATTTGTAATGTGCTGGATGTGTGAGGGCATTACTGACTTTTTTGACAGTTTTCAATATATTGTGGGGCGTCGACTTGGACATTAAGCTAGTTTGACTTCTCCTTTTCTCTCTCCTCTTCTTTTTTTCTTCTCAAAGCTCTAACCTAACTTACATGGTATCAGGGCAGTGTTTTGATACCTCGAAGAAACCCTAATCCTCTCATCTTCTCCAAGTTCTTCTCTTTTTCTTTCTCAGGAATCAAGTTATAAAGTTTGGTGTTGATGGTGTTGCCGTGAACAGTACTGTGAACAATACGTTTTTTTTAAAGCTAGGAGTTGCTCTACAAGTTGCCGCAGGGCTATGGTTTTGCTCAAACAGGGTGTTGCAGGCTAGGGTTTGATAAAAAAAAAGGTTGTTGCAACCTATGTAGAGTTTTCTACAAGTCCCTGAAGGTGTTTTTAGTGCTGTTTACAGCCCCTACAATAATATACAGGTCTAGCGGACATCTCTGTATAGTCGGTTGTACATATGTTGTTAGGTTGTTCTCCTTCTGATAAAAGTCTATTACATGTTATTGAACCTTCCTATGCAACAATCTAGTGACTTGGAAAAGTAAAAACCAAGATGTGGTTGCTCGTTCGAGTGTTGAAGCTAAATATAGAGCAATGACTCATACCACTTGAAAGTTAACATGATTGAAACACCTCCTTTAAGAGTTGGGTGTTGGTATGGATTCTCCAATGAAGTTGCATGGTGATAATCAAACAACTGTCCATATAACTTCTAACCCAGCATTTCATGAACACAAAACATATTGAGGTGGATTGTCACTTTATTAGAGACAAGGTTGTGTGTGGCAATATTTTTACTCCGCACTTGAAGTTTGAAGATCAGTTAGCGGATTTGTTCACTGAGCCCTTTGGAATGAAGGGTCGTATGCTTGTTTCAAGTTGGAGTCACACGATGTTTGCTCTCTAGCTTGAGGGGGAGTGTTAGAAGAGTTATTTGTAACGTATTGGATGTGTAGGGGCAATACTGTCTTTTGACAATTTTCGATAATATAATATATTGTAGGAAGTCGACTAGGACATTAATGTAGTTTGACATATGCTCTTCTCTCAATTCCCTTCTTTCTTTCTTCTTAAAGCTCTAACCTAACTTACAAAAATAAAACAAGAAATACGAAAAGAAGTTAGGAGCTCTTCTTTTTAATGATTTACCATAAAGATATCTTGAAGTGGAATTTTTGAAACATGGTTTAATTATTATGTGATGTTCATGAAGCAAACAATTCTCCTTATATCATTTAAGGGCATTTCTTATTCGTTCACATATCACATTTTTTATATATTAGCTTCAATTCAGTAATGCAAATTGCTATGAAGTATTGTCCCTCGATTGGTCGACCCAACAAATGGTCAAAGATTCTTAAAGATTGTAAAGGGATCTTCATTGAGGATTTTGTATTTAGATGGGATCTTATTGATTTGTGAGGGTGACTAATTAACTGTCTTTTGCTTTCTTCGTACTCCTTAGTAGGTCTCCTCAACCTCCAAGTTGTTCTGCTCCTCTTTGGCTCTTGCCTTTTCAGCAAGTATCATACTCATGAAAAAAAAGTAAACAAGGTATATTTTCAGCAAATATAATGATGTTGATGATCATGGCGAGTTGATAACTTATTTGAGAGGCTATTGATTTCAATCTCTAGAATCTTTATCCTTCTCACATAAAGCTCAAGATTTTAAGAGAATGGCGCTCTAACATTTATTGGTTTCTCTGTTATAAAAATGTCGACACTTGGAAACATTTCCAGCTAAAGTTGTCCAGAACATGTATGCCATATTTACTAGTATAAATAGGGAAAAATTACCTTAATCGAGGTTTTTTTGGCATGGAAGATAAATGGATAGGGTATTCTAGGGAAAAGAATAATAATAATTATAATACTTCGTATTTTTGGCCCATGTATGTGCCTGCATATTCAAGGCTTAAGCCTCTTTATAAACCAGTCAAGGCTTAAGCCTTGAGACTGGGATCTTGCACCTTGCCTCGAGGTGTAAGCCTCGCATGCGCTAGGGCAGGATTTTTAAAACATTGTTTGCAAAAGTCTTGCTTGCTTTTAAACAGATGAATAAGCAAGAAACCGGAAGAGATAATATTTACAAAAAAATCCGATAGGGCTGAGTTATTTTGACATGCCTATGTGGGGGGGCCACATAGAGATGATTCAAGGTATTTTTTCTGAAGATTATTGCCTCACCGTGGAGATCATCCTCACAATCAGCCCAGTCTGAAATTTCCAACCCATCAAATCTGCACTTAAAATTAACAGTGAATTGGATGGTCCAGTTTAAACTTGTAAGCTACTTTTCAGAGGGCTAGAAATGTCAGAATGGGCTTTGGTGAGGATGATCTCCATGGTGAGAAGATTATCATCAGATTCATCACCAAAAACCAGTCTTTGACTCACCTCCATGTGGGCCCCACATAGACATGTCAAATGGCATGTCAAAATATCTTAACCCCATCCAATATATCATTACTTTGGGACTAAAATTTCAAAATTCTGTTCAAAACCATATTTCTTCAGTCCTTGGTGCTACCATTCAGCCAAAACATGCTGAGTAATCCCAAACAATGCAGGCATCAGCAAATCCAAACAACAATTCACATTCACTTACCTGCCAGACCAAGCCCTCGGGATCGGCAAGTGCCTCCGGGAAGTCCTCATGCTGATCTAAAGTGCGTAATTCAACACATGTGAAGTTTAGAGCAGCCAAATGCTTCTTTAGCATTGCAGCAATCACAGAATAGCCATCACGGTTGCATGGGTTATAAAACCCAGCAGTAAGTTCAGCAGCATGGCTGGCTGTCTTGTACCACCAATGAATGCCTGATAACTGCTCATCAAAGAAAAGTGCAGCAAAGAGATGGGATCAAGATACAACTAGAAAATAATTCAAAAATTTAACTATCCTAACAATAACCTAGAATTAAGAATTCAAATGATCTTTTCAGTATGGACTGCTATGAATCTCTTTAAAAACTAGTCTCAACATGGATAATCAAATGCAGTGCTGGATCAATTTTCAGTATCAATCAAAATCACTAAATCATGAATCAACAATTAAAATGAGAAAATATTTTTATACATACCATTAATTTTTTAACACAGAAAATTTATTGTTTATGTTAAGTAACAAGTACCAAGACTTCTAGTACATGGTCTCACCTTTGCAGCAATGCAGGTACCTTCGAAAGCCAACTTGGCCAGAGAAAGTACACGGTCGGCATGATCAACCAAAACTTGAGAGTACCAATTAAGGAAGAATCTGCCGTAATAGCTATCATAATCACCTCCATCGCAAAAGAATCCTGTCTCGTGTGGCTGGGAATTATAGGAACCTGCATTATCTGGACCTCTAGCCCAAAAGGAGTGCCCCCTTGCTTCCGCTGCCTTTTTCAAACTCTTCACCAAATATTGATCATAACACTGCAAGAAAAATAGCTTACATAAATTCTCTAAAGAATTGCATATTTTCAGACAAGAAAATAACAAATATTACAACTGCCACTGATGAAAAAAAATAATAATAATAATAATGGAAATAGATCATAAGCTGAGAAGATACTGGCAACTGGATCAATTAAGAGTTGAGCTACACATTAATTATAACTATAATACATATAGGAGTTCCCCAAGTAGTTTGGTCACCAGAAATAATAAAAGGACTTGCACATCAGCCATAAAAATAATTGTTCCTTTCTCTAGTAAAACCGCAGAAAGCCCCATCAAAGATTCAATACCGTTCCACAACTACGTCCTAAGAAGTGCTAAAAACTCCACTTATTTATGGAATTCAGTTGAACTATGGAGAAGGGAAAAGATACAGGTGAACTTTGTCACACCTATCAATTATGTGAGTTGAGAAATTCAGTAACTATAGTTCTAGCCATGCTTTAAACTTCTGTAGTAAATCTGTCCTAATAATACCCTACCAAGTATATTTTGTTCAAAATATTAATGTAGCAATAAAGCCTGTGAAATCCAAACTGATATTGCAATGCATCATGTCCCATAGCAACAATTATTACAGGGCTTTGGTAACTGTGGCTTAGTACTACCATGTATAAAGAATAAAGCAAAGTAGAAACGAAGACTTAGCTCATAATTCACAACTAAATATGCTTACAAATGAATGAGACACAAACACACACACACACCCAAGGGAAAGTTCCTGGAAAACAAGAGAGAAGAACAATCAAGGAATTCAAAATGGGTTCAAAAGGTTACCTGGAATTCGCCAATGCCAGGATATCTCCAACCATGCTTTACAGGATACGACGGGTACCGTAGTTCTCCACATGGACCTAATCCAACTTCAATCTCAGAGATGATTCCATCCTCAAAGAACTCATCAAATTCTACGCGGAAGCTTCTCATATAGTCAAAGTAAACCTACATGGAGTTTATCACAGAACGAAAAGGCTAAAAAGCTTTAGAAAAAATGTTATTGTTGAAAAAAGCTTTGGGATGTAGTCAATTTAAGATACAAACTAAGGCCTCCACTTAGCAAGCAAACTACTCTTATGGGAATACACTTCTATTAAAAAGAGAAAAATAAAAGGTTTAAGAACATGCAGCAAGCATCAGTTTTCATTTTGAAAAAACATGTCAAAACCAAAAAGGTCCATCTTCAGATTTCCAAATTATAAATATTTAATGATGATAACCCACAAGAAACCATATGTTCCCCTCAAACAGTTATTGTACAAGACACAATCCACTATAAGTAATAGTATTATTTCTTTGTCGGAAGAAAAGCTTATCTGAAAATTGCTTATCAAAAGAAAAATTATACAACTGGAACAGAAAGAAATCCCATAAGCAGCAGAGGGAATGTAGAGTTTGGTGGTAGTTTTCTTGTTTTGAACTAAAAAATAAAATAGAATAGAGCAATGGCAACCAATGGTGTAGTGACTGTGACTGTCATATAAAATAAAAAGACAGAAATAAGTATAACTTAACGAGACAACAAAGTCCAATACCTCAACGGCAGTTCGGCCTCTTAAAACTCGTTCCTTATCAATTCCCCACGAGAGGCATTCAGGGTTGCGTCTTCCCTCTCTATCTGTAAAAAATATGTCAGGGTTGTTGCGACTGATTTCTGCCACCCAATGAGGCAGTGGAATGCAAACATCATCACCAACATTGCCTCCACATTCATGAAATGACATTACAACCTGCACAGTTGCAAATTTAAGAATTCAACAATCAGATCTAGCAAAAGCAGATAATAAAATGTGATGGAGAAAATTTTTGTTTTTCAAAACAAAAGTAACCAGCTCAAATTAAAAAGCTGTCAAGTGAATCAAGGCAATGTATCCATGCAACAATTAGACAAACAAAGTGAAAACTGGGGCTACAACGTTGATAAGTCATGACAAAAAGATACAATCTAACATGTAGAAGCAATAAATGATACAACAAGCATAGAAGCTTATCTATATATAGCTCACCTGCAACTTCAGCTTGAGCTCACGTACAATCTGAAAGAGCCTCTTGTAACCATTCCAGTTATACTCCTGCGGAGCATGTGCCTCTACTATTCCCCACCAGCAATCAACCATAACACCATCAACATTAACCGATTTCAAGATCCTTAGCTGCTTTAGTAGACCATCGGGATCGACAAGTTCACACTTCATGTTGATGACACCCAACTGCCAACCAATCAAAGATAAGTTATGGCAGTAAGTTTTAAAAAATCGGAACAAAATCCTTGCTATTCTCAGGATCAGTTAGGCACAATCCAGCCCCCCACCAGGACTATTTGTTGAAAAGATTCAAATAAAGATTTTTATTATTATGATGATGATGATTACAATAAACATTATGTATACACAAGAATGAAGATGAAAGAAAGTTCTAAGAAGCTACATAAGTGAAGCAATATGGAGGTTAGCTAAATAAGACGATCCCTTTTCTGGAAACACGATGAAAGAGAAAGCCAAGACTGAGCACTATATAAGTGAAATCAGATAACTCACTGGTAGCATAACATAAACTGGAACATATGGAGTGCCGGCAAAATCACGCTCTGGCAACTTTGGTGGTATGTCCATTACCTATACAGAAAACAATGACAAAAAGGAACCAAAATAGAGGCAGTGATGTGAGAATCAATAGACACAAACCACCAAAATGACAACATAAAGTAGAGCAAGTATTGTAACAGATTAAAACAGATGTGGTCCAAACTAATTTAACGAACAAAAGAAGGAGAAATAATAAAATTATTTGATTTCATTAAAACAGTGTGCAGCTTCTTTCATCAACAATAATCACTTCTTGATCAGGAAAAATAATTATGAAAGATATTACATTTAAATGTGCACTTGAATTATTTGTTATATTTTGTAAACCTTATGCAATCTAATTGGGAAAATTGAAGTTGTTATACGAATCTTAAATTATATTCTTTATTCCCCAGTGTCACTAAGGCCTATACCTGACACTATTCGTTTGTGGAAATCTTGGGAGCGGCAAACTATTCTTGGGTTGTTCATGAATATAGATATCTATTCTCTATAAGCTCAACGTTAAAGACATAAGAACAAGCAGTCAGGTTCTGGATACTGAAAACATCACCATTAATGCGGTTCAGCTGGCATGTTTACTTAACTTGGATAATGTTTTCTGCAGCAAGACATCAGAACTCTTCACTACAGTGACGGTTTTATTCACATGTGGAAGGTTGACATGGCCAATCCAGACTATCTATCTGATAGAGGACTCTCTGGATTGGCACACAGATAGCGCCCTTGTCCACGTCATGCATTATATTTTCCCTTCAACTGCAGCCATTGAAGTTAAAAGGCAAATAGAAAAAAAAGGGCAAAAGAGACATGCCCTCTTTTACCAAGTGGCTGAGTGCCATTGGCCTGAAACTTTCCACATGGGAAGATGCTAAGTGGCAAACGTGTGGATCCCTTCAGGCTCACCACCTACAAGTAAAGAAAATCTTGCCACTACTGTGAAGAGTTCTGGAGTCTGGCTCCAAAAAACCCAACCCCTTTATAATTTTTGGGTCAGGATCGGGGGACAACCATTTTGGCATACCCATATAGAAGATGAATCAATGGCCAATTTTTGTGAGGATGATCCTCACCATATAGATCACCCCAACAAAAAATCAGCCCATTCTGAAATTTCTATCCCCATGGATCAAATGTGGTTTTCAAGTTACACGGAAAAAATAGACGGTCCATAATTCTTCAACTTCTAAACCAGTCTACGAATAGCGGAATGATTTGAATTTTTTGTGAGGATGATCTCCTCACCATATAGATCATCCTCACCAAAAATCAGCCATTGATTCATCTTCTACGTGGGTACGCCAAATGGTTGTCAAAAATGGTTGTCCCCCATCCCGATGAATGCTGCAGAAGGAAGATGAACGATGAATGCTGAAACAATACTAACATGAATCTAGAAAATCCTAATCTAGCAATCAGTGAAGAAATGACAATATATGGAGATCGGTATCAAATTAAAACTCGGAACAGAACTGTCAATCTACCTCAGATGAATGCTGAAACAATACTAACATGAATCTAGAAAATCCTAATCTAACATTCAGTAAAGAAATGACAATATATGGAGATCGGTATATCAAATTAAACGTCGGAACAAAGAACTGTCAATCTACCTGCTTGTCGTCCACAGTGTCCATACAGCTAGCGATAAGAGGAGAATTATCAGTCCTCTCCACTCTATCTCCCACCATGACCGAAGTCCGAGACCGAGCAGAAGAGGAGCCTTCGTAAGGTGAGGCAGTTGGTACGAAGACGCTTTTCAGGCGACAGGGGCGGTAATCCACGGAGCTCCGAACTCCTGGAGACACTCCTCTCAAGGAAGCGGGCGGGGTCTGTGTCGGCACCATATGTGAAGAAGAGGAAGTCACGGCCGCATTAGATGGGGCCCCGGCAGGCCTTGCACTCTGGAAAAGTTGAACCGACAAAATCCCCATTTGGGTATTTTCCTTGAGTCGTTAGAAATGGAGATCACAGAGCGCACTCAGCATTCTCAGGTAAAAACCGTAAAATTGAAGTACTAAACACAGAGGAGAGAGAGAGAGAGAGAGAGAGAGAGGGGAAAGAAATCCATTAATGCTCTTCGAATCTATGTAATCGTCTTCGAGATTCGTGTAATGGTCTCCGGGGTTTGTGTAATAGGCATTTATGACTGTCAGTCAACTGGACCTTACGATGTGGTGGTGGGTCCGCATCTCGCTACATGTGAATGAAGGAGGACACACTCCTGTCCTGACAACCTGACTTGAGTCTATTCCGGAACTTTGCTGACCCACCATAATATGAACCGCCACGTGGCATATTTGAGAGATTTCTGACCGTACGGGTGTTTGGCCCAACCCTAGGTGGACCTACAGACCAAAAAAAAAAGCCTGATTAGTGATTTCTAAACGTTGGATTGGAGTCGCTTCCATCCATTGATTTTTAACGGTCGGAATTTAACATTATTGACCATTATTTGGGGTACAAAGATCTAAAGGTTTGAAATAGCTAACCAGGATGATTTTTGGTATGTAGGTCCACTTGGGGATGGGAAAAACATCCATACGGTCAACATCCTCTAAGAATATGCCACGTGGCTCGTCGGTCATCAAAGTTCTACTGTGCCGCTTTTTATTATCAGGTGGATCAAAACCAAAATCAAGTTTTATGATAAATACAACACCCCTTTATAATCAAAAGTTATTACTAATACCTCCTTATGCTTTCAAAATTTAATTATTATACCCTTTTAACCGCCATTTAACTGACACGTTAAAACACGATTTCCATCATTCTGCCTGTTAATAATTCAAGTCCGCTTTGACTTAAAGTCTCGAGGGAGGAAATCCTAAAGTTTAAAAAAGTATAAGGAGGAATTACTATATACTTTGAATTTTCAGGGGGGTGTTGCAAAAATACCCTAAATGCAAGTCGACCCGAGTAACGGAAAAATCTGGATCACAATGGAATAACTTCCATGACGGTTAACATGCGCATCTCACCGTAAGTATTCGGCTCATTTTAGCGAAAATATTAAAAACGTCACCGACAACCAGCAAAAGCTCCACAAAAAAAGTATAATTTAAACTAACCCAACACACCGTTATAATCACGTAACTGTACCAACGGTTAACAAGGACCCAAAAGTAAAGAAACATAAACCCCATCGCCCAGTACAAAAAATTCTTGTAAAAATACAAATCCACGGTACAGAACAAGACAGTACACCAACAACCTAAATAGCTGCGCTGCAGCATATCACATCTATCACAAAAATCCTGTAAATTTTGCTGAAATTAATCATAAATTAGGTTCGATTTTGAGATAAAACTTATAAAAAAAAAGAGTTTTGTTGGGGAAGAAACAAGAGAGATAAAAGAGAGGGGGGGTACCTGAGATCTGGAAGGAAAGGTGGTTCCATCAGGAAGAACAACCCAGCCAGCCTCCCTAGCCAGAGCAGCGATCACATCGTTGATATCAGCTCTAACCCTAAGATTATAGTTGCCGTGTCTTCTAAGCCCGGCCAAGATCCTCGCTGTGATCGCTCTTCGGTGCCGTTCTCTTAGTTTCGTTCTCTCTTTCTCCTCCTTAGGTCGACACCTTCGGACTCCTCCAGAGACTCCCATCTGATCTGATTGTTGTGGATTGAGATGTTGAAATCGATTAATGCTGCTGTTTGATGCAATTCCTTCGTCGCCAGAGATCATAGTGGCGGCGACGAGGTTTTTGTTCTCTTCGTCTTCATCGTCTTCGTCTTTCACCTCCATATCCATTTCTTCTTCGTCGTCTTCTTCGCTTGTTCCACCCAATTTCTCCATCTCCTGTGCCATCGATCCTAAAACTCTTAACCCTAGTTTGTTGCTGTAATTTGAATTTCTGTGAAGGCTGCCATTGGTAATCAGATTTGAACGTTTTTGGCGGAATTTGGAGGCTCTTCAAGGACTGCAGCACTGAAATTTGGGAATATATTGGAATTGGGTGAGAAATGAAGGAGCTTTGCTGGTGAGTTTATCGCCGTTGAAGCTCTGAATCGAGCTTTTTCGGCGACATTTCGATCTCCAAATGAATCAGATATTTATTTGATAAAAGCAGCTAAGGAAAAAAAAAATTAAAGCTTTTCGATTCCAAAGAATTCGAGCTTTTTTGGTTACCTTGATGTTAGCTTGAGGATTCGCACACCAACTCTTGATTTCTCGCGTCATTCTTCGATAACATCTTCGCTTTTATAAATCTGGTCCTGCGAAAACCTATAACACGTCGTTCTCTCTAGGCATTAGAGTTTCTTGTCGAATCAGAACTCCTTGAAGACCTCAAAATCTCCTCTCACCATCGAGCTTTTAATACCAGACCAAAAACCCAGCTTTCAGTGAATCAGATCTCCCTTTTCCGACCAAATAAACAGATTTTCCGGTGCGTATGGAGATCCCTAGTTCTTCTCCGGCAAGGCTCAGAATTTTCTCGCCGATTAACCTCGGAAAACGAGATTTTCCACGGAGATCCGAAAACCAGATCCGTCAGGAGCTCCGGCCGAGGGAGGTCAAACTGGGAGACTCGTAGGGTCGGATTTAGGGTTTCCGGCGGCACCCCGGCGACGTGCCGGCGATCTGAGGTGTGAATCGTGGTAGTGCGAATTCTAGGGTTTCACGCGTGTGCGGCCGTGCGTGCTTGTGTTTATGTTAACACGGATGGGGCTCATAGGCGAGGGAAGTAATCGAACGGCTGTGGGAGTGACACGTGTAGCACGTGCCGAGAGTTTGGATCACGCGCGTGACTTTGGGGGTTTAGGGCAGAGTAAAACTTCTATCACACCGGGTTGTGACCGAAGTCGGACACAATCCACAATACTAGCCACGTGGCACACTATTAGTGGGCTCCGACCGTATGGATGTTTGGCCAGTCCCTCGGTGGACCTGCAAACCAAAAATCAGCCTGATTAGTGATTTAGAGCCTTTGGATCTTTGCAACCCAGATAACGCACAATAATGCTCAAATTCCTACGGTTAAAATCAACCCATAAAAATAACTTCAATCCAACCCTTAGAAATCACTGATCAGGCTGATTTTTGGTTTGCAGTCCATGGAGGGACTGTCCAAACATCCATACGGACAGATCCCTCCAATAGCGTGCCACGTGGCTCGTATTGTGGGTGTTGTGACAGAAGTTTTACTCGGTCATAGTAAATGACGAGAGATTCCGTTTTTTGTTTTTCCCTTGAGCAGTAAGCAGACCAAAGATTCGTGTTAATCTCTAATAATAACCCTAGGGTTCTAAGCTAGGCCCAATAGACAACTAAAGACTTTTAGTTTTAAGTTATAAAAGCTTCATTTAATCATTAAATATATCTTAGCGTGGTCCTCGGAAGATGATTCCAAAGTTTGTTTGATTAAAAGAAGGATTGGAGGAAGGGAGGAATGGTAAAGTGAGGATAAAACTTTGATGACCGGGACCTGTCATCGAAGGAGATGACAGGGCAGCAGATCTCGGCACGTGGTCTTTGTAATCATTTAATTTGGAAAACAAAAAACACATGATGGACGCACAATGGACCCCATCATCCTGCGTACTTTAACACATGAGCCACTAGCCAAACAATCAAGACCGTTTCATTGATTTGCTGCTTCTTGGCCCTTGACTGATCTGATATATAACCATCAGATGTTTGACCATTTAAATGTTAGTTCTATTTTTGATGGCTAAGATCTCCCCATCCAGTAGATTGTAGATCACGAGATTGTGTGGCTACTAGTATATATTGGGGCTAGGAGGTTCCATGTAGGATAATGTAAGTGGTACACAGTATAAAACCCTCCTTAAATTATTAAGAAATATTAATAGAGTTTGGATGTAAAAGTCTGGATCTTTTTCTTGATATCAAAGTTCTTTTGTATCCACACTAATGGTGAGCGAGTGCTTGCGCGTATTGGGTTGTGTGTGGGTGTGTGGGCAGTTTTCATGTACGCGTGTGTATGGATCCTTCTTAGTAAAACTTCTGTCACAGCGTTCTCAAAGATGCTTCTGTCACAATGCAAAATACAAGTCACGTGGCACGCTCTTAGTGGATGCCAACTATATAGATGTTTGCCAGTCCCTCGGTGGGACCTATAAGTATAAACCAAAAATCAGCCTGATTAGTGATTTACAACCTTTAGGTCTTTAAAAGCCAAATAAGCTCAATAATGCTCGAATTCCTACCGTTAAAATCAACCCACGAATATAACTTCAATCGAATCGCTTAGAAATCACTCATCAGTCTGATTTTTGGTTTAGAGGTCCACTGAGGATTGACCAAACATACATACGGTCAGCATCCACTTAGAGTGCCACATTGCTTGTATTTTGCATTGTGACAAAAGCATATGTGAGAACGTTGTGACAAAAGTTTTACTCCATCCTGCAAACCACATGGGTCCACTTATAACTTGACCTAGTCAATTGAAGATATGCTCGTCGTCCGAGTTAACTTGCCATAGTTCATGATCCTCAACTATCTCATTCTAAACCTGAATTTGAAGGGAAAGACAAAATGTGCAAAGGCAACAAGGAAATTTTTTTATAAAAACAGTGAATTAACAGGGAAGTTGTCTCCCCTCTTATAGGCTTCATATATCCAAGGGCCCATATCAACCCTTACGTAAAATAAAATTTAGACGGTTGGATTAATTTATTAGAGAAATTGTCTCCCCACTTATACCCCTCTTATCGGCTTCACAACGGATGACCGAGATCTTATCCCCTAAATGGACTATGGATCTCAACCACTCGCACCCAATTTTAGAAAATGCTTTGTAGGGGAGTGCCGAGGGCACGGGCCACCCACCATATATCTATATAACAAAACAGAGAAGTTGTTTATCCCCCCTCTTATCGGCTTCAAAAAGGATGGCCGAGATCTTATCAACCCAAATGGACGGTGTATGTAAGCCATTCACACCCGATTTTGGCAAATACTTTGTCGGAGAGTGCTGTGAGCACGGGTCACCTACTAGTCCTTTACAAGTAGAAGATACAAAAAACATTGTACCAGAACCATCATCTCCTTTACTTGATCATATTGATCTATTTGGCCTTGTGTAGTAGAGCAGATCAAACCATCAGCCAGAGGTTGCCTCCACTTGGCATAACCATTGCAACAAAATCTATTAAGGAACGGTAGATTCATCACCTATAAGTTGCTGGTAGAAGCTTCTCCCGCAATTGGTTAAAAAATTACAAAATTTTAAAATAACGACTTCGTCATTATAAAAGACAAAATAGGTAACATCGGGTAATGTGTGTGAGAGAGGAGGGACAAAGAGAGAGACAGCACACGGGAAGGCGTTGCGTGGGTGCCCAAACTGAAGTGGGGTAGTTTGGTCCATGGTTTTAAAAAGGGCCGTTTAAACGGTAACAATCCAAGTCCATTTCCATTAAAACTGTTTAAACACGTTTTATCGGTTTTGAATAAAACTGCCATTTTTATGTTTTAACGGCCGTTAAAATCGTTTAAACAGCCGTTTAATTCTAAAAAATTGTGTGAAAAAAACGGCCGTTAAATCCGTTAAAATCCATTTAATTTCCGTTAAAATCCATTTTTTTTAATTTTCAAATTTCAAAATTTGATTTCAGCACCATTTTTTCCGTTTAAATCGTTAAAACCCATTTAATTCCATTTTTCCCTTTCTTTTCCCTTTTTGCCCCTGGCCGTTTCAATCCGTTTTAACGGTAACGCCCCCAGTCCGTTTAACCGTTAAAACGGCCTCCTTTAAACCTTGGTTTGGTCATATGTGGGTGCCCAGCCGAATAGCCATGCGGACGGGGCTGTTCTTTGATGGAGACTTCTGTATCAAAATTTTGATGGAGAAGTCCCTCAAATTGTAACCCAGTAGACTCGTTCGGGCCTACTTGCCAAACTATGATAGACCTACACCAAAAGTCAGTGTGATTGGTGATTCCTAGCCGTAGGATTTGAGCACTTTTTATGACGGGCTTTATCAAATATGAACAGGCCTATGAGTTGGTTCAAGCCCATGATGAAAAAGTACTCAACACCAATGGCTAGGAATCACTAATCACACTGATTTTTGGTTTGTGGGTCCACCAAGATGTGGGCCGAACATTCAGGAGGCAGTGGACCCGACCGAGTCTACTACGTGGCAAACTGAGGGACTTCTGCATCGAAGTTTTGATACAGAACTCGGTATCATAGATTTTTCGATGTGGACGTCTCAACACCAGTTCTCGCTCTAGAGGGGGAGGTTGTTGAAAAACGAACTGTAACCTTGGAACACCTTCGATTCACTCGGTGGCAGAAAAACGGCGGGAAAATGGAAGAAACCCCAAATGATTCTTCGACGAACCCAGAAACCCTAAACTCAGAACCCAATCGAGATCTGCTGTCGACGTGTCCTCAAAACCCATCCGATTCACAGGAAGATCGTTATGAATCGAAACCCTCTTTCAATCAAAATCAGATTTTCAGAGCTCTCGAGATCGTGGAGAGGGACTCGACGGCCATTGCTGAAAGCTTCACGTCCCTCTTCTCTTCCCTCCGCTTGGCTCTATCCGAGGTCGGTAGTTACTTAGTTTTATCGATTTAAAGCTTCAAATTCGGTGAGAACTCGTCGCAATTATTGTTGAATTTTAGCTTAAATCTGTTAGAAATTAATGAATTTCCTCGCAACAAATGGTTAGAAAATTATGTTCTTATTTGACCTAATCGAGGCTCAGAGGCGTGATGTCGTTTTTTGAAGAGAGTTGGAGCATCCCAATGTGCAAGGTATACAGAATACTACCTCGGGTATTCAACTAAGCCCAGACTCACTCCACGTCTCACAAGTCAATAGCTTAGGAAAATGTAGCACGAATACACATGCTAAAGTCCCACAAGAACTAGATGTTCTAATGTTGAACAAGCAGCTTGTATATAGCCTCACTAAATAAGTATGATTAATTGACTACACACAAACTAGATATAAATCTAATCTTCATCATCTATGCCTAATCCCAAAGGTTTGGGTCGGCAACATGAATCCTCTTTCGCTATCTGACTCTTTTTAGAGCTATGTTTTTTGTCAAACCATGGCTTCAAATCTTTTCTTACTGCCTTCATTAATGTCATTTTCAGCCTTCCTCCCTCCCTTTTTAAGGCCTTCAACTTGTACCAAAGCGCTCCTTCGTACTAGTGCCACTGTTGGGTTTCGTTGCACATGTCCAAATTTTCTCAATCTTCTTTTCCTTAATTTATCTCATATCAGGTCTATTCCTAGGTTTTTTTGAATGTGCTCATTTCCTATTGTGTTTCCTAGTTTTTTCACTCATCCATCTCAATATCGTCATCTTTGCCACACTCATTTTATGAACATTTTGTGTCTTAATTCCCAACATTTAGCTTCATAAAGCATATTACGACAAATTTTTCTTTTAGCTTGATAGGTTCACGTTGACTGCATAATACTCTAGAAACACGTCTCCACTTTAGCTAGTTAGCACTACTTCTATGGGTCACATCCTTACCGATCTCTCTATCCTTGTGAAAATAAAAAATTGACAATGAAATTGGTCGCGTTGAGGTATTTCTTGTCCATCAATCATAACTACTGTCTTGTCCTTACGCGTGTTTTTACTAAAGTTATAGTGCATGTATTCTGTTTTGGTTCCACTTATCTTAAAACCTTTAGTTTCTAAAGTATCTTTCCATAGTTCTAATTTTGCATTTACTCCCTCTCTATTGACTAATCAGTACTTCATCATTTGCAAATAAAATACACCCAGGGGCCCCTCCTTGAATGCGAGTAGTAAATTCATCCATAACTAATGCAAAGAGGTATGGGCTTAGGGAAAATATTGGTGCAAACCTATTGTAACTGCAAACTCATTTGCTTCACTACCAATTGTTCTCACACTAGTTAGCGCTATCACATATATGTCCTTAATAATGTCAATATTATCAGTCATGATTTTTTCCCCTAATACCCACCAAATTAGCTCTTTAGGAACTCTATCTTATTTTTTTTTAAGTTAATAAAAATCATGTATATTCATCCTCTCTTCTGGTAATTTTCATATTAGGCTTAATTAGCCTACTTAACAGTCCTTAAGAAATATCTCTTGTAGGAGTAAGCCTGTTGTATGTAGAGTCTAATAAGACACTTTTGTAACACAATCAAGGTGGGCTTCTACCGATCAAAAAAAAAATCAAGGTGGGCTTTTATGTGGGCTATAGTAGATCTTAGATAGATTGGGCTTATATAGGCTTTCTTGTGCTACACGTTGTGGGCTTATTGTGCTTAAAGGTGGGTAAGCTTCACAAGAGAGCTATGGCACTTGTCTCGAGAGCTTTTGGACTTATGCTTCAGCTCTTACCCTTCTCCCCTTCTATAGGAGATGCTAGGTTGGTCATGGGTCCTAATTAATGGGCCAAACGACCCCAGGCAAATCTAGACTCTTTAAGAGTCCTCTTAACGTCCTAGTTGGTGAAACCTCTTTTAGAGCCTTCCATGTCTATTGACCCAGGGACTTGTACATTTCCAACTAGTCAATGGCGCAAGAACCGAAGGCCCATCTCATAGAACGAGTTGGCATTTCCAAAGCATCCATCTGGATCTTGATCAAATGGCTTTGTTTTCTTTAGCTAAAATAGGATGTATTCACATTGGACGGTCAAAAGAGATTGATGCGAACCTATTCTGTTAAACAACCATTTACCCCAAAAGATCGACCTATTGGGGAAATGTGAAACAACTATGTATATCAACGGGTCGTCGGGCCAACACAACACATGTGCGGTGATCTTGATCAAAATACCTTGAACAATGGCTATTGCCCGATAAAATGTCTAGTTCGAAAACTAGAATCTAGGAATCAGAAGTTTCTTCCCCCTTAAAACTTGTAATTCCTTGAAAACTAAGGATTTGGAAATGCAATTCTTAGAAATGGGTCCCTCCCAAACACACAAAATTGTAATTCCGAGAATCACAAATCCAAATCCTCGTTACCAAACAAACCCTTATGGTAAAAGCTTGTCCTCAAGGTTGATTGTTTTAAATTCTTCATGATACTTTGTAATGGAATTTATGTTGGGTGGTCTTGTTGCTTGAAAAGGCTGAAACCCATGTCCTCTAAGGAAATAAGAGTTCGAAGAAAATCCTTCTAAACTACTTTCCAAAAGCTTGGTCAGCAAAATAGCTTTGGTTGCTATGTGAGAACCCATTAGGGAATTTCTTAGAGAAAACCAACTGACGGTTGTGGTAGCTTCAGAGGCATTGTCTTACGTGGAAAAGTCAACTTGGTTATAATTAGGGCATGAAATGGGGTGGAGCTGATCTAATATCAAACCCAATTCGAACCCGTGTTTATGCGGGGTTTGGATCCATAGAACAGGATCTGGTGAATCTTGGTTTGGATTTGGATCTGAGTCGGATCCGGATCAGCTTGTTCAAAATTAGATTTGAATATGGATCTACCTAGATCCGACCCTGGTCCCACACATTTCAGGCCCTAGTTATAATTAAAGAAAAACCCACTGAAGAATCCCTTTGGATTGGAGGGATGGAAATCCACCAACTCTTTGAAAGTTTTAGTATGAAAGCTCAGTAACTAATCGCTAGGCAATGTGCACTGGCTAGATGGTGAACTCCACAACGGTGTGGATTTTCAAGACACTTGCTAGGCAACTTGTAAGCCAGCCGTCTAGAAAGACCATTGACATATAGAAAAACAATTTACATAGCCATTCAAAATCCATAGCACTTGTCAAAACCCAAAAAGGGGGTTCAATTATTGTGAAAAGAAGTAGTAATCATAACCTGGTAAAACACAAATGTATTGAAGTCTTGAGAAAAAGTTCATAATTATTTCATTTTGATCATGCTCTTTTATTGATTAGTAGTGTATTTGATGAACTAGTGTAATCTTGTAGGTCACTGGCAGTTCGGTTGACCACATGCGTTGCTTTAGTGACGTTGCAGGCCGCCTACAAGAATCTGGTAAACCAAATATTTATTTGAAGGATATCAAGTGATTCTTTTATTTATTATTTGATGATAGTCCTGCATAGAAAAGAAGGTTGATACATAGAAAAGAAGTTTAACAGAAATTAAAAGTATACCCTTGACATGGGATCTCTAATGACCACTTGAACCTTCTGCAAATTCAAAGCTTTATCCTGAACTAGAGAGTGCACATTAAACATTCCCAACTTGCTTGGCAGATGACTGAATGCTGTCATCTTTGTAGCTTTGGTGAAGATATCTCCAAACTGGTGTACAATGCGAATATCAGCACCACATGTTACTTTGTGTCGCATAAAGTAGTAATCAACATTAATTGTGTTTAATCATTTCACGAAACAGAAGGCTGGCAGTTGGCTTTCACTGTGACACAATATATTGCAACTCATGGCTGAAGAGTCACCATGAGACAGTTGAAAGCTTGAGTTGCACAAGCTTAGAAGCTGTGATGGTCATTGCTTTACACTCATTATCCACCCTAGATCTTGAACCCGTTGACTGGTTTTCAGTTCCACGAGACCAAGTTTTCTCCACTAATCATGTTGAACACTAACATTTACTTCTTGGAAAAATTTCGCTGCCCGTTAAGTTAAGCTTTTATTGTGTATTAGAATAATCATTTGGAGCTAGGTTTCATCTTTCAACCTGCTATGATACTACTTTAAGATTGTAGAGATGTAAGAAATGATTTTGTTGGCTGATCAATAACAAGCAAACATAAAGGCTTAAGACGAAAGCTAAGATAAAACTACCCCTGCTTGACGTAATACACAATATATTATTGGAAATCTTTATATAAAAACTATTCTTGAAAATCAAAAACTACAAAAAAAAAAAGAAAAAAAGATGCAGAGGACTCCCGGTGCAGTCAATGCAGAGGACTCTCGTGGCCCTACATAGATCCTTTTTTGGGCCCAACGATTGCGTGGATGCTTAGCCCACGTATTGGTGGATAAACACACTAAAAATCAGCTTGATTGATGATTTCTAGCCATTGGATTTATTAGCAAAAAACATGCTTGAATCCAACGGCTAGAATCATGTCCTAAAAAGTACTAAAATCTATGGCTAGAGATAACCAATCAGGTTGATTTTTGGTTTGTATATCCAATAAGGTGGGCTAAAAATCCATGTGGTTAGTGGGACCTGGGCTGGGGGGCCTTCTCTCACCAAGGGGCCTTAGGCGACTGCCTTAATGGCCTTAAGGTAGAGCCAGCCCTGCTCAATGAAAGGAACAGCTTTAGGAACTCTTCATTCAACCATCTAAAAATTGAAGATATACATGGCTTTATACGGATGCCTGGACAATAGCCTTTAGAGGACCAATTTATACTCTATTCTTCTTAAATCAGAAAATAGGAACTAAATTAAGACTGCAATATTTTACTTTTTCTTGATTCTAATTACATACACTTTCCAATAGAAACCCTACTTACAAAATATAAACTAAGCATTAACTCAAATTTAGAACTACACTCAAAACCGAACTAATGTTACATTCAAAACTAGAAACTTATAGACTCAAATAGGAAACCACCTTAATGAAATAACTTATAGAAACACTGGACCTAAGCAGGAAACTAGAAGTGTGCTGGAAGTGGACCCAATAATGGATGGAATGAGCCGGATTCTTCCTACATCAGCTCTTTACTCAGCTTTCTTTTGAGGAGTTTATGGTAGAAAACACGTGGTTGGGTTTCATAATTCAATACTATATTTATCACCAACAAAATAGACAGTAAAAATTTGAGATAAGCTTGTTTAAAGGTTTGGTAAATGCTGTCATTTGGCATCATCAATAATCATAAGTTGTAGATGTGGCCTTTTGTTGGGCTTTGCTCATCAGGTTGCTGTGGAATACATGCGCATTTGGGTTTGAGTCTTTGGGTCCTTGATTAATGGAGAGATCCTCCTATCTGATGATGTTATTGTACTTCAGATTATGTGATTGATTTTGGAAGCGTGGTAATCTAGGAAGACAAAACGGACTTGGATCCCTATGAAGATAGGGTTTCACATGTGGCAGCTGAGGTGGTGGGATCCAAAGTGTCCATTGTCCATATACGGATATGGACACAGATATGGGAAGCAGGGATACAACTCGACATTTTCCAAAATTAGGGACATGGATATGGGTATCCTACCCATTTCATAAAATCTA
The DNA here is from genome assembly GCA_035048495.1 of Euptelea pleiosperma. Lineage (NCBI taxonomy): Eukaryota > Viridiplantae > Streptophyta > Magnoliopsida > Ranunculales > Eupteleaceae > Euptelea > Euptelea pleiosperma. Next base: position 5,206,602 of record CM068553.1, on the reverse strand, counting down.
TGGCATGTATACTTTCCCAATATAATGTTATAAAGAGTACTCACATAGATACACAAATGTGCATGAGTAATACAACAAAAAAGTGTATGACCATCAAATAAGTGCTATAACATATTTGAAGCACTATCACTTCTAAAATTAATAGTGCTGGAATATTGATTTGAACTAATGTTACTATTAATGTATTATTTTGTGACTTTGTTGTAAATAAATACCTGAAGTATCCTACCCGTATTTGTGTCGTATCCTGTTGATACTGGTACGTATATCCGTTTGTTGGACCACTTCACCTCCTACTCATGTGGAAAGTCTCAGCCCAATTTTCCTCTGCCATGTGGCAAAAATAGAAGTTTTCTCATTTTTTTATATTTAAAAAGTTTTAAAAATTGAAAAGCTGTCATTCATGTGGTAAAGTGCAATGCATGGTAGGGCATGGTTGTGATGTGATAAGGGCGCTTGTCCATGTGGCAGCTCAAGATGGTTGTCTATCAGATGGATGGTCTGGATTTGCCATGTCAGTATCCCACATGGCAAGAAAATCCTGTGTTAACAGGGTATGAAGCCAGCGATGATGGGCCAGGTTACCGCTCTTGCTTTTATGAATGTCTGGCCTATTTGACCTTCGTAAATTTTTGTTCTCCTGAATGCACCCTTTTTCTATTCACCAAAAAAAGATAAAGCTTTTTCATAACAGCAAGAATTTAAATAAATATTTGTGCATTAGAAATGATTCTATTTTAGTGAATAGCGCGATTTTGGTCTTACATTTCTTCCTGAAAGATTGGATACTCCAACCATTTTCTTGCTTGAGAATACTTTTATGAATGTTTTCATTTAATTTATATATTTCATTTCCTTATTTATTTTGCAGCAATTGATGCAGCAACCAGGGGAAACCGTTATATAAACTCCTGTCTCAGGTATTTATTTCGATGCCAACTTTATCATCTTATATAAATATATGGTGGAAACAACAGGAATACTCAAGCATTGAGCGCAGGGGTGCCTTTAAGCATCTATATTATATTACTTATTGAATTAAATGTGTTCTTAGTTAATATAATTTACTTAAAAGTTCAACATTAGTTTGTTTTACTTATCAAAAGAATAGTTAATATAATTTTGAAAAACTAATGCTTTACTAGTTATTTTAATAATTGTTTACAATAATAATACTATGAATAACATGAAGTTAAAGGCTTTAAGAGTGGCTTATAGAGTCATGATAGCAATAGCTGGTGGAAGGAGGTTCCAAGGTCTCAAAGCGAGAGTATGAGCAGGAGTAAAATTCTGAAGTGGGAGCGACACCTTAGGTAGAAGATTTCTGCAGCTAAGTTTCAGTTTCATCCTGGTATTCTTATATTCTATCACATTAAGGGTAGTTATCTAGATTCAGGTGAGGGCTGGGAGACCTTTTCTCCTTGATCGTTAATAACAGTTTGCAGACCTTGATTTCATGATCAGTTGCGGTTGCCATTCTAATTTCTAGATCGATCACTCTTAGAATTCAAACAAGCAGTAGCATATTGTTTCTCTCAGTTAAGTCCAACGCTGCAAATAAATCTGTCCAAATAAATGCCAACTTACAAGCAAAACATTGCACTAGTTATGCACTATGTAGCAAAGATAACTTTAAGAATTTCTGTCACATTGGATGCTTGTGTTGCACTGCTGCAGCAACGAAGAACGAACCCAGTTTACTCTTTTTCTTTATGGGGATTTTTTTGCTGCAGATTAAATGAGGAAATGAAAGGCATCGAGAATCTAGCTATGCAGTTGTATCCTTTTTTCTTCATCTCTGTTCATTTTTGCATTCATCTATCTTTTCACTAGGTGAGTAATTTTGCTTTGTTAGGATAGGCTGACTCAGGCTTTTTGGCTCATAAAATGACAAATGGCCGTAGGGCCTAGATGAGTTAAGGGCTGGTTTTGGTGAGGATGATCTCCTCACCATGGAGATCAGTTCCACAAAATATCAGCACTTTCTGAAACTTCCAACCCTATCAAATGTGGACTTGAAGTTAACGGCAAAAATACACTCTAAAATTTTTCAACTTGTAATCCACTTTTCATGTGACTACGAATGTCAGAATGGAGTTTTGGTAAGGATCATCTCCATGGTGAGTAAATCATGTTCACCAAAAATCAGCCCTTAACTCATCTCCTTGTGGACCCCATGATAGTGTGTCATTTTATGAGTTACAAAAGCTTGAGTCATTTTATTCCAATCCATATCCATACACACACACAAACACACACACACACTATCTATATTTTTGTGTGTATGTACATACGCTCGTACATTTCACCAGCTGGGGTTGTAAATTTTGGCTTCATGTCATCTTGGAGTTCTCTTTGTTTGCTTGCTTAACACTTATAAAGAAAGATCCTGAGGAGGAACGTTGATGCTCTGGACTCGGCTGTGAACAGGCTCGTCCGTTTTCCATGAGAATGGGCTGGCCCAAAATGTTAGAGCCACTTGAGGATAATTTTCACTGGTGAAGAGTGAAGACTGCTCTTTGAAAATTCCTCTGAATCCATCTGTGATGCTGTAAGTAATGTACTTAGAATTGTTTAAGGATCACCACACTCAAAATGTAGCTGTTTTAAAAAATCTACTGGCACCCAATGAGGCAGCCAGTTGCCAATCCAATCTGTTCTTCCATTCCATGGTCTACACTCTAAACTATATGACCCAGAATTTTTTTTTTCTTACTGCATGGATATTTGGTTTAAGAAGAGAATATTCAATGAGGTGACTCTGCCAAAGGTTACATTAGTAGAGACCTATGTTACCCAGATACGTCAAGGATCTCGGCCCCGACACAGCATGGATACGCATTTACACTAAAAATTGAAGTATCCGACATGGATACAGCACCCATTTTGAAGTATCCGCGTAACATAGGTATAGTGACAAATGAAATGCTGGCACATGTCATATTTTATGTTTTTTTTTTTTTCTAATGTATAGAGTTATGAAGGGAAGGAAACCTTTTATTTTTTTCCCCTGTAAAGCTAATAGAAAAAAAAATGCAAAATATGATTGTGTCAGCATTTTATTTGTCTATGAATACAGTTGGTAATAGATTGTCTTTCTATTTCAGACACGTGGAAAAAAAATCTATGATAAGGAATTATGTATCGAAAGTTTGATACAGAAATGCCTCGTGGCTCTCTTTTGGGCCCACTGAAACCATGAATGTTTGGCCCACACCTTGGTGGACCTACACTCCAAGGTGTACCTAGTTCGACCCCCCCCTAGCTTTTTTTTTATAAAATACTATCGGCCCCGAGCCTATTCTCAATTTGACAAAAGGCAGGCCCAGGCCCATCCCGTTTGTAACCCTATACCAGATGCTTGTTACCCTCTGATCGATTGCATTATTTTCGGATGGTTGATAAATATAATAATTGGTCCAAAGAAAAATCTGTAAATCAGGTTGTTGCATAAATTTGATTTGTTGACTTTTGATCTATTAGATATCCAAGGTGCCATTGTTGACAGTGTATGCCACATGTTGACACTCGGTGTAAAGCCACCTCAAAAAATAAGAATAAATCTTTTGAGGACCACAGTTTGAGCCACGTGGCAAAATCTTAGAGATCATTGCTCATATGCATATTTGGCCCATCCCTAGGTGGACCTACCGACCAAAAATCAGTCTGATTAGTGATTTTTAACTGTGGGATTTGTACTAAATTTGTTAAAAAGTTTGATATCATTATCACTACTATAAATGTCTGTTCTGGATAGGGTTCGGTTCTAAAATAAGTCTTAGAGATAATCAGGACCGGTTCCTATTGGATCTCGGTTAATCGGGTTCAAATTGACGAGAGAGAGAGAGAGAGAGAGAGAGAGAGCAACTTTCTCCTGCTCCTGCGAGGAAACCCTATTTAGATTGGTTACTGCGACAACATAATACATAGTTTGTCTTGCATGTTGTCAATAAACCGAAAATAGGCAAATCTCCATGACTTTTTGAATATTAAAACACCAAAGAAACTCCAAAAGCCCACCACGAATCCTAGTGCCACGCTTGCATAAATCAATTTAATGTCACTGCCTTCATCTTCTTCTACTCCAGCACCATCATTAGGACCATGAGATGCTTCATTTTCACTGCAGTTCTTCTTGAGCGGAGGCCCACAGAGTCCATGGTTGCCGATATAACTGAATTCGCTGAAGCTCTGTAACTGGGTGCTTGACGGAATTTTCCCCGATAAGTTGTTATATGACAAGTTCAAGTGACTCAAAAAATTTAGACTTGACATGCTTTGAGGAATTACCCCTGAAAGTTGGTTTAGTGAGAAATCAAGAGATTCCAATAAACCCATCTCACTGATCTTCGCAGAGATCTTTCCTGTCAAATAATTCTCGGATAAGTTCAACGATCGCAACCCTAAAAGACTTGTTAATTCTTCAGGGATCTCTCCAGATAAACTATTGCCTGAAAGGTCCATGGTTGTTACAAGTGTAAGAGTCTTGCTATATTCGAGCTCCCTTCCTTTTGTCACCAACGATGCTGTTTCTACATATTCTCCATAAACTAGAGAATAAGAGATGGGTTTACTTGAGTTTCGCTTGGTGGCCATGGCACTGAAGTTGCTGAAACATCGTGGTATGGTTCCTGACAGATTGTTATGTGCAAGGTCCAACATTTGAAGGGAAGTGAGATGACAGAGTTCAAGAGGTATTCCACCATTGAACTTATTTGAACGTAGTCGTAGAAAAATCAGATTTGGTAGGCTTTTTCCCATCCATGCTGGTATGCTTCCAGACAATCCATTCTCACCAAGATCAATAGTCCTTAACTTCGTGCAATTTTGCAAAGACAAAGGCAATTCTCCAGAGAGGCTATTGTTGCGCATATGCAATGATTGGAGCCCAAGAAGAGAACCCATGGAGCTTGGGATATTCCCTGTCAGATTATTCTTCTCCAACTTTAACAATTTCAATACTTTCCAATACATCCAACAATCGCGAGGAAGGTCTCCTGACAGAAGATTTTCCGAGAGATCAAGAATGCGCAAATTATTCATTTCATTCATGGGATTGCAGAGGAAGCGGGAAATAGGTCCTGAAAATGAATTGTTGGAAAGATCCAGTTCTCTTACATAAGAAGAGAGTCGGGGTAGTTGACCCTTGAGGTGGTTAGAACTCAAGTAGATACCTATTGAGAAAAAGTGAGATTTCAACAAACTTGGCAACTCTCCCTTGATCTGGTTATGGGAGAGATTTAAATAGGTAAGTTGGGAAGACAAGTTCCAAAACCAGGTGGGAATTGTATCAGAAATTCCAGTGCTAGATAAGTCTAGTTCTTCAAGTCGATCCTTCTGTGTACGAAGCCACGCGGGGAATTGAGTTCCTAATTGGCAATATCTCATCGTTAACGACACAAGTTGAAAAGGAGGAATCCAATCAAAGCTCACTTTCAAAATCACTGAATGAATTTCTAGTACTTGTAATCTCAAGAGATTGGCAAAATGAACTTCAGAGACAACACCCCCAAATGAATTGTACGAGATGCGTAATTGTTCTAGCTTTGAAAGATGTCGAAGACTTTCGGGAACAGTCCCATTCAATCGATTACTAGTAAGATCTAGTACCGTTAATGATGACAATTTTCCTAGAGACTCTGGAATGGGACCCGAAAACGAGTTATAGCTAAGAGAAAGGTAGTCCAGATTTGTAAAATGTCCTAATTGATTAGGCAATAAACCTGAAAGTTGATTCGTTTGCAAATCTAACGACTTCAAACTGTTCGCAATGCATCCAGATGAATTTCCCAAAAAACCAGACACCTCTCCGCTAAGCTTGTTTCCGCCGAAATCTAATTCCTGCAAGTTGCATAGATACACCAAGGTTCTTGGTATTCCCCCTTCAAGGTCATTAGAACCCAGATGGAGTTCCTTGAGTGAAGTCAGGTTACCAATAGCAATCGAAATTTTTCCTTGAATATGATTGAGGGAAAGATCGAGGTGTACGAGATCACTTAAGTTGTACAACCAATCAGGCATTGAAGAATTGAAATTGTTCACAGAAAGATCAAGGATTGCAAGAGATGTAAAATTGACATATGGAAGAGCTGGCATGTCATCAAGATCACAAGAGGATAGGTGTAACTCTAGCAAAGAAGGGAGCGTGTTAATTACCTGCAACCAATTATGTACCTTACTGAGGTTCACATAACTCATGTCAAGGTGTTGTAGAGAAGAAAGATGCGAAAGCCATTGAAGATTCCCAACATCACTAAGATACGAATAACGGATGTTACTACTCAGATCGAGGTAATGCAGACTCGAGAGATTTCCAAGTTGATGAGGAATCGTGCCGCTAAAACCTGCTCTAGACAAGTTAAGATATCTCATTTTATGTAGCGAACCGATGAACTCTGGAATACGAAAGCCTTCGAAATCATTCAGGCTTAGGTCCAAGTAATTCAGATGTTTCAACTGCTGTAAAGAAGGATTTATCTCACCACCCAACTCTGAGCTCTGGAGGTGGAGCTGGACAACACGTCCAGTAGTGTTGTCGCAGTTTACGCCTCTCCATGTACAACAATCTTCACTAGCCCAAGATGAGAGCCGATTTGAAGGATCTTTGAGGCCTTTTTTGAAGGTGAGAAGAGCTTGTCTCTCTCTTTCAATGCAATTGCCGAAACTAATGTTGATGTTTGCTGCAGAGAAAAGCCCAAGCAAGACAAGGATAAATGTAGATGTATCCATGATCAATCAACACTGTAACTAGAATAAGCTTACAAGGGGAGTTATATAGGCCAAATGATACCTTAGGAAAATATACTGTTCATATTGCTTTCTCATTGGCCCATTTTTTGGGTTTCCAAACAGGCCCTTGAATTTTAAACGCAACAATTGGTCCAGTTCTAGACTTCTAGTTGTCATTGATGGTGTGGGTCACTGTGGGATCCAGAATAAAAGCGCCAGCTGTCGAGAAACGACCAACCCACAATTGACTTTGACCCAGAGGATTGAATTGACTGTAGTTTCCTAAACTTCCGTGTTTTGAAGAGGGATCATACGCCAATGATCGTGCGCCACATATACCAAGGGTTACTTTTTAGGGCATTTTTGACATATCCCCCAGGTTATATTTGAAATTTTACAAACCCCCCACAATTTGAAAAAACTGACATACCTCCCTATGACCGGTCCATCATACGTTGATTGCTATTGACCCAAATTGACTAACCATTTTTTTGAAGGACAAAATAAACACCCGTTTCTTCAACTTAGAAGTTAGAACAAATGGGTTTGGGTCAAAACCCTCACCCCAAATCAAGTCCCCATGGTGGATTTGATTATTCTCTTTCTTCTTCGCGATCATTGCGGCATGATCACTGCTTCTAAAATCACGCGGCTTCAAAAAATTCCTGATACTAGGTCCAACATGTTTAAAGTCTGATGTTTAGGTGGTGTTTGTGGAAAAAACTAGTATGCAAATGGTTGCATACTTTCGGAGAATCTAAATGTGTCTGGTTTTTTAACCCAAATTTTCCGCAACCTCTCTTAGCCAAAGGTTTGGTTGTTACGTGTCGCTTTCTGGCTGTATTATTTGGTAAGAGTCGGATGTAACAAGCTGTAGCTTACGCAAAAAGCTCCTAAGCTAGCACCATTTTTGTCACTCATCATTGCCATCTGGGACCAATGGCCCCATGGATGTTTAGCCCACCCCGTCGTAGACATTCATACCAAAAATTAGTTGTGTGATAATTTTTAGCCATTGATTTTAGTACTACAAAATTAGTTGAATTCAACGGCTAGAATCACTCCTTAAAAAGTACTTAAATTTAATGGCTATAAATTATCAATCATGGTGATTTTTGGTGTGTATGTCCACCAAGGATGGGCGAAACATCCATGCGGTCAGTGAGCCCAGTTGTCAGCGGTTAGTAACAAAAATGGTGCTAACTTACGCTTTTGGTTTAAGCTACAGCTTGTTACATCGCCACCCAACTGTAGAAATACTTTCTTTTGACCACATGATAGAAGAAACCAATTAAATGGGTTGGGCAATAATTTCATCCGTTGCTGTCCCCCCTGTGAAGCCCCCCTTCCAGAATTCCATGTGGAACTCCTCTGGCCCACTGACCCATGGATGTTTGGCCCACCCTTTGGTGGACCTATACACAAAATGAGATAGCGCCTTACATATGAGTGCAAAAATTCCCGGGATATGTCAAAAATTTGAAAGATACCACGGGGTATGTCAAAAATTCGAAAGATACCACGGGGTATGTCAAAAATTCCCTAAGTTTTAGTATGTAGGTCCACCTAGGGATGCACCAAACATCCATTCGGTCAGTGCTCTCTAATAGTGTGCCCCATGGCATCAAATATCAAAATTCAATGTTTACAAAAAAAAAAAAAGGAGTTAATTAAAAGTCATCGAATGTAGGTAAAATTTCAAAGATAATATGGGGTATGTCAAAAAGTCCCTAAATTTTAGTACGTAGGTCTACCTAGGGATGGACCAAACATGATTTTAAAAACGGCCCTTTAAACGAACCATTTAAACGGTAACGCCCCAAGCCCATTTCCATTAAAACTGTTTAAACACGTTTTATCGGTTTTGAATAAAACGGTCATTTTTTTGTTTTAACGGCTGTTAAAATCGTTGATACAGCCGTTTAATTCTGAAAAATTTTGTGCAAAAATGGCCGTTAAATCCGTTTAATTCCGTCAAAATCCGTTTAATTTCCGTTAAAATCTGTTAAATTCTATTTTTTTAAAAATTTTCAAATTTCAAAATTTGAATTTCAGCGCCATTTTTCCGTTAAAATTGTTAAAATCTTTTTAATTCCGTTAAATTCTATTTTTTTCCGTTTTTTCTAATTTTGCCCCTGGCGGTTTCAATCCGTTTTAACGGCCGTTTAAACGGTAACGCCCCCAGTCCGTTTAACTGTTAAAACGGCCGGATTTTATGCGCTAGGGCCGTTCTAACTAAACAGAACGGCCCTCCTCAATTTGTGCCACGTTAGCAATAAATAGTATAACCTTGTATCTACCAACACAATCGCAACTGGGTTAGTCAGTTTTTTTTGTTTACTTTTTGAAACTGAGGTGACGTGGAGAAGGCTCCGTGGGGCCGTTTTACTTGGTTAGAACGGCCCTAGCGCATAAAATCCACGCCCAACATCCATATGGTTGGTGATCTCTAATAGTGTGCCCTGTGGCATCAAATATCAAAATTTAATATTGTAGAAAAAAGTTAATTAAAGGTCTTGGTGTAGTAGTGTGTCGTTTTGTGACAAATAAATACTTTGAGTTGCGTGCTAAATAGTACTGCTCAAATTTCAATAGAAATCATACGCCACACTTGATTTTTTTACATGTAAGTCCACGGATGAGCCAAACATCTATACGGTCATTGGTCTCTAATAGTGTGCCACGTGTAAGGTTCACATGCATCGATATGATCTTTGAAATAATCATGATCACATGATCCTAGGATGGTGATCATCATTTGCCGATCAATGCCAATTCACTAAGTGAACAGTCTGAAGTCCTCGCAAGTGTACCTTGTGAATGGATACATGGTGAGGAAACATGAAGTTTCACGCTGCGCCGCATCCTCAGAAAATAGCCAACCAAAAGTTAAACGGAACAAAATGGTCACATACAAATTCCGATTGCTTTGATCTCCGTTCTTTCTTCACTAATCCATGGCATCTCTTCTTTCGATTTTTTTGATTTTGGCGTTTTTTGGTTCTCTCTCGAGCTCTGTCGCCGAAAGGTAAAAGCCCATCTCATTTTTATGTGTAAGTAGTAGTGTTCTTCTTCTTGTTATGCTGATGGGTATTGCCAGTCTAAAAGATTCAGAAATCTGAGTACACATGTTGATTTCATGGTGTTCTTGATGTGGGTTCTTTTTAAAATGCCATAAATATTGATTTTTGGGCGAGATTCGTGTTAGATTGTTTAGAAAGATGGACTTCATTCTCATTTTATCTATGTGGGTTTTTATTGAAATACTGAAAAGGATTGATTATTCTTTGTGTTTTGTAGGAATTCAGTTTGTTTTTGTATGTGGGTGTTGTTGGAATACCGTGAGAGTTTTTGAACTGAGTTTTGTCTTCGTTCGTATTCAAAGAGTATTCCTCTTTTTTGCATTTTTTTTCTTTTGTAGATTCTGATGTGGGTTTTTTTTTTTTTGAGTGCCTAGAATGTTTGATCACTAAGCAGAAATTTCATTAATATCTATGGAGAGAATGAAATTCAGTTGTGTATCGCTTTTGGAATATTTATAATTCTTATTGGAGTTGTTCCCAAGCAGTGCATTCCCTCAGTTTGTATAGAAGAGAAATTTGATGTAGTTACTACATGGGTGTTTTGTTGAATTAATAGTTGAGTCATTATGGAATATGATTGATTCCTATTCCAGTTGTTTAACCTTGATCATCTGAACACTGACATCTGAGCTCATTTCCAACTTGTTTCTTTTGGTTAGTTTTGTGGGATCAAACCCACGTCCTCATTGCTGTGGTGCTGTGCATCAGCCAGTTGAGCTATGGCCTTGAGCCGCAGTCATCCTATGTTCATAGCCGAGTGATTTCTAAACAAAATGTCTACCAATATATGTATAGAACAGGATTTGATTTACTCTTGTGGCATTAGTTTTGTTGGAATTCCCTAGAATAGCTAGTTCTAAAAGTTGGTCTATTGCCTATGTGGAATTTGAATAAGTGACTGATTGCTAGCTCTGTGACGTGGTCATATTTTTTCATTTAGTCACCTTAGGCTTAGAAGTGAGAATTGATGAGTTTGAGCTTTGTTGAGGCTCTATGTAAGTTGTGGAACATGCACAAGGAAGAATTAAGTTCCATTCACTGATCTCTCACAGATTTAAAGAAGGAAGTCATCATCTCATTCTTTCAGTGAAGGCCTTATTGTTCCGGTGGTCTAAGTTGTTCATTGAATGTAGAGGATTATTTTTTGAAGATTTTGTTTAGATGGGAGGCTAAGTTGTATAGAGGAGATTAAAGTTTTTTTTCCTCCCTTTTTGTTCCTACTCTTTCTTGAAGGTCATTTCGACCTATTTGCCTGTTGTTTTGCTTGTGGCTTTCGGTTCAATAGAGCGTATAATTATCAAAAAACACAAAACGTGTGTGTTGTGATGATGAAGTAATCTTAACTAGTTCTGTTGGCAACAATTTCAATGCAGTTACAGGAAGGAATTGAGAGCAAAGAACGATGTGAACCAGCAACCCCTCATAGAATTGGGCCGTTCAACTCAATCCACCAGAATTGACCCCTCACAAGTTATCCAACTTTCTTGGCATCCAAGGTCTGCTCTTAAGGAATTTGTAATTAGGCCACTCACTCACTTATATCATGACATATGAGGGTTTTAGTGTGCATATGGTTCTGATCAATTTGCAAGTATGCATTTGCTGACAAAGATCTTTTTTTTTTTTTTTTCTGTAAGAGCAGTTATCCATGGATGGCATTGTAATTCAATTTATCTGAAAATATATAAGGTTTTCCAAAGTGGACTTTGAGGAAGCCGGATTCATGTTCAAAATGCTAATCATAGGTTTAATTTTATCTATTGTCTTGTTTGCTACCAGTCTGACATGTTTTTTCTTGAGATAGGGTCTTCTTATATAGAGGTTTTCTCTCTGATGAGGAGTGCAACCACCTTATTTCTTTGGTAATTCATTGGCATGTCTCTTGCAGAAGAGTATTAGCATCGTTCTTAGGACGATAATGTAGCATCGTCTTCTGTATGTCCATACCCCACTGATGGTCATCGAGATTCCCATCTCACAATCACCAACAAACTTCAAAGAATATCCAATGGTTTGAACATATGGACGACAATGCTACAATATCTCCTACGGATGATGCTATCATTTTCCCTTGCAGAATATTAACTCATTGTGCTTACATTAGTTATCAAAATCTGGCTTTTGGGCCCAGGCACATGGCAAGCTAGAAATGTCTTTGATGGAAGATCGTGATTCAGGGAAGATTGTTAATAGCAATTCACTTACAAGTTCTGTGACGCCCTTGGATATAGATCAAGTGAGTTTCCATGTTTCCACCTTTGTTTATAGGTGGGACTCATGTTTAGTGTTTACACCACAAAGTGGTTATCTATACAAGTATTGAACTGAAAGATTACATTTTATGGCATTGTGGTTAAATGTTAGAATTTGGTATTATCAGTAGAGAAAATTCGATGGATGTATGCCATATGGATTTTGCTTGAAAGGGTGTTTAAAGTATCAGGGAGTATGAAACTTGTTGTCTTCATTAGGGGCCTTAGCTTATATGATTACTAGTGCCATTCATGGATTCTTTTCTACCTGTCTCCTAATATATGTGCAGCTGTAGCTCGATACTTGACAACCTACATTTCAAATATTTTATTTGACATATCCTTGTCCGTTAGTGGAACTTAGGTCTCTCTCCAAGGTTCAATGTAAGTTGATGAAAGGTTCATTTTGAGGAATGGTTTCCTTTAAATCAAGAAATGCGTAACTTGATTCTTAGGTCACCAATTTATGCTGTTTCTTTTTTTCATATTTGTTAGTTAAGTGAACAATTATTTGTAGGTTTTGGAGTGTGCTAAGTCACCAATCTACAAGAGTGAGCAGTTGATTTTGTACTTATGCTGCTTTCTTTTCAACATTTGTGGCCATTCAGGGGACCAAATCTTGCTTCTCTAGTGCTTCGGTGCTAGTTCCAGGTCACTATATACTAATTCTGTAATAAAGGTAAGACCGTAAGAGTACATAAATACCGTTGTGTTACATTAATAGATGCTAAACTAATCTAGTAGGAAGTAAATCATCCTCAAAAGAGTCCAAGAGGAAGTATAATAAAGGAAAGAAGAGGAAGCATTGATGTTAGACCCATTAGGTTGTCCATTTGAAATCTCTAGGAGTCCAACCATAGCTCATATGGGAAGTTTCTAAGATAAGTTCTATTAAGATTTAGGAGTAGAATTTTAGGAGAGTACAGACGTGTAGAGAACATTTTCTTGTTCAGTGAAGTTGCCAAGTCAAAGTATTAAAATTTTACCAGTTTCCTTTTTCTTGTGGGTTATTTAAAAGAAGGATGTACAGGCTTATTATATTTGGTGGTTTTTGGTTAGAATAGAGAGATTGTAATTTGAGTTTGTTTATAATATAAAGTTAAAATTTTTCCTCTTTTTTTATGGATTTAAAAGCTTCTAGCTGTGGATTCAACTAGACTTATAAGATCTAGAATCAACGAGTTCTTGTTCCCTTCTACTTCTTTTTCTTCTCTATTACGCTTTGCCACTTTATAAACTTTGGTTGGCGGAGATCACTTTGGATCCCAAAGCATTATTTGTGTTAGAGATCCCTATAAAATTTATATGGTACCATAAGTTGGTTTGTGTCAAGCTCTTCAGGCAGTTGTACAACTCAACTTGTAATGGAATGGTTAACCTCAGAATTGACCTCAACATGGAATTAGTGCTGGATAGTTACAAGATAGTTGTAAGACCAACTATGCTTTATGGAGCTGAATGTTGGGCAATCAAGAAACAACATATTTATAGAATGAGTGTGGCAGAGATGAGGATATTGAGATGGATGAATGGAAAAACTAGGAAAGAAAAAATAAGAGATGAACACATTTGAGGAAATCTAGAGTAGTAATAGGAGATAAAATAAGGTAAAGTCAATTGATATGGTTTGGGCACGTGTAAAGAAGACCAACGGTGGCACCAGCAAGAAAGAGTGCTTTGGTGCAAGTTGAAGACCATAAACGAGAGAGAAGAAATCTGAAATTGACATGGATGGAGAGGTAGTTAGAAAAGATTTGAAGACATGCTTTGACAGAAGACATAATTCTAAACAAAGTCGAATAGTGAAATAGGATTCATGTTGCCGACCCCAAACATTTGGGATAAGGCACAGATGATAATGATGATGATGGGATGACCCCCTTGCAAGTGAGCATCTCCATCGTCTTCCACTTTCTAACGCTATTCCATAGTGGGAAGGCAAAATTGGCAGTTGTGTGGCTGCAGGCGCAAAAGTTATGTTAGTTGTCCAGATGGCAAGGGTAGGTTGGGTGGGCCACTCAGAAACAGAACACGTAATGAATGGGTGTCTGTATTCATGTTCTGAATATGTTGTTAATGGTTCAATCCAGTACATATTTATGTATTTTATTGTATGCATTCATACAAGGTTATATGCTTACCTGCATGTATGGCAAATACATGCCCCTTATAAAATGTATCATCATCATATTTCTGTTAGGGCATGTCATAGTACTTAAAGAATGCTACTAAAAGGAAAAACGATTCAATAATATGATTTAGACTTGCTACTTAACGCTCCACTGTTACTTCTAAATGACACCCTGGATACCTGAACACTTCTTCATGTAGTAGTTCACCATTAAATGGCATAAGACCTGCTCCACTTTAATTTTTACCTTTGTGATATTTGAAGGATGATATTATTGCAAGGATCGAGGATCGAATTTCCACTTGGACCTTTCTTCCCAAAGGTATAGTTCCTCGGTTACTTTCCCCAGATCTCTACAGCTCCTCAGTGTGTGTTTTAGTGATACGCATTCCTTTTATGGTGTTCTGTACCGAAATAGTTATGTGTATATTCTCCGGCCTTCAGAGAATAGCGAGCGTCTGCATATTATACGTTATGCGCTTGAAGAGACCAAACAGCGTCACAGTTACTATGGTGATAAAGCCAGTCTGGGGTCTGGTGAGCCTTTGATGGCGACAGTGGTTTTGTATCTGTCAAATGTCACTCAGGGTGGTGAGATTCTCTTCTTCCTCCAATCTGAGGTGAGTGAAAGTGTGAACCCATATGAAATTTCCACTGTTCGATTACTACGCTATTTATTACCCATGCTGACTGACCCAATGATCTCTACTTAATGTCAACAGCTCAAAAACACTCAACCGAAGGACGATACATGGTCTGACTGTGCAAAGACAGGTTATGCGGTGAGACCCATTAAAGGGAATGCACTGCTCTACTTCAATCTGCAACCCAACACGGCACCTGACGAGAAAAGCTCCCATGCCATATGCCCTGTCCTCGAGGGCGAGAAGTGGTGTGCTACCAAACTCTTCCACGTGAGAGCTATTGACGGGATGGTGGTTTCATCGGAAACAGACGGCGGTGGGTGCACTGATGAGGACGAGAATTGTCCCAGCTGGGCCACCCTGGGAGAATGCCAGAGGAATCCTGTGTTCATGATCGGAACTATCGATTATTACGGTTCATGCAGGAAGAGTTGTAACGCGTGTTAACGGTGTCGGTGTTGGATGTTTCACTAACCCACATACTAAAAATATTGATCTATTCTTGTCTTCTGAGCTTCTTTATCAGCTTAAGGAGATTCCAATGTTATTAGTGGAATATTGACAGGTAAATCATATTGTATATCCCCGTGAAAAATTTTCAACGAAAACTTCAGTTTGTAGTTTTGACATATTAACTTCAAAGAAAAATATGTGATATACTTCAGGTCCAATGGGCCTTTCCAACACCAACCCCTATATAATCTGAGTCTGGCTTCTATGGGACCGGGTCTCATACAAAGTTTAATAGATCCACCCTGCACCAGCCAAGTGGCACACTTTTCGGGGCCCACAGACATGGATGTTTCCCACCCTTGGTGGACATGCACACCAAAAATCAGCCTGATTCTAGCAGTTGGATTTGAGATTTTTATTTTTATTTTTTTGGTCATGGGCTTCATGAACAGGCCTTTGGATTAGTACCAGGCCATGAAGAAACTCAAGTTCAGAGGCTAGAAATCACCAATCAGACTGAAATTTGGTTTTGGGTCCACCAAGAAGTGGGCCAAACACTCATGGGTCGCAAGAGTGTATGCCACGTGGCATTTTGGGGTCCCATTAAACTTTGTATGAGACCCAGTCCCATACTAGTCAGAGGAGTACCGGACTCGATAATCTGTGTAACAAACTAACTGAGCTTTTTTTCCAGCCCACTGAACTTGTGGATGTTTGACGGCCCACCTCTAGGTGGACCCATACACAAAAAATCAGCTTGATTGGTGATCTCTAGCAGTTAGATTTTAGCACACAAAAAAGAGCTCAGATTCCAACGGCCAGAAATTACCCAATTAAAATGCTCAAATCAAGTGGCTAGAAATCACCAATTAAGCTGATTTTTGGTGTATAGGTCCATCAAGAGGTGAACCAAACATGCATGGATCCGTGGGCTCGAAAGAGTGCCAAGTGGCATTTTTGGATGGTCACCAGGGGACAGTAAACTCAGTCTCTTACAGTCAAAAATCACTCCCACATCCATCAGGTGTCATTAGAATGGACGACTACAGTGATCCAATTAAAATAATTTTTTGCAGTATGTCCCATCCAAATACGCATCTCAAGGAATATGAGAAAACATAGGGAAAGAGACCCATATGAGAAGAGTACACGAACAAAATCCATCCATTAGGTGCTATGAACATAAGACAAGAAGTCAGAAATTATTTGTGGGCCGCACGTGGTCCCTAAATTCAGTGGTGCTCATCGTTCATGGGCTTAGGCTTCGCCCATAACCAATCTTGGCTATGAGGCTAGTAGTGAAACTGGCCCAACAATCATGGTCCATCCCCTGATTCAAATATTGAGGCATGACACCTTTGTCAGTGGTGACACATGACACTAATCTAGAGATTACACGTGGCTCTAACATAAGAGTCCTCCCTATGTTAATGGACCACACTTCCATGGAGTTTGCAGTGTCTTCTAGGGCTTTGTTTGGATGCAAGATAACACTGCCCTTCTGAAAAATAGTACCCTCTGTTTCTTCTCTTGATTTCCACTAGAATTGATAATTTTTTTTTTATTTTTTTAAATTTAGATCCTTTAAATATATAAATATAACAAAAAAAGAACCAGGAATTAGTTTTTTTTTTTTTTTTCGTAATTTTGAATTAGTTATTGACAACCTTTATTTTTTTGCATGTTGTTCCAGTTTCACATTTTTGGGAACCGAGCAAACAAGAACTGGAACCGGAACCGAACCTATAATAACAGTTCCGGTGACCCAAAAACGAAGATTGTTTTTAGTTCGATTAATTCTTTGAATTTTGGGTAACAGGGTTAATGTTTCTGACTCGGCCAATGACGCCAAAACACAGTCAAGGGCAAGACCCAGATAATTAAAACACGGGAGTAACAGAAATATAGCAGATTTCTTAGGGGGTACAACAAAAATATCGCAAAAAAAAAAAAAAAAAAAAAAGATTCTTCTGTGTATTGTAGTATTTTTTGTTTTTTTAACTTGAATAGGGAGTAGTATATTTTTTGATGTTAACGTATCTCCGGGCCCCTCGTGCCAAATTGATTCTTAGTATATTCCAATATTAATAGAATCTTCAAAATTAAAATAAAATATTCCAAGAGGAATATTGCAAATTATCAGTAGGTTTTGCAGTATAATGTGTCTCTTTTCGATGGTCGAGCAAACGGGTTACGGCTCAAGCTCATATTGCCAGTCGTTTAAACGACGGACATGCGCGTGTAATAGAATCAACGTGTCGTAGACATGCTACATGCACTATAAATTAATTAAATATATTTAAAAAAAAAATAAGATTGTCGATAACTGATTGACGTGGCAACATATCGTACAAGCACTAACGGCAGTATAATGCGCTATTTAAATGCGACGTCGCGACACAAATAAAAATTTATCAAATAATTAAATTCCTTGTAAAGCTAGGTTAGAGGAGGCTAAGAGAATTATAATTGTTTTTATGGGCCCACAGATTTAAATCATTTAAGGGATGGGATGGGATGGGATGGTAGCACATCAATGAGATGTCATTTTGTATATTAGTTGGGGAAAAGAACAAACGGCCGGGTTTTCATCCTCGTGATCTCTGAGCAAAGGGTAGCCTTTCTAAGTAAGGACATGAGGGCCCACAGAAGGGTACGTAGCTGTGCCTCCTATGTTGGAAGTTTCTACTTGGTGGGTTCTTCCATTTTATTTTCCTGGACCATCTTTTGCCTATCCATGGGTGCTCAATTTTCACTAAAGATCCGACCCGTTAACACACTTGTTTGTTTTTATGTTTATTTGTGAGTGTTAGGAAAATAATTGTTTTGCAGGACTGATTTTGAAACCCGTCTTCACCCACTAACCTCCTCCTTGTCTAACCTGAAAAAAAAAAGCAAAAGTCTCTTAAAGGCTGAAGACAATCCAACTCTCATAAATAGGACAGGAAATCCATGACATCATGAGACCATTTAGCCTGATGGGTCTTTTTTTTTCCTGTGGGGCTGTGCATTAAAAACGCCACGTGGCCTAGTCTTTTCAGTACCACTGACCCAAGAATAATTAGCCCACCATGATGGACTTGCCCACCAAACAATCAGCCTGATTGGTAATCTATAGTCGTTGAATTCGAGCATTTTTCATGGGGATTACGTAATTTTTTGCCATATATTTGGGTAATTAAATTGAATGGCTAGAGATCACCCATCAGGCTAGATCCACACCATTGGACACCATCCAGCTTTAATCAAGATTATTTTAAGTGCCATATCTAGATACAATAATTACTTGCATAGTTGAGTTGAAATGTAAAAATGTTAAATGACTAAAGCACTCTTATAAATTAAAATATTTTTAAAAATTGAAAGAAGTAATATTTGTCAATTTAATAAATTTGAGGGACAGATTAGTAATAAGGATTGTTTTGATTTAAAAAAGAAAAAGAAAACCCCCGCAATTTTGGTAATATAAAAAATGTCGAATTATAATTGACATAAGAATAATTATATAAAGTCTAAAATACCCTTAAAAGGTAAAAGACTTAAATTTTTTTAAAAGCCATAAGACGGGAATTTTAAGAAAAATAAAGATAATTTTGAGATTTCAACCGCTTTTAACGCTCTACAGTGGACCTTATCACAGCTAAGGCATCATTATCTTTTTCTTTTCTTTTTAGAAAGTGACGATTGAATAGGTGCCTAGAACGGTCCTCTCATTTACATGAGAAAAAGTGTACCTCGTGCACCTCGGAAGCCAATATAAGTAATTCGATGTACATTTTATCCAATAAAAATGAGACACAAAGGCTTCTATGGCTCTCTTATTGGATCACCCGATCTTTTTTAAAAATCTTTTGAAAGAAATATTACGTTTTTAAGGGACTTTTTTTTTTTCCCCGATATCGACATTTAAAAGGGATCCCATTACAACTTATTATGTCATGACAAACTGGTAACATTGCCGTTATCATCAACTGTTATAACACCGTTAAAAAAATAGTCCAAGTGTATGTGTATGATGGTCATGAACTGTTAGTTTTAGCGCCAAAAGTAGAAAAAAAAAAAACAAGGATCATGAGCCGTCGTTTTTAGTGCAAACTGTACATGAGGAACTCTTTTTTCCTTCCTTCATTCTTCTTCCCCAAATCTGTACACATGTTCGTATCCACGAGCCCCATGTGTTTGACATGTTTTCAAGTCTTAATAAGACCGTTTAAAGGATCAAAACTTGGTAAATGATCATACATATTAAATATTCCTATTCTAGACTTGGGTATTTTTATTTTGAAAATTTATAGAAATATCATTTTTGGCCTTACTAAACAACGGTCTTGGTCCGTCATTTTTTGGGAGTATTCAGTAGACAACCATCTTAGTCTATCGCTATATAAAAAAACGACTGCAAGAAAAAATGGACTATCCAACAGACCAAGACCGTCGTTTGTGATCTTTCTTTTTCATAAACGACGACCCATATATATATGATCCCTACATCTCAGCTACTAATTTCTATGCATGCAAGGGTATTTCTATTCATTCTGGATGTTTTGCCAATTCTTAGGTGTGAGCCTGATTAGTGATTTATAACCGTTGGATTGTAATCTTTTTCATGATTTATTTTTAACGGTGCGATTCGAACATTATTTGGGGTACTCAGATCCAAAATGTTAGATATATATAACCAAGGTTTAAAGGAGGCCGTTTTAACGGTTAAACGGACTGGGGGCGTTACCGTTTAAACGGCCGTTAAAACAGATTGAAACGGTCAGGGGCAAAAATGGTAAAAAATGGAATTAAACGGATTTTAACGGTTTTAACGGAAAAAGTGGTGCTGAAATTCAAATTTTGAAATTTGAAAATTAAAAAAAAAAACCAGAATTTAACGGATTTTAACAGAATTAAACGGTTTTAACGACCGTTTTTTTCACAAATTTTTTTGAAATTAAACGGCTGTTTAAACGATTTTAACGGCCGTTAAAACAAAAAACGGCCGTTTTTTTCAAAACCGATAAACGGGTTTAAACGGGTTTAAACGGAAACGGGCTTGGGGCGTTACCGTTTAAACCGTTTAAACGGCCATTTTTAAAACCATGTATATAACTACTCAGTTTGATTTTTGGCATGTAGGTCTACCTAGAGATGGTCAGTAAGAGAGTATGCCATGTGGCTCATAACGTAGTCCGTCACCAACTCCCACATTTACTGGTTTGCTATCAACCACATATTTTGTGAAGCTCGGGGGACCCCCATTTTTGACACCCATTTTGGCGTACCCACATAGAAGATGAATCAATGGCTGATTTTTGGTGAGGATTATAGATCACCCCAACAAAAAATCAGCCCATTCAGAAATTTCTAACACTGTCAAATGTGGTTTTCAAGTTATACGGTAAAAATCGACGGTCCATAATTCTTGAACTTCTAAACCAGTCTATGAATCTCAGATTAATGATTTGAATTTTTGTGAATAGAGATCATCCTCACCAAAAATCAGCCATTGATTCATCTTCTATGTGGGTACGCCAAAATGGGTGTCAAAAATGGGGATCCTCCGAGCCCGACCTTAAAAAATGAACATTTTCCGAGGACTCATCTTTTTTGAACTAATAATTCTACTGTTGTTCTCGGGCATGGAATGAGAATCCAACAGTGATTGTGCTTTGGCAAAAAGTGAATCCAGTGAATGCCATGAAAGGATGCTAGAATCTAATGGCTATAAATCATTTTTGGTATGTAGGTCCATTAATTGTGGGTCAAACAGTGTGCCACGTCCAAGCCCATTAGCGGCACAGGACTGAAATCTGGCCATCCATTATAGGTCCACAGCACTTTTTAAATACTCCAGTCGAATCTTGTGTGCCCAAACAATCATGTATAGACCACGGTTTAAAGGGGACCTTTATAACGGACTGGGGGCGTTACCGTTTTTTCCGTTATAACGAGAAAATAAAAATGCTCAGGGTCAATAACGGAAATAACGAAAAAAACAGAAAAAATGGCGCTGAAATTCAAATTTTAAACTTTAAAATTTGAATTTCAAAATTTCGAAAATCGAAAAAAAAGAATATAACGGAAAAATAATGAAAAATAACAAAAATAATGACCAATTTTTATCACAAATTTTTTCAGAAAATAACGGTCGTTATTTTCGTTATAACGAAAAATAACGGAAATAATGGGGTAGGTCCGAATCCGTTATAACGGCCGTTTTTATAGACGACACTTCTTGATTGGCTACTCTTCCACGCAAAATATTAAAATAAAATAAAAAAAACCCTCGAAATTTCGAAAAAGTTGAAACCAGGAGGAGATGTTGAACCGTAGAAGCACCAAAACAAGATATAAGACAAAAGGTACCTCACATTCACAAACTCGTGTCCCACCTGCTTCAATTACGCACGTGACGACAATAACTTGGACAAACCATTTAACGCTTCCTCTGTCTCTTATGTAATTTAATTTTATTTATTTCTGTGGCAACAACTTCGCCAACGTGTGACAACAATTTTCAAACTTTAAAGTGAGGACGTACACGATGGACCACATTATGAGCCACGTGGCACATTTTAGAGACCCTTGACCGGATGGATGTGTATACCAAAAACCATCCTGATTAGTAATTTTTGACCTTTGGATCTAAGTACTCCAAATAATTCGAGAATGCACGGTTAATGATATGGCTCAGGTTCGGAAGAACCCCTTTTTCTGACCGCACTCGACCATGGATTTCATGAATCCAACGGGCGCCGAAAAAAGTGAAAAGTGATGCCAGCTTGGCGCTAGCGACCGCGGTTGGATTCTTGGCGGAGCACACGAACATGAAAGGGGTCACCTGAAGACCCTAATGATATACCCATGATAATTATCTTGTGCTGAGTTTGCTAAACATAGAGTAAAAACTATTGTCACAATGGATTGGAAATCACACAATCATAAGCCAATGAGTTCTCGGCATGTACACATCAAAGCAAGAGCACAAGTGTACATTGCTAAAAGTACTTGGGTGCCGAGAACTCATTGGCTTGTGATTGTGTGATTTGCAATCCATTGTGACAGAGTCTACGGAAGTCTAGACCAGTACTGGAAGGTTGGCCTCACATCTTTGCACCTTCTAAGGAAAAATTATTTGGAAGATGGTGTCGTTTGCTATCATGTGGAGCCTTTGAATAGTAAGAAATACGAGAGCTTTTAGAAGGAATGGGTCTTTCAAAAATCTCTGGTAAGTAAGAAGGCCTTCCTATTCGGTGAGGGTACTATATTCTCTAAATTGAGAGGTACTTTCTTTGAAGACACGTTGTTTAAGTTCGAGGTAGTCATAGAGTGAGGGCAGTGTGTTTCAGTGTACCATCTGTCGTTGGCATTTTCTCTTCATTTTGGGCCCCACTCAATCAGGAACTGCCATCTATACATGATAGAGTTGGTGCCCACATCACTTTCTTGGTAGTTTCACTTTTGCACACTTGGCCCCACTGTACCTTTGGATAGATGATTCTATGGTCGGTAATAAAAATAAAAATGGTATTTTACTTAAACCCCCTAAAATTTGAAAGTAATTAGTAATACCCCTTCTACTTTCAAACTTTAGGATTACCACCCTTGACTTAGTTTAACAGTGGTTGACTTGAATCAAACCTCGTCAGCATTGTACTTGTAATATTATGATCCTTTCATAGATGCATTAACAGGCGCATGATGCATGTCACGTTTTAACGTTAGTCAAATGATGGTTAAACTAAGTAAGGGAGGTAATCCTAAAGTTTGAAAGTATAAGGAGGTATTACTAATTACTTCAAATTTGAAGGGGGTGGTACTAAAATATCTATTAAAACCTGATCAATAATTGGACTATATCGTTTGATTGGATTGGTTGGAGTTAATCATCAACCCTATGTAACACGGAGATAAAGTTGGCTTTCCTCTAGGGACTGCAAGTTTGAAGTCTGCCTCTTTGAATTTCGACACGTACCCCTTGTCAACTCTCCCATAATGGGAGGTAGACTTCAAATTCAAAGTCCCCATGGGACAACGAATTTTTCTCCCCTACCCCCAAAGGGACTCATGTTGCCAACCCCAAATAGTTGGAATAAAGTATTACTGACGACACGATAATATATTGAGTCATGCTACCCCACAGATAACCGGCCATATGGTTGAGGTCATTATCCCTCGGATTCAAGAAATCCACAGTCTACGAGGTAACAACTACTTTATCCTTTGCAGTTGTTGTCTTGTGAACCATTGATCTCTTGAATCCAATGGTCAATGGCTTCACGACCGCACATTTTTTGTCCAGGTTATCGGTGGGGTAGCATTTTCCTATATTTTTATCTAGAAGGATGATTTTATGTGATGGAGTGATTGATGCAAACTTTTGAGTGTTACAGTAGACACTGAGGTAGCCCATCATCTTCAACTTTGAAAACACAGGACGCATGCAAATGGTGGGGCCTATCGTTCAATGAATCATGCCGAACTAAGTCAAGCCTTCTTGATGGAGGTGCAAACAATTTCATTAATTTCAAAATTTTAAATTTCTTCCTTGCCCTAACTGTCGATTAATAGGATCTTACCTACAATATTCCTTGTTTTCTTATCAATAATTACAGTCTTGACAAACCATCCTTTCTGCCCTTTTTCTTACCCTAAGGAGTTTTAAAAAATAAAATTAGAAGGTTCAAAAGAAACCACCATGACAGCATAATGGTTAGCTGGGGTTACCGTTATGACCGTTATAACCGCTGTTATAACGGGTCAAATAACAGTCAAATTTTAATTTTTAATTATTTTCAGTTCAGTGGTAAATATTGGTAAAAAAATAATTAAAACTAATCATTTTAAGGTCGTTATTTTCAAATAATAGCCGAAACTTTCATAATAACGGGCATTAATACATGTAGTACTGTTAAACAAGGTTTTAAATGATCTATAATAATGGTATATCGGTCCCATTACAACGACCGTTATAATGGGGTCATATCAGTCACGTCTCAGCGGCATTATCCATGGAGTTAAATACCATGTAATGTAATGGGGTTGGAGCGTTTATAAATTTTTTTCTTTTTCTTTTTTGTGAACCAATCCATCAGCATTTATTTATAAGCATTCAAGAACTAGAAAAACAAACAGTCGACCTGTCCTCCCTTGAACGTTTATAAGGGTATTTTCGTACTTTTACATAGAGTTAAGAAACCTAAGTCCGGTCTTCCGGATTATCTTTTGCCTCAGAGCATAGTGGAATCGGCACGAATCCGTTGATGTACCTTGACCTTGAAGGAACCACGTAAATCTGTGTTGTGTGTGATTGCATCTTCCTGTGCTTTATTCCTTCTTCCAATAATATGTCATTTTTCAATGGGCGAGCAAACTAATAGGTGACAACGGGTTACACGGTGCCATAAAATCAACCAACTGAGCTACAGGCTCAAGCCCATATTGCCATGCGGGTTAAACGCACCGACAGGCGCGTAATTTTTTTAAAATATTTTTATAAATAAGATTGTCAATAACTTGATTGACCTGGCAACATATCGTACACGCACTAATGGCAGTATAATGCGCTATTTAAATGCGACGTCGCGACACAAATAAAGATTTATCAAATAATTAAAATCCTTATAAAGCTAGGTTAAAAGAGAATAAGATGGTCCCCGAATTGCTGTGGCCTATAGGGCTATTGCTATAAAAGACAATTAAAATCTATATGGGTTGTCCATTATGATTGTTTTGAAAGGGCCCACTGATTTAAATCATTTGAGGGATGGGATGGGATGGGATGGTACCACATCAAAATGGGTTTCATCCTCGTGATCTCTGAGCAAAGGGTTGCCTTTCTAAGCAAGGACATGAGGACCCACAGCAGGGTACGTAGCTGTGCCTCCTATGTTGGAAGTTTCTACTTGGTGGATTCCTTATATGACCATCTTTTGCTTATCCATGGGTACCCCATTTCCCTAAAGATCCGACCCGTTTACACCCTTATTTGGTTGTGATTTTGAAACCTGTCTTCTCCCACTAACCTCGTCCTCTATCTAACCTAAAAAAAGCAAAAGTATCTTAAAGGCTAAAGAGAAGCCAACTCTTATAACAGGACAGGAAATCCATGACGCCATGAGACCATTTAGCCTGAGGGGTCTTTTTTCTTGTGGGGCCGTGCATTAAAAAAAATGCCAGGTGGCTTAGTCTTTCAGTCCCACTGACCCAAGAATAATTAGCCCATCCATGATGGACTTGCTCACCAAACACTCAGCCTGATTGGTAATCTCTAGCCATTGAATTCCAGCATTTTTCAGATTGAATGGCTAGAGATCGCACATCAGGGTCATTTTGGATGTGTGGGTCCATCAAGGGATGATTCAATTATTCATGGGTCAGTGGACTCCAAAAGAGTAAGCCATGTAGTGACATTCTATGTGCCCCACAGCGAAAAAGCTCCTATGGCTATTTTTTTGTTGACATCATGGTCAATCCAACCAATGACTTGGATTCTAGTTGTGACCAGCGTTGCTGAAAGGTCCACAACGTTAGATGGCCCTCGAGATTCGCACTGTTATTAGAATATTGGAGTCCGTCCCCTAGTGCCATGGGGTTGGCGCTTACCATCCCAAAATGACTAGCCACTTTAGGTGCTGCCTGCCTCTCCCTTATAGCCCAAGAACCCATCCAACGCAGCCGATGTGGGGCTATTTTTGAGTCTGTGACAGGCCCCCTCGCCTAGACCTTAACACCCTCGTCAAGGGACCCATGCACTCCATGCCCACAGTCGGCCCCACTTCTAGCGTCTCTGGATTTGCTCTGATGCCACTTTGTCACAGGGGTTGGCACTTGCCATCCCAAAATGACTAGCCACTTTTGGTGCTGTCTGCCTCTCAGAGACCACCGACTATATAGATGTTTGACCCATCCCTAGGTAAACCTTAATAAAATTCATCTTGATTATTAATTTCTATACGTTGGATTAAAGAATTTGTACGGTTTATTTTTGAGTCCGTCTAGAGCTACACCCATTTCTTACGTCCAGTTCTTACACCCGAGAGTGGGGCCCACATGGAAATCGTTTTGGACAATCCAACCATCCATTGAGTTGTCCAATGATCATCGTCACCAAAGATCGGTTCAATTCGACAATGTCAACCATATAAAAAATGGACTCAAAATAACGGTTTAATTCGATGGTCTGAATTTTTCATGAAATTAAGAATGTCCAATTTTCCTGATTTTTTTGTGAGAAGGGTAACTATAGTATGGAAAACTCATTATGCCGCTGGATTGTCCAACATGATCTCCATGTGGGCCCTACTACCGGGTGTAAGAACTGGACGTAAGAAATGGGTGTAGCTCTAGACGGACTCTTTTTTTTACTCTGACGAAATCGTCTGCAGCCTGTGGACACTCTTTCAAAAGGCGAGAGGCAAGGGTATTTTGGACATTCCGAGCTCGAAATGCGTTAGGTTATTTTTTATAAATACATGTAATTTTATATATTTACATCAAATTAAAAATAACGTAATGGGGTTGGAGCATTATCACTATAACGGCCTTATAAACGTTTTCTAATCTGTTATATAATCCGGCCTCAATGAAAACAATTAAATATATAAATGCATGAACATCCATTTTCTTAAAGAGTTTGAAAGGGCTTAGCAACCACTTGCATGCCCCCAACCAATCACTTGTAATCTCAATACCGTGACAAGTGACTGCATTGCATCTGATTTGCATTGAACCAAACAGGGCCTTAAAATGTGCCACATGGCTACAATTCAACACTTAGAAATCTCTAATCAGGTTGGTCAGTGTCCTCTAAAAATGTGCAACATGGCTCATTTTGTAGATGTTCATTGACTTGGTCAGCCAAGTTTTACTCGTTTTAGAGAGATCTCTCTTTTTTGGTGTGCCCCGACCAAAAGCCCGCACCGACAGGGGTCAGAAAATGCACCACGTGGTAGTGTGATACACATTCTTTGGAGCCCACCCACCTGTGAATGATTGTCTTTCGATCTAAGTGCCCCTGCCCCCCCAAAAAAAAGGGTCGGGCTCCGTTGACAGATATAAAATGACAGGGACACAATATAAGCCAGGTGGCACACTGTTACAGGATTCTGAACGTACGGATGTTTGTCCTATCCCATGGTGGACCTAAAAACCAAAAATCATCCTGATCAGTGATTTATAAGTGTTGCATCTTTATACCTCAAATACTGCTCAAATTCCCACAGTTGAGATCAGCCCATGAAAATAAGTCCAATCCAAAGCCTCTAAATCAATAATCAGGCTGATTTTTGGTTTGTAGGTCCACCATGGGATAGGACAAACATCCATACGGTCAGAGTCCTGTAAAAGTGTGCAACGTGGCTTATATTGTGTCCCTGTCATTTTATATCTGACAACGGAGCCCGACCCAAAAAAAGAAAACAAATCAGACTGTTAAAAATACACGATGAAAAAGGCTTGAATCCAATGGTTATAAATCGCCAACCCCTTTGATTGTTTTTGTTAGGTCCATCGCTAGTGGGTCAATCATTCTTGGGTAGAAGTAGAACAGTGTGCCATGTGACGTAATTTTATACTCCAATCCCCATAGCGGCACAGGAAAACTTTGACTCACTGAACTTTTGGCCATCCATTATGGGCCCACATCACTTTTTGAATTCTCCAGTCGAATCCTGTGTGCCCTAACTGTCATGTATAGACGGCACTTCCTCATTGGCTACTCTTCCATGCATTAAAAAAAAAGGATTGTTATAACTTATAAGGTCATGGGTCGTTTGACTCAAACGAGTGTTGTGGGGCCACATGAGAAAGTCCCTAGGGCTGATTTTGGGTGAGGAATGAGGATGAGATCATCCTAAAAAACAATCAGACCACTCTGAAGTTTCTGACGTTATCAAATTTACTCTTCAGAAAATGAACGGCTCAGAATAAAGAGCCCATTATGGTGGGGTCAGAAAACTAGGACTGCCTTAATTTTTTGGGGATAGAAGGCCCCAGTTCCGGTCCCACTGCAAGCGTAGGCCTTAAATATCACAGTTTTTTGGACCCACTAACCACATGGATGTTTAGCCCATTTCTTGTAGGATATACAAATCAAAAATCAACCTGATTGGTTATCTCTACCCATAGATTTTATTACTTTTTAAGATTTATTCTAGTCGTTGGATTCAAGCATATTTTTTTTGGTAGTAAATCCAATGGCTAGAAATCACCAATCAAACTGATTTTTAGCGCATTTATCCACCAATAGGTGGGCCGAACATCCACACGGTCATTGCGCCCAAATATGATGTAGGGACCCAATAGTCCTCTGCATCTAAACATTTTCCGTAATATTTTATTATCAAGAATAGTTGTTAAATAAAGACTTTCTATTATATAAGAGTCGGTCTAGAGCTACACCCGTTTCTTACATCCAGTCGAGGGTAGGGCCCACGTGGAGATCATGTTGGATAATCCAACCTCACAATGAGTTTGTCATGCTATGGTTACCCTCCTCACAAAAGATCATGAAAGTTCAACATTTCTAACCTCATGAAAAGTAAAGTTTAATTTAAAAAATCCAGACCATCAATTAAACCACTATTTTGGGTCAATTTTTTAAATGGTTAGCAATGTTGAACTGAACTGATTTTTGGTGATGATGATCATCATGGCAAGAGCAGTTCAATGTATTGTTGGATTGTCCAACATGATCTCTATGTGGGCCCCACCCCTGGGTGGAACTGGATGTAAGAAATGGGTGTGGCTCTAGACGGACTCATTATATAATGGGTTAAAAAGTTTAATTAATACCATACATATTAATATAGGGTTGATTACAAGAACCCCCCTTTTCTGACCCCTTCTCCGGAGTCAGGCTCATGGCCGTGGATTCTGAGAATCCAATGGTGGTTGATATTCCTTTTTTCATCAAGTGAATGCCAGCCAAGCACTATCAACAACCGTGATTCTCAGAATCCATGACCGTGATCCCGACTCCCAAGAGGGGTAAGAAAAAGGGTGTCCTCGGTGCCTTAAGCCATTAATATATTAAATATAAAAAGTTCTTATATAAAATTTTTGCCTTAGGCCTCAACTTGTATCGAGACGGACCTAGTGTCATCCATGTAGACCCCACCGTGTTCGTTCGAGTCAAAATCAACAACTGTTGGATTCTCGGAATCCACGACCTTGAGCCCAACTCCCAAGAGGGATCAGAAAAAGGGGGTCCTCGGAGCCTTAGCCATTAATATATTAAATATAAAAAGTTCTTATATTAATTTTTCGCCTTAGGCCTCAACTTGTATCGAGATGGCGTTCGTTTGAGTCAAACGCCGTTGGACACTACAATTATCCAAAAAGATGGAAAAAAGAGAGAATAGTGAAAAGATGAAAGTTGAAGCCAGAATAGGAGATGAGGAAGTGGGGAAGCACCAAAACAAGAAATAAGACAGAGGTGGGTGGGTGTGGGGGGGTAACGGGGGGGTAACGTAACCTCACAACACTCCCACATGCTCCCACATGCTTCAATCACGCACGTGACGACAAGAACGTGGACAGCGCGCATTTAACGTTTCCCCTTCGTCTCTTATATAATTGAATTTTATTTATTTCTTTGGCAACAACGTTTGACAATTTTCAAACTTCAAAGTGAGGACGTAAATATTAATCTCTCGGAATAAATGTTTGATTCCGCATGTCACTCATCAATGTCGACGATGGACCCCGTTTTAAGCCACCTGGCTCACTCTTAGATATATCATGTCATATTTATAGGGACCTGTTTGAATGCTATTTTTTAAAATATACTTTATTTTAAAAATTATTTTTCTGAAAATATATATTTTAGCATGTGTTTTTGTTAGGGAGCGCATATTTGCACACCCCATTTCCTATCCCAGTAGACTCCTAGTCGGGCCACACCCCAAAAAGAGAGATCTCTCTCTAAAACTTGGCTGACCGGTGACCATCACTGACCGCCCACAAAATGAACCACTGACTGTATAGATGTTTGGCCAATCTCTAGGTGGACCTACGAACCAAAAATCAACTTGATTAGTGATTGCCAAGCGATGAATGGAGCCATTTTCATGGGTTGAATTAACCGTGGGAATTTGAGCGTTATCAACTATTATTTGGTGTACAAGATCGAAAGGTTTGAAATCACTAATCAAGCTGATTTTTTGTTTGTAGGTCCACCTAGGGATTGGCCAAACATCCATACGGTCAGTGTCCTCTAAAAATATGCCACGTGGCTCATTTTGTGCGCTGTCACCTGTCAGCCAAGTTTTAGAGAGATCTCTCTTTTGGGGTGTGCCCCGACTAGGAGTCCATTAGGATAGGAAATGGGGTGTGCAAATATGAGCTCCCTTTTGTTAAAAAGGTTGTTTGGATCGTCACTAATGCAAAATGCCTTTATCTTTTCTTACTGGGCCCATCCCAATAGTTGATGAGAGTTGTAGATGAGTAGGGTTGGGACTTGGGAGTAGGTTTTTTTTGTTTATTATGTTCATTGAGCTAGCAAAATTTTAAAAAGTCTCTTTTACTTGAAAAACGGCTTTCTTCTATTTTTATAAAAAAGACTTTTTGACTTAAAAATATATTTTAATAGAAAATATACCTTTTAGAAAATGGTCATCCAAATTCCAAACAATCTTTATTTTTGACAAAAAATTCAGATCTAAAACTGGCAATCCAAACGGGCCCTTATTTTAAAACTTGATAACATGTTTTTCAAGTTGAATCCATCCGCAAACTTTATTTTCATTCTAGCACCTATTTTTGTTAAAGTCTCAGGCTCAGGAGCCCCCCTTTTTCTGATGCCTCTCGGCCGTGGATTCCATGATCCAATGGTGGTTGATAACACTGCAAAAAATGATGCTAGCTCAGCATTATCCACCACCGTTAGATTCTTGAAAACCACGGCCGATGACACGACTTTTGAGAAGGGTAAAAATAAGTGGGGCCCCTGAGCCTAAATAAAACTTTGATGACCGGGCCCTGTCATCAAAGGAGATGACAGGGCAGCAGATCTCGGCACCCACGTGGAATTTGTACGGGACGTGGGTGGTGAGGCCGAGGTGGCCCGCACGTACAAAATCCACATGCCGTGATCTGCTGTCCTGTCATCTCCTTCGACCTTTTTAGGTGAACTTTAGATTTGCACGGGTGAGAAGAGATGATGAGATAAAAATGTGAAAAATATGACTTAATCTTTCCAAATCGTTCCACTAATCCAATCAAATATCTTCTCTCTCATATCAAGGTTTTGGGCCCCACTCAATATATATATGTATGTGGCAAGGTAGGCCCACAGCACTTTTTTTGGTAGTTTCCCTTTTGCACACTTGTTAGCTCCACTGTACCTTTTTTTTGTTAGCTCCAGCACCTTGGATAGGTGATTCATTGATTGTTAATAAAAGAAAGGGTATTTTAGTAATATCCTTTGTATTTTCAGAATTTAGGATTACACCCCTTGATCTAGTTTAACAATGGTTGACTTGAGTTACAAGGGACTTGAATCACAAATCGTTAGCATTGTACTTGCAATATAGTCCTTTCATAGCTGCATTAATAACAGGCGCATGATGCATGTCATGTTTTAACGTTAGTCAAATGATGGTTATACTAGTCAAAGGGGATAATCCTAAAGTTTGAAAGTATATGTGGGTATCACTAATTACTTTCAAATTTCAGGGGGGGGGGGGGGGTGTTACGAAAATACTCAAAAAAAATCCCTGATTACCCATTTCAAGGGTACTACATTGTTTGGTCGGATGGTTGGAGTTAATCATCAATGTCAAAACTGAGTCGTGTGGAATGTATGATGGCGGAAGGTACGAAATGGTTGTCATCGTTTGAGAGAGAGGAGTAGAACTTGCCTGACCTCCAATGGTCTGGTAGCTACCTAACCATCAGTGCAGTGCTCAGCAAGTGGATTTTGTACGGGCAAAACACCGTTGAGTGCTCGGTACATATACCGAGGCGATTTTTTTTTTGTATTAAAAAATTAAAAAATAAATCTTATAAAAAGTCACTTGGGTACGTGTTTGATCAGGCCGAGCACTGCACCGATGGTCAGGTAGCTACCAGACCGTGGTCAGGCAAGAAGGAGTGGCCTGAACAACTTTTATTGAAGAGCCTTTACAAAGGTTTAAAAACGTCTGCTGTGACATTATATATACTAGTGGGTGGCCCACGGCACTCCCCAACAAAGCATTTGCCCAAATCGGATGTGAGTTGCTGAGATTCACCGTCCAATTGTGGATAAGATCTCAGCCATCTATATATGAAGCCTATAAAAGGTGGAGACAACCGAGCTGATTTGTTATATAGACGCCCAAAAACGTTTTTACCTTTCATCATTGATAAGTAAAAAGCCTGTGTTTGCTGCCCCAAGGGACTTCAATATTTGATATGCGTATCCCAAAGACCATCGATCGACAGTCATGACTTAGAGACAACAATAGAGAAGCCAGCCATTAGGGCACTACTCTTAAGCATGATTGCAAGCATCTTTGGGAGAAAAAGTGGCAAAATGTGAGTCACATTCTACACTTTTGGGTGAGTGGTGAGTGGATAGGGATTGCTCTCACTTGGAGATGGCCACTTAGGGCCTATCTGTTAGGCCACAGAGGCGGAAAAATAATATATTTGTGCGTGCTAATATTTGCTCGTTTTGGTACGTATTTATTCGTGCCAAATATTTTGCCAGGCCCACAATTTGTCCTGCCACGGCGGGAAAATATTTGGTCATCTCCCCCAATAATTAATATTTTCACACCAAATAAGTCAAGTTAGAAAAAATTTATTTTCTTGCGGGAAAATTGGTATTTTCAATAAAAACGAGTTTTAAAAAATATAAAAAAAAGATAAAAATGAGACCTTTTGGATATGTGACCTAATATGTGGGTCCCAGACTCACCTAACCTATAGTTAACTTACCTTGATCTGTAGGACCCACCCAAATTGAAAGAAAATGAAGTAAGCTAGCTAATACACATAGCAAATGTTACTAAATATTGACATTCACAAATATTTAACCAAAATAATTCTCGCAATGCACAGTTAAAAAAGACCAGTGAAAAAACTCTAATCCAACAGATAGAAATTACTAATCCGGTTGAATTTTGGTATGCAAGTCCATCTAGGGATGAGACAAACATCCATACAATCAGTGGTTAGATTGTGCCACATGGCTCATACTGTGGTCCGTCATCAACGTTGATGGGTCCCTTACGACCACTCATGTGCAATGCACATGCTGGCCCCTACTGCCCAACTACTACCCCTCACACGGTCTTCATAAGACGCTCACTCACGTGCAATGTACGTGCTGCCCCTAGTCTGTATAACAAAACAGAGAAGTTGTCTCCCCACTTATACCCCCTCTTATATGTTTCAACAAAGAAGGGCTGAGATCTTATTTCCCAAATGGACAGTGGATCTCAGCCACTCATACCTGATTTTGACAAATGCTTTGTCGGAGAGTGTCGAGGGCACGAGCCACCAACTAGTATATATAAAAAGGACAGATTTTCTATTACGAAATGAGCATAAAGTCATATGTTTTTAGGGCACCAGAAAGTGAAAGATGCTGACATGAAAAATTCTAGATGTATGCATTCTGCAATGTACCTAAGGCTGAGGTTCA
The DNA here is from genome assembly GCA_035048495.1 of Euptelea pleiosperma. Lineage (NCBI taxonomy): Eukaryota > Viridiplantae > Streptophyta > Magnoliopsida > Ranunculales > Eupteleaceae > Euptelea > Euptelea pleiosperma. Next base: position 5,172,688 of record CM068553.1, on the reverse strand, counting down.
TCGTCCTTAATGTACCTATTCACCTATGTCACAGAATTGGGCCAATTTTTTTCTTTTTTTGATAGGTAAGCCTGTTTTTAAAGAGATCAATAACTCGGTGAAGGCGGGTTTTGAACCCAGGTCTATGGTATCATCACCCCCACAAACTTTACCAACTGAGCAAGCTGGCACCTTCGAATTGGGCCTATTTCATCTGTATATAAGGTTGTGATTGGAATTTTAATAAAAAAAAATCCTAAATGAAATTAATGTCGAACGTAAATATTTATGCACAACGATTTTTATGTCGCGCATTTGATTTGTTTTTATTATCTTATCTTAGGTTATGTGTGCGGACCCTAAATGATCTTTTTTTCACATTCTTTTTTTTTTTTTTGAAAAAATAATTTTCTTGGGTAAGTTTTTTATTTTATAACTTCAATCCAATGGTTAGAAATCACTGATCAAGCTGAATTTTGGTTTCTACGTCCACCTAGTGATTGGCCAAACATCCATACGGTCAGGGACCTGTAGCTAATAAGAATTGTTCATTCAATTCTCACCACTAGGTCACCGTGAGTAAAAGTTTAAATGCCGCATTCTTTTTGTTTGAGTAGAACTTTGCCAACGGATGTCCATCATCAACGTTGATAACGGACCACAGAATGAGCCACGTATGGAAGTTTGGCCCACTCTAAGTGGACCTATGTATCAAAAATCAGTCTGATTAGTGATTTCAAACCTTTGGATCAATGTACACAAATAATGCTAAATTTCTATGGTTAAAAATTCAACCCATGAAAACAACTCCAATCGAACGCTTAGAAATCACTGGTCAGGATAACTGTTGGTCTATAGGTCCACCTAGGGTTGGGCCAAACATCCATATGGTCATTGATCTCTAAAAGTATCCTGTAGTTCATCCTATGATCTGTCATCAACGTTGACGATGGATGTCCCTTAGCGAAGTTCAACTCCTTTCGTTTTGATTTTCGTCCGCAGCCATATCATATTCCTAAATCTATTACTACTTTAAAGCCAAAAGGATGGGGCAGGCTCTTCACATGACGCTCGCCCACTTTAAAGAGCAGAACTTTGATGACGGACGACAATATAAGTCTTACAGACTACTGGCCCTATGGATGTTTGGCTCATTCCTAGGTCCACCTGGATATCTAAAATAATACTGATTAGTGATTTCTAACCTTTAGATTTGAATATCCCAAATAATACTTGAAATCCATAGTTAAAAAATAAACTGTGAAAATACTCTAATCCAACGGCTAGAAATTACTAATCAGGTTGAATTTTGGTATGTACGTCGGTGTGGGTCAAACATCTATATACAGTGGTCTCTAAGAATGTGCCACGTGGCTACAATAACTCACCCGCTTTGCGTGCCGCCCCGTAGTATACGTACATATAAAACGATAGATTTCCTGCTACGAAAACAACGTAAAATTGAATGTTTTTTTGGGCACAAAAAGTGAAAGATGGTGACATGAAAAATTGTAGAGGTAGCCATTATGCGATGTAGCTAAGGTTCATTATTCTTAATAGACCCTATTCTCTTATGTCATAGAATTAGGCCTATTTCATCTGTGTGGGCCCTACCTATTAGATCAGAGGGCCTAAATGATCTTTTTTTTATCTTTTTTTTTATTATTGAAAATATAATTTTTTTGCATAAAAATATTAATGGACAAATTTATGGGCCCGAGAAAATATTGGCACAGGCAAATACGTTTTAAAAAAATAAAAAATAATCTTGCAAGGAGTAAAACTTCTGTCAGAAGGGGCCGGTCACAACCCACAGTACGAGCCACGTGGCACACTATTAGAGGGTGCTGACCGTATGGATGTTGGGCCAGTCCATCGGTGGACCTGCAAACCAAAAATCAGCCTGATTAGTGATTCACAACCTTTGGATCTTTACACCCAAATAAAGCTCAAATTACTACAGTTAAAATCAACCCGTAAAAATAAATCAATCCAACGCTTAGAAATCACTAACCAGGCTAATTTTTGGTTTGTAGGTCCCTCTAGGGATTGGCCAAACATCCATACTGTCAGAGTCCTTTAATAGTGTGCCACGTGGCTCGTATTGTGGGTTTTACTCATCGTGCAAGTGCAAACGGCCAGCCGACGACTTGCGGCAAACTTATTTGTTGGTGGAGCCCACCAATTGATGACGGTTTGATTGTCATCACAGAATGACCAAATCACATTTCAATTCTCAGCAATAGGTCACCAGTGGTAGGTCGTGGGTCACCATATTAAATGGCCTGGCAGATTCCATAACCGTGGATCCCACAGTTCACGTTTTCCTTTGTCCGATCCGTGCCGATGTAAGCAATTTTACGTAAGTCAATCAGCTTCAGCATCATCAAACGCGGGACCCACATTCTTTAATGGGTCGGGCTCCAGTTACCTCCCTAAAATGACAGGCTCCGGTTACAGGGCACATTTTGAGCCACATGGCACACTATTAGAGGAGGTGGCCCTACAAACCAAAAATCAGCCTTATTAGTGATTTCTAGGCGTTGGATCTTTGTAGTTTGTACCTCGAATAATGCTCAAATTCCACAGTTGAGATTAACCCATGAAAATAAATCCAATCCAACGCCAATAAATCACTAACTATGAAAATACGGTGGAATCTTGGCACTGCAGGTTCACTAGTGCGGAGAATCCGAGCCGTTCGCAGAGACTTCCAATTCATTGATCCAACCGTTCATCAGTGAGCCAGATGGATGCATGGGCTCATTGGCCCTTCATGTTTTTTAGCTTTTCAACGGATGATTAAAACTTAAATTAACATTTACCAGTATGCTTTTTATGCTATGAGGCTATGGTCCTTTCCTTCCAGATTTTTTTTTAATAACCATGAACGGTCTGGATTCAGTACCATTGATCACATGGTCCACATGCACCATGACAACGTACATGGACCCCGTACCATGTGATCTTATAGCTTAAAAACCGCCGTTAGAGAGAGAAAGAGCAAGTTGACACTTTTGACCGGTAGGTAGGAGATGGCCATGGCTCTGTAATTTACTTCCTACAAAAGGCTCGGCTCAAGCTTCACAACACAGCCGGCTATTCAACATTGAAATTACTAAAATAACCTCTCTTAACTTTTTTCTTAAGCAACTTAATTTGTTCCTACTTTCTTTGGATGGTTCTCTGCAGCCGAACTCCAAAATTCCTTTGTGGAGTGGCAAGATTTTCTTACCTCATGGTTTTTAACGAAAATAACGGCTTATAACGTAATCAGACCTCCCCCGTTATGTTATGTACCGTTAAAACACCCAGAAAATAACGGCCGTTATTTTCCGTCATTTTCTAGACAATGTAGAGGAAAAAATGGCCGTTATTTCCATTAAAGCCGTTAAAACAAATTGTAACAGTCGGGGCAAAAATGGAAAAAAAAAAGAAGAATATAACCGATGGAAAAAAAAAAAGAATATAACCGAAAAAACCAGAAAAAACAAAAAAAAAGGTGCTGAAATTCAAATTTTCAATAAAGAAAAAATGGAAAATAACAGCTAGCTTTTTCCACAATTTTTATTGTTAAAATGCTTTTAAGGGCTGTTAAAACAAAAAAATGGTCGTTATTTTCTAAGCATCAAAACGGTTCTTAACGTAACGGGCTTGGAGCGTTACCGTGGCGTTATTTTAAACTATGGCATGTATACAAATTATAAAATAATAGCTGTTAACTTTTATTTAAATGGATCCGGAGACTCGCTTTTTTGTGCTCACCATTTCACTTGTGCTCTAGGCCGTGGATTTTGAGTCTTGGAATCCATGCTATCTACCCCGAGAACCCTAACGAGAAAATCGAAATCCTCGGTTGAGAGCACGAGTGAAAAGACGAGTGTAAAAAGAATAGTCCCTTGAGCCTGGTCCTATTTACTTTAGTTTTAAAAAAAATTAAAATCTGACCGTTGTAAGACGGTCTATTTAAAACAGGGGTACAATCAACATTGCCAGTTGAGAAGGTAATCTATGAACAGTTGGGATTAGCCATAGCCCATAATGTCAACCCTCTACAATTGAAAAAAAATTGGCTGTCTCCCTAGGGACTGCAAGTTTGAAGTCCACCCTTTCGAATTTCAACACGTACCCCTTGTTAACTCACAAATGTGTCAGACATTTTGGGAGGGAGACACCGAATTCCCCCAAACCCCAAATGGGACTCATGTTGCCAACCCCAAATAGTTGGTATAAAGTATTGCTGACAATGATAATATATATTTTAAGTCATCCTACCCCATGGATAATGGGACAAAAATACGTGCAGTTGAGGTCATTATCCCTGGGATTCAAGAAATCCACGGTCTACGAGGAAACAACTACTTCATTCTTAGCCGTTGATGTCTGGTGGACCATTGATCTCTTGAATCCAATTGCGCACATTTTTTGTCTGGTGGGGTAGAGCATTTTCCTACATTTTTCTTATATGATGATGGTACGATTGATGTAAACTTTTGAGTGTTACAGTAGACGTTGGTAGCCCATCATCTTCAACTTTGAAAACACGGGGCGCATGCAAATTGTGGGGCCTATCGTTCAATGAATCATGCCTACCTAAGTCAAGCCTTCTTGATGGAGGTGCAAACAATTTCATTAATTTCAAATTTTCAAATTTCTTCTTCGACCTAATTATCGATTAATAGGTTAAATTCCGTGTTTTCTTATCAATAATTACAGTCTTGACAAACCATCCTTTCTATCATAGCGGGCATTAATACGTGCGTTAAACAAGGTTTTAAACGGTCCATTATAAAGGTAAAAAATCGGTCCTATAATGTTACTGTTATGACCGTCATTAGTCATGTCCCAGTCAAAAAATTGGTAGAAAATTAATCAAATATTAATATCGGCCAGTGAAGGAGCAGGAAATCTAATTACTTAACAAAGGCACATAACAAACCACCCCACTTTCAAACCGACGTCTATAGCGAGACTTTTTCATTCCGAAGAAGGCTCCACTCAGGTCCCATTTCCTTCCATAGGTCAACCTCCTATAAGAGAACCCTACTCGAAGTCCTTTTCGCAACTTCTATAGATTATCTTCCCAAAGCAACCCTTTCAGAAACTCGAACTCAGGATATGGTGTCTGCTCTGATACCATTGATAAGTACCTCGATCAATACTCCTCGAAAGACCGGCCTGGCAAAGAGCAAAAAATAACATAAAAAGGGAAGGGGAATTATTGTTATAACGGCCATTTTTAACCATGGCGTTAAATATTTACAAATTGGATTATGGTAAAGAGAGCAAATGGAGTGTATGCGTAGGTTGCTTATCAAAAAATTATGTGGTGTAGGTCACGTGAGGAAAACGAGGATATGATACTGTAGCATTTCCGTACTTCTTTGGGTCTAAGCCATTGGATGTTCTTCGAGATTTGTGTTATGTGAAGCAGAACCGTAGGTATGAAGGCAACCAGGGACGATGGTAATACTGCTCGGTCACAAATGGTTACGTGTTCAGGCACAAGAAAGATGCAGCAAATCAGAACCCACCAATCAATGGACTCCACCTAATAAATCTGAACCATCCAATTATTCCATTCTTTGACAATTTAGCAAATTTGTTGATCTAATACGCAACAGATCTCCAAGGTCAAACTCATCGAGCTGTTCGTTGGACTAAATTTTTGTTACTTAGTTGGACATCGAGATCGTAAATGCCACGTAGCTTTCAACGTGATGGGTGATGTTGAATGTTAGCAACTTAGCAACTATAGAGCCGCCTTACTTTGACCTTTTTCTCAGACAACCTGAGATTCTACCAATTCAATACGGCCTTCACATTTTCTTCCTTTGCTATATCACAAATGGGACCCACTAAAATGGTCCTACACATTTGTTCATTGTTTAAATCATGGTTTTAAAAACGGCCGTTTAAACGGTAACGCCCCAAGACCGTTTCCGTTAAAACCGTTTAAACACATTTTAACGGTTTTGAAAAAAAAAACAGCCATTTTTCTGTTTTAACAGCCTTTAAAATCATATAAACAGCCGTTTAATTCTGAAAAATTTTGTGAAAAAAACGGCCGTTAAATCCATTAAAATTCGTTTAATTTCCGTTAAATTCCATTTTTTATTTTTTCAAATTTCAAATTTTCAATTTCAGCGCCATTTTTTCCTTTAAAATTCGTTTAATTCCGTTTTTTCCCATTTTTTTTTCATTTTTGCCCCTGTCCATTTCAATCCGTTTTAACGGCCGTTAAAACGGATTGAAATGGACAGGGGCAAAAATGGAAAAAATGGTGCTGAAATTCAAATTTTGAAATTTGAAAATTAAAAAAAAAATAGAATTTAATGGATTTTAACGGCCATTTTTTTCATAAAATTTTTCAGAATTTAACGGCTGTTTAAATGATTTTAACTGGCATTAAAACAAAAAAATGGCCGTTAAATTCAAAAACGTTAAAATGTGTTTAAACGATTTTATCAGAAACAGGCTTGGGGCGTTACTGTTTAAACGGCCGTTTTTAAAACCATGGTTTAAATAAGGCTGTTATAACATAAATAACGGCCGTATTTTAAAAAAAAAATTTCTTATTGTTGTAGGGGTGATCTATATATAATGGTCAAGATCAAGGGACAATAATTTTGACACTGGCGCAGGCCAATATGTAAATTATAAGTTTTGGAGTTGGATGAGTTTTGGCGAGGATGAGGAGATCATCCTCACAAAATTCATATCATTCTGATATTCGTAGACTGGTTTAGAAGTTGAAAATTTTTGGACCGTCTATTTTTACCGTTAACTTGAAGACTACGCTTGATGGGGTTAGAAATTTCAGAATGGCTGATTTTTTGTAGGGGTGATCTATATGGTGAGGAGGTCATCCTCACCAGAAATCAGCCGTTGATTCATCTTCCATGTGGGTACACCAAAATTGTTGTAAAATATGTTGTCCCCCGATCGGAGACATCATAGGGTCAGGATCGGGGACAACAATTTTCACAACATTTTTTACAATGAAAAATTGGCACGGAGTTAGAAGTTTTGGAATGGGATGATTTTTTGTGAGGATAGTCTATATGGAGAGGAGATCATTCTCACAAAAATTCAAATCATTCCGATATTCCTAACCATAGAGATCATCTAACCAAAACTCAACAATTTCTATATCAAATATTGACCTAAATTTAACTGCGAAAATAGACGGTCCAAAAATTTTCAACTTTCAATCCACTTTTCATAATGTTACCAATGTTAAAATGAGTTAATTTTTTGTGAGGTTGATGTCCACATTAAGAAGAATATCATCACCAAGAATCAACCCTTAACTCATCTGCATGTGGGCCCCACATCCATTAGTCATTATGGTACTTTTTGAAGGCCCCATTTCTTGGTTCGCACCTCAGCTTCTTCAGTTCACCATTTAAAACCTCACATTTGCTTTTATATGTCATGTATAGACTTTATTTGTAGGTCTATGTGGTTCAAACCAACAGAATGTGGAGTAGTTTTTTGATCCTGCAACTTTTTGATCCAACGTCCTACAACTTATAGTTAAACGCCACTTGTCCTGTAGGTTAAGATCGATGGCTCGTAACTGTTTTTGTTTTCTCTCCATTGTCAAGGATAACTATAGTTAAGGGCCACCTTAACCCCAGGATAGGTGGCGCTTAACTATAAATTGTAGGATGCCTGGATCAAAAAGTTGCAAGATTAAGAAATTTCTCCAGAATGTGGCAGACTGGACCTTCATAGTTACCAAAACCACCATCTTTAAGGGCTAGAACTAGAGAGACCGGTTTTTATTTTTTTGACAAGTGTAGGCTTCATTGTGAGAAAGCAAAAAAAAAAAATATTGAAGGGAGGTAAGGATGATTAGTTTCCTACCTAACCAAAAAATCATCGAATAACAGCCCTTTGCACTTTTGATGAACAAAACAATGTAATCGAAGTCTCTTTAACTTCAAACACCCTCTTGTTCCTTTTCTTTCATAAACCCCACACTACCGCAAAAGGAAAAATATACCAACGGTCTCTCCTTCCACATTTAGAGAAAGCATAGGTCATCAAGCCACTATGTCTTTTGTCGAAAGAGGACACACACCAAACTTCTCTAGCTACATTATAGTGGAGAAGCAAGTGTTTCACATACTCTCCATTTTCTTTGCACATAGCACAAAAATCAACCATGCATCTCTCATCCGTTTAATCAAGTTGTCGACTATCAAAATCTTCTTCGGCATCCCACACCATAAAGAAAAAGCTATTGGAACCTCAAACAAATGAAACTGAAAAAGCAAGACCCAACCGTAAGAAAAGAGCCGAGTAAAAAGATTATAGCCACAGACTAGAGACCTCAACTCAATCCTCAATATTACATCCTTTGGATACGCCACAGAAGACCAACCACTACATCCATGCACCTCTTAATCGTTGAGATTTCTCCAAAACCAAAATCCCATGATATATCCGCGTTGATCTGATCCACAAACGACTTAATCAACTCTCCCTTCTTATTAGAAATGCTGAAGAGTAGCGGAAACTCATCCACTGCGCCCACCAATCTTCCATAATAAGACTCTATGACATTCACCCACCTTAAATCGAACATGTCTGAAAGTTTCAATAATATGTTCATAATCTCTCTCCAAACGTTACATCTCTTAATCATTGAGATTTCTCCAAAAGTCAAAGTCCTATGATATGTCCGCATTGGTCTGTACGACAGAGGACTTAATCAACTCTCCCTTCTTATTAAAAATGCTGAAGAGTAACGGAAACTCATCGACTGCATCCACTGATCTTCCAGAATATGATTCTATCACCTTTACTCACCTATAATCAAATATGTTTGAAAATTTCAATAACATGTTCATAATCCCTCTCCAAACCTTACACCCATATGGAGTTCTAACCGTCCTGCTTTCTCATCAAATGTCACTACTACCGAATTTGAGGGTTATATGGCTATATGTCTCGACTCCAAGTCGTCAAAGCCACTTGTTTACAAGAGCTTCATTCATAATCTTCAATTCTTTTTAACCCCGAAGCCGCCTCCTTGCTTTTTAGGACACCCGACAAGGTGATATTATGTCCCTTTCTTCTTTCATCCCAAAGAAAATTCTTCATCAGCCTATTCAAGCTGGTATAGAAAATTGGCCCGACCATGCCTGGCCCAAAATTATGGGTTTTCAAACACGCCCTTAAGTAATGTGTTCCATCCATCCTTGAATTTGCTGGTGACTCACACACACAAAAAAATAAATAAATTAAATAAATAAATAAATTCCCTGAATTTGCCGGGGCTAAATTATATGGGTACATGATGGGGCTGATACATGGGAGGGAATCTTTTAGAAATGGGTAGGGCCGCTTGATTTTAAAATAGAATATTCCAAAAAGATTCCATCCCCGTGTATTAGCCCCTGCATTTGCCCGAGTAAAACTTGTGTCACAAGATGTTGTGACGGAACAAGGTCACATCACTCAATACGAGACACGTGGTACACGATCAGAGGTCTTTGACCGTATGGATGTTTGACCAGTCCCTCGGTGGACCTGCAAACCAAAAATCAGCCTGATTAGTGATTTAAAACCTTTGGATTTTTGCACCCAAAAAACTCTCAATAATGCTCAAATTCCTACTGTTAAAATCAACCCGTGAAAATAACTTCAATAGAATCAGTTAGAAATCACTAATCAAGCTGATTTTTTGTGTACCGGTCCACCGAGGGACTGCCCAAACATCCATACAGTCATCGTCCTCTAATAGTGTACCACGTGGCTCATATTGAGTGCTGTGACCGTGTTCAGTCACAACATCTTGTGACACAAGTTTTACTCCATTTGCCCCATCATTGAGCCGTAGTTAAAAATTCGAAAAATTTCTAAAAAGAAAATAAACTTTAATCTATTTACAAAAAAGAATACAACTTTTCGCAAATCCCAAAAAAGAAAACGAAATGCCCTTTCAAAGAGCGTTTCATTACGTGGCACATGTTTATCAAAAAAACGCCCTTTAAAAGGGCGTTTGTCAGTAAAAAACGTTATTTTAAAGGACGTTTTTCAGTAATAGATGCCTTTTTAAAAAACGTTTGTCAGACCTCTGACAACTGACAGACGTTATTTTAGAGGGCGTGTGTTAGTATAAAACGCCATTTTAAATGGCGTTTGGCCGTTGGGATCCGTTCTAACGGATAAACATTATTTGAAATGGCGTTTTTTGTGACGAATTTAAGTCGTCGCCTGGCAGACGCCCTTTGAAAGGGCGTTTTTTTCATGAAAATATTTTTAAAAAAACCATCTCAGGAATAAACGCCCTTTAAAAGGGCGTTTGCCAGACGTGTCAGCCATTAGTCATTCGTTAGTCAGTCGGCGACTGATTCGACTGACATCTGACGATTTTCGTTTTCTTTTTTGGGATTTGTGAAAAGTTGTATTCTTTTTTGTAAATAGATTAAAGTTTGTTTTCTTTTCTGCAATTTTCCGTTAAAAATTTCCCTGCACTGCACGTTATCACGTGTACAGCCACTTTTGAGCCGTAGAACCTTCTACTAGAAACTTGAAAAAGAGTAAATCTTATCTGACCAGGCTGGTCAGGTAGCTTGCTGACCACCCACAATATAAGCCATGTGGACATTTCTTAGAGGACACTGACCATATAGATGTTTGGCCAACTTCTAGGTGGACCTATAAACCCAAAATCAACCTGATCAGTGATTTTTAAGCGTTAATGGAAGTCATTTTGATGGGTTGATTGTAACCGTAGGAATTTGAGCATTCTTTACCATTATTTGGGTACAAAGATCCAAAGGTTTGAAATCACTAATCAAGGCTGATTTTTGGTTTGTAGGTCCACTTAGGGATTGGCCAAACATCCATACGGTCAACGTTTTCTAAGAGTGTACCACGTGGCTCATATTATGGGTGGTCAGGCAAGTTTAACTCCTTAAAAAACAAAGAAAATGAAAAAGTTATTTGTATAGGAAACGGGAAATAAAAAAAAGGAAATCTAGTGACAAAGAAAGTAAGAAACAATATCACATCTGTCTCTCAACCTTTTCGAAGTATTAGATTTGGGTCCAGCTCGGGGGACCCATATTTTTGACACCCATTTTGGCGTACCCCACATAGAAGATGAATCAATGGTTGATTATTCTTGTTGGGGTGATCTATATGATGAGAAGATCATCCCCACCAAAAATCAGCCCATTCTGAAATTTCTAGCCCCATCAAATGTGGTTTTCAAGTTACCTGATAAAAATCGACAGTCCATAATTCTTCAGCTTCTAAACCAGTCTATGAATATCAAAATGAGTTGAATTTTTGTGAGGATGATCTCCTCACCATAGAGATCATCCTCACCGAAAATCAGCCATTGATTCATCTTCTACGGGGGTACGCCAAAATGGGTGTCAAAATGGGGTAAAAATTGGGGTCCCTCGAGCCCATCCTTAGATTTTGGGAGTCAGTTGTGATAACAAAGGACGTACAAGGGTATTTCTGTCTTAACAAAGATGTTAGTCGACCAAAGATGTAAATGAGCCGACTTTAGCCGAGCCGAGCTGAGTAATCATTTATAATATATATATGTTGGAATGAAGTTGACGGAGATTCGAGCCGACGTACTTTATTTTGGCTTGAATTGCGAATCACATGCACAAAGGGCAAAACAGGAAATGAAAACTCTCTCTCTCTCTTCTTCAATCATATGACGGCCGTGCAGCTGCAAAAAATTTCATGTAACCAATCTCTGAACGAACAACGCATCTCCTCTCTCTCTCTTTTTGTCTCACAAGAGAACCTCTGAACTTATTTTCCTTGAATTAAATTTCTTTTTTTGTAAATCCATCTTTGCTTTTTTGTCCATCTAAGTCCAACCCCCAAAAAAATAGAGAAATTTCTCCTTTTTTTTTCAAATTTCTTGAATTTTGGAGTTCTAAAACCAGAAAAAAGCCATAAAGTCACTTCTCAGGCTCACAGAAAACCCATTATTCTTACCCTTTTTTAAGCTTTTTTAGTTACGAAAGCTTGCTGTTTTTAAGCTCTTTGCAATTATTGATTGGTTTCATTTGATCTTCAAACCACCATTTCAATAGATTCCAACCTCCAAAAATAAAAAATAGTGGGTTTCTGTGTTTGTAGGGCCACATGGTTCAGTCTTAAGCAGTGTTTTGAAAAAAGCGGACCGGACCGACGGTTGGACCAGGTTCAACCGGGATTCCTAAAAATTTTGGTCGGGTTTGTTTTGAACCGCTACTTTATAAAAAAACCGTCGATTTTTCTTATTCTAAGGTTCGACCGTTTGAACCGACCAAATCGGTCTTTACTAAAATCTGACGCCGATGTGCAGAATGAAAAGAAACCTCTTAAAGATCAAACACGGCGCAAGGGGAAACAAGAAAATAGGAGTAGAAAAAGCTACGAAGAATGGAGTCAATGGATTACTACTCTCTCTCTCCCTCTTCCTTTTTCATACATTCTTGAAGTGGGTTTTGGGATATAAAACTTCAAGATTTCTGTGTATGAATTGAAAGGGAGAGTTTTGGGTTGTGATGCTTGCTTTCTATTTGGTTTTAAGGAGATTTAATGGGTGCTTCAAGTTAGAGTTATTTTTGGGTAGGTGGGTTTCTCTGTTGCAGGTTCAAATTTTCAGAGTTTCACTCCACTTAATGTAAAACTTTTAGGGTTGCTGGGTTTTTTGTTGTTGCAGATTCAGATTTTTGGTATTAAAGTGGGTTTCTGGAGTTATTTGTTCATGGAGAGTGGCGATAGAATTTTTTAGGGATCGATATTTCTAGGCTGTTATTAACTCTCACTTATTCTTTGTAGGGTTTGTGATTTGAGTTGGAATATTTGGGTTTATGCTCCTGTTTGGTGGGGATTTGAGGGAGACGATGAAATAATTAGGTGAAAATGTTTTGAAAAATTACAAATTTTTGTCTTTTACTTATTTATTTTTCTCCTTTTCAGATTTTCTTTCCTTTCTTTATTTTCTAGTTTTTCTTTTTTTGCCCTTTTGTTATTCACTTTTTTAATTTCTCTAAATTTTCTTATTTATGAACCTATTTGAATACAAATTGATCTGACCGAATTGAACCACGGTCCGACCGCGGTTGAACCAGTTTGACAAAATTTCGGTTCAATCATCGGTTCGGTTTTTTAAACATTCGTCTTAGACTTAAGAGCCCAAACACTGATCTTTATGAGTTGGGGTTTGCCTTTAAGAACCCCGAAACAAGAAAAAGTTATTATAAAGCGGCTTATTTCTAGTGTTTCTAAGATCTCTCTCTCTCTCTCTCTCTCTCTCTCTGCCATAGAAAAAATTCTGTCTTTTGAGGATTCAGAAGCAGGATTTGAGCTGGGATTATAGCTTTGTGAAGGAATAACAAGAAGCCATCTCAAAAGAAGGAAACCCAGAAACTGTTTTTTTGTAGGATGAGTGTTGAGGTTTCTCCGGCCAAAACTGGAACTTTTTTTACTAGTTTGATTATGGCTGTTAAGCTACGAAACCATGGTAGTAGTTCTGAAAACTACTATCAACAGTCTCTCTTTTCCTAGCTTCCTGGTTTCTGGTTTAAACCATCTAAGAAATTGGTTACTGTAGTTTAGCTTTATCAGCCAAAACCAACTTGGTTCTGAGCTGGTTTCTTGGTTTAAAAACCAGGAATCGTTGATAAAACCACTAGCACTTTCTTCTTTACTCTACCTAGACCAGAAATCCATCTGGGTTAATTTTTTTTAGGCTAAAAAACAAGGTGAAAAGTCAAAAATTCGTGTTAGAAAACTGCTTTTTATGAGCTTTTGGTAGGATTTTATCTGGGTTCTGGTTTTGGGGATGAAGAATCAGGAATCAGGGTCTAAAACCAGAATCCCTTTCAGGATACGGCTTTCATTGCTTCTTTGGTTGGATTGAGTGGTGTGGTTTAAGATTTTTCAAGTGAAATCTAGTATTTTGTGTTATGCTATGGCTACTGGGCTCCAAAACCAGGAAGGAGTGCCTGAAAACCACCTAAGGAAACAGCTTGCTGTGGCTGTTAGGAGCATTCAGTGGAGCTATGCAATCTTCTGGTCCATCTCAACTAGACAACAAGGGTATAAATTCTTTAAATATTCCTTCCCTTTTTTTTTTTTTTCCAAAATAATCTTTCCCTAGCTACCTTTTTCTTTGGTTTTTGTAATTTTCTACGACTGAGTGGAAAAACTGATATGAAATGGGTAGCATTAGCATCTGTGCTGGGTTGAATGAAAATATCTTGGGTCCAGTTGGAAATTTTCTTTTCCATGGTTTTTCTTCTATTCTTTTTGATAAAACTCAAACTCCCTTGAAGTATTACTCTGTTTCTCTATCATATAGTATAATGTTGGTAACTGTGTAGTAGAAATCAATGAAACCAGCATCTAGTTCAGTGGGTTATTTGCTTAATCTGCTGGAGTAGAATTGCAATGGAGTTTTATCTGAATGCAACTAATAATTATGGGCATGGATGTTTGACAATGAATTAGCGATGCTTGGAATCGATCGTTTTTCCTTTTTTTTCTTCTCACTCTCTTTATGATGCTCAGATTTGGATTTCTTGGGCTAAATTAGTTTGTTTCTGTAACATATGGTGTAGTACGCAGTTTGTTTTCCCGTAATTGAAGAAAATGGTAGCTAGTTTAGATGAGTTTCAAGTTATTCTCTGAGAAATGCTGTTATTTGGACTTGGTGTTGTGTTGCTCAGAATTTTTTTATCCCTCCTGCTTTAAATTGTGATTTTTTTATTTGGGACTGCTAATAGTTTCTTGTCATGTGCAGTCTTTGACTCAACCATTTCTCTTTTATACTTGCATTATTCATCATGTATCTTCATGTTTACAATATATGTTGCTTGAATTCATGGATGGTTGTTTGTTCTATTATAAAATTCTATCTTTCTGGTTCGTGGGAATGGGATTTTGTAGGGTCTTGGAATGGGGTGAGGGTTACTACAATGGAGACATAAAGACAAGGAAGACAGTGCAACCCATGGAACTCAATGCCGATCACATGGGTTTGCAGAGGAGTGAGCAATTGAGAGAGCTGTATGAGTCTCTCTCGGCAGGTGACACCAACCCGCAAGCTAGGAGGCCTTCTGCTGCATTGTCTCCTGAAGATCTCACAGACGCGGAGTGGTACTACTTGGTTTGCATGTCCTTCACATTCAATCCTGGCCAGGGGTACTTGTCTCTCCTTCATGGGTTTGAACTTGACCTTCTAAATAATTCTACTTACTAGTCTTGGTAGCATTATGGTTTGAATCCAACTTTGGGTTTTTCTTTATCTTCATTAAGCCGCTTTAATTTGTTTAACGGGAAGCTGGTTCTTTGTACCTGAACTGCATTTTTAGAACTATTAGTCTCTTATTATCTAATTGTGTATCAGTCTAGGAGGAAGAAGTGACTTCTAAAAATGTTTTGAAAATGGAAATGGATTTTGAACACAATAGCCCTGAGGGTATTCCTGCCGATCAATCGCAATGGCCTTGATCATATTGTGTTGTAAAATTGGATTATTTACATGTTGGGAATATCCCGACTTTCATTTTTCTACACTGAACTACTGTATCATATATATTCCAGAATGAATCTAAGATTTTTACTAATTATTGGTTCTTGTTGGAAAACTAGTAAACATCTTAGGGTTACTGTGATCTGGTTGTCAATGTTCTGTAATGCTGTTATTAATATTTCTCATCCACATTCCCAGGTTGCCAGGAAGAGCATTAGAGAAAGGTCAACATATTTGGCTATGCAATGCTCATTATGCTGATAGCAAAGTCTTCACACGCTCTTTGCTAGCAAAGGTTGGTGTTCCTTGGCTGATGTCCACTGGGATGATTAACCTTATTTTATATTTAAAACAGTTGAAAACTGACTATTTTCCCCTTCTCTGTCTCTTATTCAATTAATGGACTTGCATCAATCATCTCCATTAGAGCGCATGTATTCAGGTATGATGATCTCTCTTTGGATAAAACTATAATCTAGTTCGAATTACTAATATCTAAGGGGTCCTAGTGAGGTGTTTATGCATCCCCATGCTGAATTGGTCAAATCATGACAAGTTCGGTATTATCTTTGTATGCGATCTATAGTACCCCAAATCCTTCAAGTCCACAAGGGGTACACATGTTGACATTACATGGGTATGGTTGTGTCAGAAATGATAACCTTGTAAAGCTAACTTACACACACACATATATATTTGGATTAGTTGAATCTGTCTACTAAAAACTGCATTGTTCATTTACTCCTCTGTTTTAAATTTGCAGACTGTTGTATGCTTTCCTTTCTTGGGTGGTGTCATTGAGCTGGGTGTGACCGAAATGGTGACTTCTTGTTTCAGAGTTTTGACTTCAGTTTAGTCATGTAGGGATCACCCACAGTCCATTCCATCCTTTAGTAATTTCTCTTCTATTTTATTTTGTTATCAAAAGGTCTTAGAAGATCCCAATCTGCTTCAACATGTGAAAACTGCTTTTCTGGAGCTCCCAGTGCCCATTTGCTCCGAGAAATCTACTTCCGGCCCACGGAATGCAGACAATGACGAAGACCCCACTGAGCTTGATCGTGAGGTAGTTGATACAATGGATTTAGAGAAACTTAATCCAGAGTCAGAATGTGGGATGCAACCAGAGGGTGGTCCCCAAGCATTCCCATTCTCTCTCCCTCTCTATATTCCTAAAGAGGAAGTTGAGTTTGATCAGGATGGGGAATTAAAAGCAGATTCTCCCAATGACAGTTCAAATGGGTGCGGGCCCAATCAACACACTGAGGATTCCTTCATGCTGGAAGGTGTAAATGGTGGGGCTTCTCAAGTTCAGAGCTGGCAATTCATGGATGACGAATTAAGCAATTGTGTGCATGGTTCCATGAATTCGAGTGACTGTATATCTCAGACATTTGTGAATCCTGAGAAGGCCAACTCTACTCCAAAAAGGGAAAAAGTAAATAATCTTCATTTGCAAAACCTTCAAGAATGCAACCACACAAAACTTAGCTCGTTGGATCTTGGTTCAGATGACTTGCACTATTCTAGGACTCTTACTGCCATTTTCAGAAACTCCAACCGACTGATTGTAGCACCAGGCCTTCGCGGTGGTAATCACAAATCCAGCTTTGCAAGTTGGAAGATAGGAGGCTTGGTGGATGCTCAGAAGCTGCAGATTGGCACCCCACAGAAAATGTTAAAGAAAATTTTGTTTGAAGTTGCTAGGATGCATGGTGGTTGCTTGCTGAAGACCCAAGAAGAAAAGGTTAGCAAGGATCAGCTTTGGAAACCTGAAGGGGATGATATTGGTGTGAGCCATGTCTTGGGGGAGAAGCGAATAGAGAAACTGAATGAAAAGTTTCTCCTTCTCAGATCGCTGGTTCCTTCCATCCAGGTACTTGAATTGCTATTCCTAGGCAGCTATGTTACACATACTCATGGAGGGAACTCCAAATTTTTCTTAGGCGACTAAAGTAGTTAACCTTACTCATAACGTGTTTGTGCAGTTTGACAAAGCATCTATCCTCAGTGACACAATAGCATACCTGAAAGAGCTCGAGAGAAGAGTGGAAGAGTTGGAGTCTTGTAGGGAACTAGTGGAGTTTGAAGCAAGGGGAAGAAGGAAACACCCAGATATAGTAGAGAGGACATCTGACAACTATGGCAACAACGACAGTGTTAATGGCAAGAAGCCTCTTATAAACAAGAGGAAAGCTTGCGACATTGATGAAATAGACCCTGAGCTCAATTGGGTTTTACCCAAAGATGGTTTAGCATCACATGTGACCGTCTGCATGATCGAGAAGGAGGTTCTGATTGAGATGCAGTGTCCATGGAGAGAGTGTTTGCTTCTTGAGATCATAGATGCAATGAGCAATCTCCACTTGGATGCTCTCTCAGTACAGTCATCCACTGCCGATGGCATTCTCACTCTGAATCTCAAATCTAAGGTTTGAACTTCGAATTACTCCAAGGAGATTCCTACTAGTGTTTCTCCCCATAATTTAGTTTTGCCACTGTTAAAATATTGATTGTGCTAAGAACTTGGCTGCAGTTTAGGGGAGCAGGAGTTGCATCAGCAGGGATGATTAAACAAGCAATCCAGAGAGTTGTCGGTAAGTGTTGAGGATCGTTTCATTAAAGGGCCCCATACTAACTATTCACTGATTTGTAGGATTGCTCGAGTTCTTAAAATTTGCTTCTGTATAATTATATTATGGTTGGGGTCCTTTGAATCTGATTTGACTGGCACAAACACAACTACCTAGTGCTTTCTCTCCAAGTGGGGCCGGCTATATACTTGCTTCAGACATTTTCTATTTGTCTTGTCCTCATGGTTACATCTGGAGTGATGACCAATGGTGATTTGGACTAACAGTTCAGATATCAAGTGTTGAAAGAGCTGTACCACCCGTTCCTTATCGATAACTCCCAAGTGCTCAAACCGATTATGAGAACTGAAAATGAGATAGACCAGTGATTTCTCTCTTATTGTAGAGCAACAGTTACTTCATTGCAGTTCATGTAATACTTGCTCCTTAGTTACTCCCAATTTACTAAATCATCCCATGGCCATCATGGTAGAGTAGTTTGTTCAGTTTAAATGCTATGTATCTGATTGTGTATTAATCTAACTCAGGTCCCCCCTAAGTAGTGACTGAAATGTTTCATGAGAGTAAAATGTAGTTTAGTTAAGAAGAGACCGTCTCCAACCGAGGGGCTATCTTCATATTTATGAAAAAAAATGCAAAATCCAACTCCAACCGAGCTCTCTCTCTAACTTCAAATTTGAAGCCGGCTCTATATCTCTATCTCTATTCGTGGCTTCAAATATAGAGCCCTCTACTTTTTGACTTCAAATATAGGTCCACTTTTTGACTTTCTAAATTTTCAATTTTATCCTTTTCATGTCTTTTTTATAAAACCGAGATACATTTTGTCTCTTTCTGAAAAGCATCTACTTTTTATCAACAAATTTTAATTACATTTTGTATATATTTTTTTTTTAAGATGCTTTTTTGAAATTAGAATTTGAAGACTAGTTAGAGTAAACGGAAAAAAAAATGGATTTAAAATGAAATAAAAGAGAAGGATAATTATAGGTATTTTTTTTTTTAGAGTAACAAAAAATGTATTGAAAGAGAAAAGGAATACAAGAGGAGAAAAAGAGAATACAAAGGTAAAGAAAAATATGACATGAGTACATATTTTTGCATGAAAAGTCTTCTAAAATATTTCTTCAGGCGCAAAAATGGCGATCCAAACCGTATTATCTTTTTCGGTGGGCAAAGTGATATTATTTATATATGGGTCTTATCTTTTTTGGTGGGCAAAGTGATATTATTTATAGATGGGTCGGAATCAGGGGACTTGCCTTTTTGTACTCGTCTTCTCACTTGTGCTCTTGGCCGGGGATTTTGGCAACGGTGGTAATTGGATTCTTGGAATCACGCCTGAGAACTCGCGCTAGAAGTTCAAAAAGGTGAGTCCTCTGATCCCGACCCTTTATATATATATATATACCAAAAAACAGAATATCCAAACTGGGTTTGGAGCTTCTTTTTTTCCTTCTGAACCATTGATATCTTTAGCCACACAGTTGGAGTGTCTGCACATGATTGTGCTGCAGCACCATTGCATCCACAAAATGGGATAAAAGTTCCAGAATCTAAAATAGCTTTAGCAGCAAAAGATACCACTTCTTTTTGTATTCCTGAAGTAAATGATGGCTTTGCAGTCCCCTTCGAACTCCACCTTGTCAAGTTGCATGTTCTTTGCCAACCTGATTGCCTACCCCACTCCTAGACCCTCTGCCTCTTCCCCTGTTTTAGGTCTCAAAATACTCTTCCACCCAATGAATCTCTGATTACTTTTGGTCATCACAATTAGGAACGTTAATGAGCCGGGCTGGCCTGATGGGTTTTTAAGCCCGGCCCTAATGGTCTCAGGCTTAGGCCGCATTTATTAGGCTTGACAGGCTGGGTCTGAGCATGATTTTAAGGGTTCGTTAGATAAATGAGCCGGCATGGGCTTAATTTTATACAAAAATTTACCTTAGGCCTTCTGTTATGTCTATTAATAAGCCGGTCATGGGCCTAAAAGTTAGAGATGTAATGGGCTCAGTTTGGGCTTGGGTCTAGCTACATGTATCTTTAGCCGAGCTAGCCTGGCCCAATTAGGACACCTACAGGGGAAACCCCCTTCTCACTTATCTATGGCACAGAAGCTGTCCTGCCTGTTGAAATAGAGATACCTTCATTACGAATTTACGAGTCCTCGTCAACACCATGGTTTAAAAAACGGCCGGTATTGAAAATAATGGCCGTATAAGGGTAACATCCATATCCCGTCACTTTATTTCCCGTTGTAATGGTATATCCATTATAACACCAATTATTTAAAAAAAAAAGAAAAAAAAAAAAAACATTTTTCCTATCATTATCGAGGGGTTTTTTTTTTGAAAAAATAATAAAATATTAATATTTTAATTATATTTTGACTTATTTTGGATGAGACATGCCCATTATAACAGTCATAACCGTAACGTTATGGGACCGTTATACTGTTATAACGGACCATTTAAAACCTTGATAGGCACCACAAGACACAAAGATGGGCGGTGCACCGCAAGTCTTCCCCTGGGCTATCTGATAAAGAGGACTGCATTTAACTGAGCCAGCCCACCTTCAGCCCAGCTTGGCTACACCCACCAGCCCATGGGCTAGTCCTCTGCCTGATTTTAAAGCCTGGTAAATGAATGGGCTAATTCGATCACAACCATCTGCTTTTGCAATGTGAACCAACCATCAATAATGGTCTACCGATCGAATGGTTGAGAACATTTGATCAGAATAACCACTTAGGTAATAATCCATTAGTTGAACAGTCTCAACCAAAGGGATCTGGCAATGATTGATATTTATCATTTTAATGGTGTAGGTCCACTCATGTGAGGTAATGAGGTGTTGTCACTAACAGATGCACCATGAGGGCCCCACAGTCTCCAAGGACGTGCACCATTGGATTCCTGTCCGACGGCACAGGTCATCCTTCTTCAACAATAATTCGTTCTACACGTTAGATTCTTTGACTTTGACTATGCTGTGGTTAAGGAAACTTTGTGGCCAAGCATAATCACTAATTAATTTAGAATAAAATATTATTAGAATATTCTTCCAATTTCTTCAAAATATTACGATTTATTTCTAAGAAACTGCTCTCTGAACATTTTTATTTCCCGTAGTGTTGACAATGGCAAGTTGACGATGCAGGTGGAGTATTTTAATTTCAATGGCTTCGGTTACACTGTAGCAACTTGCCAACTTTTTACACATTAAAAACCTTTTCTTACATTCTTTTAAGCAACAAAAAACATTGACCAAACCAATACCCACATTCATCAATTTGACAAATCTTTTAGGGTTTTTTTTTAGGCTCAGGCTCCGAGGACCCCCATTTTCTGACCCCTCTCGGTCTTCGCCCGCTCGGCCGTGGGTTTCACGAATCCAACGGTGGTTGTCAGCGGGGAAATCCATGGCCAAGTGCGCGAACACCGAGATGGGTCAGAAAAAGATGGGTCCCCTGAGCCCCTTCATAAATCTTTTATATCAGTGAAACCCCACTTGACACCGAGATGGGTCAGGAAAAGGGGGGCCCCCTGAGCCCCTTCATAAATCTTTTATATTAGTGAAACCCCACTTGACTTTTCATTCTTTTGGTCTTGCCTCTTGACTGTTTTGACCCTCATTGATCGAGTTAAAAACATTAATCCCACCGTCGAAAAATTCGAGATTGCTTTTTGTTTGATTGGTCATTTCAGTTTCTGAGCAACAGAGTTGAAGTTTTGACTCAGTCAAAAAAAGTCAATGGGCAAGGCCAAAAGGTTAAAATTTAGGGGGGTTTCACTAATTATAGAAGATTTGTTAAGGGGTTGTTAGAAAAGAAATAGAGAGAGAAGTCTTTGGCTAAAAGTTGATCATGTCCAGTAATCAACCTTCGAATTGATTACCGCTTTGGTCAGTCAAACGTATGGCACACTCACCAAGAAGTCTAGGATGGCTAGGATCCTCTGACCAAGTCAACATTTTGGCGTAAGTATTTCCTCCAAAAGAAAAAATTTAAAATTTCTAAACCTCTAGATGCTTCTTCAAATGGTGGTCATAAAAAAAAACTACTTGGCCACTAGATAGTAATATATCCAATCTTGAATCCGCACATTCATCCATATACATACATACATACACACATACATACATACAAATGCCTTCGTATCTTTAGATGCTTCTAGAAGTGGTTGTCATAGCTACTAGCTACTATAACATCCAATCTTGAACGCGCACATACATACATAAAAAGGCCTTCCTATCTCTAGATGCTTCTAGAAGTGATTGTCATGGCTACTTAGCTACTAGCCTACTAGCTAGTATAGCATCCAATCTTGGACGCATACATTCATATCCTGCACAGCAGTCTTGCTTGAAAGCCCCCGTCTGCTGGCTAGCACGCAACAACTAGCACTTTGAAGCCGTTCCTTGCTGCATGCTTCCCCAGATCTCAAATTGGAAGAACAAGCTAGGTGGTGGGCGGCATACATACATACACACATACATACATATAAAAGTGCCTCCTTATGTGTGAGAGAGAGAGAGAGAGAGAGAAAAGTATTAAAAATGAACTTAATAAAAGAATGTAATCAATTCCCTCCAAAAACACAGACCAAGAAGCTTATAAAACCCATTTTCCAATCTTAACTAACCCAACTTCCCTCTCTTTCTCACTCAAAACACATAATTCCATCACAAAAACCATAAAAAACAAGAATTTTATTAGAGAGATGCCACAAAAACCAATAGTTTTGGACAATTTGATCAGAAACAACAAATAAAGATTAACAAATATATTATGTACTATGAACAATAACTTTGAGATATCATCCTAGTTTTCACAATTGAAGTTCAGTCCCAGCGAAATCTTTTACAGTAAACCCGACTTTTTCGAACTTCCCTTTCTCACTGCTTTCTCTGAATTTCAGATAATCCAAGCAAACAAATGGCTTGTAGATCCTTGGGTTACCTTCTCCCACCACTTCATCTGGTGCAATAATCACCTTCTCATCCTCAAAACACCAAAAGAAAGCCAGAGAAAGGCGATTTACAAATCGCCTCAAAACGACTCGATGTTCAGATGATCTTAACATTCCATTGCTCCAAGCCTGCATCAGATCCCCAATGTTCACCACTAGTGTACCATCACATGGGCTTATGTCCATCCATTTCCCTTCCTTTGATCTCACTTGGAGCCCACCAATCTCATCTTGGTAGACAATTGTTACACAACTCATGTCAGTATGCATCCCAAGCCCTTCAACCTCTTTCTCTTCCTCTTCCACACTTTCTGGTGGTGAGTAGTTGATAATTCTCAAATACCCATGACAGTTTGTGAATTCCGATTCATAGTACTTCCTCTCAAACCCATCACCCAAACACAACAATACAGTCTCCACGATTCTCTTCGATAAATACGTCATCTTGTTCCCATATTCTTGCAATATCTCACTACCAGAGTAACAAAAAAAAAAAAAATGTGCAACAGAAGATGAGCAAAAACACCCACAAAGAATGACAAATACAGAATATAAAGAAGTTGACAGGTAAATGAAGTATTACCTAAATTCAGAGTTCAGTGGGTCGAAGAGGACATCGGCAGAGCTCTTAGCAGAGGCAAAGAAGTCTGGTCCGGACACTCGGAAGCTTTCGAAGAAAGGAGAAGCTATAAAGTAGGGAGTGTAGGTTTTTACAGATGATGATGGACCAAGCTTGAGTTTGGAGTTTGTAGGGAGGCTGAAGAGTTGCTTCGAGATCGAACTGAGTTTGCTGTAAAGATCTTTGGAGATTCCATGGTTGGTGATATGGAAGAAGCCCCATTCTTGGCAGGCTTGAGAGAGAGAGGAGAGAGAGGAGGGTAGTAAGGGCTGAGAGATGTCTAAGACAGGGAGTTGTATACAAGTCTGAGATCCAGACATTATTATCTAGAAAATTGAGAAATGAGTTGGTTTGTTCAGTTCAGCTGGGATGTTAAATAGATATATGGTTAGATATAGAGAGAGAGAGAGAAAGAGAGTTTCTGCTTATTCAAATCTATACTACAACTGTTTAATTATGGGTTCTTATTAATATTTTTTGGGTCGGGCTCAAGGGACCCCCATTTTTTGGTGGGGATGATAAGCTCACCATATAGATCATCCCCGTAAAAAATCAGCCCATTCTGAAATTTCTAACCCCATCAAATGTGGTTTTCAAGTTCCACGGTAAAAATCGACGGTCCGTAATTCTTCAGCTTCTAAACCAGTCTATGAATATCAGAATGATTTGAATTTTTGTGAGGATGATCTCCTCACCATGGAGATCATCTTACCTAAAATCAGACATTGATTCATCTTCTATGTGGGTACGCCAAGACGGGGGTAAAAAATGGGGGTCCCTTGAGGAATGCTAGCAAGCAATGACTTTATAGGTGTTGCACAGATTAAACCCCCCAAAAGACTATATATATATATATTCAAAGGTGTAGGTTTTTAGTCAGTTTTCTTGTCTTTTCCGGGTTGCATCTATATATGCAATGCCATTAAGGTGTTGCTTGCTCGCATTCCTCTATTTTTTAGGGTCGGGCTGAGGGGACCCCCTTTTTCTGAATCGTATCGGGAGTCCTGTCCTCAACCGTGGATTCCGAGAACCCGAGAACATGACTCCCGAGACGAGTCAGAAAAAGGGGATCCTCAGAGCCTGAGTATATTTTTTTTTTTTATTGTACCATTGTATAAGGTTTATGAAACCCATATCAACATTGAGGGGAAGTTGGAGAGCAGAGATGTGGTACCAAGTAATCCTGATGAACAACAAACATACATACATATACATAAACACCCAATTGTGTATAAGCTTTTAAAAAAAAAATTATTTTATGGTTTCATTTAGATATTAATATTGACAGAAATAAGAAAAGGACAAGTTGTGCTTTTATCAAGTACTGCCATTCTATAAGGTTTCATGAGCAAGACATTGGAATTGGTTTGGCCGTTCTTGGAATCAGTTATTTTATGTGAACAAAGTCAATGAATTAGGGCTTAAATTAGTTAATTTGCAGGTAAACGAGGCAGCACCAGGCAGGAATGATGGAGGTGTGCTGGTCATCTGGACTTAAATTCTGTTTTGCATGGGTTTTTGAGCTTAGATTCTTGTGGAGAAAGTGTTGACCAGCCCCCTACTATTTTGTCCCATTAAGGAGTTAGGAAACAAAACCCATTGGTTTTTAGACTACAATGCCCTTCAAAATGTATGAACTTAACATCATATGATATATAGGATCAGGATCGGGGGACAACAGAAAATTTGGGCGGACCAATATATACATTAGAAATTTTGGAATGGGATGATTTTTGGCGAGGATGGTCTCTATTGTGAGAAGATCATCCTCACAAAGATATAACACATTAATAATCAAAAACATGTTTTAGAGGGCATTTTAGGGAATTTAAATATAAATTAAGTATTAAACCTCACAAGGTAATGGAAGTAGTCAGCAATTGATATTCATGAGAAATTCCCAGTGAGAGCTTCCTTAAAAATCCGTTTTGCAGCAAAAGCACACAATGTATCCCTTAGATTCTAAGTCTGACCCTTTGGTCTTTAAAATTTATATAACTTGTTTATCAAACAATAAGAGAATTTCATTTAGTAGAGAAACAGAGGACACCCCTGTTTCAAAATTCTTAAAAATGCTACATTGGGGACAGCGAAACTTTCCAAAGCGTGAAGGGAGTGTTTGCTGCGGTAATAAGAGCATCCTGGAAGAGTGGAAAACTGTTTTCTTTGGGAACATTTTGTGGGCAGTGTCTCCCTCATCCCTTATTCCATTTCAAGAAAACAGTCTGTAAGATTTAATACTGGATAAAACTCGGAGCTACCCAGCAGCAAACATGACGGAGGTTTCTGCACTAACCACAATGACATAACAATGTCCACCATGCACTCAAAAAACCATTTGCAAATTGATTTTGCGGAAACAAACCCACTAGGGCAATATAATAATAAGGGAGGTTTGGTCTTCGAGAAATATTTGGCATGCCAGCTAAGTTATCGTTCGGACAAGAAAACAGGAAATGGTCATACTACGAATTGAGAAAACTCAAGAACCACATTCACAAGGCTAGATATAACCACCACCATCATCCAAAGCATTGTCCCAACTACTTGGTTAGACTTTTGATCATTTCTCACAATTCCTGATAAAAGTGCCCAATATAAATCATTTTATTTGCTTGTAAACTTGCATTAGTAACTACACATGCATATTTTCAAATGTAAATGGAGCACTAAACTTGGACCCTTTCGAATCATCAAGGGTTAATGACCCATAAAGTCTTGAAATGATGAACAATCTATGACCATAAATTACCAAGTGTTCAATAGAGAAGTTTATAACATTATCCATACAAAGAATCATACCTGAGTAGAGCTATCTATAAGAGCTAAGACCACAAGCCCAACATGCATAAAATTGCTCACAATGTCACTTTCCCACAGACCCATTTCTCTTCTCACCGAGCTTAGCTGGATTTCATACTTCGAAAGTTATTAAAATGCGGCCGCTCATGTATAAATAAATGGAGGTTTATATGAACCCACATAAACCCATTGAGTTCTTATTACTCCGCTATTGAAAAGGAGGCATCCAACATGGCATCATTCCCACTCGATTGTCGATGGAGGCTTTGATGTAATGTCTTGAACGACTCTGTTTACACCCCTGACACTATTGCAAATCTTTCGTGCCACATCATCAAGAAACTTGTGCTCGAAATAGTACCTGAAAAATGTGGTGTTTTTCAAATAAAAAATGAAGAGATAGATGACACATGAGAATTACATATCCTGCGTAAATAAATAAAAACTGATGGCTGTGAAAGAAGCTAAAAACCTTCCTCGCTGGTTTTTTTCTCATTAATAATTATATGGGGTTTTATTGTTGAACATGTTGATGAGCCACCAATAGACCTAAACTTGACCTCATTGTTAGTTGAGAGAGTATGAACAAAATTAGGTAATTTTTTAAAATGGATTATATTTGTATAAGCATCAGCCTTTTTTTTTAGTTAATGCTTGAAGATAGAATTAGTGCTTGATCATTTAAAAATTGCATAGCGTTTATGTCAAGTTTGCCAGATAGCAATAACATGCCCCAAGATGACACAAAGACCCCAAACAAAAAACAGAAGCAAAAAATACCTGAACATTGGGCAGCATCACTTGAACCAGAAATGATGTATTACATTCATTGTCAACCACTGGGATGAATAAAACCATTAACCTGGGGGGACCGAGTTTTGAGCCTTCACGGTACAGTTCATCAGAATTTTTTAATCCTTTCTTTTTATGTCTTTCTTTATTCAAGCTAATCTTCTCGTGGTCTACCCATGTCCTAGTAGAGCTACAACTTCTCAGGGCCCTCAATGATAAGGACCTGGTGCAAGATTTTTACTCTCCAGACTTTCACATTTCCAAATTGCTGTGCCTGAGATGGGAAGCATGCCACAGTTGATTTCATCGAAATTTAAAAAGCATCTATCATGTGGCTAGTTCACTTTCGTATTTAACTTGACACTCCAAACTAGACTTGTATTGACACAATACGTACTGAAACAAATACTCACATCAGACTGTCAATCCCACAAAATAAACTATTTCTGCAAATCAGTTTTAAAATGTAATCCATATTTTTTTTGATAAGTAAAATGTAATATATAATCCACTATTTCAACTATCATAAATCATATGTAGTCAGTATGATGTTTATCTTCGTTTCTTAACATTTGAAATGAAAGCCCTACTAACTAGATTTGAGAATATAAATCACTTGGCTATTGTCTACAATTAGAGATAACCTCTACATTAATTGATGAGTACCCGAACCACCAAGGGAAACAACTACTGTTGCAGATTGAACTTGCCAAGGTATTAAACTACAGAATCAAGTTAGATATTCCAAAAGCACTTCTAGTCTATGACGTTCACAGATGGAATATGGGGCGTATAACTCAAATATCCAAGTATAGACCAAATAAGGGAAAAGTTATACATAAGTAAATAAATGTAAGCATACAAAAATCAATATGCAATGGGTAACAATAATTCAACCATATAAGCATCCCAGTAGGACCCAAATGACTTCCAAGCCATAGTGACCAAAAACAAATATGACTACAACCCAAGCATTCCAATAAAAACCAAGTGTGGAAGAGGTATCCATAGGTCTACGAACACATGTATGCACTCATATAATTACATATTTAGAGTATGAATATCATACAGAGCATACAAATGCAAAATTACATATAAATTTTTTTAATCATTTTAACAAAAAGAAGGATTCACAAAAAAGGGGTGAAAGGACTTACAAAAAAAAATGCTACATCAGACACATGATACATGCAGCAAAAACACATTAACAAGTCCATGGATTCTGAAAAAGTAATCCTGGTTTCCTAGGAAACAGTTCAGCACAACTGAAGACAACAAACATGATGTAGAAATGTATGCCAATTGATAATGGATTTCCCTTCCAAACTGAGGTTCACAGCTAGTGTACAACCCCTTGGATTAGCAACTTTCTTAGATTTCCAAACAAGTGCACATATTTATAATCTGCAGTTAATGTATGCAACTGGGTACCAGAAATCAATCATTATCACACTAAAGAGGGGACTTAATGCACTACCGGAATGAGCTCTTCATGTTTTCTTATTTCTTTTTGCTTTCTTCTTTGAGGATGTTATGTTTAGATGGTTATCTCGACCTCTAAACAGTCCTAGTGTAACCTATCGGCTTTTCGGCCTTTTATAAAATTTTATACTTATCAAAAAAAAAAAATCATTATCTATGGCCATCCCAGAGCACTCTAGTAACCATCTGGAATCAAGACACACGAAAAACAAATCCAAACACACAAATGCCATAAATTCTTAATTTTTTATGCGTGAAAACCACAATAAAGACCCGCTAAAGAATCAAGCATCAAAAGAGTGCAAAACCCTTGGAACCTATGTAATAAGGACACTCCGTTTTCTAAGAATTTTCCGTGTCGGACACCTTGTCGTATTCACGTGTCAAACACATGCCAACACACTTTTTCAAACAAATCTCAATTTATTCAATTCTTTTGTTTTCAACTATTATTTGTACATGGTTTATATGATTTTAATGTATATCAGCTTAATCTAAATAGATTCTTTCTATATTGCACACTTGACATGGACTAAAGAATTTAAAAGATATCTCTTTCAGCATAAAGAATGAACTGTAAGGATGCAGTGACGTATTGGGTTTGTGGGTCTGTGTATCTAACACTGTGTATCCATGTCAGACACCGACACACATGTCCATGTCCTTGTTACATAGCTTTGAACACACATCAAATACGTTTGTATAAGGGTGCAAAACTGGAATAGTAACAGAAACATAAACTCACCAGTCTGCAGTCATTCCATCCTGGCTTGTAACAGCTCTAAGAGCAACAACGTGAGAATGTGTTCTTTGATCCCCTTGAACACCAACTGATCTTATTGGCAGAAACACTGCAAAAGCTTGCCAGATGGTATCATAAAGTCCAGCATCTTTGATTGATTGAATGAAGATCTCATCAACCTGGAAATACATTCTGCAAATGTAAATACAAGAGGATGGTCTCAGATGGTCTATTGTTTCACTCCATATA
Source organism: Euptelea pleiosperma (assembly GCA_035048495.1). NCBI lineage: Eukaryota > Viridiplantae > Streptophyta > Magnoliopsida > Ranunculales > Eupteleaceae > Euptelea > Euptelea pleiosperma. The sequence continues at coordinate 5,142,945 of CM068553.1, read as the reverse complement.
TTAACACCGAGCAAACCTGGCGTAGAATATCCAATGCATTTCCTTGTGTTACGTCGCCTAAGACTCGTACTGCAAGGCCAGGTCCAGGGAATGGGTGGCGCTTAAGAAATCCCACAGGAACATTCAATATCCTTCCCAATTCACGTACCTTCCAAGAAAACCCACCAAGCAACACTCAGAAAGAGTTGCAGCACAAAAACATCAAATAAATAAATTACTTATGCCTAAAGAAAAGTTATATATCAACCTCATCCTTAAATAGAAGCTTAAGAGGTTCAATGAGTTTCAATTTCATGTCCTTGGGAAGCCCGCCAACATTATGATGGCTCTTGATCGTGTGGGAATGAGTTCTTCCACTTCCAGGTGGTGGGCATGATTCGATAACATCTGGATACAGGGTTCCTTGAACCAAGAAATAGGGTTTCTTTCCTAATTTATGCTCTAAATCCTGAGCAAAATCATCAAAGATGCAGATGAATTCCCTTCCAATTATTTTCCTTTTAGTCTCAGGGTCTACGACACCTTTCAGCTTGCCAAGAAATTGCTCTGTCGCATCAACACAAGTAACTGGTAAATGGAGATCCCTTTCAAAGGTTTCCATAACACGCTCCCTCTCCTTATACCTACAGAAAAACACTATGATCAGAGTTCAGATAAAAAAGACACCAAGAGAGATAGTACCAAAGTCTAGCCATTCAAATAAAGGATTACTCTTTGCAAGATATCTCTCTCTTCAACAGAACATACAACGATAGATAACATTCCTGGTTTCCTGAAACAGGGTTCTTGCAATCTCACCTCAATAAACCATTGTCAACGAAAACACAATGAAGTCTATCTCCAATTGCCTTATGAACAAGGGTAGCTGCAACTGTGGAATCCACACCCCCAGATAATGCACAGATGACATGATCTTCATGTCCAACCATTTTTTTGATCGCGTTAATTTCTTCTTCCAGTACATCTTCCATATTCCAATCAGCGGCTACTCCACAAACATTGAAAAGGAAATGGCGCAGTGTTTCCATTCCTTCTGGAGAATGCGTCACCTGCAAAGGAATCACAAGAAATCATCACCAATGATAATACAGTGAAAGACGATGCATCATTTAAATATCCCATGAAGCAATGAACTACAACACTAATTCTCCATTCTGCATCACTAACGACAACACTAACAACATTAAAACTTGACATGAAGACGGGGAGAGGGTGGGTGAATCAAATTCTCCATTCTGCATCAAGATTAGTAAATGACCGCAGTGCATGCTAAAGCATCAACGTAGATAAACTGATGCATATATGAAATTTCTCCAAAAACCAAGTTATACTAATCGGATACCTATTCATGCTACTCACACTACAAAAAAAAATAAAACGATATGGTTGGTTAAGTTAAATGATACGGGTGATATACTTATCATTTAACCGTCTAAACCAATTTCTTCCGTAATTACAAGTACCCCTTATAGCCCTATAGAGCAAAGACGGCTTAATGGAAGCAAGTCTGTCCTTTAACCGCCAACCACACATTCTACATCCAAATTCTATCGAAACACGCATGAATATGAAAAAGGTCTCAAATTTACAAAAGTTACTGAGAAACTCTATGAAATCACGAAAACTAATATACACGCCAAGAAAGCCATTAAAGAACCCAATAATTCATGGAATTGAAAAGTGAGAAAACCAAAACCAAGACAGACCCAAATACCTCAGGGTGATACTGAAGCCCGTAAAATCTCCTCGAGGGATTCTCAATTGCTGCGACTGAACCCTGTTGACTCCTCGCAATGACAGAAAACCCATCGGGCAATTTCGCCACCTCGTCACCATGGCTCATCCAAACACTCTGCCTGTCTCCGACCTCCTTCGACCCAAACAACCCGCAAGCTCTCTCCACCTCAATCTCCATCCTCCCATACTCCTGCTTTTCTCCAACTCTAACTTCTCCACCGAGCTTCTGCACAATCAATTGCAGACCATAGCAAATACCCAATACAAATATACCGTTGGCTTCGACGTACTCGACGAATCCAGCCGGAAAGCTCGGTGCGCGGTCGGAGTGAACTGAATGAGGGCCACCGGAGAGGATTATAACCTTAGGGTTGAGATCAGTGATGGATTTGAGAGGAGAAGTGCCGGAGACGCAGAGAGAGAAGACGGAGAGCTTTCGGATTCTACGAGTGATGAGGTGGGTGTACTGAGAACCAAAGTCGAGGATGAGAACTAAGTTCGATTTTGTGATTTGGGGTTCCATGTTTAAGGTTTCTGGTTCTCTCCTTCTCTTCTCTGCAACTGTGTTGGTTTTGGTTGGGGGGAAGACAGAGAGAGGTTATAAGTTAGAACTAACAAAACTAGGGTTTTTTTTGGGTTGGCGGGAAAAACCCCATCTGCTTTATAAAGCGAAGAAAAAATATGGTTTAGGTTTTTTCCGGGAAAATTACCCTAATCCTATTGTAGCCTGGCTGTCACCGCAGACATCATACCCTGTTCAGACGGTTTTTTTCCACGTGGATGCTGACTTGACAAAACCTAGTCCTTCCATTGGGAGAAATTTTTTGAAGCGGGCGGGATTTTTGAAGTGACAATCATGTGCCCAATGATAGCACGCCACATATACATGGGTCTAGGATTTGGTTTTTAAAAACTAACCAAGGAAGGGCTTCTATGTGCCAGGGCCGCAAAGACCAAACAAAACAGCCTGTTCAAGTTGTGCTATGTCAGCGAAAAAGCAAAAATTAACCGCACCCCTTGACACAACCAACTAACTTGAGTCACAAATAGATAAGTAGTTATTAATGGGTTGTTTTAGAAATATGAAAGAAATGGCATAAAAAGTAATTAAGTTGTTATTAAAGAACTATTTTGTCATATGTATTTGTTCTTGGGAGAGAGAGGCACTTAATGAACTTATAAGGCCTATGTGTTTTTTCTATAAGCAACTACCAATGAAGGTCGTGCCCCAACCCAAGTAGTAATAGATTACTTTTAGAATTAAAACCCTCTTTAGAATAAATTATCTATTTTTGTCACTTATTTGAAAAAATAATAAGATTTTCCGATATGCCTTAACAACCGTGAATGTTTTATATCACTAGATTAAGGGAAGTATTAGATAGTTTCGATAATACTATACTTATAATTCACATTGTAGGTATATATATGTTAGTAGACGGTCCGTGCAACATAATTGTAGGGGCTTCTTTAGAAGAAGTGGCAAAATAAGAAAGTTTCAACCCAAAGGGAAGTTTAGAAGATTAGTTTGGAGGGGTGAATCTACAAATCATGGCAACTCATAGCATGATTAGAAAATCAAAAATATGAACTTGTCCACATAGAATAAATAGATATTATTAACGGAGAATTACCAAAAAGTCTGTGATGTACACACGACCTGACCATTCAAGCCATAGAAAACTTTTCAGTACTAATTAATATTGCTTTATCAAAGGATAGACCGATAAGTCTTCTTTGATTACTTTTAATTTTTGAATATGTTTAAAATCAAAATGAAAAGGTGATAATGTCTTTATCCTTGATTGATAACAAGGGCACAATTTCTCACTTATGACACCTAAAGACTTAATTCTTTTGAAATATTTTTGACATCCGTTTCACCATTGTTACCGAATCAACATGTTCAACTAGTTTACTGAAAATGGTGTTTGTTCAACTAGTTTGAGCTCAATACTCAAACTTAAAATAAAATACCAACTTAACAAAATGGTTAGAAGAATGAAGAGGATATTGAGAGTGAAGCAAAACTTCAGACATGTCTTATAAAATAGAAATAGTCAAAGAGATGGAACTTTGCTTGTAGGCTTTAGGGTTTAGTATTCAAACTGGAAACAAAATATCGACTTCATGAACATACTACTGCTTTAACTAAGTTAAACGGTTCATTCGAAAGAATTTTGTCAATTTTATTATTATTGTAGGGTTGCTCTTCGTTGCGCATTTTTCATAATTTCTTCATTATCATCTAATTGTGTTAATGATTCAACTAATTGTACTTAATATTAAAATGTAAAACGAATACAAGCTTCACGAAAATGGTATTGGTCCAACCAAGTTGAGCAATTTTTTTGAAAGAATTTTTTTCATTTCACCATTGTTATAATGGTCCTCTTTGTTGAGATATATTTCCTCATCTTTTCATCATTGTATTACTAGTTTAATCAAGTCGAGTTCAATCCTCAAACTAAAAACAAACATTGGCTTTATGAAAATGACATTGTTCAACCAAGTTGAGTTATTCTTTTGAAAAAAAAAATTTATCTATTTCACCATTGTTATAGGGGTTTTTCTTCATTGAGATGAATTTTCCAATCATCTCTTTATTATAGTCCAACCGTGTTAGTGCCTCACAACTTCAACTAAGTTGAGCTCAATATTCAAATTAAAAATAGAAACGGGCATGTATTGGCTCAACCAATTTTGTGAAATGATATTGATTCAACCAATTTGGTGAAAATGGTAATGGTTCAATTAGTTTCGTGAACATGTATTGATTCATACAAATGTTTGTGAACAAAGTTGGATTATAAAACACAAAGAGAAGGTTGTAGTTTTAGAAAATAGGTGATTAGAGAAGGTTCAACATAATCAGCACCTCGAAGCTTTCTTCTTCTTGTTCAAAAACCAAACAAAAAATAGTTATTGAAGAAACCTTCTTCACCTTTTTTGGTGGAGAAATACACAGCTTGTGTACAGGTGAAATGGAGGGAACTGAGAGGGTTGCGTGGGTGCCATATTTTCCAGCAAATAGAATAGTGACACATGTCACTTGCATGGCATGTGCGAATATGGAAGGATGACACGTGGTACAACTGGCACGGGAGAGTGAATGCGCCGAAGGTATCATCACGGATCATGAACCGCTCCATCGTTGTCACACGACATCCATTAATAGAAAGTGCCACGTGTCAGAATGGAATGATCGGAACAGAACATCTCGAGACAGAAAATTGACAAAGCATATTAATGCTTCGGCCTTTAATATGTCGGGAAGCATTCAATCTTGCCCGATATATTAATCATTGAATCTCTTGACGGGATTGATATTCAACACAACCCGATAAGGTCCAGCGGCCTACATGGTTTGGATATCGTCCTTAGCAGGAGTGATTTTTAACATATTCTACTCATCCCGACAATGGCAGATGACTTGACAGGATCAAGTTTCACCTTATCCCGACAAGGTCAATTGACTTGTTGGATGTACCCATTCCAATTCGATCAACTGACTTACTTGACGGGATCGATTTTCATTGTATCCCGACAAGGTCATATAACTTATAGGATGCATACATCCCGACAAGGTCAAGTGACTTATTGGATGTACACATCCCAATACGGTCAACTGACTTACTTGACGGGATCGATTTTCATCGAATCCCGACAAGGTCATATGACTTATAGGATGCATATACCCCGACAATGGCAGATGACTTACATGACGGGATCAAGTTTCACCTCATCTCGACAAATATACAAGTTCCTACGAGTCAGGTAAGTATTCTAAACGCAGTTAGTTTCTTAACCAATGAATATTGGCCACAAACAATTAAGTGAACTATCGCAGTTTCGACATCTTCTTATTCGAATATCTGACACGAAGGATGCCACCTCAGTGCCACTTCAGTCATTTTAGATATAACCGAATAGAGAAAGTTGAGATCTAACAAGAAGATTCTGTTTCATAACAGAATCTGTCTAGATCATAACTGATTGATAACGACTGGACACGTGGAAGGTGAGTCACGCTAGTTCTAAGGGTATAAATACGAGACCCTCAGGACTGAGAAAAGGATCTTGCTCTTCAGATCCAGATAGTCTAAGCTCTGAAATATTTTATCTGTCTGAACCCTGTTACCAATCCTAAGCTGACTTGAGCGTCGGAGTATTGTCAACAAGTACAACCACATCTCATCTGGAGATCATCTTGTCCTTCGCGGAGGAGAAAGCAGTTTCATCCTAAAGCACCAGAGCCGTCCGATCATCATCAAGATACGAATCGTCTGACCTCGAAAATTGTATGGGTTAGATCAGATATTTTTCCTCCACAGGTTGCTTCCTTTCTTCTGAGTTTCCAAGCCTCTTTTCTTCAATAGAGTAAATGGCGAGATCAGACATGTACACCTGACAATCAGGTTTCTAATTTTTGAAAGTTGAACTTCTAGTAAAATATGGTTGTCGAGTTTTGACGTCGGATCATCTGCTTAGCTTTGGCCTTGAAGCTTAGTGTTATGTAATAAAAATGAACCAATGGCATGGGATAAACTTTTGATTTTCAAAATTGCACAACATGCTGTTTTTCCCTCCCAAAATACCAAGTCCACTTACCTCATGGATGTTTGGCCCACCCCACCCCATAGTTGATCTACACACCAAAAATCAGTGTGATTGGTAATTTTCTAGCCGTGGGATTTGACTCCCCCAAAAGACGCTTGAATCCAACAGCTAGAATTACCCAATGAAGCATGCGAAGACCATATCCATTAAAGGCTAGCCCAAAGATAGGCCAAGAATTAATTTCATATTGGACCATCAATTTTGAACGAGGCTCAATTGTATTTTCAACTTATAGTAATGAGCCTTCATTTAATGGATCATGCCTAGGGGTGTCAATGGGTACCTAATTAACCAATACCGAAAAAGAACCGGATCTGATTATCCTAGTTTCAAGACTAGCTATTTCAGAACTAGACCCAAAAAGAACCTAACCGAGGTATATAGTTAATACAGGTTCTCTTTATACTGGTACTCGGACCGGATCAGACCAAAACAATTAGACCCGGAACCGACGTATATAGTTGTGCTAAAGATGTCAAGTTTTTTTTTTCTTCTAAACTCTAGTATGAAAATCATTTTAGTTATTTCTATTCATATTTTTTTATATAAACTACAGAATCGGATATTTATCGGGTTTTGGAACGACTTGTTTTAGGATCCGAAATTGTCACGACTCGTACATAATAGATTCTGTGCCTGGGTACATTGGTACCTGAACCGAAACTGACCCATTGACACCTCTAATCGGGCCTAAGATTCGTGCTCAAGCCCAGACTACAAACTTATTTGTGCAGCCCCTGTTGTTGGAGTATGTTGTTTGGCTGTGTCACCATCACTCCGCCTCTTTCGAACCCTCTAACACATTTTGTTACATCTTCCTCTAATAGCTTAAGCTTTTTGAGTAAAGTGATTGTCAAAATGGAATCAGAGCGGGAGGTGTTATTAACAATAGTTGCAGCTCATATCGTGGCTGGTCTAGCCTGAGTCCAACTATTTCGTTCCTTGCTATAAGTTTAATGTTTCCTCCATGGTTTAAAGAAGGCTGTTATAACGGATTCGGACCTCTCCCGTTACGTTATGTAGCGTTTTAACGGATTCGGCCATTATTTTCATTATAATAGCCGTTATTTTTCCGTTATAATGAAAATAACAACGGTAATTTTCTGAAAAAGAAAGTGTTAAAATAACGTCTATTATTTCTGTTTTTTCCTTTATAAATTTTATTTTGAATTTTAGCGCCATTTTTTCCCCATTTTTGCCCATGCATATGAAATGTTAAAACGGAAAAAAACGGTAACGCCCCTAATCCGTTATACCTTTATAACGGTCCGTTTTAAACCTTATTTTCCTCCCTTCGAGTGGAAACTGAGTACGGAGCAAATGACACTCATGTGGTCACAAGACTGACAACTCGCAACAATAAAGCCATAACCTATTTAGGCCGTTGCTTTAACGGAAACATTAAAACCGTTATTTCCGTTGCGGCTCTCTCTGATGAGCTTTCTCCGTTCTTTCTCCACTTCTCTCGTACCCAAAAGAAATCCCAAGTTCTTTCCAAATCTCCACGGATTATCGGACACCCACATCTCCAATTCTCAGAGTACTGTTTTTTATGCTATTTTCAGAAGTGCCCATACATTGTTCGACGAAATTCCTCAAAGAAATGTTCTCATACGAAATTCAAAATTTTGTATATCTAACACTGCTTCCAGCGAAAAATGTGCAGAATTAGAAGTTCCAAGACAAGTGTTTGATGATGTATTTTCTTGGACCGCGGCTATTTCGAGCTTGACTAGGAGTAATCGGCAGGAAGAGGCTATAGGGCTGTTTAAATTGATGCTTATACATGAGCAGAGGCCGAATTATGTGACAGTTTTGAGTGTAATTCGTGCTATGGGTGCAATAAGTTGTCAAGATATGACTTGGGCAACTCACGGGTTTGTTATTAAACTCGGATTCGAGTCGGAAGTTTCTATTGCTACGGCTCTCCTAGGCTTATATTCTCTCTACAATATGGCGATCGTGTGGCAGCTCTTTGATCAAATACCTACGAAGGATTTGGTTTTATGGAGTGCAATGGTTGCAGCATGTTCGAAGAATGGTCAGTTTGTTGAGGCCATTGGTGTTTTTCGAGAAATGCGATATTCAGGTTTAGAACCAAATCATGTGAGCATTGTGAGTGTTCTACCCGCTTGTGCTGATCTAGGTGCTCTGTCACTTGGCAAACTGATGCATGGGTTCTCCATAAAAAAGGATTTCTCTTCAGTTACCAATGTTCAAAATTCACTAATTGATATGTATGCAAAATGTGGGAGTTTGAAGGCTTCGAGTCTAGTTTTCGATGGGATACAGAAGAAGGATCTTGTCTCCTGGAACACCATGATTTGCGGGTATATGGAAAATGCATTTCCAAGAAGAGCATTAGATGTGTTCTCCAAGATGCTGCATTTGTGGTTCAAACCAGATGAAACCACGGTCCGGAATGCATTAGGGGCATGTGCTCAGGCGGGAGAACTTAAATTTGGATTGGGATCACATTGCTACATATTAAAAGCAGGCCTGTCAGCTTCCATTTCTGTTGGAACTGCCCTTCTGAGAATGTATGCAGACTTCGGCAATGTGTGGTCAGCGAGGATTCTATTTGATCAGCTTCGTCATAAAGATCTCATTGCTTGGAGTGCGATGATCTCAGTCTACGCTCGAGCTGGGCATCCATATCCTGCATTGGACATGTTTAGACAGATGCAATTAGCAAACGAGAAGCCTAACGAGATTACTTTGGTTAGTTTGTTACAAGCATGTTCTTCATTGAAAGCTCAAGAACATGGGAAGAGCATCCATGCCCATGTGGTTAGAGTTGGGTACTCATCAAATGCGTTCATAACGTCAGCTTTGATTGATTTGTACTGCAAATTTGGGAGGGTAAGTCAAGGAAAAGCACTGTTTGATGAACTTCCCACCAAGGATCTTATCTGTTGGAGTTCAATGATTAATGGTTATGGGATGAACGGGCGTGGTGAGGAGGCCCTTGAAACTTTTTCTAACATGTTAGATTGCGGGACAAAGCCGAATGATGTTATTTTCATTTCTGTTCTATCTGCCTGTAGTCACTGTGGTCTAGAAGATGAAGGTTGGAGGTGGTTTTATGGTATGGAAGAGAAGTTTGGTATCACTCCTACTCTTGCACACTATGCTTGCGTAGTGGATATGCTTAGTCGTCGAGGGAGGATAGAAGAAGCCCTCGAGTTCATTAACAAGATGCCGGCGGAGCCAGACCCAAGTGTCTGGGGAGCTCTACTAGCCGGTTGTAGAGCAACACGGGGGAATATTGAGGTTGCAGAATTTGCAGCTGAACGCCTCTTTAGCTTGGATTCGGTGAATACTAGCTATTACGTGATCCTGTCGAACCTTTACGCCGAGCATGGTCGGTGGGAAGATGTGGAGAGACTGAGAAATTTGGTGAAGGAAAAGGGATTGAGAAAGACAATGGGATGTAGCATGGTTGAAGCAATGTAAAGTGAAATAACCTGTATATTATTTGGGAGGAGAAGAGGTTATAAATTTTCATCTGTTTTTTATGAAAATGTGTTGGAAAATGTTATTAAAATTCCTAATTAATGAATAATCGAACTTTATTTATGTCGCTGAAGATCTTCAAATTGTTTAATTTCTCGTATTAGAGTCTAATAGTTATTTCAAATGGGTTTTATTTGTAATAAAAGAAAATCCATGAGACCTGCCTACATGACAGGGACAAGGTGCTCCTCATCACTCATGAGGAGATTTGCCTGGATGGAACATTGAAACTTAGTTTTGTAGGAATACTAGTCAATGGCCCGTGCCCACGGCACTCGCCGACGAAAGCGTTTGCAAAAATTGGGTGCCTTGGGAGCTCAAACGGTATAACGGATTGGGAGTGTTACCGTAATGCAGAGTTTAAAAATAGAAAAAAATGGAAAAAGAACGAAAATAATAAAGACGCTAAATTCAAAATTTCAATAAATTTTCAATCTGTTGCGGGTGAGGTCAAATGAGGGGGATTGAGTGGCTGAAATCTAATTGTCCACATCAGATGGACGGATTTGATCTCAACTACTCTTTATCTTATGAAGTAGGATAAGATGAGAGATAAGACAACTTCCCTGTTTTTTTTTTTTGGTAGTTAATTAAGCCTATTTTTAAAGAGACCAGTAACTCGGTGAAGGCGGGTTTTGAACCTAGGTCTATGGTATCATCACCCACATACATTTCATTAATATTATAGACTTATATATTATAATTTATTAAAAATATTGGATCAGGTCATTATCCAATTGGATAAAGGTCGGTCTGGAACTTATTTGATAGCTTATCGGGTAACGATTCTCATATTTAGACTTCATTTTATTGGATCGGGTCGGATTATCAGATCCATTGACAGCCCTAGTTCCAATTCCATGCATGTGTGCCACTTGTACTGTAGGTGAGAAAATAATTTATATTTATTAGTAGCAGTGGAAATGTCTCTTTTACCCTTATTTATTTAATGAAATTATTAATTTGATGTTAATGATCAATTAACTGTTCTTGAAACTTCTGAGCGTCTTGTTAATGCTTTGTAGTTGTTTAATTGAAGAATTTACCTCCTTATGGCATCCCAGGAAAACCCCCCCATAGAAATAACTGTCAAATATAAACTAACTTTTGAAACTCCCGCCATTATTAACTTCCCATCACATTATAATGTCTCTCTTTCCCTCACTTCTCTTATCCCATTACTCTCTCTCTCTCTCTCTCTCTCTCTCTCTCTCTCTCTCTCTCCATGAAAGGGGGAATCCTCGAAGTGCTTCTTGTTAGTGTAGAAGGCATCAGAAACCCAAAACTTATTGGTACTCTCTCTCTCTCTAAAAAATAAAAATTATGAAAGGAGGGTGGTGATTTGGGGATAGTTTGTGTTCTTCTTCTTCCTTTTTTTTTTAAATATGGGTGTGTTTGGAATGATAGAGAATAATTTCTGCGCAAACGCGCCAATATTTTCTCGAGACAATGTTGATCAACATCATCATCTATACCTTATTCCAAAACAATTGGGGTCGGTGCAACCGTAATCTTTTTGGGTCATTCGATTCCGTTGGAGCTATATCTTTTGTCAAACCATAAGTCTTCAGATCTTTTCTTACTATCTCCATCTCGAGACAATGTACTATGACTGTCACGCGTTTGGTTTGTGTATTAACTTTTTGGGATTTGCTTCTATGCGTCAGGGCCGCACAGACTAAACAAAACGGCCATGCTCAATGTTCCCTAGTCAGCGAAAAAGCAAAACTACCAACATAACCGCAACCAGGTTTATCGGTTTTGATTTTTTTTTTTTTCCTCTTTTACTGACGTGGGGAACATTGAGCAGGGCCGTTTTGTTTGGTCTGTGCGGCCCTGGTGCATAGAGCCACTCCCTAACTATTTAATATCATTTTCTCTCAATTCACTTGGGTCCCACATATAGAACTGATCAAAAATTTTAATTTCTGATATTTTATTAGGAAACACAGGGTATTATGTGATCATACAATGTGGCAACCAAGCATATAAAAGCAAAATTACTGCAGGTTTGTTTCTTCTAATTTTCTCCTAGGAGAGGAAAATGACCATCTTATCCCTCATTTTTATAGAACAGGCAAAGTTATTCAAGTATTCTTGGGACTTTTTTGTAAAATTACTTAGGAAGATCATCGATACGATGCTAATATGTTTTCATTATCCTAATAATTAAGTTTTCTGATGCAGATGAAGGCAAGAAAGCTTTCTGGAACGAGAAATTTACGTTCAATTTCCCGTTTTCCGATTGGCAAAATCTGACCCACCTGAAATTCAAAATCATGGATCAAAAATTGTTCTCAGAGGGCGATTTCATTGGCGAAACCATGTATTAATCTTCTTAATTTAAAGAGGATTATAGTATAATTTCTCTAACTATTTCTCCTAAAATTTGAGAAAAAAACATCAAAAGTTCTAAAAATTTCAATAATTCCTGTGCAGAGTTCATCTTGGAGGAATAATAACTGAAGGAAATGAGAGAGGGTTCATAGACATAAAACCGGCTCCATATAACGTTGTGCTCGAAGACGACACGTATAAGGGCGAGATCAAAATCGGCCTTAAGTTTGTCGCAAATGTACATATGCATGTATTTACTTGCATTAATACATGTATTACGCATATGTTAGCATGTGTATATGCATGTGCAAGATAGGAAATATACTGCGATATGCATGAACATATGAGCTGATATGGTTCCTGTAATTTGCAGGTAGAAATGCAAATGGAGAATCAAGAATTTGTCGTGCATAAGGAGCAACCACGACGGTCGATATGTAGAACGATCTTCGGTTTCTGGCGAATTCCATGGAGGAGGTTTTTCATCATCTATAATAAATCAAATCCAACGGATAGGGGAAAAAAAATCTAAGCCGATCATCAATCTTGATCTTATCGAAACCGTTCAAACTTACATAGAATCATATGACCTCTTTTATTTGTATTTTTTGCTCTGGAAATAAATCACATCCTGTTTGGTACCTGAGAAAAAGAGTTCTAACGGTGAATATTTAGCCAAATAAATATTATCTAGGTTAAATATTTGTGCATGTCAATATTTAGCAACCCTTGGTATGTGTATTAGGTAGTTTACTTCATTTTCTTTCAATTTGCGTGGGTCCCATATCATAGTAAGCCAAATATGGGTTAGGTGGGTGTAGGACCCACATATTAGGTCACAGGAACCAAATGGTCTCATTTTTATTTTTTTTATCTATTAAAAAACTCATTTTTATTGAAAATAGCGATTTTCTCGAAAAAAAAAAATAAATATTTTTCACCAAGATTTGTTTGGTGTGAAAATATTTACTCAAGGGGGAGGTGATTAAAAATAAAATTTATGGGCCCGGCTAAATATTCGGCGCGGGCAAATGCGTGCCAAACACGCTCGAGCGAATATTAGTGCGCACAAATATTTTATTTTCCCGCCACGGGGGCCTACCAAACAGGCCCTAATGGGTGATTTGGCACCAAATGTTATGAAGTTTTAGCTGTATTTTGACTTGGTTAATCTATAAATTTTCCTAACATCCAATCAAGCCAAATTTTGATTTGGCAGGAAAATGGAATCTCATTTCAAATTTCAAAATAAGGATGATCTAAAGTCAACATATATTATATGGACGTTCACCAATGGTGTGCTGTAGGAGGTGGGACCTACTATTTTGATGGACCAGATCTTGTGCGACAATGTCGCAATCCGATCATCCTATCCATCCATTTTAAACTTCTTCCTACATCACCACCATTTTCCTAGGTCCACCAAAGGGAGAGCCAAACATAACATGGCAATTTAGGAGGTATCCTATCAGATTTTTTATGGAATAAATAGAACGGTTGAGATAATCCCTCATGTTGTATTTTTTCGACATAGAAGATTGTTGGATCAAACCCATCTAAGGAAGGGTCCTGATCCTCCCCCATGAGAGAGAGAGAGAGAGAGAGAGAGAGAGAGAGATATGGGAGGCACGACTGGTTCAGGAATCAGAATCCCCTTTGAGAATTTCTTCCATATTAATAACATTATCATGAGCTACATTTTTATATACAAATTATTTAAAAAAATTATTTTCTGTGTTCTAAGGTTTCACATGCCCTTTTAAGCCACGTGTCCTACCAAACAACCTACCACATTTTTTTAATGTACACCTACAACATGCAATCACAATCACCATATATGTTCTCGAATTATTCCCGAATTATTTAAAAGAAGCAATGATTTATCAACTTTTTTTGGCCTAATAATTCAACGGATTTTTTTTAGTGAAAAGTCCGAATTATACTCGAACTTTTCCCATATCAGAATGCTTGCCATACTCGAACTTATCAATTACAGCATAAATTGCTCACCAATCTATCAATCGAAAGCAATGAATTTGCGGGCCGCATTTTAGATGCAGAATAGCTCGAGAACCATGTTGATCAGACAGTCCTGAAGTAGCCCACTCTTTGAATTATTCAAATATTCCGACGAATAAAACTTTGTTTTTTGAAAAAAACGTAAAATTTGTGAATTAATCGTTAATTAAAAGGATGATTGCTAACAAGGATCCAAACCAACACGAAGGTTGCATGTGTACAGTATCGCAGCAGGCACACAATGCTTAATATTACAGTTTTGCGCATCAGGAAATGGACCCACCATTCCCCACCATTCGATTCGTCCTACTTCAAGAGCTCTGTTTTTTTTTATATTTTTTTGTGACCGTCCAAAGAAATATTAAACATCAGATGGTTCGGATCATCTATTACCAACATTTCTCACTTATTCAGAAACAATCACTACAATACTAAGATACTCAGCACGTCTTATCAGTGATTCTTCAATAGGACCAAAACCAACGGCTCAAAACTCTCCTTAAAACGCCAAACCTGCAAGTCTCCCCCACCACCTCTTTCTCGAAATCCATGGTGAATTACAGCAAGGTTGCAAATGGGTTTGTCTCCGATCATGAAATTAAGACCCGTGCGATCGAATGGTGAATGGTTAGGATTTGTGTTTTCCATGATCATGATGAGATGGATTTGCTTAAAGAAGCTTTTGAAGAAGAGTTTGCAGAGTAGAAAAAGAGAATCTTAGGAGGGAACAGTTTCAAACAGTCTTCAGCTCTGTTTAACGGTTCGAATTCAAATCTAAGGTAAGGAAAGGAAAGGAGACCGTTGCTTTTTAAAACGGAAAGCTCAATTTTTCAAGTCTCCGTTTCTTCAGCTTTTTTGGACTTATAAATCTTTTAGAGATTACTTTATCTTTCAGAGATTACTTTAAGACTGAAAATTTTCTCTAAAGAGTTCAGTAAATTATTTGGGGTTTGGAGAATAGAAAGACCCATGGGAGATTCTCCTGTATGAGGAGAAACTTATGTTTTTTCAAGTCAAAATTCTGAAATTTAAGCCTGTTCCCGGATGTTTTTTTCTTTCAATTTGCAAGTTTTTTGGTGTTTCATGGTGTTTTTATCAAGCTTGAAAGCTCTGCAACTCTCCAATTTTGAGGATTGAACAGTTATGGCAGGTTTATAAGGTTGTCTCTCTCATCCTCTAAATTTCCAGCCCATCATCTTGTTCTGAGATTTTTGTAGTTCATTATAATTTGTAGATTTAATCAAACAAACCCCAAGTTCTGGACCTTGAGATGGAGAACTTCTCGACTCCCGACGAGATTTCTGAGCTGGGTGATCACCCTTCTCCCATATCCGGCGAGAGAATTGATCAATCAATCACAGCTAGCACAGTCTACTACTCTACTCTAAGTGGCAATGATTCATATGCGTACTGCCGCTCCAGCTCTGAAACCTCAGCCTTCTCAAACCGCACAGATGAGATCAGCTGTACTGATGAACTCTCTCCAATTGCCAAACCGATGACGACCCATAATCAAGAAATGAAGAAGCACACGAATGTCGAAGACAAGAAACCCGGTGATCAAGAAGCAGTAGATTCAGGTCAGTCGGTTTAGTGTTTTCCTCACTTTTTCTGTTTCAAGATACAAGCCAAATTGCTTTGCTGAACCCCTGGAACCTTCTTTTCAGAACTTGAAATAATGAAGGAAAAGTTTTCAAAGCTGTTGTTGGGCGAAGACATGTCCGGAAATGGGAAGGGTGTCTGCACGGCAGTTGCAATCTCAAATGCCATAACAAACCTCTACGGTATGTCTTCTAAACAAACTGTGAGAAGAAGTAAAAAGGGTGTCGGTATAGCGACTGTTTTCATTCCTCCCTCTCAAAGCTTATGTTTGATTCTGCAGCTACTGTTTTTAGTCAGAATTTGAGGTTAGAACCTCTAACACCAGAGAAGAAGTCAATGTGGAGGATAGAGATGGATTGTCTTCTATCTATATGTGATTACGTTGTTGAATTCATCTCTTCTTCTCAGAACTTTCAAGTAAGAACAACCACAGAGGTGATATTAAACATGACCCACAACTCAGGCTGTTCTTTTTCTTTTCCTTAAACACAATTCATGGTTTTCCTTTCAGGTGATGACAAGCAGGCCCAGATTGGACATTTACATGAACCTTCCTGCACTGCAGAAGCTGGACACAATGCTCCTAGTAAGAAAAGCTTCACACACTGCTTTGATTGCCAATACCTATCTACCAAGAAATTTTTTTTTTTCTGAACACAAGTACTCAGTGCTTACTTGAAAGGATGTAAATTTCCTTCAACAGGAAATACTGGAGAGCTTCCGGGACACGGAATTCTGGTACGCAGAACAAGGTAGCCTGTCATCGGATATAACTAAATCTGGGTCGTTCCGGAAGGTGATTCACCGGAAAGAGGAGAAATGGTGGTTGCCAGTACCATGTGTTCCTCCAGGTGGCATCTCTGAGAAGTCAAGGAAACAGTTGCAGCACAAACGTGACTGTGCAAATCAAATTCACAAAGCAGCCATGAGCATCAATAGTAGTATTCTTGCTGAGATGGAAGTTCCAGATACATACATGGCAACTCTTCCAAAGGTAAGAAACTAAGACATCATCAACAAGAATTTTCTGTTTCCTAGTTGAATCTCTAAATTTCTTTAGTATGAGTCTCCTCAGATCATTCATTCCTAGCCATTTGTGATCCATTTCAACTGTTAACCTAAATTTTGTGTTTAATGGTTCTGCTTTAAGAGTGGAAGAGCCTGTCTGGGAGATACGTTCTACCGTTACATGTCTACGACAGAGAAGTTCTCCCCCGACTATCTTCTCGATTGCCTCGACATAACCTCTGAGCATGAGGCTCTTGAGATTGCAGACCGGGTTGAGGCTTCGATGTACACGTGGAGACGTAAAGCATGCATGAGCCACTCAAAATCCTCATGGAACATGGTCAAGGATCTAATGGCTGATGGTGAAAAAAGTGACAAAAACCACACACTCGCTGATAGAGCCGAGAGTCTGTTGTTGTGCTTGAAACAGAGGTACCCTGAACTATCACAGACAACCTTGGATACATGCAAGATCCAGTACAATAGGGTAAGTGTCGATAAGTATACACGTACATATTGATGTATGTATGCATTGCACATGCAAAAGAGCCTAATGGAGATTATTCTTACAGGATGTTGGGCAAGCAATCCTAGAGAGCTACTCAAGAGTGTTGGAGGGTCTAGCATTCAACATTGTTTCTTGGATTGAGGATGTTCTCTATGTCAACAGTTCCGCAAAACGCTAAGACCAGTAGAATCTATGAACAAGCTCAACTTCGTCGTTGAAATTCGACACCTAGTTCTCTTCTCCATCTACATTATGTTTCAAAATTTTCCCAAGCAGATGAACTTCATTGTATGGAACAGAACCAATCAGATAAGCTGGAAAAAGGGAACGTTTGTGTGTATACTAGGCTGCATTGTTAGTTTTCAGATTGAAAAATTCTGGGGTGACCCATTTAAAGCTTTTGAGCTTAATTTGTATACATATAACCAGTAACCCAAATGGAAAAAACCCGTAAATTAAGTCTCTGTAGATCTTCGACATCGAGTCTCAATTTCTAATTAGAATTTAAAGCAAGACCATTTGCCACTGAATTACAGGAAAATAGATAAGACACTGATATATTCTCTTCTTAAGAGCGAAGTATGCAGATGGGTACCACTAAAAACAATAAAAATACCGCCTTTTCAAAGATCGGACATCTGACCACGCTTGATCTTCATTGAGGATTCTGGGGGCGAATTCGGTTTCTTCAGAGAACAAGAGGACCTAAATGCTTCCACTTTTGATTGGCATTTCACGTAGTCCCCTTTGTTTTCCTCCAAGCACTTCTTCAGAGCTTCGACATCGCAAGGAGACGTAATTTTCTTTGTGTCACCATTATCCTTCTTCTCATCCATACCAACAACCCAGAAATTGCAGAATTTCTAGTTTCGGAATCGAAGAACCTGATTCAATTGTACTAAATCAATAAATCCCACGAATTTCCAATTAAAATTACATGCAAACTCGATATCAAACCGTAATTAAGACTAAATGAATCAAATTGAAACCCTAAATTCAGATTCAATTCGCAAAAATCCTTGTATGAACGAAAATTTCTACAAAAAAAATGGAATTTGGAGAGAGATTAAGAAAGATTTGCATAAATTGAAATAAGAAGAAAGTAAGGCTACAAATCAAAATCTCGAACTTACTGATTATCAAAAAGGGAAATTAGCAATAACTATGCTGGTTCGGTAAACCCTAAACCCTAGAGAGCTCACAAAACTTGTAAAAATTCACCATCTCTTGTGAAGAAGAAATCCAAGGAATCAAAAAATTAAATAGGTCAAGCTTTAAGCTCCTTGACTTCAAATTTTTAACGGCTGTGATTTGTTTGAGGTCAACAGTCAACGTACAAGATAAAAAGAAGTAACACGTTACTCTTTTTTTTTTAAAGACAAGTGGACAAGTGACTTTTTTGAGAATCTTTTAAAGATGGCGCAAAATAGCAAAGTTTTAGTAAAAAACAAAAAGGGCAGTTTTGTAATATTAATAGTGACAATTTACCAACCTTCTAATTCCTTTTATAACAACTTAATTACTTTCTATGTCATTAAAAAAGAGTTATCTTAAATAGCATTTTCATACCAAATTTTGGTAGAAAAGAAATCATTATTTAATGAATTAATAAGTGGCTTGGGTTAGGGCTGGCAATGGATCGAATCGACCTTGAGATTGATCCGATCCGATCTGAGCCGAGCAGAAAAATTTGATTCTGGAACCTTGTTTTTACTTATCGGATTGGTATCGGATCGAAGATTGTCGAGATATTGGATTAGTATCGGATCGAGTCTGTTCTGATCTAGCATTTTGGACCGGACCCAGAACAGGAACCGATCTAATCATATTAGATTGGTTCTAGAACTGAATTTTATTGATTTGATTGTGTCCGAATCAATACTAGATCAGTACCAATTCAACTCGAACTCGATCCATTGCCAATCTTAGCCCAGGTGAAGAGACACCCAATCAACTATTTGTTGTTGGTAAAAAGGAACTCCGACGTTTAACAAATTAACAAGTGCTTAAATTTTTTTATTTTCGATAGACAACTAATAATGAATGTCGTGCCCAACCCAAGTTTTGACTTTAAAGTAGTACTAGATATAGATATATAAAACTCAAGGATAGGCTACAATAATCGATTTCATAGCCATGTTGGTGACTAGACCCAACTCTCTGAAGTTTCTTTTCCTCCCATAAACGTCATTTGCATTTCTTACCCAATCTCGCATGGGAAAACTCTAGAAAGTTCTTCTATATCAACCAAAATTTCGACCAAGATCACCACCCCCCCCCCCCCCCCCCCTCCTTACTCTTCTTTAAGATCTTGACGCAGTCTTCATCCTCGTAGTGGTGGAGAGTTGGTTGCAGTTAGCATTTTTGATTTGCCGAAAGAAAGAAAAAAAAACCTAACATACTAGAAATTATTAGATCCTCACTGTGATTAGGGGGGTGTTAATGGACCAGGTTTGGGACGTGACTAGTTGGGCCCAGGATACATATTGTCAGGCCCAAGCCCGGGATGGCCCATTAATTAGATATAAGAAGACAGGCCTTTAGATTTGGACCGGGCCCATTAACACCCCTAACTGTGGCTAAGAGGTAGGTTAGGGGTGTCAACGGATCGGCTCCTGTTCGGATATCAAGGTACCCAGAACCAGAAACTATTATGTTCAGGTACGATGGTTCTGGTTATTATCAAATCTGGTTCCCAAGTGGATCCAAAACCAGAGCTGATAAATATCCAATTCTTCCATCAGGTATTGGGTACTTGTGTGTTATATAAAAAGGGTTGGGCTCAAGGGACCCCCATTTCTGACCCCCTTTTTTGACCCCCATCTCGGCACACCCACATAGAAGATGAATCAATGGCTGATTTTTGGTGGGGATGATAAGCTCACCATATAGATCACCCCAACAAAAAATCAGCCTATTCTGAAATTTCTAACCCCATCAAATGTGGTTTTAAAGTTACATGGTAAAAATTGACGGTCCATAATTCTTCAGCTTCTAAACCAGTTTATGAATATCAGAATGATTTGAATTTTTGTGAGGATGATCTCCTCACCATAGAGATCATCCTCACCAAAAATCAGTCATTCATTCATCTTTTATGTGGGTACGCCAAGATAGGGGTCAAAAAAAGGGGTCAGAAATGGGGGTCCCTTGAGCCCGACCCATTCTATAATAAGTATGGAACACCCCAGTCGAGATTGACGATTGTTACGAATGAAACCAATAGTAGTTAAAACGTCCTCTCCGTAGTCATCAATCAATGATTCATCCTCCTTCTCAAAGCCGCCACCCACGTCGCCCTTCATCGGATTTGCACATCATTCATATTGCACTCAAAAATATCTGTGCATCACATGTAAGAATTTATTGGACTGATCTATACTATCGTCAAGGTTAAATACCTCGTTGACGTGGTGTGCGTTCTACTAGTTTTACAAGGTCGGCAAGGTCTGAGATCTCCTCTTCTTCTTCTCCACGTCTTTCTTCTCTTTCCCATCCTCCTTCTGTCTAACGTTCCACCCCTATTTTATATAATAGTTCTGCCCGTTTTGGAATGGTCGACAGTCGGTCCTACCATTCACACGATTTCCCTCTCTGGTAATTAATTTTTGGGAATTTTTGACATACCCCCCATACTATCTTTAAAATTTGACATACCCCCCACGATTTAAAAAAACTGACATACCCCCCTATGACTCGGTCCACTGTCATTTGACCAGTATTGACCCGAGTTGACTAAGAAATTTTGTACTAAAGGATGAAAGTGCCCTTCTCTTCAACTTTAGAACCCCTAAATCAAACATAAAAAGAGGAAATTAAAACCCATATAGGTAAACTTGAGATTTTTTTTGATGAATTAAATGAATATTGAGAAGAAAAACACCTCCCAAACAAAATAGATAAAACTCATGAAGGATTATTTTAAAATTGAGAGAACCCATCTTTCCAAAATTCATGTCTCAAAAGCTTAAAATATAAATTGCTTTGTCTTGCTTTTCATGTATGTTAATGAAAATTTTAAAACTACAATTTTATGCTGTTTTTTTTTTTTAACCTTGGGTTTTAAATTATTGCCAGAGTGGTAGCCGGCTGACCATGAGACTCCGGTGGGATGGTCGCCGGTGATGGGCGGCCAATCCATTGGAATCCCTTGGTTGGCCGTCCACCATAGCCATTTGTGGGGTTTAGGTTTTTTCTCAAACCCTTGTGTCAAAGGTTGAAGACGGGCCTTTTGGCCATTTAGTAAAAAAATTGGGTAGTCAACTCAGGTCAACACTAGTCAAATGACAGTGGACCGAGTCATAAAGGGGTATGTCAGCTTTTTCAAATTGTGGGGGGTATGTCAAATTTTAAAAATAACATGGGGGGTATGTCAAAAATTCCCTATTTTTTTTTTTTTTTGGTATCTGATGATTTTGGAATGGGATGGTATATTGGTATGTGTGGCTGATGGTGTTTCCAATAACCCAAACATCTAATGGTGGTAGTTTTTCCTAAATGGGAAGAATCCTAGGTGTCTCAAGGTTCAGCCTTCTACTTTCTAATGTTAGCAAAACACACGTTGGTGTGTTTCCAGATTTGTGGCAAGTCGTGCGATTACTCACTCCTGGTCATTAGTCAACACAATCACTAAGTCGGGATGAGTTTCTAAGGTTGATCGAAGATTGCAAGTAGGTCAAAATTTCATGAAATTGTTTGACTCATAGTTGATATTAGGGTGTCCTCGAGAGATTCACATGTGTCAGTTGATTTCGGTGTATTACAGGTCCTGTCGATTTCGGCTCTAATTCGGTCTGAATATCCCAATTCCTATTAGGTATTGATCAATCGGGTACAAATTGACACCCATACTAAGAGGTAGGGCACAAATGGAATAGGTGACACTCGAACCCAATTCGAATCCGTATTTGGCAGGTTTGAATCGCTGAGATGTAATCTGAATGAAAATAGGTCAAATACATATCTAAGTAAAATAATCCAATTCAGGTTGATGTCGAATTCAGATCTTAGAATTATGTATTCGACCCAAACCAATACACCAAAAGCACCTAGGTTATAGAGGTGCGGAAAGTTTTACGTCTTAACATTTAGGATCGTAACAGTTGGATCCTACGTTCAGTGCTTCAATCGTTACTGGTCGAATTGTAGTAATTTCGACCCAATTTTCACATATGGGTCTGGTTTGGATCTTCCCATATGGACCATCCTTCGGATTCAGACCATGGGTCATGGAATTGAGTCGGGTCCAAATATGGATCATACTAAAAGCCAAATTCGAACCTAGATCCGACCTAAATCTAGTGTGCTAAGAATTGGAATCTATTACATACTTCATTACTAATCAAGGTGATTGTTGGTGTGTGTATCCACCAAGGGGTGGGCTAAACATTTATGCGGTCAGTGGGCCCAGATGGCAGTTGTGAGTAACTAAAATGCCCTAGCTGACACCAAAAAAGTGTTACATTCTTTTCCATCTCACTGACCCATGAATGTTTGGCCCACATCTTGATGGACCTACACACCAAAATCAACCTGATTGGAGCTCTCTAGTTAGTGAATTTGAGTTTTTTTATGGGGTGATTTTAGTTGTTGGATTTGAGAATTTTCTGGGTACTCAGGTTAAATAGCTTGAGATCACCAATCAGGCTGATTGTTGGTGTGTAGGTCTATCAATCTCTGGGCCAATCATTCATTTGGCTCGAAACAATGTCACATGGCACTTTTTATGGGCTCAGGCTTCGAAGACCCCCTTTTTCTGAGCCCCCTTGGAGTCGACTTGCGGCCAACTGTGGTTGATAGTGCTGAGCTGGCATTCACTCAACCACCGACGGCCCAAGTCCAACATCCAAGAGGAGTCACAAAAAGGGAGGGCTCCTGAGCTCGACCCCTTTTTATTTGTCCCACATCCCCACAGGAAAAAGTCCCGTCAGGGTTAGTTTTCTCAAGTAAAACTTTGATGACAGCACATAATTTGAGCCGCGTGGCACACTTTTAGAGGACTCTTAACTATATTGATGTTTGGCCAATCCCTAGGTGGACCTACAGACCAAAAATCAGCCTAATTAGTGATTTTTAGGCATCGGATTAGAATTAATTTCGTAGGTTGATTTTAACCGTGGGAATTTGAGCATTCTTGACAATTATTTGAGCTACAAAGATCCAAATGTTTAAAATCACTAATGAAGCTGAGTTTTGGTTTGTAGGCCCACCTAGGGATTGGGAAAAACATCCGTACTGTCAGAATCGTCTAAGAGTGTGGCACGTGGCTCATATTGCGCACTATCATCAGCCTCATCAAAGTTTTACTCAGTTTTCTCCGCAAGTGGGTCTGGGTGAGCTTTATTTTTTGGTTTCTCGGCCGGCAACCAGTCATTAGTTGGTGGTCCGTGAAAAGATCTTTGGTACAGAATTCTTCTGTATCAAAATTTTGCCGGAAGAGCGCAGGGT
This sequence comes from Euptelea pleiosperma, assembly GCA_035048495.1. Classification (NCBI taxonomy): domain Eukaryota; kingdom Viridiplantae; phylum Streptophyta; class Magnoliopsida; order Ranunculales; family Eupteleaceae; genus Euptelea; species Euptelea pleiosperma. The sequence goes on along the minus strand of CM068553.1, from coordinate 5,119,151 downwards.
AGAGGAAGGTGTTGGATAGGAACGTGAGTGCAGGCATGGAGACTGAGTTGCCTGTGTTACTGTCGGTTGAGAACGTCCAGGCTCTTGCTTCCAAGGAATTGGAGGAGATCCCACCGAGGTATATCCGACCAGAACTTATGACCGACTCAGTATCCATCGACGAGGGATCCCAAATTCCGATCATCGATCTAAGCCGACTCATCGATCAACGTTTCTCTCAAGATGAAATGACAAAGTTTCATCTGGCCTGCCAACACTGGGGCTTCTTCCAGGTGATGCACTTCATACCAAGGTTTAAAATCGGCCGTTATAACGAAAGTAACAGCCGTTATAACGGATTCGGACCTACCCCGTTACCCTACGCACCGTTAAAACGCCCAAAAAATAACGGCCAATTTGCCATTCTTCTAGTCCCACTGACCCATTAATGATTGGCCCATCATATCACCTTGTTTTTGTGGCACTTATCGATAGGTTACAAACTTATCATCTTTTTCATTAGGTGACACACCTGGCAAGCAAGGGCATGTTTGCAATCATTTGCGGTGATTTCTATATTATTATCTATAATTTTTTTTCAAACTCACGGTACTTCATGATCTCTATTAGTTTAAGGATGAATAATAAGAAAAGCGTTCTACACTTAAAGGAAAAGGGTTCTACTCTACTGGGAACATGGTTCGAAGTCTCAGTTGATCCCGATCTAAATCAAGATCGGAGCACACCAATTCGATCGAAAAATGGATAGTCTCGCCCGAGATCACTGTTTCCTAAAGAAGTCTCATGTTGTCTCAAGCGAGTTGCATCGATCCCATTCTGGATCAGACCAATCCGGATTGAGATTGGAGCCCACTGATCCGGCCTCGATCCCAAGATTTCGAACCATGATTGGGAAAGTGTTATTTACCTACTAGGTAGTGTTTAACATTAGAAAAGTGTTCTACATCCATTAGGTAATAATTTTTTTTTTTATATTTTTTATTAAGTCGATTCAAATAAGGTGGTCTTTACTGGTTGACATGGAATTTCACGTGCCCCGTATTATCAGATCATAATTGCATTACTTATAGCTTCCTTGTTCATAGGCAAAGCGGATTTGAAATTTTTATGTCGTATGCCTAGGAAGGGGGTGCGTACATAAGGTTACAAATGGCCAGACCTGGGCCTAAGCCTGAGGCCCAGTAAAATTCACTTCAAATTTAGGCCTGAAATCACCCATGGGCCGGCCCATTTGCAACCCTATGCATGCATAATACATACTAAGTTGTTTCCTTAAAGTAGTTATTGGATTTTTGTTTAGAATTTTGAAGTTATTCTTTTGCAGCTCATAAACCATGGAGTTTCGGAGGAAGCACTAGAGAAAATGAAAGCTGATGTAACTGATTTCTTTAAGCTGCCATTAGAGGAAAAGATGGAAATCTCCCAGGAACAAGGCCAGCTTGAAGGCTATGGCCAAGCCTATGTGTTCTCAAAGGAGCAAAAGCTCGATTGGGGAGACATGATTTTCCTTACTACCCAGCCTGTCCCTGCTAGAAATATGAAATGCTGGCCAACCTACCCTGTTACATTCAGGTAAGCACTCCTGCATGGTTTAGTGGCTTAGCGCAATATCTAATGGTTCAAAACTAACATATATACTTTAGTAGTTTAGTGCTACATCCAATAGATAAAAATCAACACATAATTGTTCAAACTTCAAACAAAGTCAAAGTTTTAGACCCCAAATCCTTGAAGTCCCACTAATCAACAATCCGAAATCAATCATCAAAAAACAAAAGGAGTAGGAGGCTTACTTTTAGAACTATATATATTTTCCTTCGAATCTTTCTCATATATAAATTACATGAAGTATGTACAGCTAGCTTTTGGTTTTGTTTTTATTTTTAAAACATCCAAGTTGATGATGGACCATATTATGATCCAAGTGGAACACTCTTAGATACCACTCACTGTATAGATGGTTTTTACCATTCATAGTTAGATCTATGCATCAAAATTAGCCCTGAATAGTAATTTATAGCCATTTGATTAGAGTCCTTTTCATGGATTATTTTCCACCGTGTAGTTCAAGAATTACGGTCAAAAGGTTAGCAATTACTAATCAGGCTTATTTTTGTTACATATGTTCATTTAGGGATGTGTCAGATATCCATACAGTTATTCTCCTCCGATAGTGTGCCATGCAGCTTACAATGGGGGTCGATCATCAACTTCGATGATCGATCTAACATCTAATTTTTTTCAATGAATAGTTTAAGTGCCATGTTAAATGTAATGATTGCTTGAACAGCTGCGTTGGAATGTGAGAATACTGAATGACCAAAGAACCCTTTTCTACACCTGAAAGAAACAATGCTTGTTAATTTAAGGAACTTGAGGGTAATATTAGGAATAAGATTTTTTTATTTTTTGTAATAAAAGTGAGCATTGAAGAGTTGCAGGGCTGATGTGTCTTTGACACCAATAAGACCGAAGAAGCCCTTCCAAAGTAAAAAAATCAAGAAAATGAAAAGAAACAAAAGAGGAGTATTTTTGGCATATTTGGAGTTTAGCGTGAGGCACGCAAGAAGGACCTTCGTCCGTTATATAGTAGAATAGATATAACATTGACCCAAAAATAATCTCATTTTCCAAACAAATACAAATGCGATCATTCATTTACAGCACATTAGTTTGACTACTTGGTAGCTCTCCATTGTTGAAATGGTGAGTAATACAAACAGAGATATTACTCTTTTGCACCTCATGATTAGTTGTAGTTTATAAGGGTACATTAGGTATTTTAAATTAATGTAAATATCTATTTATAGTTGATAATAATAGTTATTAAATGGATATCATTGGAAAGATCTCAGAGCGAGCTTTCTAACGATATAGGCTCTATTACGGAATGTATCTATTACTGAAAAGCATTTTTTTTAGAATAATGTTTGGCAAACCATGCTAGAGAAGTGTTGTTCATTGTGTAGAAGTTGGTATTGTTGTTTGGCAAAGCGAGCTTCTTGAATCTGTCAAAATGTCAAGAAAATCAGTTGTGGCGGTGAATCCTCCCATTTTAGAGGACAAAAACAATGATAAAAATGAAGTTTAAGCGTTTTAAAAGTTATTTTGTAATATGAAAGAAAGAGTAGAGACAAAAAGGTCAAAACGTGAGACCAATTTTGATCGTGATACGCTTTCTGCAAAGCGCGGAAGTGCTTTTTTAAGAAACATCCTTCGAGGTGTTTTTCAAAAAAGCACTTCTAGCTTCTTTTAGACACTAGAAGCGAAAGCACTTTTACAAACCAAACAGAGATTTATGCAAAGGAAGCGTTTCTCAGCACCAAAACTTGGAGAGCGCTCCCCAAAAGGCATTCCCAAACAATACCATAATTTTTATTCAAACTTACTAATGGATTGAAATTTGTTATTTTTTGAAAATTTTCGAACAAAAAAAGTTTCCTAAATGTATGATATTTAACTTTGTTAAAGAGAAATTTTAGGAAACACTTATATTTATCTCTCTTCCTAGTAGATTAACCTTAGAAGGAAAAAACTTTTGCACCCTTTAGATAAGTTATATAACTACTAAATATCGTTGGTTATTAATGTCATTTCCTAACTTGAGGTTATAATTAGAAACAAAATTTGATTTCTTGTAATTTTCAAGAAAAGAGAGAAAACTTGCTTCTGCATTGTGATTCAATGGATTTTATCCTGTATTATAATGCAACTAATTTCAACTAGGGAATGCAGATGTGCATCTTTTGTTTACTGTGGTCTCACTCAGGGCCGTCTCGATACAAGTTGAGGCCTAAGGCTAAAACTCTATATAAGACCTTTTTTATATTTAATATATTAATTTATATGATATTTATTATTTAAAATTTTAACTTTTGCATAGTTGAAAATCTTATTTAACAACTATTCGTGATAATTAAAAAAAACTAAGGAAAAAATTTGAATGTAGAGGACTCCCGTAGTCCCATTGTAGTCCATGCAAAGGACTCTTGTGGCCCTACATGGATCATTTTGTGGCCTAATGACTGCGTGGATGTTCAGCCCACTTATAGGTGGATAAACACACTAAAAATCAGCTTGATTGATGATTTCTGGTCATTGGATTTGCTACCCAAAAAGCATGATTGAATCCAACGGCTGGAATCAATCCTAAAAAGTACTAAAATCTACGGCTAAACATCCATGTGGTTAGTGGGCTGGGGGCCTTCTCTCACCTGGGGCCTTAGGCGACTGCCTTATTGGCCTTATGGTAGAGACGGCCTTGGTCTCACTTTACAATATAGGTAACCAAGCGCCGAAATTGTGGGGGCACCATAAACAAATACAAATGCATTAGTTTACAATAGGCCCTAGGCGAAAGCTTTTACACTAGGAGAACTCTTTTGTATTAGCGCCTGAGTAGGCCCTGTTTTAAGTACTAGGGTCTCGACTAGGCGAAGCTTTGACTACACTGAAAAGAATGCAACTGATTGAATGGTTAGGATCATCTAATGGGCTACAAGATCTTCCATCGTAATGATCGGGCTATATCCAAATCAATGGGCATCTGCGACAACTCAATTTACTCACTGTTTGGCTTCTATATTTGTGTTTGTAGTGAAACACTCGATAAGTACTCATCAGAGTTGCAGAGAATTGAAGTCTGTTTGTTGAGTTTGATGGCGAAAAACTTGGGAATTGAACAAGAGAAGTTCACAAACATGTTTAAGGGCGGAATGCAAAGCATGAGGTTGAATTACTACCCTCCATGTCCAGAAGCAAACAAGGTCTTAGGCATTTCTCCGCATTCTGATGCCACTGGCATCACTTTTCTACTTCAAGTGAATCATGTTCAAGGATTACAAATAAGGCATGACGGGCGTTGGGTCCCCGTTAAATTGTTTTCTGATGCTCTTCTTGTTAACATCGGCGACGTCCTCGAGGTAAGTCATCTACAAAAACTTCGCTTTTTATTAGCTCTTCATTTTCCATCTCAAGCTAGAAAGAAACAATAAGAATAAGTGAGCGAGGGATGCAATGGGGCATATGGGCCGGGGGGATGGGAACTTGTCAAGTTACCAGAAGGAGTAAAGCCAATATCCTGCAAATGGTTGAATGTTTCGCTTTGAGCAAAACACCCGACATTGTTGTTCGAAACTGCCCGATGTCCTGCTTTTATCCAGTTGTGCATAGGGAAACTTCCGTGAAGTTGGTGGGCACGACCGTAGGGACTAGTCCCACCCAAATAAGTGTGGGGATACCCTTCGATCTCAAATAAATAAATAAAACACCCAACATTGTCAATCCATAGGTGTCATCTCCAACCTTTGGCTTGATTCGAAAACCCCTTGATTCTTCCATCATAATGCGATTTGTAAGCAAAGTAAGATCAGATATCATCCAAATCTACCTTAGGTGCGTGTTTGATTACACAAATTTTTTCCGAGAAAATACATCTGGGAAATGCCTTAAACGGCTGACTGATTGCAACTAAGAACACATATTTCAATCATGTGAGAAAATAAAGGCTTATTTTCAAGTGGAAATGAATTCTCACCTATCTGGATAGAAAATGAATTCCGAGCTTAGTAGGGAAAATTATCCAGATTTAAATAGCTTGATAGGGAAAATTATACAGATTTAAAATGACTATCTAACAGATGGACAGTTGTGTTTTCCCAACGAAAATGCAATTTTCCCACTTGGCAATCAAACACGCCCTTAATGTCACTCTAACCAATAAATTGAAATGTTGGGTGTTATGCTAATTCAGCCAATTAAGCAGGAAAGGAAGCAAAAAAAAAAAAAAAAGCACATTTTTCAAAGCACAGAGCCACCAAAGATCGAATGACAAGTAATCTTTTACCTTTTTTGGCATGTTTGGTAACAAAGATTACATTACACCCATAAAAGTGACGAAACAAGCTATTTGAAGTTTGAAGCGAAACAACCGGAGACCAAGTTGGATCGAGCCAATCCCGGTCCCGTCTCAAGACCTTAATCCATGTTTTATCATTTGCAGATACTAAGCAACGGGAGATACAAAAGCATCGAGCATAGAGTCGTTATAAACAAGGAAAAGGAACGGCTTTCAGTGGCGGCATTTCATGAATTGAACGAAAAAGTTATGATCGGGCCTCTTTCAGAGTTAGTGAAAGGAGAGAACGAGAATTACAGGAGTTTAAGTTGTGATGAATACTACAAGCTCTTTATGAGTAATAAACTCGATGGGAAGATCCTTATTGATCTCATGAGGTTGAAGAAATGAAAAAAAAATGAAAGGGTCACTTCTTGTTTGTCTAATTCTTTTGTTCCGGAAAACTTTTCTAAAGAGTAGCCTCTTGTTTTTTCTTTTTCTTTTTTTGACAAGTATTAGAGCTTTATTGGAAGCCATGATTATTTTAAAATTTTGTTTCCTTAAACCCTAATTATCTTGGTTATGTGACTACTTGTTTCAGCACCAGAACCATAACTGATAGGATCCAAGAGTGACATATAATAAGGATACGGTTTTAGGGATACTATATCAGTTTTTGTGAAGGGTCTGGCTCAGAGGACCCCATTTTTTTACCCATCTTGGTGTTCGTGTGCTCTGCCGTGGATTTCAAGAATCCAAGGGGCATCACTTTTGGGGGCGCTGACAACCATCGTTGGATTCGTGAAATCCACGGCCGAGCGCAAGAACACTGAGAGGGGGGTCCTTGGAGCCTGTGCCTTTTGTGAAAGGAATGCTCTTATCATGTTATTGCTTGAAAAGAAAAATCGAATTCCTTAATTTGGGACCCTTCTACAGAGTTGCGTGCTCGGCTCTGGATTTCGAGAACCTAACAGTGGTTGAGTGCTGTCAAAAAGTGATTGCCAGCTCAGTGCTATCAACCACCGTCAAATTCTTAGAATTCAGGGCCGAGCACACGACTCCCAGAGGGGTCACAAAAAGGGAGAGAAATCTAGTTTGCATACTTAAACATTGTATCCACCGTTTAATGTTCCTTGAAAATCATGTTTTTAATTTATAAAATAATTTGTTTTGAAAACATTGAGATAACATGTTTTTCAATGGACAACCAACAAGGTTGGTGTGTATCCACCTCTTTTAGGAGGTCGTGGGGTCAAACCCACACAGGTAGATTTCCTCCTTTAAGCAGTGTGCCAAGAGTAGAAATCCCCTTTACCGGCTTGACCGGGTTTTGAAAAAAAAAAAAAAAAACAATGTAGCCCGACTAGATTTGTCCCAAAAAGGGTATCACCGGAGCCCGTTTAGCACTTTTTAAGGATTGATTCAAGCCTTGGGAGTCGAGCATTTCCCAAAAAGGGGGGCTGTGCTTTGATACCGACTTCGGTATCAAATTTTTGATGCCAAGGTCCCTCAATTTGCCACGTAGTAGACTCTTTCGGGCTCACTGACTCCATGAATATTTGGCCCACATCTTGGTCGACCCACTCACCAAAAATCAGCGTGATTGGTGATTTCTAGCCATAGGATTTGAGCACTTTTCATCATGGGCTTTATGAACTGGCCTATGAGTTGGTTCCAAGCCCGTGATGAAAAAGTACTCAAATCCAATGGCTAGGAATCACTAATCATACTGATTTTTGGTGTGTGAGTCCACCAAGATGTGGGCCAAATATTCATGGAGTCAGTGGGCCCTAAAAAGTCTACTACGTGGCAAATTGAGGGAATTCGGCATCAAAATTTTGATACGGAAGTCGGTATCATAGATTTTTTTCCAAAATGGGGTCTCTTGACAATGTATGAGCCACATGGCACACTTTTAGAGGATGCTGACCGTATGGATGTTTGGCCAATCCCTAGACTGATTAGTGACTTCTAGGTGTTGGATTGGAGTCACTTTCATGGGCTGATTTTAATTGTGGGAATTTGAGCGTTATTAACCATTATTTGGGTACAAGGATCCAAAGGCTAGAAATCATTAATCAGGCTGATTTTTTATTGTTGGCCCACCTAGGGATTGACCAAGCATCCATTCGGTCAGTGTCCTCCAAAAGTGCGCCATGTGGCTCATACTGTGGGCGGTCATCGGGGGCAGTCAGCGAAATTTTTACTCGACGGCCAAAAGTTCGTGGGGTCAGTGGTCCCCCAAGAGTGTGCTTTGTGTGCCCAGAGGCAATTTGAGTAATTTTGTATCAAAATCTCTGTCGTACCTTTTAGAGAGCGTCGCGGATGATGGAGAAAGAAGCGCCAAAAGCCTAGATTTGAAATACAAAAACCTTAACGGCTACTTTCTGAATAAAAATCTAGCGAGCGTTTTTGATGTTTTAACTACTCTCTCTTATTCTCACGCATTTTCTTCAAAATCGTTCTGCGTTTTCCCCCAATTTCACCAACTTTTTGAGTTTTAATCTCTGATCTGATCGTCCATGGCATCATCGATAACAGATTCAGTCGGCGTCAAAGCGAATTCGTGCTCCGATTCGAGTCAAAAAGTCCGAATCGTAGCGAAAATCAGGGCTTCTACTGATCTAGAGATTGAAGCCTCTAATGGGTCTCTGACGCCTTGGGTTTTAGTTCAGAAACCCGACGGAGAATCTTCGAAATGTGTGACAATTTCCTTCGGAGATCAAGCAACCAGGTATGGCATTTCTTGAACAAATTATATGAGTTCTTGCTCTTTTTTCTTTTTTTTTTCAGTTTCCTGGATTTGAACTTCAGAGATGAAAACCATTCGGTTTCTCACTCAATTAGGATACCCAGTGCTTAAATGAACCCATTATAGTATTTTTCTTGTCAAATTTGTGATTTAGTGCTTGTTTGGATCGCCATTTTGTGCCAAAAATATATATTATTTTAAGATTTTTTTGTGCAAAAAGATCTTTCTGGTGCAAAAATGGCGAACCAAACAGACCCTTAGGGTTCAAAATTTGGAACAGAAATACCCTTTTATTTGTGGGATTTGAACTTGGGAGAAGGAGAACACTTCTTTGATATCAGCCTGTTATCGGATTCTAGTCTTTTTCTCTTGTAAGTTTTGTGACGTATTGAATTTGTGATCAAGGGAAACCTTTTTCCTTGCAGTCGTAAAGACTCTTACAAATTAGATTACTGCTATGAGCAAGATGAGGACGTCAATCAGATTTTCTCAAGAGAGGTAAAGCCTCTTCTTCGAGGTGTTTTCCACGGGTTGAACGCATCCATTCTTGCTTACGGGGCTAGGGGTAGTGGAAAGACCTACATAATACAGGTGGGTTTTAATTTGTTGTAATTTTTCTTTTTCAATTGGGTTCTTGAATTTTTATTTTTTTGTTGCTTGGGATAATTTCCCAAACTGTGCTTTTTTCGTTAATTTTACTTAATTCATGAAGCTAAGATGATATGCAGGGTTCTGATGAGAAACCTGGCTTGGCACCATTGGCTATGGCTGAAATTCTTTCGATGGGTGCGGACATTGGAAGCTCGGTTACAGTATCTTGCTACGAAGTGTATCAGGACCATGTATACGATCTCTTGGAACCTAAAGGGAAGGAGGTGTCGGTCATGGAAGATGCTAGAGGGAGAATTCAACTCAAAGGGCTTTCTCAGGCAAGTTAGATTGTATCTTTGAAACTTTGGGTTTCAGAAAATTGCAAGGATGAGGTTGTGGCATATCTATTTACTTCTTTTTATACACTTTGTCATATTGTTGGTTCTTTATTTTTTGTTTTTTCCAGGTTCCTGTGAAATCAATTTCGGAATTTTATAAATTTTATTTTCATGGGTGTTCTTCGCGCAAACCAGCACAAAAGGTCACAAATGAACATAGGAGCCACAAGGGATTAATCATACACGTTTCCTGTAATAATAAAGATTCGGATACTCGTCTTGTGGGCAAGATGAATTTTGTTGACTTGGCAGGTTCTAATCTCCACAGCACAATTGGAATTCTTACATCTTTAAAGTGCTAGCAGGCTATTTTCATGTATCAAATTCATTTTTTCTCTTTTTATGATGTTACCTCTGTAGGTTATGAGGATACAAAACGAAAAAGTATTGATGGCTCTAATCTCAGCGAGAGTGCTTGGATTCACAAGTCACTGTACACCTTACAAAATGTTGTGAAAGCTTTGAACACCAACGAACGCGTCCCATATCGGGAAAGCAAACTCACCCGCATGTTGCAAGATTCCTTTGGGGGAACAAGCCAAACTTTGATGGTTACCTGTTTGGTGAGCTCGTCTGTTGAACTACTAGGATTTTCTGCACTTCCTTGGCTTTACCAGCTTATAAATCCCTATATGTATGCATGTGTTTGTGATTCCTATTGTTTCATAATAGAAAATTTGTCTTTTTCTTTTTACCTGAATGTAGAATCCATCTTTTTGCCAAGATACCATTTACACAGTAAGTTTGGCTTCTCGGTCATTCCAAGATGTTAACCAAGTCTGCCATGACTCTACAAAAAAGACTAAGGGTGCAGCAAGATTCATGCCATTCCATTCCCCAAAAGTTGGGGGACCACAATCTCTCTCCACTTCTGTGAAAAAACACAATGGTTCTCAATTGCGCGTAATCGAAAGAAAAGCCCATGGTGTGCCATCTGCAATGAAGGGAAGGTGTGTGCAACTGTGATTCATATCCCATTTTACTTCAGTGCATGAAGGAATCATTTCATTGAAGTGTCCTATTAGCATCTCAATAGAACCTTTTGTTTCCTTTCTATTAACAGGAAACTATTTGATGGCGCAAAACCTATTGTCAACTCTGTGCAGGTAACTGATTCATTCCATGTGCTGATAATTAAATTGTCTTAAATCTTCCAGTTACATGATGCAAAAATAAGATACATGAGTAAAAATTATCTTATTGCTATGTTAGGTGTTTTGTATTTTGTAGGGAGTTGTTCTGTAGGGATTTATTGTTCATTATGCCACAAGTCTATGCGGGTCCAGCTCCGCACTAAGCTTGCAGGGGGGGATTGCAGGGGGCCAACACGCCCCTGCCTGGGGGTCCGGGAGCTCCGGCCATGGCCATCAGAGCCAATGGCATTTTTTTGTCTGTACAAGTCCATACAGTCTGTGTTGGGGTACAACTTGTATTTGGGATACTTTGGGTGTTTCATTGTACCTTAGAGTACATATATATTCTCTAAATGGGCATTAGGGTCTACAGGTACATTTTACAGAGTGAGAGAGAGAAGAAACTGTTGTATTCTAATTCTTTAAAGATGGTGAAAGAGCTCTTCTCACCTGAAGACATGGCATACTGCCGAACCACGTAAATTTGCTGTCTTAGTGATTGATCTTTTCTGTTCTCTCTTTTTTGCTGGTTCTTGGAGGGTTGATTTTCAACACTCATGCTGATTGGGAAGCTCCCATCTTATCTTGGTTGAAAATTTTGATCCAAATATTTCGATGTTTTACCAAGTATATGTATGCTCCACAAATATGCAGTTGTGTTCTTCTAGAAGTATTTAGAATTAAAGAAATGATCAGCTTACAAGTAGTAAGGAAAAAAAATTTGATTGATGATTTACATAAGACCCAATAGAATTCTATGCAGGAAAAATCCTTACCAGACGTTGCTTCAGCCATAGAACCTTCTCTACCGAAAGAGGTACATTTGTCTGGGTTATTTGCAATATTCAATTAGGTGTAAATTACAATATATAGTGTGGACATCTGTGTTGAAAAATCCTATTTTCCGACTAAATGATTTATACAAGACATTACTTTATGCAGGAAGATAACTCCTCAGACGTTACTTTGGCCATAAAACCTTTTTCAATGTCAGAAGAGGTAGGTTATACAAGGTAGAGTTTTGTGATTCGAAAATATCTGTTTAGCCAAAATGGTATCTGAGGTCAACTAAATTCCTATTCAGGAAATTTCCCTATCAACTACTGCAAAGGAAATTGAACCTTCTATACCAAAAGAGGTAATTAACTTTTTTTGTAATTCCCAAGACAGTACCACACTGTTGCATGGTAAATTTACAAAGTAAAAGTGTCAATTTTCTAATTAACCATCTTTTCTTATTCATCATGAAGGATGTTTCCCCTGACAATGAGCACAATCATCCTAAAGTTACCACCAGAACTGAATGTGATGCAAAATCATCGATTGTTGCAGAAGAAGGTAGATGGCAGGTGGATACCTAGAGTAGATGCTCAAGATATGAGATGTGATTATATAAGAACAGCCCACTTTTATTATATTGCAGATAATTACATGGAAAAGGAAAACAACTCACTTGTTAATGAAAGTGGATCACCTCCACTAAGTGCAAGATTACGAGAATTATCAAATTCATTGAAGTCTCTCTGTTCCTCAACTCCTCTGAAAATAGAGATGCCACAAAAGGGTAATTCATGCCACGATCAGGTTTGTATAGATCTTATGGAACCAAAAACTCCAGGGGTTGAAAGGAATGTGGGGTTCAATGATAATTGGGACAAAGCAAGTTTTTGTAGCCCTCGTGAAACATTCAGTGCACGCAGTTCTGGAATAAAGGTAATTTCTACTGTTTTCTGAACTATTTCCTTGTGCATTTGAATGGTTGACTTACATGTCACTAATTCCAATTCTATGTTTTATTGCAGCAATCTCTAGTTCGAGAATATCTGAAGTTTTTAAATACTGCCACCAAGTAAGTAATGACTCCCTCTTACAACATAACTATTCCAATTAGTTATCAGTTCAAGTGTGCAAGGATTTATGAGTTTACTCTGTTGAAAGGAGGACTACATGATAATAGTTATAGAAGTTTTTTGAGTCATGAGAATTTTCTCATCCAGCCTTTTTTGGTCATATTGTCAATGTTCAATTATTCATGTTCTCAGAACAGTAGGAATTATCTTTAGCTAATTAAGGCAATACCGTATGTAGGTAAATCAGTAGCACTTCAAATATAATTCCATAAGCAGGTATATCAGTGGCACGCAGAAGATAATTTCCAATTTAGTTTCCATGATTTAAATTGAGAAATGAAAAAACATGTGAATCTCAAAAACAATATGCTTTTCTTATCACAATAAGATGGATCATAAACAATATGCAACGGTCAGCACTTTGACTAACCTATTTTGTGGGGGCTTGGACCACTTTTCACAAACGCAGCATCATATCCTATGAGACAAGGATTAGCGTAGCTTGATCTATTCTGGCTAATAACTTGATCCTTTCTAGTTAATGACTAGAAACTATGGCAGAAGCAGTGGTACTTCCAGTTTCACAAGATATTGGTATGCCAAGATAATTGTAAGTCCTACCTTTTGAATTTTGATGTTAAGAGAGACAAGCGAGAGTATAGATCACACGAGACCAAGTATTTCAAAATTTTGAATAGGTTATAAGTTATAATTTCCTAGAAAATTATCATTCTAATCTTAAGATTCTTAACACCCTGTGAATTAATCATGCAGTGAACTGTTTCAGCCTTCAATATGGAATCTTGACTGTAAAATGTAGCTGAGTGATCATATTTACTTGCATCAGTATTCCTGTAATTTCTTTGAATTCAGTCTTGTGCTTACTGAAGTGAGTCTAACATTTCTAAGGTTAATCTTGATAAGTTTTATAATTTCCTCACCCTTTTATTTCTTTTTTCTTTTTACTCACAGGGAAGAATTGAAAGGATTAAAGGTCAGCTCTCCATTTTTGAATTATAAACTATAATTTTTTATAGATGTAATGTTTTTGTTTTCACTTTCTCATGCAAGTCTTAAGTTGTGCATCTGCAGGGAATTAAAGAGAAGAGAGCTAATTACATACTAGAACTTCGTGAAGAATCTCCAGAACCCTTTAAAAATGTAAGCACTTTCAATTACAAATGCAAAGTGGATGATTTCTTTTTTCTATTTTTGGGGAAGAAAGAAGAAATATTTAATGAATCCTGTGACTGATATGGCTCATGTATGTCTTGGTTTGCAGTTGGATGATCTAAAAGACATAGGCCTATCTACGAAGCAGGTTGTTTTTTATATTTTTAATCTTTATTAGTGCTCTATCAAAGCATAAAAACGTTTACCTAGCTTCTCATGAATACATTCATTTCTCATGTTTATGTACGTACTGCTATGCTCATAAGTCATAACTACTAACCATTGACTAAAATTATGCTTTTCAAGATTTGGGTTTACGCACCGATAAGAGTAATTTGTTTTTGGGACCTTCCATTTGATTGTGCTTTTGCTCTGTGTCCAGATAAACGGAATGATGAAAAAGGTCGCCGGGGAGCTTTTCAGTTAGCTGGATTTCATGATGAGGAAAAGTAGTTGGGGTTGTTGTTAGTTGGAGCTTTTCCACATTAGGAATGGGATTCACTATTGTCAACATGGAGTTGCCATGAACTTAAACCATGATTGGTTTGGTGTAGTTATGTTTTCTTTTGTTAACTTCTGTGTCAAAGAATCATCTTCGAATCAATCAAATGTTTGCTTGTTTTTTTGTGTGCCCCTGCAATTGATCCTTTTATTAAGCTCTTCAGATTCAAACACTGTCAACTTTGCAAATTGCAATGAACTAACAGCAATTTGATCATCTGTATGGGCACTTAAGAAATTCGACATGAAAACCTTCGAAAGCTCTAAACAACCAGCAAGCTAATTCTTGCATATTACATGGCTTTCGCTATTTCAGAATCTAATGCCATCAACCACCCTAATCCAAAAAGGTCTCACAAACAAAAATGGACATTTGATACTTGTACCTGGGTTCCATCATCTCCTAAACAAACCCAATCCCCACAATGTAGAAATGACCAGTTCATCAATCCAGATTACATAACAGATAGTACAGGCAATTACAAACAATACCCCCTATCTAAACCACTAGTCAAACAAACCTAAAATATACCCTCTCATGGTCTTCTACGGTAGAAACAAATGCAGGCCTATGGTCCCACCATTGTCTATTCCTTAAAGCAAGGGAGCAGGTAAAGTTAGCACACGAATCTGCACTGAAGTTTTCCTCCAAATAGTGCTAAACCGAATCCAATTGATTTGCTCCCTGACGGAATCCCACTCCTTTAATTCTCCATGGAATATTTCCCTTTTAGAAAGCCTTGATAGCCGCTTCGGAATCCGACTATACCCAAACTCTACACCAGCCTTCCTCAATGGCACGTTGAACACCATTGGTGATTGGATAACACCTCGCAATGACGTTCATGACAATCTTCAGGTTTTCGACCAGCACCCCTACCACCTTGTTGTTGGAGTCTCTAAACACAACTCCGAGTCCCCCCATGCCAGGTTTACCTTTTGATGTTCCCATCACAATTAATTTTGATCACTCCGTTTTCTGGTTCCTTCCAACTGCATTCCTTGATCTGCGGGGCTTTCTTTTGTTTAGCATCCAAAACCAAAGTTCTTCAAGATAAGCAGTCCAGACTCCAGATCAAGACCATATGTGATTAGAGTTCAAGTATGATAAACCTGAACCCTTTACCCTGAGCTGCTAGTGCATACCGGTGGATTGACATCTTCAATCCCTCCTTGTAAAGTAAATCTCATTAGCTTTAGGGCGTGTTTGATTGCCAAGTGGGAAAATTGCATTTTCCTTGGGAAAACACAACTATCCATTGTTAGATAGCCATTTTAAATCTGTATAATTTTCCTACCAAGCCATTTAAATCTGGATAATTTTCTCTACTAAGCCCGGAATTCATTTCCCATCGAGACAGGTGAGAATTCATTTCCACCTGAAAATAAGCCTTTATTTTCTCACATGATTGAAATATGCGTTCTCAATTGCAATCAATCAGCTCATTTAAGGCAATCAAACACGCCCTTAGTGGCAAAATAGATGAGAATGCATGGTAAAAGATTTTCTCATACAACACTGTTATTATGCGAGAAAAAATTGCGCCAAGTTTTCAAGCCCCCCTCCCAAAATGTCGACACGTACACACTTCTGATTCCCAGCCTTAACTCAACCCACATTAAACCCTTGGTTAGGTTGTTGGGGTAGAGTTAACAAGGGGTACTTATCAACATTTTGGGGGGCCCGTCCAAGCTTTCTCGATCAATCGAGCTGTCAAATTTCCCCTCTCCCCGATCCATGCTGTGTTTCGAATCCCTTCATCCGGGCCCGTGGGGGGACTTCAAACTTGCAGTCCCCAGGGGACATCGAATTTTTTTCGTTATTATGCTACTCCACCCTTCATGTACACATGGATAAACATTATTCAGAATGCATCCAAGTTTTCCATCTATAAACTCAAAACTGCATCCTTCACCCAAGCCAATATACTGAGCAAAACTCTAAAATAAGCAATTCCCACGCAGTTCGTGCCAAAATATGCAGATGCATGTGTAGTGAGCATGAGAGAGAGGGATGATGGTAACAAGAGATTGATGAGCTAAAAAGCAGTGAACGATCATTCTTGAGATATTTTACTCATCTCAGCTGGGGGAAAAATTAAAACAATATCTCTATATATACAACAGCCTCCGAACCGCACCTGCAGGAGGATGGCAGGGAGGTGGGTAATCTAGGGGTTAGTTGCCGACCAGATCTGGGACGGTCGGTAGCAGAGGACGTCACCAATACACTTGCAACTTCTACAAGTGCTGCCGCCCCCTGAAAAATCTCCCTCCCTACAGATTCCTCGCCATCAATCGCAAGGCCCTGCGGAGGATGCTAATATCAACGACTATGATGCATAAGATCGTCATTCATTAGCCCAACCTAGCCAAACAATAATAATCACGAAAGATCAGCTGTCGTCATCCACAGCCCCAATGTATGTAAGTTCTGATCTTCTCACTCTTACAGCTCCTTTGAGCCAGCTGCAGGCCTTAAGGCTAGCATGGTCACCACCAACACTCACATTGCTGCTACTGGAAGAGGGACCCGACCCTGTCCCATCTTCCAATAGCGTCCAAGGGTCAATTTCCACGTCCTGGTCCTGCAATGGCAATGGCAATGGCAATGGCAATGTCAATGGCTTGGATTTCCCAGGTACATTTGTGGCTGCTCGGGCCAAAGGAACAGGGTTCCTCTGGGTCGGATTTGAATTTCCCTGTTGGAAACCCAGAGCTGAGATGCTGGATTGAAGGGAAGCAAGAGCTGCAGTTGAGACTGCTCGTGGCTGGCAAGAAATGGAGCAGGGCTGAGAAGGAGGAAGAGCCGGCATGGCAGCTTGGAGACGCCACCGGATCATCTCGGGCAATTGCATGCGATCCAAATCATTCTGCAGGAATAGAAAAGAAAAAGTAAGATAAATACCACCCCATTGTGGCCTTTTTTGCTATAGTAGTTTGTACATCAACCAACAAAAAAAAATCAGATGGAGAAATTAATCAGCACAAACCTGTAAATTATCTGCTACCTCACGATCCAACGCAGAAAAATCCCTAGGAGATTTGACGGTCGACTTGGAGGCAGAGTCAGGCTTCAGCCAACTTGGCTTGCAACAGCTCAGCAGCCCATGCAGCACAGACAAAAACTGGTCGAAGAGACTCTCACCAGAGAGGTCCAACAATGTGGCAACTGATGCCTCCATCAGTGACTCTGCCTCCCCCTTGGACGAAAAACTTCTTTGTGTGGGATAAAAGGACAACTCTGCATCTTCGTGCACAACCCGACTTCCGAGGAGACGAAGTATGACTGAAGCAAGCATGTTCCTCATGTTTCGTCCAGACGACTCCCTGGGAAATCCAATAGAAATGATACTCAGTGCAACATGAATAGAGAACCCACTTGTCTGCTTAGTCATTTCTTCTTACTATTGAATACGAGAGACTCTAAGCGGCAAAAATACCTGAACACGTTTGCTTAAAGTGAACATTGGCATCTCTTTCTCCAGAATCAAGGTATAAAATTACAATACTTCCATCCCAAATAGTACAAAATATAAAATTTTTTCTTTCACCAACTGATAAAAATCTATTATTATTTTAAAGCGGAACTCAAGGCTTCAGCCAACACCACACGACACTTCACTTACCAGTTATTGAAATCATCTATATTACATATCCAAACAGCCCCTTCTAACTACTTAATTTCTTCCCTTGCCATTTCATTCGCATTTCCACAACAGCCCCTTGTAACTACTTGAATCCAAAAAAAACTTCAGACTTCATTGCAGCAGGATCCACTTATCTATTAATAAATACATATCGAAACTTTTAAAGAAAAATCCACAAAATGCCAAAATGTCTAAAAGAACTCTTGATTGCCAAAATTTCCAAAACAGCCCCTACATTCTAACAATATTCTACTTTAAAACAAAACTTGAGCTTCGCCACACACGGTCTTGTTTGACAACCCCTTAATAATAAAACCATACTGAAATTTTCAAAATAGTACTTTTTAGAATTATGTTAATCAAGTGCAAACAAATGTGCCCCGCCCACTAGTATTTATAAAAGGAAAAACAAGAAGCCTGGTGGTTGACTGGACAGTGCCAATATTGACAAATCCAAGTTGGACATCAAACAAACCCTAGGAGTACCAAAGCAGAGCAACTTTGACGCGGGATATCCAAGAGCTGGTTCATCAATTTAATATTCTCGAAATATGGCCTTGTCTGTCATTTGTACAGCACCCCTGTTTTTCATAAGAACTCCTATTCTTAACACCCATGTATAATACATAAATGCGTTTACACATAGCTATATCATTTCAAAGATCAGGAGAACAAAAACAGATGACGTGCTAAAGAAGAAGCTATAGCAATCTTGGGACTTGGAAGCCATATATACTCTCTTCCGATCCGCATGAAAGCTCTAAGACCCACAACTAGTGCAAAATCAACTGGATGCACCATTTCATAAGAATGCATGGCTAATGCTGTAGAAATAACTGCAGTGATGCTCATTAACAGATGTAAATAGGTTGAAAGGAAATTAATTATGAATGAGTAAGGAAGGTGCCCATCAAGCAAATTCATAATGGGCAAGCCTTACACTACCAACAAGGCACAAACAAACTCAAGCTACATGAACCGCATGAAGGAAATACAATTTGCTCCTGAACATAATTATGTGCATTCCAAATAAGTTAATTAGATCAGTGATAAGAACACCAATCAGAAGAAAAACGAGTTCCAAGTTAACATTAGTGTGTGTGATTACCTATCTGCATAAATGATAGGAAGCAATCTCAGGAGGAACTGCAACCGCAACCACATGGAACCTCGCAATGCCGCGGAAGAGGGAGGCGCAGAATCAGCTGCTCCTGTTAGTCGTCTACCCAACCCAGGGCTGCCACCCCTCATAACTTTCCGATTAGTGCCTTTGTTTGCAGCACCTTCAACTCCAGGCAGAACTGTTCCAGCCTGCTTACTGACACCACGAGTGAGTAAATTTATTTCTTGCTCAATATTATTCATCTGCTTAATCAGGTCAGTTGCAAATGCATTGCGAGAGTCACTAGAACTCCGATCCATGCAGGGAAGAACCAATTCCACAAGAGCTCTCTCAGTTACATACTGCTGACTGGAATTGAAGCCTTCAGCATCAGACATTTGAGAGGTCGCTTTCCCTGACCTTTTGAAGTCCATGCCTTCGTCAACAACTTCCCCTTCTTCAAGAGAGGTGGCTTCAAACTTCTTCTTATCTCCTCTAATAGCTGCTGCATCTGCAGAAGAATTTGACCAGCCCCATGGCTTCCAAAACTGAATTTTGGTTGAAAGACCTCTGAGCTGAGCAATATTAATAAGGCGTTGTCTGATAGACTTGCGTCCACAAAGAACATCAGGGCCTGCTAGGAACCATTTAGCAAGCAACAACAGGGACTCCTCTAATGACCTCCCAAGTAGATGCACGACTTCTGAATAAAGGGGAGCAGCATCAGGTCTGACCAGCAATCTTGTCAGAACAATCTCTGTAAAGTTGCTTTCACTCTCAGAAGGACCAATATTGTCAGCATTAGGTGAAAGAGACCGAATAGCCTCCACTAAGGACATATTATGGGAGGCCTCAATTTTTTCAATGAGAACTTGTTCATTCAAGAGAAGCCTAAGCTCAACCCATT